>JAMKCF010000021.1:2955000-4155000 GCA_023634235.1 Pisaster brevispinus | reverse complement strand
AACAAACAAACAAACAAACAAATCATAAAAGACCCCTCAACAAACAAACAACTTGACCCCAACGCTTAATTTATTATTTTTTTAAATTCACATACAAAAATCATAGTTCAGAATAAAATAACACTATTTTGAATCAAGTTCTTATGATTTTACACCTTTCAAAAGATGTTTTCGTAGACATATAACTTTTCAGACTCCTTAATTGCATGATGCATTCACATTTGACTCTCGTTATATAACAAGATCGCTGGGTCTGGCCAAATTGCCTCTTTATAACAGGAACATTGTTACAAGAGGACAGCCAAACAAAGAAACACGCAGTAGAAATGGGATTCAGGACTTCAGAATGTACAATTAAGCAGAACCTCATTATGAAATTAAAGAAATTAAAGTATAATAGTATAGGTCAGAATAATCCTTCCTTTGTAAGTAATCAGCTTGGTAGGCCAGTGTTTTGATTAAATTAAGGATTTACGTCAGTCGAGCCCAAATCCTTCACAAATTCTTCAATTTGTCATTGAGCTAATTATATGATTAATTCACCAGTTGTCATTGACTTGTTGCCATAGCAACAAGAAACCAACCCATCTTATCGTTAATCAACAATACTTTTGGTTTCACCTGTTTACATACTAAAAACGGCGCTTTCGTGATTTGTAATGTTAGATTTTGTGTTTTCAGTAATCTTGTTTTCTCTTCAGATCAAACGTTAAGCCAGCTTAAAGATAATCACTTAATCCAACTTATTACAGCCCTACCCATGCTTTAATCTGAATTCGTCCTTTATAAGCCCTGTATTATCATCGGTGAGGTGTGTAAACTGAAACCTCAACATTCTCCCAACAAGATTATGTGTCTTAGACTGGGAGAGAATTTTTGTTTACTTTTAAAAAGGGCTCAAGTCAAACACCTTTTTGAAACTGAGTGTCGGGTGAAAAAAAAAACCCATAGCTTTAAGAATTTGTGAGAAGAATTACCTTTTGCAAACTGCTTATCAACCATAAAGGACTTATGGTATAAATGCAAAGAAATTGTAAGTGGCCTCATCACGGTTCGACCTAGAAGGTTTTTTTTTAGTCACGTGAAAAGTCTTCATACTTGATTTACAGTTCCCATTACATATTCCAAATTCTGCATAACAATTGTCTCTTCTTCACAACCGTTTCTCCTCATCCAGGCATAAATCATTCGGCCCTGACATTTACAAAAATTCCCTCGCTAAAAATTGGCAGAGAACAGAAAAGGCATTCTTAATTCTCTCCACCTGTATCAGAAATAACCTCCTGTTCATAATACAGTCAGCTGAACAATTACTGCAAGGCATGCACTGTACATATTTTGTTAAAGGTAGCGTCATACTTCGGTAATGAACCCCAAATAAATTGTATAATCTGAAAGTCTACTTGTTATAAAGAAGGGAATAATGATGAGCATCATGCAAAATTATTTTGCCTGCAGTACCACGTTGATATGAAATCAATAAAAACATGTTCCCCCCCAAAAAAAAAACTGTTGGAAATTTCCGTGGTGTTCATTTGAATGCTGGCCGCAATAGGGCCAGAGATGTGATTGGTACCTGCTGTCACGTCGCTAAACATGGATTGATTCGATGCTCTTGATGTGACAGTTTTATGCTGTTTTTCTCAATAAGTGCGCTCTGCACTCAACTGAAACTGTCAAAGATGACTTTTATTGTATCTTTCGTGAAAGTTTTGCCTATAAAACAGCATTACCTTGAAAAAAACCAAGGGATAACCCTGCCTTTAAATGATTACTGTCAAAAAAAATACTATCCTTAATCAATCAGTGCACCCTGTGTGGAATTAGGAGGAAGAACTACAGGAGAAACCTTTGAATTATGGGGAAAACATCGCAGTCTCACACCTGATACTTCGTGGAGGCAACCGAAATGATTTCCCCCATGCCCCTTGTTGCCTTGGTCCCCTTCAAATGTTATCACCTAATTGGAAGATTTAGTTTTGATAAATCATGTACTCATGAAGGAAAATTATATTTAAAAGAAGAAAAAAAACCACCTCAAATATTTTACATGAAAACATTGAAATTATAATGAAAATAATAGAAAGCACCTGTCCACCGATCTTTTTCAGATTAAATTGATTTTGAGCGTAGGGTTGATTGATTAAAATTTGCAATCTCAAAATCACATCCTGGTCCGGAAATTAACGATGTCATTATGTCATATGCAAGGTTTATGGTTGCTGTTACTATAGCAATGTCGAGATTTCCTAGTAAAGAGGATGGTCGTAGAGTTTCCCAAAAAGTTAAATTAAGCAGTTTTCATTCAAATTGTCACGAAACTTGAAGGCTGATGAGACTATGGCAAACAAGAGCCTGCTGTATAATTCCTGCCTTTTCTTTTTCACTGTTCTTTTCCAATGTGCCTGCTGAGTTTACATTCGTTCGTGGTTGGAACAGCTACAAATTTTCTCAAATCCAGTTTGAAACCGGGCCGTACTTTATGCAATTTAAGCAATATGAAAAGTGACTTTTCATAATGCAAACTGTCAATACTTGATCTAGTTGTGAGTGACTCAACAACATTTGCAGGACAGGACCAAGAGTTTGCCAAGAACTATTGTTGCTTGTAAATTGCTTTCTGTACATTTAACGAAATATGAGGCCGGCTGGGCCCAATTTCACATTTTTTAGCAGGGCTCTGGGAGTCTGGTAGCAATAACTAAACTTTGTGGCATTTTGCTGGTAACCTATTTCTGCTAAGCAATATTTTTCTGTGCTTAGTAACTTTGTGTACAGTTTAACAGCTTTAAGAAATTGGGCCCAGCGTCATAGTTTTAAAAGAGCTGCTTTAAGCGAAAAATTAAGCTAAGCTGAAAACAATTTTGCTTACCACTAAAAGGTTATCAGCCAAAACACTGTTTCATATACCATTTGTGACTGGTATCCTGCATAGTTTTCAAGCATTGTTGTCTGTTTTTAGAAGCTCTGCTCTATGAATTGGGGCCCCATTTGGAGCTGTTTTAAGCAGAAAATATAATTGCTTTAAAACAATTTACTGCTCAGCAAAAATGAGCAGAATACCAGTCAAATATGGCACATGTGACCATAGTATTTTGGCTGATAACCTTAAATTGGTAAGCATAATTTGATTGTGCCTTATAGCTACTTTTTCTGCTTAAAGCAGCTCTGAAATTGGGCCCAGGTCTTACACTGTGATTGATAAACTTGGCTTGCTCTCTTTCATTATGTTCATGTTAAAACTACAAACCAACCCCACTTGAAGTAACCCGCTGTTGTTAAGGGTCCATTATTTCATTCAATTTTCAGTCCGCTGCATCTAATATCAACAATCTAAAGCAATTACGAGGTCCAACAACACACAGCACACCCTAGTAATGATTAAATGACTAAATATTTAACTAACTTGACACCTTATTTGTTTGCAATAGCTGTCCCTGTGGGCTCAAATATTGTGTACATGTACTTGTTTCATGTGTGGTTTTAGTAACTTAAAACTGGGTGATTTACCTGGCAAATTACAAGTTTAGATTGATTCTTTTGTTCTTTGGTACAAGGGTTCTTTTCTTAATGGAGTCTGACCTGAAAACAATGTGACTGACAAAGAAGAGTTAAGAATAGAAACTCATAATGCGATATAGGTTAGTTCAATGTCACAAGTTTTTAGGTTTTAGACTAAGTATTTATGACTGTAACTTTATAAAGGACCTTGTTGGTTCTTTTGTCTGATCTGATTAAATCTATAGTTGATCAAAAATAAACCTGCAATTTAAAAACAATTTCTTACAAAAACTCATTGAAAGTGTGATGAGGGGATATATTTGGGATTCTGATTAAATCTGTAACTTAAAAAAACCCAACTTTGATACTGTAAGGGTTTTTTCCTACAAAGGTTCTTAAGAAACTCTGTTATGGTCAACATTTTGGGGATTTTTCCTGCTGATTATTCATGTATTACCATGGTTATTTTATGACTTATTTATTTTCATATTTTTGTCAGTTAATGAGTATGGTTGAGGACCTTCTCGGTGAAATGTCAGCCCTGAAGGAACGAGTCAATGGTTTCGGAGGAGAAGTTTCAAACTTAAACGACAGGCTAAGCAAGGTAAAGTATATATTCTTTAATTCTTTGTATATTTCTTTTCATTGTTTTATGTTTATGTGTTGCGCATAGATGCTCCTGCATTATGCGCTATATAAATTTCTTGTATAATTTATTATTATTGTTAATGTAATTTGGAAATTCACTAAATATAAGCCTTAGAAATGAATATGTATATCTATAGTTTTCGCTCATATATTAAAGTTATAAACATTCTCTTGTTAAAAATGCAGATTATAACAGATTACTCTAAACATGGAACCTGCTTTGATCATAAAACAAAATGATTCCTCGCTTACTTGTGATCATCTTTTAAAAGCAGTATTGGGATTATAAATATGTGACTCCAAACAAAGTTCCATCTTTAAACCGATACTATTTTTTGTTTAAATTTAAAAATACATTTCTCAAATTAAATAAACAGCGAACTTCAGATCAGTCAAACTAAAAATCTCTTTTTGAAAAGTCATTGGTGAAAAAAACCAGCTGTAAACTCTCCCTGATTCTTCAGAAAATTCCCTGAAAATAAACAAATTTGTCTATGTTCTGATGAAAAAATATTAAAATCTCCCTGATGATGGAAACTTTTACCTATTATGTTGAATATAATTCTAAATATCGCCCTGATTGTTGTACAAAATCTCCCTGATTGCAAGATACAAATGTTGGCAGCTCTGCAGTTAACTACAAGCAATTGGCAGCGAACAACAAACCACTTTGAAAATAATCCACTTGCAATACTTTTAAGGTTGTTATTTAATTGTCAACCCCATAACACAATCTCCAACGTGGTAAAGATTAATACTGTATGGCAAACTCATTAACGTCTCGTTAAGGGTAGGGTTGTTTTTGTGTTGCTAATGACATTAACTGTTGATTTAATTGATTGACATTTCAGGTGATTTCTAATGAAGACAGAATTAATGAGCGGTTACAGAAGCTAGAGAATTCAACGGCGAACAAAGAAAGAATGGATGAACTCCAGAAATTAATGGTAAATCATGTTGACCGATTTCAGTTGGTATGAAAAAAATATAATTTGACTGGAGCAGGACTTGAACCTGTGACCTTTGGATTAGCGCTCCAGCATTCTATAAACTGAGCTACCTATGTTGGCTGTCTCCCTATTTTGTCAATATCTTTGTTTGGAGGGTGGGGGTGCCAGTCAGAAGCCATTCAACCTGTAACTGCCATATAGCCAGCAATTAAACCCAAGTTTACCATACAACCTTAATTTACAAATCAAAACGTGGGCAAACATTGAAAATGAAATTCCAATGAAACAAATTTTGAGACTGATTATCAAGTCCAATTCATGTACCAATCCTTTTGAGAAATACATGTATATTCCATCTATAAATACAGTCAATGTTGAAGAAAACAGCATACATACAAAATTTAAAGGCCCCCCCCCCTATTTACCACCACTTGCTTTGATTGCCGCAATCAAAATAAGCCCAATATCGCTGAAACGTGACCACAGAATGTGACAACAGTTTCACAAGTTGTCTGTATTTTGTCAGGGATCAAATTTGGGAGGAAGAATCTACAAGACCAAAGGTTGTAGCACAACATCTTTTACTGGACCAGAACTGTTGTTACAATACAAGAATCAAATGAGAAAAAATTGTCTACTCAGTTTGAAAAATACAAACTGGCATTTTTTATTTGAACAAGCGCAGAAAAAAAAAAGTTTTTCTAATTGTTCTTATGGGTGAATGTACTTCTATTACTCAATAGAATGTAAATAAATTCTTCAGACTCAAAGCAAACATTTGAACTTTTTTTTTTTTAAATTACAGATATTACACAGTGAGGTACACAAACTATTAGGCCCTATTCAATTGAGAAAATAAAGCAAGGCTGATGGACTTGTCCAGTCATGAGTTAATACTCCTGTGTGGTCCAGTATAAAATTTTGAGTCCCCTGCCCAATTTCATGGCTCTGCTCACCGTCAAATTCTGCGCTTGCGATCACCATTCTTTGCTTACAGGGCAAATGCCGGATTTTCGCGAAGAATGCCTAGTAACGTGAAGTATGCGCACGAAGCAAATATTTGCTGCTATCCTGTGAAATACGCTTGACATATTAGCACGGAATTCCCTAATTGGGCCCTGGGTGGGATTATATATTCCAAAATAGAGAATGGGAATTAACATACTATTCCAAAACTGATGGATTTCCTTGTATTGTAAAATACATGTCTGAGTATAAAAACATCTTCAAAACAGCTACAAACATGTTAAGAATTGATGGACTGTTCTTGGACTGTTTGAATATGAATCAAATTTAATCCCAATGGGCCGAGTCCCACGTGGCAGTTTTCACTGGTAATTGGAGCCAAACAACCTCCACTGCATTCAGAATCAACACTTTGTCGGTTCCACAAGGGTCATCTTTTTCAATATAGTATCTTACAGTCCCGGGGGAGAATTATGTGAACATTTAATGTTCTCTTGCTTCTTTGAGGTTGCCTGGAACTGTAAATTGCCCTGATGGCCATTTCACACGAGACAAATCGCAGGCAACCACCAGCTCCAGGCAGTCTCCAAGATAAGAGATTTAATTCACATTTAGAATTCAGCGTAGTTTTATTGGGGGCCTGTGAGACAATGTTTCTTTTGCATTCAGTGCACAGTTGGTTGTCTCAAAGCTAGAGGCCATTCAGGATAGTCAATGTTTAAAAAAATTCAGATTGTGGGTGGGTGGGCACAAGAAATAACTGAAAATCTAAATTAAGTAAAAAAAAAAAAAAAAAGTTTATAAATTAACAAACGAAAAAGAAGAAGAAATAAGTAACCAGCTGGCCAATATCGTCAATTTAATTCCTGATTAATCTACAAATATGTTTGTTTAAGCCAGAAAAAACACCATTGAAAACTACTGATGTTGGAGATCTTTGATCTAAAATATCTGGTTCATTTGAGGTATTACTTTGTTTTTCAGTGTATATATTTTATGTTTAAAATATTTAAAAATCTAAATTTGGGGTGGGTGGATGGGTCAAAACAATTTCTAAAAAAGTTGAAATTTTGTAACATTGACTATTCTGAATGGCCCCTTAGCTGTTAAATGTTGCCATGCTTTGACAAAGCCCTTAATTAGGTCTAACAAAATCAGTTTTGTTTCCTGCAACATGCTGGGAAAAAGAGGGCTGAGTGGTAGGAAAAAATTTTTCTTGTAGGATAAAAATATACACAAATGCCAGGCCTGGAAATTCATCATTGCGAGGGCAAGGCAATTTGTTGATCTGCAAAGGGCACTTCCATTGGAAAATCTTTAAGTCTATGGGAAACTTTTAAAGTTGCGCCAAGGCCACGACCAAGGGCAACAGAGTCCATGGCCTCATGGTAATTCCAGGCCTGACATGCACACCAAAAATAAAGTTCAATAACCACAAAGAAAGTGACCTACTGGAAAAAAACCCAGATTTAATATCAATTTTTTAAGATTTCAACAAACAGTACAAGATTCAACATAACAGATAACAGTACAAGAAACAACAAATGTATACTTTAAAAGTCTTGTGACACCTAGAGCAGTTGTAAACCAAACTGCATTACTGATGTTGAAATGGAAACAGTAACCCACTGAAAAAAACAAAGCAAGAACAACTGTAACGATAAGATTGCTTAAGATCGATTTATTGTTGCTGTAATAATTCTCACGTCATTTTTTTTGTGAATTTCAGAACGATTTGAACAACAGGATCAACAATCTACCACCCCTTGATCTCCTGGTGACATGGCCGGCCATGGAAGATGCCCTCAAGGGGGTATACAGAGAGCCCATAGCGGTGTACGACCACGCTATGCAGACACTCACAATGACTGAGGTCAGAATTACAAAGATAATAATAATAATAATAATAATAATAATAATAATAATAATAATGAACATTTATGTAGTGCTGGTACAGACCCTTCTATAGTTGATTCGCAAAAAGTTCAGTCGCGTTTTAACAGATGTTGTGACCGAATTCAACATTTCTGCAAACATGATTGGTTGCTTTGTTTCCAACAAATTCAACATTATTTGTAACATTGTTACAAACTGTGGATATCTGTTTTTGCTTTGCATTTATGGCTTTCCATAGTTTTCCAACCTTGGTTGGCAAAAACTGGGGCAGTGACATTGCAACAGAAAGGTCTATAGGTGTATAAACATTATTGCCAGGTCACTTGGCTGTCAGTTTCATTCCTTGATTAACCATAATCAAAAGAATCTTGAAAATACTAAAACTTTTCTTGTATTTTTAAATTTTTGTATGTGTCTTTTTTCTTTTCATTCCAGACGTCTAATGTACAGACGATGCCAACAAAAAGCTCATATTCCCAAACAAGGGTAAGTTAGTTGGGCTGATTCAAGCGCACAATCTTTGCCATGTGAGGTTTTTGCACACGTACAAAAAACCCAAAAGAATTTTAACTTTTTGCTCGTGAGATTGTCTCTTCGAAACTAACAGTTCGGTAAAAAATTCATGGCTCTGCTTACAGTTGATGAAAATTACAACAGCTGAAAAGTCTGTTCATCAAAAGCAAATTATGCGAATCTTATAAAGCGCTTTATCACATCCAGCGGCCGCCTCAAAACACTTATTATTTTCAGGACAAGCACGCAGCAGAGATATGTTTTAGAGACCCATTTATACCTTGTAAAGGTTTGCGTAGCATTCTGCAGCAAACTAGCCTCTCTTAACAACAGCCGTACTTGGCTTGTTTACATGTATTTCACAACATTCAAGACATGCAGCTTTATGGTCAATTTGAAGTAGTTACTAACTGTAGCTACATAGTGTCCTATGCATGGGCAAGTTTTTTACTTGTTCACTAATTCTACCGAGCTAACTGCTGATTTCACAATGATGAGAATAAATATTTTTGTCTAGTTGAATCACATGCAATTCTTGATTTACAATTCATAATCGTAGATGTTAAACCAATGTTTGTGTGAGTGAGATTGGCTGTTGCCAGCTTGGTGTTTTATATTTCCTTGTGGGAGCGTTGCCGAGTTCCCTTGTCCAGAGGATCATCTAAACAAACAAACAAACAAACACTTGTGCTTCACATTACTAGTTGTTCCCAAGGACACATCTAGTGCAGGCACTCAGCAGCACAGATGAACAACAAACCATTTAAAACACCTAAAAAAAAAAAATCAACTTTGATATACCCTGAAGTAACCTTGCTCCATTATTTTACGTTCACCAGACACCAAGTCCAGGTCCTCCATCCAACCCACCATCTCGGCCAGGCTCTGCTGCCCATCCTTCAATGGAGATTCAACGTATCTTGAAGGACATCGGCGAGCTTAGAGGAAAACATGACGGTTTGGATAACAGAGTCACTACTTTAGAGGTAAACTTAAAATGAAAATAAATAAATAAAACCAGACAAATATTGACCTGCACTCAAGTCACTAAATGAGCAGTTTCAATATTTGTGTTCCCTTTGTCTGATCACCAGCACAAAGACAGCTTTCTAATGATCTAATTAAAATTAAATTTGCTTACCCACTTTTATAATATTTGAAAGTTGTCATCACTAAAACTTTCTTTTGTAAACAACCATTGATGTTCTTGTTCATCTTGACAAAAATTGAATTTAACAGATCCAGCAAACAAATGTTATACTGAAAAGTCTGTCATTTTGTTTAAACTGCTCTTTGTAAATGCTCTCAACTCAAATGTTGATTTCTTCCTCCATCTCGATCAAAGCTGATTTCCAAGATGCAAAATACATACATTCATTCTCAGACGAAAGCTATTCATACACTTATTTGCTCAACATTAATTGGTTTAATCATAGACTGGTCAGCATTATTGTATACTCCGCGCTTTCGGAGTCTAGCGGATTAAAGAATACCCAGAGGCACCTAGGTTGGGATTCGAACCAACTTACATCATTCCAAAGCAGGGCCCAATTTCATCGAGCCTGCAAGCACCAACTTTTGCCAAGCACAGAAAAATCTTGCTTAACAGGTTACTAGCCGATATACCTTACTGCTTGCATTACTTTGGCTGGTACCCCACTCGTTTCTTGCTTCTGCTTAACAGCCCTATGAAATTTGGCCCAGATGTCTCAAGCCTGTTTCATACTTCATGCAAAATAGTATTTGAAGCGAGTTTTCTTAGCAAAAACATGTATGAACCGGGCGCTAACTGCTTGACCAGTGAGCCAACTGGTTACAGTTCGAATCCTGTAATTTCCTGTCTCACTCATGTTGTCTGATTTGAAACAGGATCTAATGAAGACCAAGGCAGACTTGGATGATGTTAAAAGGCTACTTGGAGAGAAGAAAGATGTTCCAGATGATCTTACTAGAATGTTAGAGGAACTCAAAGAGGGATTAGACTCACTTAGAGAGGGCAGAGATAAGGTAAAAAGGATCATCAATCAGAAATAATCAATTTGTTTTGGTCATAAAAACTTCAATTTGATTCTACCCAGGAAAGGTGAAGACACACAAGAGCAATAGCCACAATAGATTATGTGTCTGTTTCTGTTTCAATCTAATCATCCAGTCAAGTTTATTAACCCTTTCGTTACCGAATTGTTTGGACATAAACAACCGCTGGTGACCGCTTTGTTTGACCACTCAAGCGTGAAGCACACATTCTTGCACAACAGAAAGCTTTCGTTCAAAGGCCACTTTTACAAACTCCATTATCTCCTTGAAGATATTGTTTTACAGCAAAATAAGTAATAAAAAAGTTCTTCCTTATTGAATTCCCTTTCATATAATCCAAAACTCATTGAGATTGGTCCAATAAATGTCAAAGTTCTTGGTCATTCTTTCCTCAGTGCAATCTGTAATCCCAAACACTTTTTTGTACACAACCATATGGCGCTCCGTAGGTGTTTGGCATTTCGGATCTTCCAACTCCAATTTGAAGAGATTGCATAATAGCAACCTTATTTTACCACCATTGGAAAGATCCGATCTCTCTCTTTCCAATGATGGTAAGCTTGGGTATGGAGGGTGAACATGGACAAAACTACAACTTTATTACAAATGGCCTTTGTGCTCAGGCTTGAGTGCCTTTTTGTGTGCAAGCTTGGTCGACTAAAGTCGCCAATGGTAAGGAAGAGGGGGTATGAGTGCAGTCGACTAAAGTCGCCTATGGTAACGAAAGGGTTAACACAAGTCACAGTTTGATGACGCTTTCACATTAATGATCTTTGTGTTGAGCAAATCCATTGTGGCAGGACGGATGTAAATTCAGGAATACAAAAGGGCAAATGAAGGCCAACATTTTATTCGCAGTTTTAAGTCATTTTCATGCAGTATGCACTTTCATCAAGTATGCACTTTGAATAGTTGAACAAAAAAACTTTCTAAAAGTAAGTTCAAAAAATGTTTTTAGTGTTAATCACACTGGCAGAAAAATTAATTTGTAAACACCGTCTGTCTTTCAAAATCAGAGAGCTTTTTCAAAGACAAGATCTCTTAACTATAGTTTGCCCTTTTAATTCAGGTCACATTCTCCGCAAATGGGTCTACCCAGGGTGCCCTTTCTCTTCTTTACATCCCATTCATAAACACTGCAGTGTGGATTTGATAAAAGCACTTAGACAGTCTGGCTTATTTCACATTGGTTTGAGGTGGACTAACATTGATTGCTGTGGTTTTACTTTCATTCATTTCTAATTGTGTATTTCATTGTAGAAACACAAACTTTATTCCCAATATTTGATGAATATTAGACAAGAAATGCACTTGTCTTACTTCCAGAAACTAACATTACTTTAATTACTGGCAGTTGACAATCTTCTGTACTTACATAATCTTTTCCTAAATTACAAAGAAAAAGCAAGCGAAACTGACACTCATTATTTATTTTTATATTTTTATCAAAGTCTATATTTCTGACTTGTCAAGCAAAAGTATTTCTCAACAATTGTGAGGGTGTAATTTTCACAACTGTCCTTTGTGACTTCATCAGTGAAAATGATCAAAACATAGTCTGAAAAAAGCATGGTGTCTTAATTGGCATACATTTGTACCCCCAAAAAACTGGACTCCTCTTTGTTAATTCAAGTCACCAAAAAGCATTTAACATAAAAATAGTCTAGTTGCAGTAGTAAGCATTGCAGGCTTAAGAACCCATTTTATTCAGGGACTGAGACAAAAGATAGCTGACCCTCAATGGCGTAGAGGTTCATGCACAAGCCAGAACTAACCAAACAGCGCACTTTCTGATAAATGAGCAGCTTAAACTACCAACCAGCGAAAGAATGTAGCACCTTCAAAGAACAATAACCAGCACCCTTTAAGTATCATAACCAGCACCCTGCCCCTCTCTCTCTCCTTACACTCATTTCATCTTCAGATGAATGAACTAGACAGGTGGATCAGCGAGCAATCTAAGATGGTGCCCGCCTCACAACAGGATGTACAACAACTCAAGGAAGACATGGCGGCGATGGAGACCAATCTGGCTGCAGATATAGTCGCCATGGCTAAAAACCTCCCAGTAGGGAGCGCCGTGTCTGTTGCCAGGGTTAGTTGGTTTTAGCAAGACACTTAACTATAATTGCTTCTCTTTACCCAGGAGTAAATGAGTAGTGGGCAGAGATGGTTTATGTGATTGATTAAGCTTGTTGCGCTGCATACTTGGCAGCACAGGCTGTATACTCCCCAGGGAGCTGAGATGGTACAAGGAATGAAATAATGGTCCTGTGGCCAGCGGTAATAATGTTGGAGCGCCATGAGCATCACTGAGTGACGGATTTGAGCGCTATTTAAGAAGAAGCCACTATTTTATGGAAAAGGTTAAACATTTCAAAAGAAGGACATTCATACAAACTCTGTTACTTTGTATAGAGAAATATTACAATAGTTTGTACTAGACTAATTCTAATCGCCTTGTTGTTCAAGAAATACATTATCATTGTGATACAAGAAAGTTGTAAAAAAACATTTTTTTTTAACAGAGAAAATTTAGTCAAAACTCTCTTGATTAAAAGGTTAAAAACAAACATAACAACAGTTCCTGGGGGGAAATTTTCATTAAATCTACTGATTTTTTTAAAGTAACAAGTGATTCCAGGTTTAGTTGACAGGAAAGTTTGATTTGTTTGAAGAATACATTTCTCTCAACTCTCTAGTCTGTAAGAAAACAAAGTATGTCACTCTGTAGAAAGTTGTGTGAAATAGTGCTCATTAATTCAGGAAATCAGAATTCAATTGTTAAAACTTATGTCCTCATTTCTTTCACCTTGCAAGATGAGAGAAATACAATGCTATTCAAACAGAAGTTTCTGTTCAAATCCAGTGCATGCTAATTTATGCTAATATATGTTAATAGTTTTCCCGCCAGAACAGTGTACTTCACTGAATAAATTTTACATTGTGATTGCAGGCTTAGCTTGGCTCCGTTATGAATATCTTAACAATGATAGACTCTCTTTTGCATATTTTAGTCTCCAAGAGGAAAGTCGTGCATGTGTAAATAATTAAAAAAAATTCAGACATGTTTGTCCCTGTTCATATCATAGGATTTTGGTTCTTTGATTTGTAAAACGTGCACTGCATATTTTAGGGTGAATATAAACTAAAAGTTGCTGCTTAGTTATTATCTTTTGTGATTGTAAATCATTCATCACCATGGCAACAAGTTTGGTTAGAATGTCAAAGTCTAGCGTGAAGCAGGAACATGTGACTCATTTTTGCAAGTCGGATCGTTGGATATCAAATCAGCCAAGTTCGAACGCCCAAGAAAAAGGTTTTCCTTTAAAAATTAAGTCATTTTATTCTCTAAAGTATCTTCAATGTCATGTTTGATGTGCATACCAATAACTGCTTTGCTTCTACCATTAAAATCAATTCACTTTCTCTTGATCACTTTTGCCTTCATTTTACTGTCACCCTAAAACCATCACCGCAACTGTCAGAAATCACCACCATAACCCACTAACATCACCACCTTTAACCGCTCTAACACCACCAGCTTGATAACATCCATTCACAACTTCAAGACCAGCTGGAGGGTCATACTCATGGCTTGACCCAAGAGCTGGGCAAGCAGCTGACCAGCGTCGCTTCCAGACTGAACCACTTGGAGTGGAAGCTGGACTCCCAGGGCAAGCAGCTGGAGTCGCGGGCCTCCATGGGGATGCTGGTGTCTAGGGAAAGGCTGGACCAAGCTACAGGGTCGGGAGGGGGTGTCGACTTGGTACGCTCGGTCTTTAAATCTTATGGGAACTGTTCGTTTTTTGTGTGCATGATTTTGTCGTCCTGCATGCATGGCAGTTTGTCGACTGAAAATAAGAGTTTCATCATGCAGCCGATTGATGTTAATTTTTATTTATTTTTTCATATATTTGAAGTTGTGACAATTTCGTTGTTACTCATGTTTTATTGACTCTGTCATACAAATCTGGTATTGCGAATCCTTGTGTAACTTGATCTGTTGAAAGTTGATGACAAATGAGAAACAAATCTCAGCATAGGATCAAATCAGGGCTCAAATGTGGGGGCTAAATCTACAAGCAGGCCCTGAAATTTAACACTGTTACTAGACCATAATTTATTTGTTTACAATCAAAATCAAAATGACTGAAACAAAAAAAATAATGCAGTGAAATAAAAACTGTTTTTATATGAAGATCTGAAGGACAATTTTAACACAGTGAGGTGTTATTATTTGATTGAAAAACACAAGACTGCTGAACTTGTTTATGCCCAATTTAATATAGAGCTGCTCAAGCACAAAAAGTGCAACAAAACTATGCTTAGCAGAATAAGGTTACCAGCCAAAATAACATGTCAGATGCAACATCTTTGACTGATATCCTGCTTTTTTTTTGCTTAGCACAAAACTGTTTAGCAAAATTGTCTACATAAGCAGATCCATGAAATCTTAGGCCTAGGTCATGAGTTTACTAAGCCTTACATGTATGCTAAAATCACTGGCCTCGGGCCAGTCAATTTTGAGCTCTGAAGTCACATAAAGTCATTCAAAAAGCCAGATTTCCGATAACCAGTGGCCAGTAACATGAGTCACAGAGGATTTGTGCAAATGTTCTTCATCATTATCTTAAAACAACTATATGTATTTCCACTTTTTAGGATAGTGAAATTGTGACCAATATGCAGAAATTAATACTTCAGCTTCAAGCAGAAGTGGACAAATTGAACCACACCTGCATACAACTTGTGGACGAACACAACAGCAAACAAAAACACATTGATGTAAGTAGACATTTTAATTGATTTGTATTCAAGTTATGTGTACTTTTGAATGTTTAATCAAATGTTCATAATCAACTTTTACTCATAACAGTTTTACTGAATACTGAATGAGCTGAGTTTGGGATTGCCTTCTAAAAACTAACATTAAGAATTAATTGTGTACAAAAACAACTGTCTGCAAAATTGGACCTTTTAATTTTGTTGTCAGCAAATTGGCGTCCATATTCCTTCACTAATAAAATGCCCTTGCAGCACCCAGATTACAAACTAAACCAATCTGAATCAAAAGGGCTAAAAAAGGTAAAAGCAAGAAATAATCAAACAAACTTGGGAAAGAATCCATCTATTCAAACAAAAACAAAAACACGTAAACATTTCTGAGTTTACAAGATCGGAATCGGCGAATAAAGCAACGGCAACCTTCTCCAATGCCCTACAATGAAGTAGCAATATCACTTTCACTTTTTTTCATTTCCGGGGGAAAAAAAATTGATGAATAATTGTTGGTCTTCTCATATTTTCGCAGGCATTGTATACGTTCGTAGATAGACTTCAAGAGAACAAGGCCGATAAAGAACATGTCATTATGGAGATTGATGTGGTGAGTTCAACCTGCTTTTCATTCAAAAGAGGGGCTCCAAGGTCAAATTCAGTTTTGTGATGCACTCATTTAAAGAGTTTTAGTGGCCTTATGTTTCGACCCTAGCAGAGTCTTTCTCGAAGACCAAAAAGGCACAAATTTTTCAATGGATAGAGTCCTTTATATGAAAGTGGTTAAAATGGGGTTAAATACCTCACCAACAACAATGACATGAATAACCTTGGCCTATATTGACGAAGTGGCTCCTTTGTATTCTCACATATAACCAATTTCCTTTTGAAAAAAAAGTAAGATTTATCAGAGTGAATTTAATCTAATAAAGTCACAAGTGAGCATTTACCCTGTTTGGACCTCAAAGAGGTATGAAAAACAAGGGTTGGCAGTTTTTCTGTTCATTGCTGTGTGAAATAGCAATTGGATTAGACCGTCCAAGTGTTAAAATGCATTAAGGCACAGTAAGGGCCATGTTACACTGGACAATTTTGGAGGCATCCAAACTGCATAGCAATCCAATGCAGTAACGCCTTAACAGTATAATATGAGAGCTATTGATTGTGTTCTGTTTGTGGAGATGGCCTGGAACTAGTGTGACATGGCCCCTCCACGGTCACGGTGGTAAAATCCGCTTCAGCACACTGTACTCACTGTCAGAGAAATATTGGTTTAACAAGGGCCCACATTTTCATAGAGCTGCTGAAGCACAAAAAGCAGCTCAGCGCAACAAAAGTATGCTTTCCCGAATATGGTTACCAGCTAAAAATATCATGTCACAGGTACCCTGTTTTGTGTTTCCTGTCTTCTATGAGATCGCCTGTATATAAGTGGTTACCTGAAAATTGCCTCTTGTGTAATGAAAATTAATGCAATTATTTTTTTTTTAAATCGTACAATTCCAAAATTATTGAAATTATAATTAGAACATTCATGAAGAAATGCTCTGTTAAAAACTTAAGTTACAAATCCATTGTTTCACGGTTAATTCTATCCAGTAAGAGTAATTTGTTTTTTCTCTCTCTGCATTTCTACTGTTATTTTTTTGTAATGCACAGAATGGTATATTCATATAAGTCTGGCGCAACATAAATGTCTATTATTATTATTAAGTAAATATCGACACCTTTGCAAACATTTTCATTTGCTCGCTTTGCCCCGTGGTTATTACAGAAAGCTGACAAGCGTGCTTTGGAGAACAAAGTAAGCACGACACAATTCCAGGGAACCGTGGAAGAGCTGTCCCGGAACCTCAACGACGTCGTTGACAAATTGTCTGGCCACGTAAGTGAGATGGTTAACGATTAATTTGGTTATGATTTATTGACGGGATAATTGAAGGCGGCGAATGTGTTGAAAATAAAAGTCCACGGCAGGCTTAAAGGTAAGGTCATGGATTGGTAAATACTGAAAAAAATGAATGACCGTAAAAACTTACTTGGTGAGAAGCATTGCAGCTGTTGATAGGAAAAACTATTTTGAGAAAGGATTCCCTTTGAAGTAATGTGGTTTTGGATGATTATTCGACCATAAACATTTGAATCTGCGAAACAATTCATGCATGAGATTTCTGAGGGTTGGTGTCTGTTCATGGATGTTGCGGCCAGAGATATGGTACCCGCTGTCATCTCGTTAAACATGGATAGATTCGATGTTCTTGTGAAAATACTGTGACAGTTTTTTGCTGTTTTCTCAGCAAGAAGACACTGTTTTCATCTGAAACTTCCACTTGTGATTTTTATTGTATCATTCTTTATAATTTTGCCTATAAATCAGCATTACGTTGACAAAAACTAATCTATGACCCCACCTTTAAAGGGATATTATATCTTTAGGTTTTGGAAGAGTAAATTTATTCACATTCTCTAGTTTTTAGTCTACAACCAACTGAGGAAAAATCAAGTTTGATTGTCATGATTTAGTAAAAACAACAAAAACTGTTAATGTTTTGTCAGGGATTTTTTAGCAAGTTCCTATATTTGACAGTGTTTCAGACAGAAATATTTCTCTGGAGGATTGGTCCTCAGTTTGAACCTAACAAATTTTTTAATCAGTGAGCTTTTTCCAATGGAAACGTTTCTTTGTTTGTTGGTTTGTTTGTTGGTGTGTTGTTTTATTTACAATTGCAAATACTTTGTCTTTAAGGTATTATGCAGGATTGGTAGAGCTGACAAAATACTCGTAGACAGTGTTCATGTTTTGTGTGATAAACCATATATATGAAATAACAAACCTTTTATAATTTGTGCTTAATCCGTTGTGTGAGTCCGGAGAAAATAGTGAAAAACCAAGCACATTTTTCAGCATGTAAACACATTAACATGTCATTAATTTGGGTTGTAACAACCAAAATCAGCTGTTGCGGTTTTCTCATTAGGTTTTCACGAGTATAAGTTCATTTCAGCGAATATTTCACAGTATGGTTCTAGTATGAACTTCATACTTAACAGTGATGTTTTTTATCCTTACCAATTTTGTATAATACCTTTAAAGATTAATTTCATATGATTTATGGACTGGATAGTTGTAAATGTGTTGAACGTAGGTGTATAAGATGGTCTTAATTGCTATAGAGTGTACAGGGTAGTGGTTGATATGTCGTTACCCTGACGCTAATTTGTTTTGTCTGGCGCGTATACGGCTATTAATCAAAATGATTGAAAAACCAGCTGGGGGGGGGGAATAGCTTGTGGCTATTTCCGTTGATATGTCAAATTGATTTCACAGACAGGAAATGATTTTGTTTGATGCGAGATTGATTTTGCCAGATGTGAAATGAATCCACTGCTTTACAATGTCATTTGAATATGAAATGATTGCAGTAATAAAAGAAAATCTTTAACAATTTAATTGATGTAACTATTAATGCATCAGAGATGAAGACCCATAATTTATTTATCATTATTTGCATTGTGAGTCTAGCACCCTGTTTCATAGAGCTGCTTAAAAGCAACAAATTAAGCTAAGCCTCCCAAAAGTTTGCTAACCATTAGAAGGTTACCATCTAAAATGTTATTTCGTACCTACAAATTGTGACTGATTCCCTGCAATTTTTTGCTTATATGCTTAACATTTTTAGCAGTATTCTCTGCACATGCAGCTTTATGAAATTGGGGCCTGTTTGTGAAAAAAAGAAATATTAATAAAAAAATGTTGAGCGATGTATTTCATTGATTTAAATCAGTTTTATGTCGTACCGGCAGCCAATTATAAGATTCAAACTGGCCTGTTGTCACAGGGTATGATCGGTGGTCCAGTAAGTTAAGACATCTGCTCAAGAATGTGGAAAAATGTGGGTTCACATCCCTACCAGGGAAGCCTGAGGATTTGTTTCCCACAGGGCTCAAAAAGTATAGTGTTTATTATACATTAGTGGTGGGGTGAAGTTTAAATACTATTATATAATCCGGTTTCCTATGGGTCCTGCGTGGAAACGAAAAAAGGATGATCATTTTAAATTTTTGTTTCAAATAGCGCTCAGCGTGGCAGGAGGCAGTAAGCGAGATGAAACTAGACATTGATAACAAGCTGGACCGGATGGAACTGGATCCGCTCAAGTCGTATCTCGATAACCGCATCAAGTCAGTTGGAGCCAAGATGGTGCGTAAGGTGGAAGTGGACACGCTACATGAGGATGCAGCTGGCTTCAGAAAGTAAGTTTTAAAAATAACCAACGTTTTCCACTGGCCAAATGCCATTTAAAACACACAAGGACAACATAAACTTGTTTTCCGAGTGGTCCTGCTGGCGCTAAGCCATTTGTGAGTTTAGCCAGATCCGAGTTTGTGGCTACGGCAAGGGCTGTGACTGTTGCTAAGGGTGTTGCTAAGAACATCCTACACTTCAACACATGATGATGGGGTGATCCAGCCATAGCTGTTGCCGTTGCCACCAATTTGGACATAGCCTTATTTATTTCTGAATAATGTCTGGTACATTGACTTGCTAAGTCACAAGTAACTGCTTAAATTTGAATTCCTCAGACTGTAGAGACAGTTGCTATGTCACATGATTCGGGGCAAACTTTTGTATACTTACGTAACAGATGGCAAATACTCCAAAATTCTGAATGAATGTATATGGCACATATTTAAGTGGTTACTTGCAACATAGTAAGTCATTGTACCAGACATTATTTAAATCTAGCTTGTAAATAACATACATTGCTTCCCAAAGCCACAAGTACACCACTTTCAGCACAGATTGTTTTATACAGCATCATAATCAAGTCTCTTACAAATGACAGCATTGGTAACACTTCTTAAAATATCACAGTGAAAAAGCTAATGGACTGGTGAAACAACAAGCTTACTGGTCAAGCTGACTAGTGACTGAGACAGTACATTCTTTCAAGATTCAAGCCGCCGTATGACAAACTAAATACAGACATTTTTAGCAGACTACATTGATTCATTGAAACTTTGTTTTTACGCGCAGGCCTTTAGTTCAGAGATACAACTGCATATCCTGTGACAGGCCCCTTGATATGACACCACAACCGTAAGTACAATTCTGAGTCTTCTTTTCTAGGATAAAGAAGAACATTTGGGGGTTGTTATTCCCCCCCTCCCCCTCCTATAGATCCCAAATCACATGCAGCTGAAGTCTGCCCATAGTCTGGTAATTGAATTTGGGAGTCTAAAATGCACACTACATGGTAACACACAGGAAAACTGGCTCCCAAAATAGCACAACCAAGATTATTATTTTTATGATTATTTATCCGACGAAACAACTCAAACGCAAAAAAATACAAGGCAAATCGAAGAAGTATAAAATAGAAACAGAAACAACGAAGCAAGAAACATAGGCCGAGCCCAAGAAACATACAGAATAGCAAAGTACAAATAAGATGATGACAGGTGGGCAACTAGACAAGCATGGAGAACAGCAGAAATATTGACATGGGGAAAATGAGAAATGAGTGTATGAAGGAAGCATGCAAGCATGAGAAGTCATTCTGGGGAAGGACGCAAGAAAAACACCCAACAAAAGGACCAAACATTATGATGCGGGTCAGGGACAACAAAAATAAACTAGATTACTGTTGCTCAGAAGTATGTTATTCCTCACATAGTAAGACAGGAAAACTGGAGAAAAAAATCCTCAATAATTTTTTGTTCTGTTTTGTTAAACCAAGGTTTTATCGGTAAGAAAAACCTGTAAACACTGGTAAAAGCAGCACCTAGTGGGTAATTCCATTTAGAAGTTTTTGGTATTAAGTAAGATGATAGATGTCAATTTTTTAATGAATATTTTACAAAGTTTTAGATCATGCGGCCAATGTTGCAAAATAATTCTGAAATGTCTTAATTTTCTTCCGGCCTGTTTAAGGAATTTTTGTTTGTTTGTTTGTTTCTTGTTTGCATTTGATCAGGCCGCTAGCGTCTCTCCCAGAGTCTAAAGGTCTTCCTGGAATGAGAACGGGACGTCCGTACACGACGTTCGAACTAGAACAGATCCGTGCAGCTCAGAAAAAGTGAGTCATAGATTTAGTTATCTTGTATAGACAAAAAAATTCATAAAATTAAACATAATCGTGTTAACTTTAAAAAAAATGCTTTGGTTAATACAAACTTGTGCAATAGTTCTAGTTCCATAGTTTGTAATTATCAGGTGTAAGTAAAGATCGTCTCATTAAGCCCCGCCCACCCACCATAGCAAAAGCACTCACGGTGTATAGTGGGTAATGTCATATTTGCTTTGCCCCGCGCCACTCACAAAAGACAGGATAGAGCAAATCCAAATGGCAGAATTTTGATTGTACAACGGGATATTAAACTTATGTCAGATATTGGGCGCGTATTCGTGATTTTGTTGGTCAGTGCATGGTAAGGGGTGGAGCTTAAAGGTGTTATACAGGATTGGTAGAGCTGACAAAATAGTCGCAGCAAATGTTCATGTTTTGTGTGATCAACCATATAAAAAGAAATTACAAACCTGTGAATGTTTGGTTGTAACAACCAACATCAGCTTTTGCATTTCTTTAGGGTTTTCAGATACAGCTTTCTCGAATATGACTTAATTTCAGAAGGAAATATTTCACCGGAAAAAAAATGGTTCTAGTATGAACTTCATAATCAGTAAGCTTTCAGACTAAAATGAAACAAAGTTTGTTATCCTTATCAATCGTGTATAACACCTTTAATGGATCGGTCTATTATGTATGAAGTCGCGTTTTGAAAAGTTTTGCTTTAGGACAGGAGAAATATTTTGTATCAAGTTATGCTGATAGGTCAGTCAGGTCTGGGCAGGCATGCAAGGTTTCAGCAGATCTTGGCCCAAATTCATGGCTCTGCTTACCGTAAACAATGAATCGGCGCTTACTGAAGCAGGGAATTATTTGCTTACGTCAAGCGTATTTCACGGGTTAGCAGAGAATTTTTGCTTGTGCGCGTGCGTACTCCACGTTACTAGGCATTCTTTGCTTACACAGCTAGTGCAGAAATTCGGCGCTTGCACAGTAAGTGGAGAATGGTGATCGTAAGCGCAGAATTCGGCAGTAAGCAGAGCCATGAAATTGGGCCCAGCTGATTTTCTCTTTATTTCTTTGATAAAAGTACCCCAAGAGAAAACTGAAAACCACTTTACAAATTCCTATGTACTGGACCATTTCCTCTTCTTGTGGAAATACAAAGTTGCATATCAGGTTAGGTATTCATTCAGCCCTACATTAGAAAAGTACAATAGATATATTTTATAGCGCTGTCAAAAATTCTTCAGGTTAGCGTCCTTTTTACTTGACATGAACATTCTAGCATAATGTGTTTTTCCATTTATTTAGAAACATTGCATTGCAAAGGATAACAAATGGTTTCATCCTCAACTTTCTATAGTAGGCTAGCTCAGTTATTTAAGATCAAGTTTCCTATCTGCAAACTTTTTTTAGTCAAAGCTATCCCTTCTTTTCCTTCATTGTTTTCCCCTTGCCTCGATCCAATCCCCTAAAAAGCAACAAACATACCATCCTCATGTCAGTTAAGACCATGCTCTAAATCTAGATAGACTTGCAGTAGTACCATGCGGTTTTAGGATCTCTTTTGAGTAGCGGTGGCTAGCTCCGAGACAAGCCGGTTTGCAAACAACTTAAGGCAAGCTTGCAAGCAACAGTACAAGCTTGCAAGCAAATTTAATCTTACAAGCATTGGATTTGTATTATGGCAAGCTTGAAGCTAACCAGAGAAGCTTGCAACCCTGGTTTCTGGCTAGCTTGTGCATACTTGGGGGAAAAAAAATAACCATACAAGCTTGCCGCCAGCTCATTGGCAAGCTTGCACAAGCTTGCACAAGCTTGCCAGGAGCTTGTCAAGTTCTCAAAGAACAAATCTACACAGAAAAGTAGATATATACACATGGTGTTACTGCAAAATGAATATACATTTAAACCTCACATGCAATGCCTCAAAACCCATAAACTCTTCCTTTTCCCACTTTTCCCCACCCCCATTCCTCCCCCATCTCAACTAACATCATATTCTCCCTCATCTTTTACTCCCACTATCTCTGTTCCTTGATGTTTTTATGTGTGGGGGGGTCGAAATTTAGCACAAAGCCAGGCAAGAACGTCCTTCACTATGAACGGGCACTGCATGAACGGGAGTTCGCTAGACAACGTAAACAGGACATCTTCGCGTACCTAGTCCACTTTGACAAGAACCTCGTAAGGACTCCCATGTTTGTGAAGAACGTTCCTCATCAGCACGTGGTCTTCGAAGGGCAACAGGACAAACAAAGGTTGTTGTCAGGTCACAGGTCATTTGTTAGGTCACAGGTTAATGTGTAGGTCAGAGTTTACTTAAAGTTGAGTTTAGGATAGAACTTATTGGGACAGCTCAAGAAAACATTTAAGCTTCTTTATGTAAGCAAAATCAACTTTTCTATCTATCATTGCTGTTTTGTATTTGCACAAATTCAAGGTATTTTCTTTCTTTTTTTCTTAACTTCATGTTTTATTTTTTCCATAAATGCCGCTCTTAGGACAATGAACCCTAGTTCCCCCGAAGTTGAATTCCTCCAAATTGACAGCACCCTTCCCTCGATATCGTCACCCCAGGGTGAACTTATGAGACTAAAGCATTCCCGTCTCATGACCGATTTCCTTAAATCTAAAACCCCGCCAACTCTAAGGTACGGCTGAACTGAGTGATGTTGGTTTTTTTTGTTTTATTCTCACCACGTTTGGAGTGTCTCTTATTCACCACTATGAGTGCTGGGTGTGTTCTACTGAATTCTCTCAGATGGAAGACATAAATGCTGAAATCACTTGTTTTGTTTTTTGGTGCTCGGTGGCATTTTAAGGATATCGATCTTGGTGTATCCTACTGCAAATCGTTCAGATGTGCAAACGTTTCAGAAAACAACTGGAAAAGGGAGGGGGAATAGTGATGGTGGAGATTACAACATTTCATTAAACCATTATTGAAATTTGTTACTAGAGATTTTTTTTTTTTTTGGGGGGGGGGGCTTTCCAGTGAAAAAAACTTTCCAAATAAAGAAATACTCCATGTACATACAAAAATGTTTTGATCATCAATCCAAAAATTCCAAGATTACATTTTGCTTAGCTTTGTCATGGGATTATTTTTCAGAAACAAATGATAATTTCTTCAAACCAACACAAAAGTGAAGCAAATTAGTTTTAAATAAAAATTGGAACCTCACTCCCAGCACTGTTTTCTTTTATAATTGAAGTATGAAGTGGAATTACGATTCAAAACAGACTTGCACACTGAGTGATACTAACTTTAAATGTGACAGTAAAGGACAAAATTATTGAAGAAAACAAAATGCAAAGCTTGCTTCAAAAAAAATATTAACCCATTGCACTGTAAGGATTACTGTTTAAAAGTAACAACTTCACTTGTGGCGTCAAGTTGTGTTCTGATCGCTTAAAAAAAATAATAATGTACCCAATCCCCATCAGCTCTTTCCAGAGCCCACACTATTAAAACAGATTAATCAAATGCACATGGTTTTACAACAAACACTGCACTTTATGATATATCCAATAAACTAACATCAACATCAGAAACTCTCCTAATCTTGGTAACTTTTTTCCAGCAAGTTAACCAACCATTTGAAACCATTCAACTGCACGGGTTTCGTGTGGTGGCGCAACTGGGCACAGAACTAACTGAACATGTGCGCACTGTGAAGTCATCACTTAAGAAGTGTAAGAAGTGTTTAAACATACGCGTGGCGCGTAAGCTTACGGGGGCGTTAATTACTAGTAACGCAATCAATACGTACCGGTACCGAATGTACACAACCGTTGAGTGTCGCGCACTTTTTGACCCTTCGCGAAACGGAGCCTGAGGGCGTGACAGGAATTGAAAATTTCAGACAAGTTTTTTACAGATTTTCCAACATTATTACGCTTTTTAACAAAAGGGCATTTATGAATGGGAATAAAAGAGTAGTGACTCAGTCTTGAACATTTGTTTAAAACCTTGCAGGGTCAGGGCTGTGCGATAAAGGACCTCGCCTTCGGCTTGGGCCTTTATCGCACGGCCATGACCCTGCCGGTTTTAAACGAACGTTCAAGACTGAGTCACTACTCTTTTATTCCCTTATTCAACACCACAGTGGATGGTATTAAAAGGTCAGACATCGGAGGCGTTTTTCAAAAACTTTTTTTCACGCCCTGATATGTCAGATTTTGATAGTTAATTTTTCTATTTTGTTTTGTTCACAGTGGGAACAATGTGGATGTCCCAGATTACTTTGCAACGAGTAGAAGTTGTGGAGGCAGTCACACCATGACATATCCACACAGACGCAATACTCGTATGGCTAATCTAACGTAAGTCGACCATGGTGTTACTATACCGTACAGCAAAGAAATTAAGAAAACATTTATCACCTTTTTCCCCTCGTTTCTTAAGAATGTAGCAAAGCTGCATAAAGTTTCCTCATGGGATTGGCTGAATAATGTAATGCACCTGGACTCGGGTTCTGGTGCTAGAATCACTAGAATAAGGATTCGAATCCCAGCCAGGGCCCAATTTCGTAGAGCTGATGATTAAATAGCTACTTGAGTGAAAATTCGTTAACAGGAATGCTATTTAAACTGGTTTATAATGTGTTTGTTTATCATTTAAATGTAATTTTGATGTTTATACACTTCTAAATTTTTTCGGAATTATCGATAACAAAATTAGTCCCCAACCTCAAGGTTTTGAAAAACTAGAAAAACTTCTGCTGTTGACGGGGTGAGTCAAAATGACAATACTTTGACGTCATGTGTGGGATGTTGCTTTTATTATACCTTTATGTTGCAACAAAGCAGCTATACAAAACGGAGCTCCCACATATGATGTAACATAGTGATGAGGTACTAACAGGACCTTTCGCGAATCTTTCTGAAAAGCACCGGAGAATTGTTTTTTACACAATGAAATTTGTCTAATCTCTTGTGAACTCAATTTCCTTATTGATTGAAAACATTTTAAATGAATATCACCAAAAATCAATTGTTGCCATTTTCGTTCAAGTAGGTCTTTAAGCAAAAACAGTACAAGTGCATACCTCAGAAATCAGTTACCAAAATACCTAGTCACAGGTACCAACCCCCCCCCCAAAAAAAAAAAACCACCCCCTAACAAACCAAACAAACAAAAACAAAACTAAACAAACATCGTTGGCAAGTTCTTTTAGTTTTCGATTCAAAATCATTTTGTTTTTGTTTCACTTTTGCAGGGGGATTGCACGAGATGAGGATGTTCCAGTTACTTTTATAAACGGAAAGTAAGTAAAATTGTTGGTTTTTTTGTGCGTATTTTTTATTTAAGCATATTTTGTCACAGCAGACACTGTCGACAACGAAGCTCAGCATTCCTCATGTTGTTTTTTTCGACCGTGAACAAGCAGATATATTTTTTTACAAAAACAGGGTAGAGATTTTTTTATCAGAATGACTTGGCAATCATCATAAGACCTATGCTGATTCTACTTCCTTTTTAATGAAAATATTGACAATAATTTTTATACATTGACAAATCAATTCATGAGATAAAAAAAAAATGTTTTTCAGGATGGAGGCAGACATTCAAGGACAAGATGGTCACATTTACAAAGGACGCATTGGAGCTGACGATATCGAAAGGTTACCAACTATAACACCACAAAAGGTAAAATTATTTCTGTTCACGAATCCATGGATGATGCAAAATCTCATAATTAGTCTGAGGAAACCTGCAAACAAGAGTGTTTCCTATGAACCTGAAAATCAGGGGAACCCCGTCTCGTACATAATAATAACTTTTAGATCTGAAGGCCGAGGTAACCTGTAAAAAAAAGGGTTCTTGCCAGAACCAGAACCAAGAGGGTTTCAAACCCCTATTTTCACTTTTCAATTGCTTGTGGGCGAGCCTAAGGAAACCCTAAGACAAGGCTGCTTGCTGTGAACCAGGAATACTTGCCGAAAACACAAAATCCTCCTAGAAAATCACTGTAGCTCTGAAGGCTGGTGAAATCTCTTGTGTACCAGAAAGACTTATCTGGTACACCCCCTCCTCTACCTTGGAAATCTCTGCAGCTCTGAAGGCTTGGGAAACCCGTTAGCAATGTTTCTTGCTGTGTCCCAGAGCACTGGGGTACACCCCAAATTTATCTAGAAAATTGCTGTAGGTCTGAAGGGTGGGGGTAACCTGTCAACCAGGTTTTTTTCTTTGTAACAGAACACTTGGGTTAACCCAAATCTATGTACAAAATCCCTGTTATTCTGAAGGCTGGGGAAACCTTTTAAAGCGAGGTTTCTTGCTAGTGTATCAGAAACACCGGGGTACACCCCAAATCTACCTTGAAAAATCTCTGTAGCTCAAGACTGGGAGAAACCTGTAAAACCTCATGCCTGCTGTGAACCAGAATTACTGTGTGCTTTATTACTTGTTTTCTCCCTGACTGTTGCTCTTTTACTTATCTCCTTCTTATCCTAATACACAAGGCCTATAAGGCTTGTCTTCTAATCGGAAAGAAAAAGCAAATTGTCTTGCTCAAGGAAATGAGTGAGGTTTGAAAAAAAACTTAAATTAGGCATTACATATTAGGCATTTCAGCTAAATGTGACCAGCTCACTATAAACCGACAGATCAGTCAAAACAAATATTAAAGTCTCCTCTTCCTTTGTTATTTCTACATAGATATTTAACAAAATCATTCAACGAATTTCATAATTTTGTATCTGTGACTCTCCCCACAGCTCACATCTGCAAGGTCCCCTCGTCCAACCAGCTCCAGGGTCAACCACCTGTCAAAATCCACCCCTGAGCGGTCAGCCTCTCGTCCAACATCAGCCCGCCCGCAATCTCGCCTCCAATCCCGTCCAACAAGTGCACGCCCCCAAAGTGGACGCTCATTAAGGTCACCTACAAATCAGGGCGAGGCTGGCCCTCGACCTATGACCCCGTCCAATACAATAGAGGTCGCAGCTGAGGTGGCAGTCGAAGAGGATCCTAACAGGAATGCCATCAACGAGCCAGCGGAGCGACCCCTGGAAGTCCAGTAGCTTCAGAACAGAAATGTTCATACTTGTGGTCTTTCTTTGTTTGTTTGTGGTGGATTGCTTCATCTTTCAAGTACAGAGTTATAGGGGGGACCTTTATCATAAAGAGACCATTTTGTTTTCTTTCAATAGTAATGCACTGTGACCAAACCGATGCTGGAAAGAAAAAAAAATAGTCTACCCTTTGCTGTGTGACAAGCATCTGCACATGCATTAAAAGCAAACTTAGGGTACCAGACAGAAAATGGCCACCGTGGTTTGATAAAGGTCTACAAACACCACTCTCCAAATTAAAAAAATTCAAGAATGTTAATTAAAGAGAAAAAACCTGAGTTGCCAACTACTCTTATAGATGACTTTCTTCCTGATATATTTTGATCATGTGTAAATGATTTCCATGCAGTGAAATATCTTAATATTTATTTTGTTTAAAGCACAATTATCATTCAGAACATTTTCAGTACAGATCTTAATCACAAGTTTAAAGGTTGGTTTAGATTATGCAGTCAGTGACAAGTGTTTTGTGACAGATTTGTTTGAAGTCACTGCATGTGCTGTTTAGCACCAGTGCTATCCACATATAGAAACGCAACCAGAGTCTGATTTCATGGAGCTGTTTGGAGAATATAAAAAGTAGCCCAGCACAAAACAATTTTGCTTACCAGAATACAGTTACCAGCCAAAATACCATATCGTACCGTATGTGACTGGTTTCCTGCTTAGTTTTGCTTGCAAGAAGTAAGCAATATTTGTCTGGTTATAAGCAGCTCTATGACATTGAGCTCAGGAGTAACGCTGTTCCTGATGAGTCAGTCTGCTGTGTGAATGCCCTCTCAACAATGAGCAACAATGAGCAAAAACTAACAATTACACATAAGTATATGGCAAACTATACCAGGTCCCAATTTCATGGTTCTGCTTACTGCAGAATTCTGTGCTTAGGGCCCTTAGAATCATGCCCTTTACACAGCGACGTATTGCATGGATTTCCGCGGTAAGCAGAGCCATGAAATTGGACCCTGATTGGCTAATGGAAAAGCTGCGATTTCTGTACAGCCAAAATGGCTGCACGCATGAATTTCTCAACGAGGCTTGCACAGACACCGATGTGACTGGTTTCAGTGTCCACATAGCTACTTAGTCTTTAGTGCTGTGTTTTACAGTTTTTAAAGATCCTACAGTGTAAAGGCAAAAGGAGTCACCTAAGAGTACCCCAATGGGGGAGTATTTAGATATCTTTATTGGGGAATGAGGTCCGGTCAGGATATACGTATACCTGATCGGTGTATATTATCATTGAAACCACTCTTGTTTGGTGTCATTTTTGTATAGCGGATGTGCGGTTGGGCACCAGCTAAGGGTGCCTCTTGTCTGCTTGACACTGTTTCGAATGTACAACATGTACATAATCGGCTACTTGCAAAGGCAACTTGCAGGATTACCGGCTGTACTACATGGATAGCTGTGAGAGTTAGCGATGGTCATTTATTGTGCCGGTTTCATTAATGCTGAAACCGGTGAAGTGATACTAACTGATGAAATCAGCCATGCGTGACAAACAAATGAGATCTGAGCAGCAAACTGAAGTTCAGTATTGTAACGTACAACAGGGTCAGCAGAGCGTAGCAATATTACCTTCTCCAAGCTCATTTCGTAAAGTGCCAATGTTCGCTGAATTTTACAAATTACTAAATTATCGTTACAAATCTCACACTGACATAGATTGTATACAAGAACCAATTCCAGAAGGTCGGATGAGTGATTTCATTTTTGATCCAGTCATGGATGCTGAAATAAGTCAAACAAATTCTTGGTGAAAACTTAACTTAGTCAAAAATTACCAAAGCTTTTGATCGAGGTTTGTTTAATTTTATTAACTTTCTGAACACTGAAATGTGGAAATGAAACAAAAACAAAGATATGGTGTGTCTATGAGTCTTGACTTGCCGTCCTGCAAATTACAAAAAAGGTTTTAGTAAAAATGCAACTAACTGAAATGTTTGGAAAAACAGATGAAAATACGTATTCCGAATAACAACATTTAAAACAATTCCATCTTTAGAAACAAATGAATTGAGATATTATCAGTTGTAACAAAAAATCGTTGTAATAATTGGATTTTAATTGATAATTTAAATTAATCAGTGTATGTGGATTCTGCATATTAAAAAAGGTGCTTATTTTAAATAAAAAATGGAAAATCATGTTGCACCTTTGAAATTTTTTTTTTTAATAAAAAAATTTTGGCTGTACTTTTGTTTCACTCATCTGCACAACCTATAGCATACACAGTCAGCACCATAAAGTGTAACAGTGAATTGTATATTTATATTTTCTAATTTAAACACTGTACGATAAAAATAAGAGAGATTTATTGTTTCTTCTGTGTACATTTCTGAATCTGAATCATGTGTTGAAGCTCATGCAATCTCTGTACAGGCAGTCATCAACTTTGCATGTGTTTTGATGCAGTCCATTTATGCACCTTGCAATAAATTTTAAAGAGAGAGAGAGAGAGAGATCAATACGTCTTCTGACTGCTCTTTTTGTTTTGTTTGACGAGTTCAAGATGCCGCTGCTCAAGAGAACCCCGCCCCCACACTCTGACGGTTGGGCTCGATACAAACCTCCAAGGAATTTAACACCCTCCTCGGAGAGACAAAAATCCATACGACATTAGGAAAGAAATTGAAGAAGTGACCGTCACAACAGGGACTGAGCATTATACTGCTGGGGGAACAGATCTGTACTTTACTTTGAAAGGATGGTACAACATCGGTGATGAAACGACTGAAAAAAAAAACCATCAGAGATCCAACAAAAATGGGAAATGTAGAGAGCACACACCAGGGGTATGCACTTCTACATTATTCTGGGTGATAGAAGGTTGTTATTGAAGATTTATTTGTGGGTGTGACATAGAGGAAGCAGTGGCCTAGCAAAACATTTTTCATGGGTTGGGGTTACCCTGAAAAAAATATTATTTACATAAAGAGCTGGAAGTATTGAGTAAGGTATTTCTGTTCACTCTGTCTCCCCCCCCCCCCGACCCACCCCTGAACAAGTTAAATCGTTGGTTTTTCTTCAATGTTAAATTAAATTGTGACAAACGAACATAAAGTGGTGGTGACTTTCGATCTTGAAGGGGGAGCGACACTTGTGTACGTTATGTAGGGATGGGTCCTGAGAGTTAGGACCGGGAGGGAGCCTGGATGGCCTGGGGGGGGGGGGGGGGGAGCCTGGATGGCCAGGGAGGGAGCCTGGATGGCCTGGGGTCGATTTCACAAAGATAGTCCTAACTTAGGACTAGTCTTAGGAGTTATTACAAACTTAAGGCTAGTCCTAAGTTAGGACGAATAACTCGTCCAAACTCGAGATAAGACTAGTCTTAACTCTTTGTGAAATCCACCCCTGGATGGCCAGGGAGAGGACCTGGGTGGCTGGGAATGGAGCCTGGATGGCCTGGAAGGGGGGTCTGGATGGCCTGTGGGGGGGGGGGGGCAGTGCCAGTGAAAACAATCTGCCTACAGATTTTGTAGGACAGAATTCAGTCCGAGTGAAAAAGGGGGCCAACTCAAAACGCGACACATAAACAAAACTCAGAGCCTGAAAAAAATCCAATCCAACAGCAACAAAAGTCCAATTCAATCTGAGAGTTTAATAAAAATCTGATTTTGCTTCAGTCCCTTATGGTACACATTAATCATTAAGAAGCCTAACGTCGTAAAACACTATGCCACAGGTAAAATAATATTAATAACAACAATAATACAGTCTGAAAGATTTGCGAATGAAATCACATCATCTGGTACACATTTACATGATAGATAAATACAAACTTCTCTTCAATCCTCACCACCTTCTATGAAAATTGGAAATAATTTTTGGGTGCAGACCTTTTGTCTTTCTGGATCATCATTAACTGAAAGTTCGTTTATTGCCAACAGATTAGCCGTCAGTGGCTGTTACTCACCCACAACAAAGTTTCACTAATTGCATAGTCAATGTTTGTCAATGTGCTATGTGACCCCAAAACACATTGTCAAATGCTTGTCCTTTTTTTTCTTGTTTATTTTTTGACACATCTTGGTCACTTAAATATTTGGGAATATTTTTATTTTTTTTAAAACATGATCATTATTATAATATACACAAAAACATTTGATTACATTACTTGTATCTGAAACCAACTTCCTTGCATTTTTTCAGTTCTTTTGTTAGTGTAATAGTTGGCATCTGGAACTAATTTCCTTGATTTTTTTCAGTTCTTTTGTTTATGAACTAAATTGTATCTGGAACCAATTTCCTTGCATTATTTTTCAGCTGTGAATATTAATGAAATAGTTTGCCAAATGAAAAGGAACGTTCGTGTTTTAAAGTACGTAATAATACAGCACGTACTGCTTTAGTATTTTGACATACACCACAACAGACCCCTTGCCTATGCCGCCAATCGCAGAGGTCAAACAATGGAAATGCGCACGAGTATACATGCCTAAGCAACAATCAGCCAATGAGGGGGGTCTTCCTTTGACATCAGTGAGGGCGCTCTTTAAGCTTGTGATGTCATATGCAAGGGGGTCAATAACAGTTTATCTCATGATAACTCTTGACTCAAAAGCAAATGCGCTGAACCATTTTAATGAAGAAGTCATACCTATAGCTTTTTTTAAAAGCTTTTACTCCTTCAGAGCAGTCTCCAGCAACCGTACTAACAGCTCAATTTGACGCTTTTCTAAAATGCGTGCAAATGACTATTAACCATGAACTTAACTACGCAATGGTGGAGAGCGTCGTGGGTTAAACATTTTCCGTACGTATCTGCAATTTTTTCATACTACATGTGCACAGTTCCACATACTACATAATGCTTTATGTCTTGTGTCATTTTAATCTCCCCTTCAACACCCTGCCCACTCATTGGGAGAGATATCCTACATAAGTCAGACAACTTCCCGAAGAGGCTTTTGGAGGATTTGTTGGTGTGCGCATTAAAAGGTAAGAAAAACTAATACTATTTAGTATGTACAAACTTCTGCATTGTTCCGTTTACTACTTCATCACAATGACATCATACTCCAATCTTGTTTGTTTAGTTTCTGGTGTCTCTAATAGATGTTTATTTTGCATCGAAGATGAAGAATATTGTTTGGTTTTGGCCCTTTCACCGATGTGTATTAAGCACTGTATACTCAGTCCTTTCACAAGTCCTGTGTACAAAAAATCCACAGGCATATCAATCGGATGGGATTCGAACCCACGACCTTTGCTATGCTAGAGCAGATGTCTTATCACTAGACCACCGAGCTAGCCTCGTGGCTAGAGGTAGTTAGAATCCTATTCTGGTGTCTCATTCACTAATTAATTACTTTTTTCCTTCCTCTTCCCACTGATTTCGTCTTTTGTGTCTCCAACCTCTTGTGGGCAAACCAAACCCTTCGCACCCCTTGCCTTTCTGAAAGCATTCATTCTGCTTCTCTATTTTCGCTCCTTTCTACTTAACTGCTTCTGTCTTTTTCTACTCTTCGAGAAAGACTCTGTTATGGTCGAACCGTGAGGGCGTTAACATGGTGTTTTTTTTGTGCTAAATAAATCTAATAACATTATTCATGTCCATATTTCTCCAAAACAAGAAAAAGCAACTACAATGAACAATTTCTTTAAAAACCTTCCCAAATAACATTCTACAAATGCATTGCTGTCATGCAATCAGCAATATAATGAAATTATCAAGTAAAATATTGGTTAACGGCACATTAAAAAAAAAACATTTTGCAAATACTTAATTTTAAAAATTATTTAACATGAAAGCCCTATACATATATATATGAAATCTATTCATGATTCAGTCTTGGGCTGCTTTTTAAAACATCGCAAAACAGTTCCAGGTTTAAACCACGAGTCTAAATTCATGAGAAAATACAATAGTGTAAAGAATGGCAACATCGATGTCTTAACTGCACTGGAGATCAATACACTGTTAGGGTTTTACACTGCACCAATGTGTGATAAGCAATCTCAACACAGTGTTTACCAAGTTCCGCAATATAAATATATAAACACTCAGAGGTTACTTGGGTTGGATTCGAACCCACGACCTTCACATTCTGGAGCAGATGTTTTAACCTCCAGACCACTGGACACGCCCCAATGATGAGAGAACAGTTTGAATCCAAGGGCTTTTACCAAAACCTTGGATTAGGCCCGGAGCCCAAGCCAAGGTTTGGGACACGGCCCGTCCTCAGCAGCAGGTACCTTTAACATTTTTGTAACTGATGTAATAATTGCATCGAGGATAACATATATTATTTTGATTCTACCCTTCGCTTATTATTTTGGTTTTACCCTTTGCTTTCTGTGGTAAAAAACCTAAAACAACAAGCCTATAGTTATCACTCACAAAAAAAAGAAGGAAAAAAATGATTCGCAACATAAGTAATAATAAAATTTCACAGTCAAAGATACCTTTGTAAATAAAGTTTATCATGCTGAGATATAAAAATGTCCATGCCATCCGAACCACACATGTCAAGACATTCATCAGATAAGATTTATTCCCAGTTTTAATTGAGTTTGACATCTTTACAAGCTAGCTCTTTATAGGCCTGTCACACAGCTAGCTTGAAGACGTTATTAAGTCACAATAAACATTTCAGTAAGCTATGGGCTTTTCTTTAAAAAACAATGGGTTTTTTTTTCAACTACATTTTTCGATAGACCACCGTTGCCGAGGCTAAACAATGGGAGGTGCTTGCGTGAACTCACCACGCACAACTCTCAGCCAATGATTGGTCTTCAATGACTTCAGTGAGGGCGCTGTTTCGGGCTTGTAACATCACACGCAAGGGGGCTACAAAATCTTTTTCTTAAATGGACTTTTACAATTTTTTTTTTTTTTTTTTGTCAACTAGATTTATTTATTTTTTTTACATAATATTTGTTTTCAATACAATGTTTTCCAAATGGACTTCTACACAAAAAACATTGTTAAAAGTGAAACTGGACTGTTTTCCCCAAAATGCTTTTCAACTCGACTCTTACAATAAATGATTGTTTTCAGCTGGATTTGTTCAATAATTTTTTTTTTTAAGACTTGGTTTTTTTCTCTTCTTCTGTTGACCCCAGTCTGAGTATTTAGAGATAAATTCTCTGATAAAAATTATTGCATTTGGCAAGTATTTACTAAACCTGGACGATTCAAGCACGGCAATATTGTTGAGGATTTGTCTATTTCCACTTATTACTTATACAATCTATTCTTTTTAATTCATAAAACTATTATTAACATCATTATGATTGTCACTACTTTTACTGATTTATGTTGATAAATCTATTGACTTTTTTTTTAAAATTAATAAATAACTTAATTAAATAATGTATTTATTTTTCTCCTCTTTTATGGGGGGAGGGGGGGGGGCACTGGGGGACGGGGTAACAATGAATTACTTTTTCTAACTGACATTATGGTTGCATTGTTCACTTTAAGAATGAGGTCATAAACCACAAGGCAGACTATATTGTAGTTTATTACTTGAAATTTGAAATAAAAAGTTGCATTCCTGTTTGGTCCCTCTGCTGCCGCTTGTAAACTTGGGTGTGACCCTTGGCTACACAGCAGTTACAGGTTGAATGGACTCTGTCTGGCACCCCCAAACAAAAACATTGACTAAATAGGGAGACCGCGAACATTCATTCGCAGGTTCAAGTCCCGCTCTAGTCAATTTTTCTTTTTTCAACCCAGAAATTCTTTAAGACTATGAACGATGGAAAGTCACCACACAGGAAGCTCTCTTCCTTCACTTATTTCTTCAAATGAAGAGGAAAAAATCACCAAACAAACAAACAAACCTAAAATGAATGTAAAATAAATTAGGGATAAGGCGGCTTTCAATATCTAATTAAAAACAGTCTTCAAACCACATGGAAAATGAATAAATCTGGAATTACAAAAATAAATCTGCAAAACACACAAAGTAAACTGCGATTACCCTTTAAAAAAAAAGTTTAAAAATCTTTTTAAAATGACAATTATTGTTTACATCTAAAATCAGTCATCATTAATATTCACATGAAAAACTCAGCACTTGATTAAAGTCTTTGGTTAAAATCAATGCATAATGAAAGAAAGTCTGTTGACAAATAAAAATAAGTCAAAATTAAAGACTGAAACCCCACAAACTCTGAGTAGAAATTAAGCACACATAAATAAAACAGTGCTCCGATTGAAAAAAGTCCCTTATCCCTAAAACACCTAGATACTCCGATACGAATTTATGTCGCATCCCTACTGCCTCAATCCCTCAAAACCAAACGATTTGAATATATGTAGAATCCCTACTACGTTAATCCATCAAAACCAACTGATATGAGGTTATGTAGAATCCCTACTGCCTCAATCCATCTAAACCATCTGGTTTGAGTTTATGTAAGATCCCTACTGCCTCAATCCTTCAAAACCAACTGATTTGAGTATATGTAGAATTCCTACTGCCTCAATCCTCCAAAACCAACCAATATGAGTTTACATCGGACCCCTACTGCCTCAACCATTCAAAATCAACCAATCAGACCTTGTCTGTCAGAAGACACTTCTTTGTACAGAAAAGTGATTTGTTTTCACTTTTGTTCTCATAATTATTTTCACTTTTGATATAAATTCATCGGATTCCTACTTCAATACTTTTCATTAGATTACCCTCACATCTCATGAACGTTTCCAGGCCTGAAGATTACCCAAAATTCCATGACATTTCTCAGAATTTCACTGCCTTCAGGAACCTTGAAAACGCCTTTCATTTTATTATACCTTACTTATAATTTGACACAATTTTTGTCAATCCTGTTTGTACCAAATTTTCCTGCGAATAACATGGGGATTATTTGACTTTAAAAGGTAAACAATTTTTTTTTAATCAGTGTGTCTTATCTATAAAGGTGCCCCTTATCTGATACTGCTTGAGTTCAAACTGCTCACCAACCAAAATGACCTGTGGTCCAAATGCTTAAGGTGGTACTGACCTCAGGTTTTGACACCAGGCAAGACTTTCTCAATCCGAGCATACTGATCGAAATGTTGAGTTGTTCAACCACAACTCAACAAGAGATTTCATGTGCATAGCATAAACCGCAAACTTTACTTCAGGAACCTAATCAAGTCAAAGTGGCCAGGCAGTCTAGAGCACTGAAATCAGCCTCTGGAGGCCAAATCGTTAGGACGTGTGTTCAATTCACTGTCATGACAATCCGCTGTACTTTCTTCCCAACATCCGGGAGTATAATTGATTAAGTTGTGAGTTGTAATTCTGATTGATGAGCCACATGCTAATGTGGTTACTGGTGCTGCATACTCCTAAAGAGTTCCAATGCTTTCAGGGATGCACTGATGATATTTGAAAAGCACTTGATACACTGCCTTTTGTTAACTAAAAATGCTGAACATCCTAGCACTATAGTAGTGCTGGCTACCTCAGATTTCTTGCAATATGGAATCCTAAATCAGGAAAGTGATTTTTTTTTTACAGTGTATTGGACTAAAACACGATTATCAACCCTCCCACATAGGTCCAATTTCTTAGAGCAGCTGAAGCACAAAAAAGTAGCTAAGCATAACAACGTTATGCTTACCAGAATAAGATTACCAGTCAAAATACCATACCACATGTACCCTCCGTGACGGGTATCCTGCTTATTTGTTGCTTAGCAGAAAACAATTTAAGCACTAATTTCTGCTTTTTAAGCAGCTGTATGAAATTGGCCGCTAGTGAGGTCAAAGATCAACTCAAACACAGGACTCTGTCATCACACTCTCCGCATCGCTGTCGATGTACCTGATACCTTGATGGGTGGAGCGGGGTAGCGTGGCCGAGGCAAACACCCCACGGACGAACGGGCGCTGCTGGCAGGTGAACCCACCACAGTCCTCTGCAATTAGTCAAATTGAATTCTAATTAGTCTTACCACAATGAGTACTCCGACACAAACATTTTTCACAATAAGTAAAAACAATCTATTTCAAAGAAAATGCAGACAATTGTACATTTTTAAGACCAAAGTAATCCAAGGTTCGTGATGATTAATAAAAGAAAAGAAAACACAAATGCTAAACTTGTTAAGCAATATTTTCTGCTTAAGCAGCTCTATGAAAATTGGCCCAGGGACCAATTTAGTAGAGCTGCTTAATCATAAAAAAGAATAAGGTTACCAGCCACATTACCATGTCACATACACAATCTTTGACTGGTATCCTGCCGAGTTTTGCTTGACACAAAATGATTAAGCAAAATTGTTAAGCAAAATTGTTGCTTAAGCAGCTGTATGAAACTGGGCTAAGGCCTTTACAAGCCACTTTAAACCTCTTGTACAACAATGCCGCTATTTGAATAATATTAAACACTACGTTTTAACTTTGACCAATCAAATGATACGTACCATCACTCAGCTCATCCTGCGACCCGTTCCGCCTCCCCAGACTCTGTGACCTCTGACCTCTGAGTCTGGTCTTCCCCTCTGCTTCTCTCCCCGCCGACAGACTCGTATCGTTGGATCCTTCTGACAGCACATCCTCCTGGCTGGACCCGAGCTGCTTGAATGCCGGCATCTTATAGATCCAGTGGTCGGAACCCGAGGAGCACGTCGAGCTGCTTGAGCTGGCGCTGCTGGTGGCCAGATTCCTCCGATGGTAGAAGAGGATGTAGGCCGCCTTGGTGATGATGGCCTCCTCGGTGACTGGCATGACCTTGGCATCATCAAAGTTGTACCACTGATTGTCAGCTGGATTGCGACAGAAAGCTGAAGAGGGGGCAACGAGAAGATGGTTGTTGGAAAAGCAACTATTATTAGTGAGGGTTTGTTTAAAATACCTAACATGAGGAGACAGTAGGCCAAAGATAATTAACAACAAAATTTAATGAAAAATATAATAAGTAAAGATAATGTCAGCTACATACATACATACTATACTATTAGCATTTATATAAGGCGCCTTTTCCCCTAGAAATACAAAGCTACAAGGTCTATGGAAATGCTTAAACAGTTTAATTGAAAATTACACCTTATTCTGATCACAACACACACAATATGACAAATCCAAGATAAAATATCAGTACAGGAAAAAGATCAAATACAGTGTAAAATAGCACAACATCAACAATTTAGTTCTCAAGAAGTGCAGCAAGACAACATAACAAATACAAAGACAATTCATCAAACTTTCTGAATGCTCACACATGTCAATAAACAAACAGTATCAAACAGTTGTAAACAAATAATTAGCAGTCACAACAGAAGCAACAGGAAAGTAAATCCTAATGGAAAGTAAATATAAGCAAGCAGTGATTATAAAAATGGATGGATGAAGGAAAATGAAGGATGCAAAGTTAAGAGTTTTAAAGAATCAAAGGCAGCAGAGTTGACCAGGGAAAAAATTGCACTCGAGTGAGCGACTCATTGACTTGTTTCATTTTTGAAACCAAAGCCAAATATTTCCCTACAGTCTAATTATCTGTTTACTGAAAACAAGCAGGGAACCAGTCAGGATTAATCTGAATCACATGTCCTTTTGGCTGGTAACCAAGTTTTCGTATGCTACACATGTGTTTAAAAATAACAATATTAATAGTAATCATAATTGGCATATATTTGGCACTTTTAAACATAGTATTAAAGCACTTTACACTACCCATGTTCATTTGGACTTAAGCATTGCTCAAACCCGTCTAAACTCCTTTGGAGTATGCAGCACCGGCAGCCAAATGGCCGCTCAGGCTGCTAATCATTCACATCAACAATCTCTACCCTTGCAGCTAGCCATTTACTCCTGGGTGATGAGAAGCAATTATAGTCTTGCCCAAGAACACAAAATGTCATGACCAGGATTCGAACCCACACACCAATGACCCTGTCATCAGAACTTGCTCCCAACATGCCAGGGACTGCCAGGCCATGACACGGCAAAAATCAGCCCTAAACCATTGCTAGGCTCTGGTTCAAGTCATCAATTCTCGATTCTGGCATCAATCAAGGTCTTCCTATTGTTTCTTTCTATTATGTGAATGTATTTCTCCCCATTGTCATATCAAGCGAGGGCGTATTGGCCCCTCCTGTCGTTAAATTTGCATGTGGAGACATTTGGACTCACCTGTGTAGTGCCCCCCCTGCATGCTACCGATGTGATTGCACACGGCGTACAAATCATACACGTGCTCCGTCACATGATGGGCACGGCGTCTGTGGATGTGTCGCCATGGTGACCAGCCAGTCAAAGCGTTCAGCGAGGCAGCGTGGGCATTTTGTTGCCTGCGTGCGATGTACTGTGCCATGTTGAGTCCTTGGATTGGGAAATCAACCAGGGTGTCCAGCTTTGTGCGACTGGTGTTCATCTAGGGGGGAAAAAATCAAATAAAAAAACCCAACTTTTAAACACCTTGAATAAAATGACTTCTAAGGCCCCGTTGCCCCCTATTTTTTTAGCCTTTCGTCGCCCCAAGGTTCTGGCCTCGTTACCCCTGCAAAATGTTTTCCCCCCGGGTTGGGTCTGGGTTAGCCTGGGCTTGGGTCTCGCATAGTCTGGGTTTGGGTCTTGTATAGCCTGGACTTGAGTCTCACATACCTGTTTGAATCTCTTGAGATTAGTCTGGGTTTGGGTCTTGTATGGCCTGGACCTGAGTCTCACATACCTGTTTGAATCTCTTGAGATTAGTCTGGCTTTGCGTCTTGTATAGCCTGGACCCGAGTCTCACATACCTGTTTGAATCTCTTGAGATTAGTCTGGGTTTGGGTCTTGTATAGCCTTGACCCGAGTCTCACATACCTGTTTGAATCTCTTGAGATTAGTCTGGCTTTGGGTCTTGTATGGCCTGGACCTGAGTCTCACATACCTGTTTGAATCTCTTGAGATTAGTCTGGGGTTGGGTCTTGTATGGCCTGGACCTGAGTCTCACATACCTGTTTGAATCTCTTGAGATTAGTCTGGGGTTGGGTCTTGTATAGCCTGGACCCGAGTCTCACATACCTGTTTGAATCTCTTGAGATGTATAACCAGAACATCCGGGAGGGACCAAAGGCTCAGCCTCTTGGAGCCTTGCTGGAGTTTCTTACAGAATGGGCAGTGCCAAGCATTGTCTGAACCGAGCTGCATTTCAAATCAAAGAGTACAAATTCACACCAGTGTTAAAATTTCAATTTGTTAAGATTAATTTCCAGATAGGTTTCTTCAAAAAGTGAAAGTCTAACTGAAAGCATTAAAATAAAGTTTTATTCAAGTTGTCCCCCTACAAATCGCGAACAAACCCTTTCGACCCCCAGAAGGGTTAAATCAATTTACATCAAACAATCAAATCAATAAAATAAATAACAATCAAAATTAGGAGAAAGAACTGGTCGGTCATAATTTGTTTCCTATAAGCATAGCAGAGTATAAAAATCAACTACTTTTACAAAATGGTCTCAATATCATCTATGGTTTTGAATGACAGATAAACTATGCCAGCCTGCAATACGATATCATGTGGTGAATGCATCTACACAATACACAGTCAACCCTCCTACTGTTTGACCATCCAATATCATCCACTGCGGTTGTGATTGATAAACTATGCCAGCCTGCAATAAGACATGCAGTTGAATAGTTTGAAATGGTGGGTCAACTCGCTCGACAATGTTACCAAGAGTAGTCCCATTACAGAATGCAACAGACAGAAGAAGAGGGCCAGTCACATGAAAAAATAAATTTAATAACACCAAACTAACACTTAATTACATAACACCAAACTAACACTAAACTAAATAACAGCATTAGCCTACCCTTTCTTCTTGAGTGTAGAGATCCATACAGTCAGACAAAGAGGCCTTGACAGGTTGCTGGTGTGCTAAGCGATGTCTCTGAACACTCTCGTCTTCTTCAATGAAGATGCTTAGAACTCTCTGGGTAAACCTGTAGACGGATCAAGTGTGTATACAACGTATTATGATCATTTTGTTTGTTTTATCTAAAAATGTCAAAGACTGGAACAAACTATGGTACAATATTACTACCATCCAAGATAACAAAAACTACAAAGCCGCTGGGCCCAATTTCATAGTTCTGCTTACTGCCAAATTCTGCGCTAGCTGTGTAAGCGAAGAATGCCTAGTACCAAAAAAAGCAAGCACCAAACAATTGTGCTCTCTAGAAACAGGCTACCAGCTAAAATACTGTGTCATATAAAGGTACATGTACAAGTACCTTTACTGACAGGTTTCCAGCAAATTTTTGCTAATCAGATATTTGTTAATTCTGCTTAAGCAGCTCCAAGAAACTGGACCCAAAATCTTTACTGCATAGTAACGACTGGGCTGGAGGTCAGAGGTTGGAATCCGCCTCCCAACTGGATCATTACTCAATTACAAAAAAGCTGTTTTAAGCACAAAACCTTGCTTATCAAAGAAAATTATTGCTTAGTAGAAACAGATTACCAGCCAAACTGCCATGTAGTGTATAATGTCTGTGACTGGTTCCCCGCTGTTTGTTTGCTTAGCAGAAAAAAACTTGCTAAACACAATTTTCTGCTTGACAATTTTATGAAATTGAGCCAGACCCTCACACTGTTATTTCCTACTAACATCATCAACAATTTCCCCAAATGAAAATAGTTCAGGTAAACTTGTTTAGCCTCTTCTTGACAATAGAGGGCTACATTTAAGAAGACAGCATCTTAACTAAATGCTTGATCTTTCTGGATAAATAACAATGTCCTGTATTGTTACTGATCTTTTGTTTGCCAACAGGTAGTTCTTTTGTTTCACAGTTTCACTGATTAACTCAATTTCCTGTTTCCTAAAAAGTTCATCAACCGTTTCCAAAAACAAATGAGACTTTTAACTCAATTTTAAACACCACATATATAGAAGCATGCATATAGATCTGCCTTTTGTTTACAAATACCGACAACCATCTTGTACTGAAGGCTTCTGAGCACCACAAAGTACATAACTGCAGTGGAACAAATCTACCCTTTTTAATCAATCATTTAAAGCCCTTTTTATGATGAATATATGCCATTTTTCTTACTGGTAGCACAACTGATTTATCAGTGGTATGGATAATTTCATAGAATTATTGTAAGAAATGATCAACTGTTGTGTTTTTTTCCAAGTGAATGCTGCCCGTACTTTAGCCGACCACTGGCTGGCAAAATCTGTGGCTGTGATGTCGCAAATGAAAGTTGCAGACCATTGGACCTAAAACCACACAGCATACTGCGGTTACGTCAAACACAAAGCGCCCAATTGTTGAGAGAACTGGCTAACCTTTTATAGAGATTTTACAGACAAATGACAAGATTTCAAGCTGAAAACTTGCGGATTCAGTACCAATTCTCCAGAGGAGGGTAGCTCCATCTGACTTAATACTGTTCAAGTAAACAAAAATAGCACCCCCCCCCCCCAAAAAAAAAAAAACCACCACTACTGCTTATTTTGATTGCAGGAAGGGAAACAGTTTGTTGATATTCTTATGTTTAAACCTCCCAAACTTAAATCAGAGGATGGAAAATAATGTAGTTACACTACAAACCTATGCTGACTTATTTTTTCAACCAAGACTTTACTGTACAAAGTGACGTGGGCGAGGTCTAGGCTGGAATTTTTGAGTAAGGTTTGCGGTAACACTGTATAATTTTTTCAATTGAGACTGTACTGTACAGAGTGACGTGGGTGGGGTCTGGGCTGAAATTTCTGGTAAGGTTAGCGGTCACACTTTTATTTTTTCAATTGAGACTGTACTGTACAGAGTGACGTGGGCGGGAGGTCTGGGCTGAAATTTCTGAGTTAAGTCTGCGGTGACGCCATGTGATAATCTCTCTATGAAATGTGACAGCTCTGAAAAGAACTGGTAGTTGGTATTTCATCACAATAAACAAATAGAAAACCCTTCACTCTGTGTTAGATTCCATTTTGGATCGTACTGGTAATTGACGTTACAGCTGTACATTACCCCATAATGTTAATTTGTTCTAAAGTGGTATTGTTTACAATTGATGCTAATCATTAAGCTAATCAGTCAATGTGACAGCTCGTTTATAGCTTAAATTAATTTTAAACAATTTGGGTTTGAACAAAGAAAAATTGACTAATGTACCGGCGCTCTACCAACTGAGCTATTGAGCCCTATGTTGGCGGTCTCCCTATTAGTCAATATCTTTGTTCGCAGGTGCACTTAATTAATTTTACTAAATTACTAGTTACAGTTTATTTTGTAATTGTGTTACAGTTAGTTTTGACATAAAGCACAAATATTTGTATTTTTGTTCAATGTTAAGATTTTCTAATAAAATTATTCACAGGGTCTTGCACAGGTGTACATGAATTACATGTATACAAAATTTAGTTTTTAGTGAATTTCTTACACATATATAAACAAGAAATCACCATATCAGTGTTTGGTATGAAAGCCACAAATGGATAAAAACATCTCCAAAAGTTATCACAGATTTTGTCTTGTCTTCCCTGATCAGTATGTTGTCACGTTTAAGAAAAATGTCATACACAATTTGACATGAACTGCAAGTAGGTAATTCATTTAAACACAAAATGAAATAAAGAAACCATTTTGTTAGTCTCTGTATGTAATATAGGATTCTCCCCCATGCCGAACCAGCACGTTGCGCCAATATGCCTGAACTACGGGCTGATGTATGTGCAAATTACAGGCAAGTATAGAAACAAAATTTTAAATGAAGAACAAATTCAGAAAAATCATACAAAAAAACCTTTCATAATGATCTAGATTACACCATGGAGCTTTTAAAACCAAAGACAAACATCAAGTAAAAAAAAACATTCCAAGGGCCACGTTTGAATTCAGCATGCTTCGGCCAAACTTGCAAAATTTGGGTCCAGAATGTATGGGAAAAAAACCCTGGAGAGAACCCTACAATAGCCTGATTCTAGTGGATCTGCTTGATATTTTTAAAACAATATTTTTGGGTCCATGTTATAAAAAAAAAAACCCATGACCCCTGATCTACAGGTGCACTATCCAACACCAATAGGTGGATTGCACATGACATCCCACATCCCACAATCCTCTGTCAATGGCCGCCATCTTTGATGATTTTAAATTTAATTTTCAGTTACAACCTCGTTGTTGTACTTGTACCTTTAAGAGGACAAACATCACAGAGGATTGTGGGAAATTTGTGACGTCATTGCAATCCACCCTATTCCAACATGTGATAATTCCATCAGAGGGTTTTTCCCAAAAGATAAACAGCTCTCGATAAAAACAACCCAGCACTCTGAAGCACACACCTGAGAGGAGAGGATAATGCTATGACAGCTGTTCTGATAAGCCAGGGGGGATCGGGTTGCAAAAGTGCTAGGGTGGCTCCTGGCTGGACTTACAAGCTAAACTGCTGCGAAGCCGTAACGCACAGGGGAATCGTGAACTGCAAGAGATGCTTCAAAATCCATGTGTCCGTCACGCGTTGTGCGTAACGCGTAGTGCGTAATCCTTAAAAATGAAACTGCAGGCCAAGCAATGCACATGTTTTTTTTGGAAAACGCTGAACGCAATATGGATATCAGCAATTGTGTGCATTGCTTGGCGTGTATTTTCCTTATTACGCATTGCGCACTACGCATTACGTACAAGGCATGACGGACACGTGGATTTCCGGCCATAGTTGTGTTTAGTCAGATGGTCAGATAGTCAGATCAGTCCCATTTCACACTCGACATATCTCCCGGGAAGTCTCCTGTAAAATTTGGTTGACCTTTTCACACTTTGTATTGCTACCCTAGCAAACTCGTGGCCGAGCGGATAAGAACACCAGACACATCAAGCTCTGGTGTTTCTGATCAGCAGACAGCGCGCTCGAGTCCCGGTCGTGACACTCGTGTCCTTAAGCAAGACACTTAACCATTATTGCTTCGTCCTTAGAATGGGACGTACAGCCAGTGGTTCTGTGTGTTGTGTAACTTGTCATAAAGAGAAGGGGGTTCACCCCGGTGTTCCTGGTTTGATTGGCTGCATATTGCGCCACAGCACCTTGCAAACCGTTACATGGTGCTACATGTATGTAAAACGAAAAAAGGTCTCATACTTCAAAATGTAGCTCCACTTACCTTGCAGGAAAAAAATACTGAGCATTTTGAGACACCCATCGGGTTTTTTAAAGATACATATAATAACTACATATTACTATATTATAAACAAACTGTTTCCCAGGAGTTTCCCAAGAAATTGTCTAGTGTGAAAGGGGCCTCGTTGGATATGGGATGCAGACGTGCTAAATTTTTCCGTATTCCACGAGCGCGCATGTGATAATGAATTTATCTTCAAGCAAACTAAAAAAACTTATAAAAGCGGAGTTAGAACACACAATACGCAGGGTGTGATATGGGCCGTGCAATATAAGTTTATATCACACTCCTTGTTGCTATGGATCGACCAATCAGAATCGAATATTCAAGCCTGCTTGAAGATAAAATTTGTTACAGCATTTTACATCACACAATATTTAATAGACCCCTTGCATAACGCGAAAACGCTGCAGGTACGCCGAGGTCATGTGCAAGTTTTTACGCACAAAGAACAGCTATCGCCCAATGATCTGCCTCCTTTTGGCCTCGGTTAGGGTGCTATTTGAGAGTGTGGCGACATACCCAAGGGGTCTATTGACTGTGATGATTCACAACAACAAGAATATGAAATAATGAGAAAAGGAGCAGCCACTGAACGTGGGACCCTTGTATTTGACATGGGCAGAGGGAATTGGAAAACCCTCATTAATGCATGGACTACCAACCCCCCCCCCTTCCTCACACATGATTGGAGGAACATAGAAGTGACCTTACGTGAATCTGATGTCTTGTTCCCATTCTATCACTGCTTTGATGTGGGTCGGCCCTCCTTCTTCAGACGTGGCCTGTAACAATCTGAGGGATTCAAAACAGACAGAGAGTAATTATTTAAGGGTAATACACGTGGACACCTTGACCCCCTTGCACACGCAGAACGCACCTCCACAAAATGGGCGTTTACCGTTTCCACTATTTTAGTGGTCAAGTCCTTTGTGTACATTTTGACTACAATATGTAGGGACACGAGGTTGTCGGGCACCATTTTCGGTCCAACTGTATTATAACCCAATGTGCAGTCTAGTCCGGTACCCTGTGTGCACACATATGTATTTTGGACCGAAAGTGGCTTCTATTCACACTTTGTTGCGACCCTAATCAATACACAGCTCTGGTGTATGTAAGTGCGCAGCGAGGTCCTGCAAGGGGGTCAATACGGACTAACGTCCTGGACTTATTTCACAGAGCTGCTTAAGCACAAAAAGTAACTAAGCACAAAACAATTATGCGTACTAGAATAAGGTTACCAGCCAAAATACCATGTCACATAATTACCATTTGTGACCGGTTTTCTGCCGACTTTTGCTTAGCTGGAAATCATTAAGCACTAATGTCTGCTTAAAGCAGCTCTGTAAAATTGCGCTCTGTTCATATTTCCAACGTTTTCACGTTACAGGCATACTATTTGACCCTTGACAAAAACATGTAGAGCCCTATTGAGTAAATGGGGCTCTCCTACATGTTATAGCGCATAGGCTTTTAAAGACCTTTTATAAGACTATTTAATAACATTATTTTGCCTGAGGGGAAACATACATGTGTTAAGCACCGAGGGAACCAGTTTTTAAAACCTGCACCCGCCAGTCATACGAGTCTCAAGAAAAAAGCGGGAAAAAAACCTTATCTGTTTATCATTTTCAGACTGGCGAGATCAAAACTAAATTGTTCTACTCATTTCTAAAACTTTACAGCATTTCACGAAAACATCCTTCAAGGTAAGTTTTCCTACCATGACTGTCTTTATACCATGTCAGTGATGAGCAAATCTGTCAACATTTCTATCTTCAATCTTGCCAATGTTCTGCACACCCATTTAAAGGGCAAGTATATGTTTGGTAATCACTCTTAAAATTAATGGCAATAAATTGACTTGGTTAGAAGTACAGCAGCTTTTGATAGTATAAAGCATTTTGAGAATCAATTCACTTTGAAGTAATACATGTCAAAAAAGAAATATTCGTTTTTATCTCCCAAAATTTGAGTCTGAGAAACATTACTGTCAGATACGTTTCTCAGATTGTGTATTCCGATTACGAATTATTCTTCCTGCATGGACATAATCACTTCCGATTTTCAGCAATATCACAAAAACGCAACCACCTTTTGAAATAAAATGTCACAGGTTAGTTTTATTGTAAAATTACCTAAATTTATATAGAATTAATGCAATCAAACAGTTCCAAAAACCAAAGGCATTCTGTCACTTTAATAAAGTAAACCATAGAACATTGTTGAAGGGTACGAGAACTTGTTTTGTTTTATGCAATACCGCCAAAGACACCAAATGTTTTCGGTGATCTTTTGTGCACATGACGTAGATACAGGAATGTTTTATTACATCTGAGGTCAGGGTAACAAAGTTTTTTTTTTTTTAAATGTAGATGGGCGCATGTTATGAATCACTCTACAAACATGTTGTGAAATGGGACGAGTGGTGCTAGGCAGTATCACTAAACACTTCATGAACTCACTTGAAAACCAGGTGAGGCAATATAAAACCTGCCCAAACAATTCAGTCATGTAGTCGTCGAACATTAAAGGCACAAGTGCATCCCGGTTTTGGGGTGTTTTTTGTTGCTGGAAGAGTTAATTTACTCCACTCATCTAGTCTTCAATAAACACAACATTCAGGTAAACTGTGAAAATGTTAATCCGGAGGTCGTTGGTTCAAATCCCGCATGAGTCAATTTTTCTTCGTTCAATCCCCAACATTTTTAAATAAGAGGGGGGGGGGGTCAAACTTGAGTGAAAACAGGGACAAATAGTTTTTGTTTGTTTTGTTTTTGTGCTCATTCATACATACTTATTTTGATCGCTGAAATTGAAATAACAAATGGTAAGTTGTGGTTTTGGGGGGGGGTCTTCAAAAGCTATTTTTTCAACTTTGACAGAATTTCAGACAGAAATAGTTCCCCCAGGATTGGTACAGGTATTAAACTTTGTAAATCAGTGTGCTTTAAATTGAAACTAAAGTTAGATTGGAACTAATCAAATCTTGTTATTATTTTTTTATTACAGATTCTATACCTAGTCTTTAAAGGGGGGTCATAGATTGGTTTTGGTCAACGTAAGACTACTTTATAGACAAAATTATACAGAAACATACAATAAAAGTCACATGTGAAAGTTTCAAATGAATAAAGTATCTACTTGCTGAGAAATCAGCCAAAAAAAAAAATACAGTCACAGTATTTTCCAAAGAATCCATCCACGCTTAGCAAGGTGACAGCGGTTACCAACTGCATCTCTGGCTGCAGCATTCATGAATGGACACCAACCCTCGGAAATCTGAGAAATGATTCATGCATTAATCGTTTCTCAGATTCAACTGTTTTTGGGTGAACAATTATCCGAACCATATTACTTCTTGGGGAATCCTTTCTCAAAGTAGTTTATACTATCAACAGCTGCCAGTGCTTCTCACCGAGTAAGTTTTGATGGTCACTAATGTTTGGAACATTTTTACCAATCTATGACTATACCTTTAAGGTGATAACAACATTGGTTTCTAGCCAAGTATTTTCATTGCGAAACAAGGAACATGAGCATCGAATTGCAGCGGAGATAGATCCTTTTACAGGTAGACATGACTGGAGTGTGAATGCTAAAATAATGGCTATATCTGTCATCACCTCTTAATATGTTGCTTCTGTCACTCTCTAGAGTGTTGGTTTGGTTTGCTAAACTTTTCGTTTGCGATCCCTTTTGGATGTTTTGTTGAAATTGGGCGCCCGTCTAAAGTAGGTCATGCAAAGAACCTGACAGTATTCATAATAGATGTGTAATTGTAATTCATCACATGCTCCCGCCCCCCAAAAAAATATATAAAATAAAACAAAATAGAAATGAATCTTTAAAAAAAAAAAAAAAAAAAAATGTTTAAGTGAACAAAAATAATAACTTCTTAATTATCTTTTTTTATTCAAATAAACCAGTTCCCTGTTCCTTGATAATGTGTCAATGAACCGGCTCTTTAAAAATTCTTTTGAAGGACTCAGGCCCGATACTTCATTCTTGTCAGAGTGAGGCAGTTTTTCCTAAGTAGAGGCAAATTTTCCTAAGTAAAGACGCCTCTGTGAAGAGAAATTAAAAAATTTCTACTGGAACATGTCAAGGGGCACCGATCAAACAATGCGGTAAACATTCTAAAGACAGGACAATGTCAAACCTGAACGATTACAAAACAAGTACTTAATTACTATCTTGTTTTCCAAGTGCCATTAAAAAAAACCAACAACAAAACAATCCAAAAGCCACAGCCTCACATAAAAAACAAAACAATCAAAATTGCACTGGAGCATTATAAACATTTCAAGCCTCGTGTTTAAGCTTTTTGTAGCCCCCCGTACTAGTAAACTGTGTGTTTTAATTGCCCCCAGAAATTTTTAGTAGCCCAGATTTTAAACTATGTATTGTCATAAATGTTTCTTTCTGATGTATTAATGGTAGCAATCACAACCATCTTACTGGTCAAATGAAGTTACATCCACACACTCAAAAATAACTGAACAAATAAAAATGTGTAATAACAAGTGGGTTGCACAGTTTTTAGTCGCCCACAGGGGAAGTTGAGGAGTGGTGTTTACTAGCCCATACCAGTTTTTACTAAACAATGTCCGCCACGCTAGTGTTAAAGGCAAGTATACCTTTTTGGTATTTGGAACTGTTCGATTGTTTTAATCCTATGTAAATGTAGATGTATACAATAAAAAATAACCTGTGAAAATTTCATTTCAAAAGGTGGTCGCATTTTTCGGAGAGGTAGTAATGTCCACGCAGGAAGAATAATCCTTAATTTGAATACACAACCTGAGAAACGTTTCATGGATAAAACATTTCTCTCAGATTGATTTTTTTTTTTTTTAATCTCTTTCTCTAAAACCACATTCCTTAGAAGGGAATCGTCTCTCAAAAATGTTCTACATTATCAACAGCTGCTGTGCTTTTTACCAAGTAAGTTTTTATGGTCATTAATTCTTGGAGAAATTACCAAAGGTAACACCCTCCCTTTAAGGGTGAGCCCTGCATTTTGTCAAACTTACTTGGTGATTGTTGTGTTGTGCAACGGCCTCATTTCGTCTTGCATGAGGAAATGACGGCTACCCTTGGAGTCAGTCACGATCCCCACCCTTAGCAACGGGCCCTACAAGAAAACAAATATTAAAAATACGTATCAGTATCAGATGTGAAGTTTTTTCATGGTGTGGGAAGTTGTTCAAAATAAAAAATAACATGTTTGAGGGTGGCAACCACGTCCATGGCTGGAAATTAACACCGGACCGCAGGCCCGAGGCCAGTGATTCTAACTTTAGGCCAGTACGCTATAAAGGCGGGACAAGTCCAGTGGTCTTGTGTTATTCAACTGGCTAAAACTACTGTGTAATAAAAAGGCGAATGAGATTCTAACTATGACTTTGACTCTAGTAAATACCTTTTAAATTTGTGTCGAGTATTCGAAGCATACATGTACTCAACGAAGCACAGCAAATGATACCATATCGAAGCATAGCAAATCTTCTCTTAGTGCTTGTTCAAATAAAAGCAGTTGACATATAGATGTAGATGTTAAGCTGCATACAAGGTTCTTTCTCATTAGATTCTGGTCTTTTAAAAAAAAAAAAAATTCTGGTCCAGTAAAAGTTTCAAGATACAAGTCCTGAGGCTGATTTCACAAAGAGAAAAGATTGATTTTAAAGTGCGAATCAATCGTAAATTGCTAAGCATTGTGTGATGCCACAATACAAATCACTGTGGTAATACGGACACCTGATCTTAAGATGAATCTTAGTGCTTTGTGAAATCCAGCCCTGTGGGTTTTCCCCCCCTAAATTTGAACCCTGACGCCACATTAACATCTTCCGGGTTGACGTGTTGGTTTCTGAGAAAAAACCTGGTTGAGATGATGTTGGGTTTGGATGTTTCCTACAGTTTACAGGATTGTCGCCATGCACAAGCTGGCACAAATTATGGGCTGAAACCCACAAGTTATGGCCAACACACAAAACAAAACAAACCACACATTTTGAGAAATCCTGAGTAATCACATGCCGGCTATGATGTCACTCCACAAAAATAGTTATAAAAATACGTCTTTTTATAAACATGAAAAATCAATGCTACTCTAAGCTACTAAAATGTCAATGTAAATTGAACATCACATTAAATATCTCAGTGGGATTTCCTCATTCCTTCAAATTCATTCTGTGGTTTCCTGTGCTAAATTAATTATTTAAAAAAATTACTGGTTTTGTTCTTTGCATGATAAGAGTAAAAAGTAACAACAAATTTATTTCACTCTGAATCTATCCCAAACAATTTGATTCTCATAAAAAGTTCAAGAGTTTTCTTTGAATATTTCTGTATCAATTTGGGTCCAATCTCACAAAAAAGCACAGTTTCAACCAATTACATATAAAAATTTAAATACTACATTATCGTTTGGATTAATTTTAAAGTATTCTGTGAAAAGAAAATACCCAAAGAATCAAATGAAACTTTTCAACCTGGGGACCTGAAGTACATTGTTTAATTGTTTTCAAGAAGAGTCCTTTTTCTTTTCTTTTTGTTTTGCCATTGTGGCAGATCTGGTTCCCTTCCCAACTACCCTATGGATCAACCTGCAAAGATTAATCTAGTCTGGCGATGAGTGCAGACAAGCAGACACGCATACACAAAAAGCCACCCTCCCCCCCCCCCCCCTCCTACTTGGCTAGCCACTGCCGGCTAGCCGCAGTACAAACAAGAAAACAAGACGCAGTACATTACAAAGACGATGTGTCTTTCTCCTTTTCATGACAAAATAATTGACAGTCTTTGGTTGGTAACCGTAAACTTGAACACGAGTCCTCGCCGTTTCCTCACAGAGGGTCTCGGAGACGGTATCCGTGCAATGCGAGCAATGCAAAGTCAATTCAATCCTTAAGTGCCAGCTACCGATAATGTGGGTTTACTTGGAGATGTTTTCCCAGACTCGCAGACTCCAGGAAAGAAACGATTTCTCCTCCCTTTGGGTTTTTAGACAACATCAATATTTTCCCAAGTAGATGGGGGGGGGGGGGGGGGGGGGGGTTGTCTAGAATGACTAATTGCCCTCCCAACCTCACTTTGGTTACACTGGTTATGAATGGGCGACAGACCATACTTATTCTAGACTCGTAGGCTCCAGTGGGAAACAATTTCTCCACCCTTGTTTTTTTTTTTTTTGGACAACATCAATATTTTCCAGCGCAGAGTGGGAGACAAGTTATTGGCGATCTTTTTTTAGGAAAACAGAGACAGGAATACACCGTGGATGTGTGCTGATGGTGCATGCCCACTGGCCATGGCAGAGGTCAATCTGTCACAAGGCCCTCATGTTGACAATGCGCATACACGTACCGGGTTCCCAAGTACACACTGTCCGTGTGAATGACTTTCAATTTGATGGGATTTTTGGCTGAATGGAAAGGAGTAGAGTAGAGGTAATAAAGAGACTGAGTGATTGTCCTGCCATCACTCTTTTAAAGAGTGTCTCATGTCCCAAAATGTGGCCTTGTTATTTGCTCCTTTTGGTTTATTCCCCAGAACTGCCACCTCTCCGACAGATTTGGTTTTTTAGTCTTCACTTATCTTAGTTTCTTTCTGGTCAGATCATTTGTCCCCATGGTTAATCTTTGTCTTGTCTTAATTACTCAACTAATTGATTATCAAATTAATTAATTAATTAATTAATTAATTAATTAATTAATTAATTAATTAGTTACTTAAATCTTTTGTTTTCTCTTCTAAAGGCACTCCACTACAAGCCTTGGCTTATTAGGATCGTGCCTCCACATTATTCTGGGACGCTGGATACAGAATATAGAATATAAATTTATTTGCAACCTCAATATAAAAATGGTTGGAAAACAGCAATAAAAATTACTTAAAAGCTACAATACAAAAGATTTCCGCTGTTCAGGATGGAAATAAATACATTGAATTGAATTGAACTGAATTGAATCATTGTCATGTTCCCTTTACTCAATGGCAATAATGATTACTGATTCTCACTAGGCAAAAACAGGGGCCTGACTACATTTCCCTTTCAATTTGATGGTAATTTTGACTGAATGGAAAGGAGGAGAGTGGGGTAATAAAGAGACTGAGTGATTGTCATGCCATCATTGTCATGTTCCCTGTACTCAATGGCAATCACGACTACCGATTCTCACTAAGCAAAAGTAGGGGCCTGACTATATTCCCTTCCAGCCTCAGTTTGGTTTCTATTGACTGGAATGGGAGAAAAAACAAGATGAACAAATCATAAAATGATGGTTAAAAGAAGAGCTTGTTCAGGAAGGGGGGGGTAAGGTTCAGGGAGTTTGAAGGGAATGTTGTGCCGATTGCTGCTAGCTTTAAGAAGTGAGTGAGAATAATTCATTTTGTGAGCTAGATTTGAATGATGTCTGGTACACTGTCTTGTTTGTTCACAAGTGAATGGTCAATTTGAATTCCTCCGACTACATTCAGTGTTGCTATGTCACATGGTTAGGGGCAAAGATTTTCTTAGTTATGTAAGAGACAACAAACACCCATACAGAATTCTCAATGAAGTGTGTAGCATATGGATACCAGCCTTTGCTGATCTGGAGGTTGCAATGCAAAAGAACCATGAACCATGAACCATGAACCATGAACCATGAACCATGAACCATGAACCATGTAACATAGCAACACTGGATGTAGTCTGAGAAATTCCTATGGGGGACTTTTGGGATGCTATGTGGCAGCAGACTTACCAGGTAAATCCATCGTTCTCGGTAATGTGCGCATGCTGATAACTACGTGAACAATGAAAATGAACCCGGTAAGTCTGCTGCCACCTAGCGTTCAAAAGTCTCCCACTGAGCATTCACTAGTGACCAACCATACCAACCTACTCAATCACATCCTGCAAAATTGGGCATTGAGTTTACCTAGATACCAATTTTATAGAGCTGCTTAACGGCCGAGTTTGTGCTTACTGCGTGAGTTTCCATTTCATAGCGCTGCTAACCGCAAGCACAGAAAAAGCATGCTAACCTTTCGGTGCTTACTGTATGAAAATGAATGACATGACAATGCAAATCCATGATGAACGGGCAAGCTGGTCGCCTAATTTTCTTGCTAACCTGTGAAATACATTTGGTAATGACTCTGAAAATGAATGGCAATAAAAACTTACTTGGTACGAAGTACAGCAGCTTTGGATAGTATAATGCTTTTTGAGAAACTTTTCACTTCGAAGTACTACACTTATGGAAAAATATATCACTTTTTGTCCCCCAAAAATTTGAATCTCAGAAGCGTTACGGCCGTAACGCTTTTCATATCGTGTATTCCTATAGGGAATATTCTTCCTGCGTGGAAATATTTGCTTGCTCTGGTTTTTCGTTGATATCTCAAAAACGCGACCACCTTTTGAAGTGAAATTTTCACAGGTTAGTTTTATTGTATATACCTACATTTATAGAGGATTAAAACAATCAAACGGTTCCAAAAACCAAAGGTGTACTTTGCCTTTAAGAAAATTGTTCTGCTATACTTGGCACGACAATTTGCTTACCGTTAAGCAGCGCTATGAAATTGGGCCCCTGGAGATTCTAAACAAATATGTACCTTTGAAAGAACTTGGTCCACATAGCTACATCCCATGGCCTTGAGGATGACGATTCTCAGCTGCTGATTGGTTATACTGCGATCGACCTCAATCGCTATTGGATGACCGAACCTAATGAATAAACATGATAGTCTGGAATCAGTGAGCTCATTTCATTACAACAAACAATAAGGCAAAAAAAAAAGAAGAAAAAAAAAAAGTTAGTCTCAGATGCCATGAGAGACTGAAAATCAAATGCGGACAGCGGATTTTTCATTAATTTTTTTTTCAATTCAGACCTGATCTTGAATTTTTTGGCAGAGTATAGAAACACAAATACGAGTTTCTTTGCAGGTACAACCTCCTCAAACATATGCCACATGTAAAAGAAAAGCCTGCATTTGGAATATACACATGTAAAGTCTGTTCTATTCTCAAGGTTTATTTTAAATGTTGGTTTTAAAAGCATGTTTGGTGTGAACATTGTGTGACCGAATCGATCCATCCGCCTTGTTTGTTTTTAACCTGAAATTACACACTCGTTGCCAAACTATTTATTGGATCGGACCGGCCTTGCAGTTCTGCCCGCTCCGAATGCCAGAAACATTCCCTGGTAACCTACGCTTGACATGCTACTTCCCTTACACACTTGGACAACTACCAACGAAAACAACGTTCAGCAGGCAGCATAGGCGCTACGCAGTATCAAATCTATCACATCATGGTCACACGAACGGCAAGTTTGACATCACTTTGCTATGATTTTTATCTTGAGTAAATACAAAATATTAAACTGTTATGATCATAGGCAAGAAAAATGCATTTATCACTGATATTTTTGTGTACAGGATGCTCGTAAGAACTGTACTAGAAAGAAAAACGCTCCGTTTTAGCTTATACACGTGTGTAGTGCATGCACTATAACGATGTGTGCATACATGTACATGTAATAGTGCGCTGCGTTTAAGACGAGGTACGGATAATACGAGGAAAACGGGCCAGTCCGGCGGACCTCGTATTAATGAGAGTCAACTGTATTGCACCAATCAGAGATACTGTTACAATAATTGTTTTGCTGTAAAGAACAAAGCCTGTGTGTTTACGGGTATTTTTGTAAAAGTGTAAAGTTTCTGAAACAGTCGGTTACACGAGTAACCCTCTGTGTGGCATGGGTTACCTCACCGTTGTGAGCACATCATGTAGGAGTTTTTTTAGGGCATCTTGGAGTTTGTGCCTAAAGGAAAAGTTTTTAAAGGTCAGCTCTGATAAGAATTCAAAAAACCGCAGGCCTGGGTCGATTTCACAAGATAGTCCTAACTTAGGACTAGTCCTAGGAAGTTATTAAAAACTTAAGGCTAGTCCTAAGTTAGGATGAGTAACTCGTCCTAACTCGAGATAAGACTAGTCTTAACGCTTTGTGAAATCCACCTCTGGCAGGCCGTTTTCATTTTGAAAATCTTCCACTAGAAAATCTACGGAAAGTCTACAGGAAGCTGTTGCAAGGGAACCAAGACCAATACCAGGGGCAACAGAGACCATGGCCTCCGTGGCCTCCTTGTAAATCCGGGCCTGAAACAGAGAGAGAAACTTTGTAATCTACCTTCTGCCGGTCTTCCCCAAGCCCTGTTGGTTGATGATCACCATGGTAACGACCTCTCGGACAGGTCGGTTGCAGTGGACATGGAGGAACTCCTGCATCTGCGTGGTGCTGGCCAGAGCCTGCGAGCTGTGGGGAGTCTCAATGGCATAGACGCTGTCGCTCTCACGGATCTCACTCAGGGGGAGACTGTCGTGGTACGAGCGATAGAATCCATCAAAATAGACTTCCGTCAGGACAACCTAAACAAGAAATAAAAAAGAAACAAAATTTTAAAAGATTGAAGGACGGTGCACTTACAACATTACCGGCTGGTCTGTCGTGGTCGAGCGGTTTAGTGCATCGGAATCAAGTTCTGGTGGCTAAGTCATCAGGATGTAGGGTCGAATCCAGGCCCTTGAGCAAGACACTTAACTATAATTGCTGGTGAGGCTTCTAAGACCAAAACTTCTCCTAAGAACATTAAAATGGTCAGCAAGTGACAGATTTGAAAATGGAAAGAAAAGCTTCATTTTGGTGTTATAAAAAAAAAGCTTCTGGTCCAGCGGCAGTTCTACTGAGAAGCAGTCTTTGTAGTCTTGCTGTGAAGATTCAGCTCTCACTCTAGCTTTTGGAATTGTGAAAGGGTTTAGTAGGATCATTATTTGCCTTGGAAGTAATCTTATTAGTGCTGTAGTTTCATTAATTAATTATCCACAGCACTATTGCTTTAGGGCTCAGATTTTACACTGCGGGTCCGAGGCCAGTAAAGTCACGACTGGACAAGTCAAGTGGTCTTGTGTTTCTTTCAAATGATGTAAATAATGTTCGAACTTTGAGTTTGGTAAAAACCTTTCAATTCTGTTGAGTATCAAAGTATACTAACCCTTAAGACAAAAGAGATAAATCTTCTCTAGCGGTCATTCAAATAAAAACACTTTACACTTTAATTTCATCTCGTTCGGAATCTGGTCTTGTAAAATAAATACTGGTCCAGTAACACTTTCTGAGCTACAAGCCCTGCAGTCTTGTGGTATGTTACCCCAAATTTAAGCAGTTGAGTCAGGCATACGGCCAAATACAGACGGCAGCATTCTCCCCTTACAACAGTGGTCCCCTGCCCAAATGCTAGTGTAAAACACATGAGGACCAGTCAAAATTCACTCCCAGTGGACCTGCTGGCTAGTTCAATGCTGCAAAGCATCCCTGTTCAATGAATATGGACTAGTAAAAAAGCTTTACTTGATATTTAATATTACTTGATATTTAATATTAAAAAGTCGCATCCCCTTAAGGTGATCCCGTGGCTGCCGCTTCCCAGGTTGATTGTAAAACTTGGGTGTGATCCCTGGCTACACGGCAGCTTACGGTTGAATTGCTTCTGACTGGCACCCCCGAACAAAGATGTTGACTGATAGGGAGACCGCCAACATAGGGCTGAATAGCTCAGTTGGTAGAGCGCCGGTATGTTAATCCGGAGGTCGTTGTTCATGTCCCACTCCAGTCATTTTTTCTTTGTTCAAACCCAAATTATTAAAAATTTACCCAGTCAAATTCTTTTGTGGTTTATTACTTGATAATAAAAAAAACTGGCAGACTAGTAATGACACAAGCCAACATGTATTGTACACGTACAAACATTGAAATTTGCCGCCATTCCAAGGATTTGATTGATATCTCTGGACCACAGGCCTAAGAGTACAGTAATGTTCGCATTGGGGCAGTAAGCTAGACGCCAAACAAGTCCAGAGGTCCATTGTTGGAATTTTCTGAACAGGCTTTGTAAGATTTACTTTACTTTTAAAATCTTCTCAAGTCTAAAACCTCCTAAAAGTTCAGCAAGGGAAGACAACACAAATTCCAGAAAACATATTTTGGTCTTGAAATATAATTTTGATACAGTTCATAGCTTACCCTGTGTTTTGCCAGGCTGTTGGTAACTTCTGCCTAAATGGTCTACATTGGGGAGGATGGGGGGGGGGCGCTTATAACCTTTCATTCATATTTTAAACCTCCAACTTATTAGGTGTAAATTGATGTAATTTTGTTTTCTTATTTAAATTTGTATCTTGCATTTTTAATAGTGTGGTGGCTGATACATGTAGGTGTAATTTAGTCCACTTGTCCAACTATGTAGTTGGCCAATTTTAGCAATTAATTATTTGTTGTTTTGTTACGCACTTTCTGCCAACGTCTTGTCATTGTTGGTTTTGTATCTTTTGATGTATTTTTGTATAATGTGAGGGTCCCAAATGATCAGCTGTGCTGGATGGGTAAGCCTCACTAAATATGGTTTTAAATAAACAAATAAATACCTGTGGCGGAATGGAAACTCTTCTTGAAATCTGAACCCTATCTTCTAATGTACAGTACACTCATTGTTGAAACAATAAGGAATGCAGTGCACCGTTATCAAAACAAGGAAGCGATGTACAATGTACCCAATGTTATTTTAAAGTAGTCAATGCACATGTATTTGGACGACGTCACCAACTTCCCTCAGCCACCATGGTCAATGCTGAATATTTTTGTAAGACTTAGACGAGCGTAGTGGCCGAGTGGTAAAGCGCACCGGACTCCAGCTAAGCAGAGTGTGGGTTCGAGTCCTGGTCTTGACACTTCCCCTTAAGTTAGACAATTAACAATTATTGCTTTGTCCTTGCCGTAGGTCGGTAAAACACATAAAGGAGCCCAGTGCATTTATTGTAAAGAGAAGGGGTTTGCCCAGGTGTTTCTGGCGTGGTCTGGCAGCAATATGCGCCACCTCACCTTGTATCCCTTTCAAGGTATTGTATTACGGTTGCTTCATCTCATAAAAATCATTCTTAACAATCTCCTCCAGATTTGATAATTTGGCGCCAGGAGTGTCGTTTATGCCAGACAGTGGAGCATTATTACTACCTTACCTGTGTGCTAGAGACACACACAAACATATTTTGCAAATCTTGAAGATGCTATGTCCGTTTATTCACTGATTTTGGAACTTATATTCATATTAAAATTTTAAATAACTTTTTTTTTAAAGATTCAAGAAAGTTACAAGCATTAATTTTTGGTACTGCATGAAACAATCCAGCAAAGATAAGTGGTAGTTAATAATAAAGGAATTATTGTGGATATCCCTACATCCCCTCCAGAAGCAATGTACAAACAATTTGCATGTTACTTGTATTTTGTCCACTGTCCATGGCATATGCGGTTTTCTTTGTATGTTTTTTCATTTCGAAACAGCATCATCTATCAAAATTTGTTCAAAGAAGAAAAATTCAACAACAAAAAATAAATACACAAATATTATTTCAGCAAAAAATGATAATAATAATAATAAATGTGATTTATAATGCGCCAAATCCACTCTGCAGAGTGCTCAAGGCGCAATGGAAGAAAGAGAAGGGACAGATGAAGAATTAAGAATAAGAACCATTAAATAGGTGAGTCTTCAGGTAACGTTTAAAAAATGGGTCATGCGACTTTAAATGCCATAAATGGAGAACCCTGCGAAAGATTCACCGGTAGAAATCAACGTGCGCGTAAACGAGAAGAAATTGACTGACCTTACAACAACAAAAAATTCCCTTTAAAAATGTTGAGAACAAAACATCGTATCCCAAAATGTCACTAGCTTTTCAATTTCCCTGATGGTGCATAGAATGAATGCTCGTGGACCCTGTGGCATGAATAATATATAAAAAGCAGGTGGTTGAAATATTTCCACATTGTGGCTGTTCTCTGCCTCCCCCCCCCCACCACCTCCCCCCCCCCCCTGTAAATTAGATTCCGATGACAGTCCACGACCTGAAGCTAGCATGCTAAAATGATCAACGCCCCGCACTGCTTATAAACTGTCATAAATTTATAAAGGTCACTTCCTGATCATAACGATGGTACAGTTCATTCAGTCAAGATGAAATTGGCTCCTTATTACGTGACGGAGGACACAGAGGACGGAGGAGGATGGAGAGAGGGACTGATGAGGGGGAAGAGGATGAAGCTGTGAAGAGGAATGAGGCGGGCGTTATCGATTGCCGCTTATTTCTTGAGGGTTGACATGGTTTGAAGAGATTATATTTACACATTTACAAAGCGTGGTTTTTCTTTCATTAGCCGGGTCGACAATTTTTTTCTTTCCATACGTCCCTCGGAATGTTCTCAGTGCCCTCATCTCTACTCGTCCTAGAACAGTTTCATTTCTGGTCGAAGCGGGTAATTTGGGCAGGCCTGACTTTTCATAGGGGCACAAAAGACAATTGCCTCCTTGCCCCTGATCATTGTTTTGGTGTCAGTAGAAATAGGCCAATGGATTGATACATGTAGCTTACCTCTAACAATACCAAATCATGAGAAATTCTATTCTGGAAGTTGTCTGACTTTACTAAGTCTCCATTATTATCACTGTAGGATATGGCACTGCATGTTGGGCCAGGCATATAGCATTGTATACAGGTACATGTACCAGACTTATCAACATCCAAACATTTAAGTACTGAGTTTCCGGAGAGCGGAGTATTTTGTAGGATTTTGGAGGGTCTGTAGCTAAAGTCGCTAGAAGATTACAAGTGAGAAAATAGAATTAGCTGTTGCAAACTGCTTACCAATCAAAAGGACCTAGATTGTATAAATGCAAATTTTATTAATGGCCTGACGTTTCGACCCTAGCAGAGTCTTTCTTCCTTTGAGAAAGACTCTGCAAGGGTCAAAACGTCAGGCCATTACCTACTTTTTGCAGAAGGTTATAAGTTAACGAGCTAAAACTGCCCAGCCTTGTCAAGATGTATCTACATATGTCTTTCATAGCTAATGTAAATGACATTGACAACATTTTCTAGGAGATTTGAAGTTTACTTCTGGGCCTAGAATTACACGTAGGCCACAGAGGCCATAGCCCTGGGCCCAATTTCATAGAGCTGCTTCAGCACAAAAAGTAGCTAAGCACAAATAGAATAGTGCTTACCGGAATAAGGTTACCAGCCAAACTAGCATACCACAAGTACAATTTATGACTGGTATCCTGCTCATTTCTGCTTAGCAGAAAATGTGTAAGCAATATTTTCTGCTTAAGCAGCTCTATGAAATTGGGCCCTGGTCTTGGCTTTGGTACCCCTTCAAAAGTTCCCCACAGACATTAAAATTTTCCAATTGAAGCATCCTTTGCAAAAATGAAAATGCCCCTACATTCTCAAAGATTAAATTCTAGGCCTGTTACTTTGGGGAAAGTGAACTCTCCGTTGATTATTTCAGAAGAGATGTGTATACACATGTACAATCTATCATCAGACCACCTCCATTGTACAAGTACACCTGTGTTATCTTCTGCAAGTCCCCGGCCGCTTCCATTCGGTCATCAGACCACTGACAAGGGATAAGATTGTATGGAAATGAAAAAATCCTAAAAAATTTGATAAAAAATGTCCTTGTGGTATGGAAATGAAGCTCCCTGAATTGTTTTATTTAAGAGGTTTTTTCGGCTCTCTACGTCAATTCAAATAGACATCTGAAGGTCTGGTCATAACAAAAGCCAAGTCTTTTTCATCTCTGTGACGACAAGGTTGCCTCATTCAAGAAAATCTGAAGGAACAGATAGATCGGTGGAAAATCCTGAACTCATGAAAAACCCTGATGAATCGCAGACCTGTGTTAAAGCAACCCCCCACCCACAACTGCAAGTTTTGTTTGATTCCGTTGGACTGAGGACTGAACTAATAAAACTGATTATGCTTTACATAGGATCAGGGCCCAGTTTCATTGAGCCTGTAAGCACAAAAACTTGCTAAGCACAGGAAAATCTTGCTTAGCAGAAACAGGTTACCAGCCAACGTTCCATACAGTTTACATGGTTGCCACTGGTACCCCGCTCATTTCTTGCTAAGTAAACAATATTGCTAAGCAGAATTGTCTGCTTAACAGCTTTATGAAATTGGGCCCAGGTGCGTACCACCGTAATCAGAGTCCAACAGTTAGGGTAATGAGTAACCGTATTAAGGTGTTGGATTTTGCTAGAGTGAGGAAGGATCCCAGTAAATCAATCACGAGAGATAAGGTTTTAGGGAAGACCAATTATTGGGATCCTTGAAAAAAATCTTTTTTTTCAAGACATCCTTGAAGAATATATCAGATACAGGATTTAATTAAGGCATCAGGTGTAGTAGGAACTCAGGGTTCTAATCAGTTGTATAGCTCATTGTGAGAGGGAGGAGGGGGGGGTAGTGAGAAGGGACTTAAAAACATCACAATTAATCTGCTTTTCAAAAGATCTGCTACATCTTGCGCCGTGCCCACTTTCATGGCACTACTTACTGTGAAATTCTGCATACATACATCGCATAGAGTCATGTGCTTTCCAGGGCACCATAAGCCCAGAATTCTGTGAAATTGGGTCAGTCAAGATGTGGTCAATGCAGGGGCGTGATAATGCAAACATTCTAAAACCCTGAACTATGGTAAGTTGTCTCCTCGAGGTCTGCTAATGAACGCCTCCAAAATATAAACAGGGTATTATTCTTTAAGGTGTGTACAGACTCTATACATCACCACAAACGGAAATCTACAGTCAAGTGAGGTTTGCGGTGACACCACGTGCATAAATCTCCTGTGAGTGGAGGTGGTTCTGCCTTGCTCAAGGGCACAAATGTCACGACCGGGATTCGAACCCACAATCTGCTGACAACACCGGAGCTTGGGTCCGGTGAACTAGACCACTCAACCACCACAAGCCACATTTGACAATTCAAGAATTTGACATTTCGACGTTTTGATCGGTATGCTCCGTATCGTCTTCACGAGAATGTTGGGCTCTGTTGCTGCATACTGCATGAAATTTTAAAAAATGGTTTCAAACGCCATGTTTGTTAAATGCATATTTACCACTTTTGAGAAAGTCTTTGGGTCTAAAAAATCCTGACAAATCGGGGGCTTCTTAATGAGTCACTGCCGTTAACCTGATTTCTATTTAGCAGTGTTTCCAAGTGAGAAAATTGTGTGCATCACGGCTTTAACGACAATGGGCTCAGGGACACGTTTCCCATCATCATCACTTAGCGGTCGCAACCGAGATCCCGTTCACAGCATCATGTCAGGAGTCGTTATCCCTCACCGTATTTGGAAGGTTCCTCAATTTCAGACTCCGTTTTCCTGTTGGCATGGTAACTGCTGTAAATTATCATGGAATCCTTTTAAAAGGAGTTTATACCCGACTACATAATGGAAGCAAGTCCATCGTCAGTATAAAATCAAAACCGGTAGTTGGATTTCGGCGGATTTGTAGGGATAGTGAAGGGATGGTCACACTGTGTTCTCCATTAAACAGTGATCCGCTGGCTTACTGCCAGTTCAAACACACGAGGACCAATCTGCAGCTGGCTAGTTGGCAGTGTTGAAAAGCATCCCTGTTTCATGAATTATGGACAAAAAGCTGATGGACCAGTAGAATGAAAAGCTAACTGGTCCTGCTGGCTAGTCACTGAAAAAACTACATAAGGGCAAACCCTGGTTAAGTGGCTCAAATTTCAAGAAAATCTCAAAGAGACAGGTCTTACAGCTCAGGACTTTTAACTTGACTAGAAATATTTTGAACACAGCCTAAATTAATTGCCTTTTTCTTATTTGCTGAACATTGAGGAGGAGATTTGGAATTGAAAAACTTGAAGCACAAAATAAAACATGAAGGAACAGGAAGGAAGTGGTAGCGCTTAAAGACTAACTATTTACATTAAAAAAACCTGAATATAAAGCTATCGGAGCAACAACTACTTCATCAGTTCCAATGAAGGGGACAAGCCAAATTATGCAAAAAAGGTGGAGTAAGTGACTAAAAAGCATCTATTCCTGGTAGGCAATCCCTATTAAGTCCTTGATTAATACAGTTCAGGTTCTAGCAGTAACAGGCCAGTGGTAAAACTACTTGAATCTGCCAGTGGTCCAGTGGTAAAGTTACTAGACTCTGGCCAGTGGTCCCGTGGTCAAATTACTAGACTCTGGCCAATGGTCCCGTGGTCAAATTACTAGACTCTGACCAGTGGTCCCGTGGTCAAATTACTAGACTCTGGCCAGTGGTCCCGTGGTCAAATTACTAGACTCTGGCCAGTGGTCCCGTGGTCAAATTACTAGACTCTGGCCAGTGGTCCCGTGGTCAAATTACTAGACTCTGGCCAGTGGTCCAGTGGTAAAATTACTAGACTCTGGCCAGTGGTCCAGTGGTAAAATTACTAGACTCTGGCCAGTGGTCCAGTGGTAAAATTACTAGACTCTGGCCAGTGGTCCAGTGGTCAAATTACTAGACTCTGGCCAGTGGTCCAGTGGTAAAGTTACTAGACTCTGGCCAGTGGTCCAGTGGTCAAATTACTAGACTCTGGCCAGTGGTTTAGTGGCCCTGGGTTTTTGCACTAGTGAACTTACCCTGGTTACAGCCATACTGCACTGCCTGGACACTTCCGACCTCAAATCAGCAACTGAGGCATTGATGTCCATCACAACGCCAACCCTGACCACGCGTGGCTCTCGATCCATGTAGACGACAGCGACAGCCATGACCCGCGTCATGCGCTGCGGGATGGGCAGGGACACACACAGGAAGGGGTCAAAGGTATTGCTCTGTCGCCCACAGTGGGGGCAGGTCAGCGACGACCGGAACTGGGCCTGGAACAGGTCATGGATGAAGCTGTTGTTTCGGCGCATGTGATTTGCCAGCATCTCTGCTGCTAATAGTTCATCGTTCTTGTTGTGACGATTCTGTGAATAGAAAAATGTTTTAGAAATTCAAGACCTGTTTCATTTTCGCGATTCCAAACCGTGAGGGGGTAAATGAGGAATGAGGTTGAATGTGGCTTCCATTGTTACAAGACCTCACAGGCATGGTGATATAACTTTAGCAAATCTATCTACACATACAATTATTATTAAATTATAAGTAATAAAATATATTATATTAAGTTTTGGACTCTGATTATGATTTTATGCCTGATCCCATATATTATAGAAGCATAATCAGTTTACTAGTGCAGTCCTCAGTCCAACACCAATCAGTAACTCAACACCCAAACTGTTGGACTCTGATTATGGTGGTATGCCTGATCACGTGTAAAGCAATCAGTTTACTAGTGCAGTCCTCAGTCCAAAACCATTCAGTAACTCAAAACCCAAACTGTTGGACTCTGATTATGGTGGTATGCCTGATCCCATGTTAAGCATAATCAGTTTACTAGTGCAGTCCTCAGTCCAACACCATTCAGTGTTACTCAGCATCTAAACTGTTGGACTCTGATTTAATGGTGGTGTGCCTGATCCCATATACAGCATAATCAGTTTACTAGTGCAGTCTTAGTCCAACAGACTCCAACAAAACATGCAGTTGGATTTTGATGGGTTTGGAGGTTCTTAGGGTTAATACAGGCCTCTTCAGAACATATATAAGAATTTGCTGTTAAGACAATAAAGGAGTGGGGACCAGGTCTTAAACAATCATTTAAAACCGGCAACGACCCTGCAAGGTTTTAAATGGCTGATTAACACCGTGCCGCAACTCTTTCTTTCCAATTTATACAAAACCCTTTTTGGGGAGAAAGTGTAAAAATAAAGACAACACTGTAACATTAAACTTAGTTTTCTGTACAATTTTTTCAATTCTTGACCTAAGGCCACTTCATCAAGGATAAAATTACACGCGGCGCACAACGATTGTGCGTACACGGGCGTACTAATAGATTTTACATTGACTACCAAATTAATGTGTTACGAGATATTAAAGAAAATTATCTTCATTCAACTACTAATGAAAATTTGGAAACAGATTTCAAAATTTGTTTATAGCTAAATAGTTAACCAGTTAAATGAATCAAGCCTGCACTTGTTTGAAGTACATACGGTAATATGAACTTGAAAGCACAAAATTTCTTACTCCTTTAAGTTTTCCACTGAATTGTTTACTCCATTTTTTTTTTTCAATGAAACATTTCTCACTGCTAGCAGATGAACTGTAAAAAGTATCTTCTTCTATGGGTGAAGCACTTTATTCTCAAAAAACATCTTTGAGACCTTCAGGGGGTTGGGGTGGGGGAAAAAATTGACCCTGATTTTCTGTAGAGATTAAATGTTAATTCCATACAGAACCTCCATCCTCGTCTTGGTCGCCATGGAAATACTGATTGTTTTTTTCGTCAGGGGAGTGCAGGGACTAGGTCATCATTGGGGGGGGGGGGGGGGTTAGGGATTGAGGTGATTTCCTGAAGGAGACAAGTGCAAGATTCAGCGGGTGTTTGTCGTTTGATGTTTGTGTGGCTTGAAAGAAGGTGGCCGCCAAAACCCAGGAGGAACGATGGTGCTGTAGGTGTTGTTGAAATTGTATTTCAGAGAGGACTTTGTTGCTGTTGATACTGTTGTTGTTGGCGTTTTCATTGATGTCATGGTTTCATCATTTTGAGACGGTCTTTGTATGGTAGTGACGTTTTGTTGTTGACACTTACTAATGACGTCAAAGATGTTGTCATTATTGTAAGTATTCACGTTCAAATGAGAACGTCAAAGCAAAAACAGCAAAGAAAGGCTAACTATAAAAACTTGATACCGAGGAAGATGAGGGACAGGAGGGTGTCGATGTACATGTAGCTTAAGTGCCGGGGGACGACATTGGTTAATGCCTAAAACCAGTATGCACACGTCATGCATGAAATTACAAACCTGTGAAGAAAGTTTAAGCTCAATCGGTCATCAGAGTCACAAGAAAATAGTGGGGGAAAAACATTTTTTGTTTTCACTGTTTTCAAACATTGAGCTTTGAGATTTGTGAGATCAAAAATAATTGTATCACTCATTTCTCAAAACTAGAGCAGTTCAGGCAAAAATATTTCAGGGGAAGTATTTTGCCATTATACCATGATTATACTACATGTAAGTTATGTGCAAATCTTTGAATATTTATATTTTCACCCTACCCGATGTTGTGCACACCCTTTACATTTTGTTTTGCTTTAAAATAAATTAAAGAACAACGAAAAAAAAACTCCCAACATCTTAATTAAAGCAATTCTGCTAAAACTAAGCTTAAAGATAAAAAGCTGTATTTTTTTTTCTTTCGTTTATTTTTTATTTCCGTTTTTCTTTTGTATTGTTTTGCCAGTGAAGAAGTGTAACAAAATTAAAATAATTTTGTAGTCTTGTCATTTAGCCTTTGAGAAAGACTCTGCTAGGGTCGAAACGTCAGGCCACTAACTATTTTGTTTGCATTTATACCATAGGTCCTTTTGGTTGGTAAGCAGTTTGCAACAGCTAACACTATTTTTCAAAATTTAAATAAATAAAAATCCACTGGGGACAAGTCATTTATTCAAGCTGCATCGACACTTTGGAATGGATTACCTTCCCACAATCAATCGATACAGTCTCTTTCTGGTTTTAAGACTAAGCTAAAGACTTTCCCTTTGAAACAAGCTTTTGGCTAATTTGTTTTATGCGTGTGTGTAACCTTGTTATTATTTTACTCTTTGCTGTTTTACTCCATTGCGCTGTCTTTTTTTTGTTTTTTAAAATTTTATTTGTGTAATGCACTTTTGAACATTTTATGGTGAAATGCGCACAATAAATGTGGTTTTATTATTATTATTATGACATACCACTGTGTTAGGCCATGTCAGAATTGGCGGCTAAGGCTGTTACTAGGGATGTTGCTGTGGAAATCCTATACTTTAATGCACGTTCGTGTGATGATCAAACCACAGCCCTAGCCGCTAATTCGCTACTATAAGGTTGGACACGACCTTTTAGTGCACAGTGCACTATGTTACTGTCTAAATGCATGACTGTACTAATAAATTTCATGCAGCAACACATGCTCCGAGAGCAAGGCACTGTTATAATTTTGTCCCGGCATTTGTCCGTGACGCATCATTAGGCAGTTTATCAAAGCCCAACCAAATCGTTACATCATTTCAAATGAGTTTTTGGATCTCGCGTCCAATGTCATTAAGGAAATTACGTCCAGGGTCTTCATAAAGTGAAAAATCTATCCAGCAAAATGAAATTACATGTAAATTGTTTCCACTCATACTGCAGGTAAAATCAAACATTATTTCAAATGAGTTCCTTTCTAATTTCTTTCTAAAGTAAATTATTTGCAGTGAGCGCCGTTAAATACAGCAGGGTTCTCCCCAGGTTTTTTTTTCTTCAAAACTGTGGGGCATTCTGGACCACAATTTTTTTATGTTTGGCCGAAGCTTGCTAAATTGGAACAACATCTTCGGAATGTTTTCTATTGGTGTTTATCGTGGTTTTAAAATCCGTACTATGCAATCTGGAGCATTCTTTATGGTTTTCTCTAAAACAAATTGAGAAAAAAAAATAAATAAATTAAAAAAAATATAATTTTTTCTTTTTCATACACATATCTGCCCGATACGCTAACTTGTACATGGGGAGAACCATGTACTGGATTCAAACTGGCTTCTTTCACAAGGGGTGCTCAGTGGTCTTTAAGCTAAGACAGTGGCACTAGAACGTGGTGGATGTGGGTTCGAATCCCACCGGAGTAGCATGCATTTGATTTTTTTTTTCGCATGACTTGGGAAACTACCGAGTATACAGGGCTTTCGCCCGTGTACAGAACAACCAAAATATTATAATGTAGTGTAAAATATGCCATTACGGTCATAAATACAAAATATAATGAATACAAAATTTAAAAACTGTTGTCGAAGACTTTTATCTTTTTATTATCAAGTAAGGTTTGCAGAGACACCATGCGCATTAATCTCTTTTGAGAAGTGGGTGGTTCTAAGAAAAACTGGTGAAGAACCGCCAGTTCTTCTAAGAAGAACTGGTGAAGAACCGCCAGTTCTTCTAAGAAGAACTGGCAAAGAACCGCCAGATCTTCTCAGAACCACCACTTCTCAAAAAAAGATTTATGCACATGGTGTCACCGCAATTGTACTCCTTATGCAAAGTTTCAAATCCTACTAATCTTTTTATTCGGGTCTGGTAGGAGTGCAGCTTTACCATTCTTAAATCTACAGCAATCTCCCTTAACAGTGGTCCGCTGTCCAAATGCTGGTTGAAACAGCCAAGGACCAGTCAAAATTCTGCCCTAGTACGTACCAAGCTGGCTACTTCAGTTATTCAGTATTGAAGAGCATCCCATACTTCATATGATTTATGGACGAGTGAAAAAAGCTGGCGGACTTGTGCAACAACAACCTATGTTCCTGTTGGCTAGTCGCCAAAAAAGGACAAACTCTGATCTATATCAAAAAAGATTTTGATATCATTTTTTTTTAATGACACATAATTGGATGATCTTATAAAACGTGTAAGCTGCAGAATGAAAAAAATATATATTCTGTGCAGCAAAACAAATGAATCACTTTACAGGAGAGGTGTGTTCCCAACACAAATCAAACATTGAAGAAATAGTCGATGGCCTGACGTTTCGACTCTAGCAGAGTCTTTCTCAAAGGCTTCAAACATCACAAACAAGTTTTCAACATCTTACATATATTGTTGCCTGACAATGTCACCTAAACAAATATCTGCTCTTTAATATTCAATTGGAATATGAAAATCTGCAAAGGTAAAATATTGTAAATATTTTACAAGACGAACTGGAGCGCAGCGTTTACCATTCATAATTCAGATTTATGGGGCAATGGGGATGCCAGTGCATGGGAGATTCTTAATTGGAGAGGTGGTTAATGGTTTTGAGCTTGATGATTGGTGGGTAATTACCATAGAGATAGGCAGGTGTTGAAAAGACTGTCCTGATTGGGTTTCGGGTGGGAATGCAGATGTGGCTTGCATACGTTAGGGGATATTGACGATGGGTCCAAGGGATATCAAATGATAGCTTTCTATTTAGACAAAACTTGTATCATATTCCGTTGTGTTATGTATGCATACTACAGCATATTGTACAACACATTTGTAGGGTTACTTACTTACTGTATGTGTTTAAAACCATACAGGGTTTTGGGGCTCAATTTCATTATCATAGAGGCTGCGTGAAGCACAGAGTGTGACTACGCACTGAACAATTTTGCTTACCAGAATCCGATTACCAGTCTAAATACATACCATGTTACATGTACCATGTGCGACTGGTATCCTGCTGATTTTTGCTTAAGCAGAAAATTGGTAGGCACTATTGTCTGCTTTAAAACAGCTTTATGAAATTGGGTCGAGTGTCTAGTTTCATAGAACCACATCAGGCGTGAAGAATGGAGTCTAATATTAATGTAAATTAAAAGTAAGCATCTAAATGTCCTTGTTATATTAGTTTCTAACGAATAAGGAAATAAATGTATTGTAAATATGTAAAGTTGGGTGTCAACAATTTTAAAAAAAAGTATCTATGCACTGCCGGATACACTCCTGGCTAACTGACCTTGGTTGGCTGTTTAAACCGCACAAATTGTTACTTTCTACACCAGGCAAAAATTTGGAAACGTGCATTTTAATTGTTACTAATAAGCGTACACTGACAGAAAGATGAATGAGAAATGTCAAGGTAAACACATGACTAACAGAGTCAGTTACATCCTTGATATATGCAAATCAGGTCAATAGTCATAAAAACAACTCATCGCGCCGTACAATGGATGTCAATTTCAGCTCATCTGGCTGACTTCTGGAACAGTTGTATGTTATTACCCACTCACAATGATGTGTACATCATAGTTCAGGACCTCTCAAATCTGAAGACATTTATAAAGGCCCAGAGTGCTTAAAATATCCAGTGGCCACTGACCTACATAATATAATTAATGGGACATTCAGATTTTGTTTTTAAATTTCAATTGTTTCTCCCCCCCCCCCCTGCCCTTTTTGACCCACCAACCGACCCCTTTTTTATATTCATTCAAATACATAAGTTGTCCCTTTTAAAAATACATTTCAAATCAAACTTTGCTTTTTAATTGTTTATGACATGTTTACACTGCCCAAGTCGATTCTATTCATTTAATTAGAGGATTGTAGTTCAGCCAGCATTCATTTTAAAGGTTGGGACATCGTTTGGTTATTGTCAATCTAAAGCTAATTTATAGGCAAAAATTATCAAGAAAGATACAATAAAAGTCACCTGTGAACATTTCAGTTGAATTTGGTGTCTACTTATTCAGAAAACAGTAAAAAAAAAACACTGTCATAGAATTTCCATCAAAAACGTCAAACCCATCCACGTTTGGGCGAGATAACAGTGGGTAGACCAACCTGTCTCTGGCCACATTGAGGGCAGCATTCAAACGGTCACCACCGAAATTTCTAAAAGGTTGCCTGCGGGCGATCTATGGAGATTCAAATTTTTTCGACATACTTTCATTGACTTCTAATCAACGGGGGCACTTCAGATGAGAGATTTTTTCAGGATACTTACTACCATTACCATCTTTATAATTTTTGGATAAAAACATTTCACAATTTCTTTTCGGGTCATTACCACAGTACGACCCTAAAAGTTAAATAATCAAACCATTAACTAAACTATTCACCGTGCATTTTCGTCCCATCCTTTTTTGACAAGTTTTGTACGCTAGGCCATACCACGCGTTATAGATAGGTTGCAATATGACGTAAATCGGCCATCTTTATGGGCAATTTGGAACACACAGTCATGCGTTTCGCGTGAGAACAGCGTGCAACACGCGCACATTTCACAAAACTCATTGCATGATTGGTTATTAAACAGTGCGGCTGCGTTAATAATTTGAGCGCTTGACGCGCCTGCAAGCCAAAATGAACTTTGCCCGTAAAGATGGCATCTATTGGGAACTATCTATACACACTAGTTCAAAACGTCCTTGTCGTGGATGCAGGCAAAAATTTCAAAATTTGTTAATCAGGGTTCTCCCCATTTTTTTTCAAAACTGTGCAGGGCATTCTGGACCCAAATTTGTTCGTGTTTGGGTCAAAGCACACTAAACTGAAACCACATTTTTGGAATGTTTTTTACTTGGTGTTTATCTTGGTTTTAATAGCCCTGCTGTGCAATCTGGAGCATAGTTCATGGTTTTCTTTCGATTTTTTTAAAGGTTTTTTTGTGTGTGTGTGTGGCTTATTGGCCGAAATTTGCGAGTATTGCCACACAATTCGCGCGTATCGGCCTGATACGCTAGCTTCTGCATGGAGAGAACCCTGTTAATTCTTGTACTTTTATCCTCCACTCAAATGATAAAGATCCATTGTATACATTAAATAAAACAAATAATGAATGACATTGTGTTCTTGCACAATGGAGAAAAAATCCTTGATCGTTGATAGAATGTTCTATTCAACTCGGATTCACTTCGCCAAATGGAACATTTCATATTTCAACTCATGAAAATATTCCCACCATTGCACTCATAAACATGCATTATTCATGTACTATTGTATACTGAGACCAGTGGTTACCACTCAGCAGGCCACCAGTTAAACTATTCCATAAATTAAATTTAAACATAAATAAAAAAGCTGACGAGGGTCACCGGTTAATTGTCATTTACTATTTTTGAGGTCGTCTACACCCACCAAGTTCCCCAAACTCATAAAGCGTTCAGCCTTGAAATATTTTTCAGTGAACAATCGAGACACTTTGAAATGTGGAGGACTGTTTGTTTATGACGTTGATAAAAATTCCCGGAAACTAATGGCCTAACAATGTACGTTAGCTTTGTGGCCCCTGTTAAGCTACCTGTATTTACATCCATCTCCTATTCAACAACTTTTATTGCATTTGATCTTTCTTTCTTTGAGAGTAGACAGAGAATTAACAATGTTGTGTTTGATGCTATGTCTTTGTAGAGTGACAAGGTCATGTGTGTACAGAAAAAGCTGAATGGACTGAATATTTGTTTTGTTTTTATCTTTTTCTGCTTATTGATGTGGATCTTCTTGTAGGTCATTTTAAAGGTTGACTTGCATATTATTTTAATTCTAAATAATTTTTATGTCGTTATCTATATTTTTTACTTGTTATGCTTTTCTTGAAAATGTATATAAATTATTTTATTGAATTTTTTCTGTGCTTCCTTAATTTCTTATTTGATAATATCTGTTAGTGGCAGTTAACCGCTGTGGGTTATCAATACATAAATAAGAAGATATTAAAATGTCTTTTAAAAAATGCAGTTTTATTTATATGATGCACAGGCCACAATGAGTTCAATTGAAATCACACAGAGCTACATGTAGCAAGGGACATTTTGGTTCTTTTTTTCCCCCAAATGTACATCACAACTCCCACGGTGAGTACATGACTTTTTACACTTTAAAACCCTCCTACTATTGGTAACTTTGTCCAGTGAGTTGACAAACCAATTACAAATCATTCAACTGCACAGATCCGGTATGGTGACACAGCTGTGCACAGCACAAGTGCAACTTAGCCTTTCTTCTACCTCAATCAAGATACAGGCATACATACAAAATTTAAATTTTAGTCCTAAACCACAAGGGAAACTGACTGGGCAAATTTTGAATGACTATTTAAAATTTACACAATCATTTTCCCTTTGCGGTTTACTTACAATGTGCTTGATATTTGAAATAAAAAAGTCACATCCCCTTAACATGATTTTTCTGCTGCCACTTCCCAGGTTGTATCATAAACTTGGGTGTGATCCCTGGCTTATACGGCAGTTACAGGTTGAATGGCTTCCGAATGACAAAATAGGGAGACCGCCAACACTATGGATAAATAGCTGATTTGGTATAGAGTGCCGGCTCGTTAATCCGGAGGTCACAAGTTCAAATCCTGCTCTAGCAAATTTTTCTTTGTTTAATAGCCTAAAATTATTTGAAATTTGCAGAACTGATAGTTAGTAAATCTTCACAAAATATGTGTTGGGAAAAACAGTTCAAACACTAGACTTCATGACGTACACGCATATAAATACTCAGCTGTGGGGTTATTGGCCCAAAAGCTAAAATTACTGCACAATTGTTAGTGGTCCAGCCATCGATTTCATTTCACCAAACTCTTCCTAACTTAGGATTAATCTTAGGACTTAGGACGAGTCCCAGCCTTGCACTGTAAACATGTAAACCTTAAGATTAATCCTAAGTTAGGACCAGCCGTCGATTTCACCAAACTCTTCCTAACTTAGGATTAATCTTAGGACTTAGGACGAGTCCCAGCCTTGCACTGTAACATGTAAACCTTAAGATTAATCCTAAGATAGGACTAGTTACTCGTCCTAACTCGAGATAGGATTAATCCTAGTGTTTCGTGAAATCGGCTGCAGTTGTTAGTTCACGCCTGGATTGGAAATTACAAATTATAGTAACCAGATTCATTCTGAAAGCTCATTGATTATGAAGTTCATACCACTAACCTACCAATCATCACGGGGCAAATACTCAGACTGTCTGAACTTCTGTCAGAGTCAAGAAAATAGCATTTGAAACCCTGCAAATCACTGACATTTGCTTTTATTCTGATTGCTGAAAACAAAAGAAGCCTTTCAGTAGAATATGAATGTTCTGAAATGTGCATAAAATGTTCCTTGTGTAGCAGGGCAAATTAAAATGCTACACAAAAATGTATCAATTGCTAATGACTCAAAAATCATCATTTGCTACTCAGCATTAGCATCCACCGTGCAAAAAACAAGTGCAGCCTAAATTTGTTGGGCTACGCAAAAAAACGAACAAAACAAACATTTTTTTCATGAGCCTCACTAAAACATACATGTAATCCCCTGAATTTGATGCAATATGATTGTCTGGTCAGGGCTCAAATTTGGGGGAAAAATCCACAAGACTGCAGGGCTTGTAGCTCAAAACTTTTACTGGACCAGAATTTTTTTACAAGACCGGAATCAAAATGAGAAGAACACTCTACACAGTTTCACATTTGAGCTGTTTTTGTACCAAGCACTAAGAGAAGATTTATCAAGTTTTTCTTGTGGGTAATACTTCAATACTCAATTGATCAGTTTAATTAAAAAATACAGTGACATGTTATTATTCAAAAACACAAGACCGCCGGACTTGTACGGTCATAAGTTTACTGGCCCGACACTAAAATCACTGGCCTCGGGCCTGTGGTCCAGTGTCAAATTCGAGCCCTGCTGGTGCGTTTTTGGTTTTGATGATGTTTTTTTTTTACAACTTGAGGAGGGAAATTTAAAATGACTCTTCCAAATTAAAACGTACTTTACCTTTAATGGGTGAGAGTATCTTAAAATATAATTGCACATACATGTATAAAGAGACTGAGCCCTAAAGGGACGTCATCAATCTGAAGCACGCTAATTTTGTCCATTTCACTTCTCCATGAACCCCCCCCCCCCTGCATTCCCCCCATCCTCCCACCCAAATTCTGAATCAGGATATTAAGTTCATCAATGCCTGCCAGCATGAAACAAAGCCAGTTGAGGGTAATGAAACAACATGTATGTCGCTTGGGCGTTATCATTTCATTCAGGCCAAGATCGATGGGCCACGGGAATTACCGCACGCTGTGTGAGACGAGAGCGTCGTGAATATCAGTCAGTAAAATGTGCAAAGGAGGAGGGTTGGTTACAATGGCTAGAGACCTGAGGGACGGGGGGGGAGAGCGAGGAAGTGAGTGCAATTAAAATTCAATATGTAGCCGAGGGTTATTATGTTGTTTATTGTAAAATGCGCATACCCTGTCAACACGATGAATGCCACCACATCGGTCAGGAAAGCAAATTTCCTATGTCTTTTTTTTTTTTGTAGATTGAAGGGGCAAGGACGTTTTCGTTTTGCAAAGGACACAAGTTTCCATTTTAAGTCAATGAGAATAGTTTGAAGGTTCATCAAGCAAGAGCATTACAAAAGCAATCTACCTGCAACCGGCTTAGCGGGAGATTCTGTCCCCCCCATACAACCAATTGTGTAGAAATGTCATCTCACAGCGCCCTCTTTTGAAAACTTCCTTCAGCCCGTGTTATTTTTACGGTATGAAAAACACGCTGGGAAACAAAGTCCCTTAACCCCACCCTCCCTCCCTCCGACCACCCCCCCCCCCCACCAATAATATGAGGAGGCACAATGAGATTTGGCTGGGATTGTAGTAATCTCTAATACATTTGTGCAGGTACTATACGCAGACAGTATTAGTGTGTACATCTGTAAATGTACATGTTACATGAACAATGTACATCTATGGGTGATTTTTAGACAATACGGGCGATTACATTTAAAGGGTACCCTGTCTACTACAGTTTTTCAGAATTGGGCATTTAGGCTGTGTATCAGAGGGAAAATGTTGACAAGTTTTGGTCCTCATGAGTGCCTGCCACACGACCCAAATTGTTTAGATTTGTTCATGGTTTGCAAAGCAGCAAACTCATTTTTTCGTTTGTGTTTGCACGATAAGATGGTTAATTTTTGAGAGGTTGGTGAATATTGATGCACGTTCTTGTTTCGCCATTTAAAAGGCTCCAAAGTGCCTGTTGAGTTGCGACTATGATTTTTGTCAACCATTTGAGAAAACTGCCCCTTTGGTATAAACCGTAGAGGGTGCACTGTATTGCGAATCACCCGTATTGAGTGCTCACTCACAGTAAACATTGAATATGTGGCGTGTCGTGGCCGAGCGGTTTAGTTCATCGGAACCAAGCTCTGGTGTTGTCAGCAGCAGGGTGTGGGTTCGAATCCCAGTAATGACACTTGTGTCCTTGAGCAAGGCACTTAACCATAATTGCTTCGTAAAAACAATGGGAAGGTAGTGCACTCTGTTCTGCCAACCAGGCTCCTAGTGGATGATACCCATGCCTACATCCTTATGGACTGTGAAGGGGGTACCCTGTTTTATCCCTAGGAGTAGGTGGCAAAGTGCCCCTGGTGACAGTTGATCTGGGTCGACAGCCCAAATCAGTTAAATTGTAGCCCTCACCTTGAAGTGGCCGTCCGGCCTTGTGAGTTGGGCGATATCTCATAAAAAAAAACCATTAAAAAAAAACATTAAAAAATACTTTTCTTGAGATCACTAGTTCAAAAGCACATCTTTAAACAAATGAATATTTGAAGGACAGATAATTAAGGCACAATGTACATGTACAGCTAAATTTGTATTTATGCATGAAACTTAAAATGAAATAAATGTTATGGTTTCGCCTGAAAACATGAAATGCTAGATGCAATAAACAATATTGAATTTTTGTACTGGTCTCCAACAGTTTCAGAGTCAAATTTGCGGTATAGATTTGGTAGTTCAATATCAGGTATACGCACTTTGTTAACTTGTTGTACCAACCACTGACATCCTCCATTTACAAAAATTATTCTCATTTCCCAGAAAACTGTGACTGAATCAAACCGCTAGACCCAGTGGGGAAAAAATGGTTACAAGTACTGTAGCAGAATCATCTTTTACCAGAATGTGTGCATTGATATTTTTGTACACTCTTCCTACTCCACACCACCACAAAAACAAACAAACAAACCTCCCCCCCCAAAAAAAAACAACAACAACAAAACCCAACCAACCAAACAAACAGCAACAAAAAACAACAACATTGTTTGTAAAATATGTATACATGTACTTTTAACCCCCAAAATAAATAAATAAATAAATAAAATATAAACAAATATTAAGAATGAGTCATGAAACCTTATGAGCAATACTAGAAAATAAGATTTTGTTTTATGATAATAAAGCGTAAAGTTTTGTTTTTCATGAGTCTGCCTATTCCGTAAAATCCACATAATTGGGTGCCTTTATCTTTTTTCTGCTTCATTTCCTATAATGTTATTTGTTTTAAAAGTGCATTGTACTTGTACGGTGTACTTAACTCTCCGCATTTGTTGTTCACTAATTGACATTTTTATGCACCAGGCTGCTGGAGTTTGTCTTAACAGTGTTCACTGTGAAACTATAGAAGTTAAACACATTTTGTTTCGTGAGAGAGAATACAAAAGGAGTCGCGTTACATGTAAATTCCTTTAAGTTTTCAAAATAAACAGAGGTTAATAACTCCATTCAAGAGAAAAAAAATTAACAAAAACAAAACATCTATGAACAACTAAAATAACAAGATGAAAAACTAGAAATAATAAATGAACTACGTACATTAAAAAATTAAAACAAAATTTTGAGTAAAAATCTATTTTAAAACAGTTAGTATTTTTAGATTCCAGATTTTCAATTGTGGTAAACGGAAGCCTTAAGAGACTATAAATCTAAAATACCTCAAATGTATGTATTCATTGTACAATGTGCCAATTATAATGACAAAGTGTTTGTTTGGTTGCTTTAAATGGATCAAGGCTACGGCACTCACTCACTGATTGCAAAGTGGATAAATATCCTTGGGTGATAAAAGCCTAAATAAAGGACTGACATTTGTGAATTCTCAACGTCTATGACGGAAATGCCGAGTGGGTGAAGTTTTCAATTTCAAGTCATTTAATTTTACCCCCAAAAAGATGAAGATTTACAAATTATGAACAGCCTGACATCCATGAAACTTGATTCTGTGGCTCAAATTAGCTACCGGCTTAAAACTGGATTTGATATTAGACAGATAATGTTGTTTTCAGTTTAGATAATTTGTGGGGCGCGTATCTTTGTTTATTTGTGGTAAATAAACAAAGTTCATTGCTAATTCAATCCTTAAAATCGAACGTGCTACAGGTAAACTAAAGTCAACAAAGCAGTATGGTAAATATGCTCATTGTCTGCATTCTGGAAAAAAAACAACAACATTACACTGACTGGGAAATTTGTTCTCTAGATGTTCTACAACAAAGACCACTGGACTTTTTCAGTCATGAGGCTACTGACTGGACTTAATATCTACATGTACATGGAGTCTTAAGCTCCATTGAAAGCATGTTTTGTTGGTAGAGAACTTTCGCCAGTTTCAGAAATTTACAGAACAAGATTACGAAATAAAACCAGTGCTGATTTGATGATGATTTTCATCCAGCAAATGAGTTCTTTCATTCGTTAGGATCAGGGAAAGGTTACAGGGTAGTTAAACGCAATTACAGAACAGCAATCAGGGGATTGACTGATGGTGTGAGGTAGTTCGTCTGCTCTCCGATGAGAGAGATCTCATTAGTAAATGTTTTCTCCACCCCCCCCCCCCCCCCCGTTTTTATCTGCTTTCTCTACAAGCTTTTTAGTGGCTAATGTTTTTACAAATTTTGCTGTATTTCTAATCACCCTTTTTTAATTTCAAAAAAGGTTATACATGTATTCTTTAATCTTAGCATGAGATCCGCTACAATTTCTATTGTATACTTATAAAATAGCAATAAACCAACTTCAATTTCAAAATTCTAAATACCTGCTAAACTACTTTCAGAAATGGCATGGCTGCAAAACAACAACGCATTACCCCCTGACACCTTGACTGAGGGGTGCAAGTCACTGACAAAAAGGAGATTTTAACAAGTTTAAGGAGGTACAGCATGTTAAGGTGAAATGATGGCATGTCCACCTTTTGATAACCCGCACTGGGGTTATCAATTTCAAGCTTTTGGAAACAGGATCTTCAGCAGAAGTAGATCAAAGAGCAGGATCTCTTTATTTCTGAGGAAACAGCTACCTTTTATTCACCAGGCAGACACAATAGTGGGGCAGATAGGGGAAGTATTTGAGGAAATTGTCTCTTTTGATGATACAAGAATGGAACTTGGCACACAGTCAGATTATGTTATGAGACAGATATTTGGCTATGTATACATGTAGGGCCAGATTTGTCCTTTGGAAACATGAGTAGAATAGCTTAAGCGATTTTCAACATTTTCAAAATGGCTGCAATTGCTTCAAAGGACATTCTGTGACATTCTGGACATTCATATTTCTCATGAAACAGGGTTTGCCCTCAACTTTTTCAGCGACTGGCCGGCAGGACCAGTTAGCTTGTCATTTCACTAGTCCGTCAGCTTTTTCACCAATCCAAATTTCAAAGGAGAAGAAAGATGTTTGTTCAACACATTGAACTAGCCAGCCAGACCACTTACAGTAAAGCTCGACTGGTCCTCAGGTGTTTTAACTGGCATCTGGCCAGCAGACCACTCATATTATGAGAAAGCGAGCTGATGAAATACTCTCGACTTTGTACCTAAACTCCATGCTTGTACAATCAATGGCACAATCCAATCCCCTATCTGCCACTAGTACTCATTTCATGGTCTTAAATTTCTCATCCCTGTTGAGTGCAATTGTCGGGACATACCAGAGTCCATCAAAATCATCCGCAGGCCTCGAAATTGACACTAGACGCAGGCCCTAGGCCAGTTGTTTTAGCATTGGGCCAGTAAAATCATGACTAAACACGTCCGGCGATCTTGTGTGTTTGTTCAAATGTTGACTTTAAGTCTGATTAATCTCTTTCAATTCTGTTCAGTATTGAGGAATACTTCCCCATAATACAAATGAAATAGATCTTCTATTAGTGCTCGTTCAGATTCAAACAGTTCAAATGTTAAACTGTGTGGCATTTGTTTTTCTTTCCTCTCATTTCAATTCAAAGTTTGTAGGCCTACGTTGAAACTGTGTTGACATTTTGATTCTGGTCTTTCCATATATACATGTCTTTTCTCATTTTGAATCTGGTCTTGGGGGAAAAAAAAATCCAGTCCGACAGTTAACGCAGTCTTGGGGACTTTTCTCCAAAATTTGAGCCCAGCATCCGATGCGTCCGTCACACAGTAGGATCCTTCCTGCCTCAATCCTCCCAAATCAACCAATATAAATGAATAAACTACAAACCTGGGTCCAGTTTCATAGAGCTGCTTTTAAAGCAGAAAATAAAGCTTACAATTGTTCTGCCAGTCACAAATTGTACATGTGGCATGGTATTTTGGCTGGTAGCCTTATTCTGATAAGCATAATTTTGTTGTGCTTAGCAGCTTTTTGTGCTTAAGCAGCTCTATGAAATTGGGATCTGATCTCTGAAGAAGAGTCAAAACATCTGTTATGATGCTAAATATATTTTCAAAAAAATACACAAAAGCTACGAAACATTTAAACTTCGGGGAAAAAAAATGCAGTATACCGCCAGTCCTTGTTGACCTGCACACAGGTACCACAGACTTCCACAAAGTACCACACTTTCTCTGAAGTTCTAGGAAAGTATTGGGTATTGTGTTTATACAGCTGGTAATATGTGAAAAACCCATGGTTTGTGTACTGTGGAATTTTAAGCCAGTTGGGCAGGAGAGTGCGCTGATTGAGGTGGGATAGGGTGAGGTAGGGTGGGGTAGGGTAGGGTGGGGTACTACAGTGTTCTTTACCAAAATCACTGTCCCACCTAGCGCTATTCCATCTCAGAGGTTCACAGGTGTCTCAAGTGGAGTGAGGTGGGGTCTGTATTAATTTGAGTGAACTCCAGTTGGGCTGATCCAGATTTGAGTACACACCCAGTTAGGCCTATCCTAACTTGGGCGAACTAATCTGGGCCTGTCCAGCTTGTGTAGATGTTGAATGTATACAGTTAGGACACTTTTCAAGTTGGGTCATAAAAAGCCCTTAATCAATGGTTTAAGAAGTGTGTATTCAGGTTCATTCAAATTCTCACATTTCATAGAATTGCTTTCAAACAAACCATGAAAATTTCATACTAAAATAGATGCTACATGTATTTTTTAGTTGTTATCTTTTTAAAGGCTTTTTTAGAAGTTATAATTTGCTCATTCATATGTACACATAGCAGTGTTTTTAAAAATATTTCTCAGTGTAAACTGAAAAACTATTTTTCAATAATTGTTTTCAATTGAACAACTGATTTTTATTTTACTAATAAAATTTTTTCCCCCATTTTCTTAATACTAATAGCCACACTAATGTCACAACTTTTATTTTGGTTTTTCTGAGTTTAACGATAAGCAACAAATTGTTGGCCCTTAATAATAATTAGTATGGCATATTTCTTGACAACTGGGGGATTCAAACCACAACTGTATATCTTCCCCAAGCAATGGAAATGGAAATGCAGTAAACTCGAAATTTATGATAAAAAATATACAAGAAATTTTGGGCAAAAAATCTGATTGCGATGACCGCTTTGTCACTTTGTAATGACCAAAAACAGAACTCTCTATGACTTTTGGTCGTAATGAGAGAAAAGTGACAGTCACAATTGGCTAATTTTTCAAAAATTTCAACAATGTGTAAATTTTGTGCACATTCCTGTAGGTTTACACTTGAGATAAATCACAACTGGATGTCTGCTTAGAAAAAACTATTATATTGCCCAAGACTATAGGTGGCGGTATACTGCACGTATTTTCCGACCTTGGACAACAATAACGCACCTTCACTTGTTTGTATTTCTTCTTTGGAGCACAGTTGAGGTCTTCATGCACTTTATCCAAAAGCCAAATGAGAAACTCTTGAGCATCGTGCTGGTCATTCCCACGGAACTGACCACTGTACTTTGACACAATCCGTTTGAATTCCGTGGTGTGCTGCGGCAAATATTGACACGACCAAACAGATTTCATGAGTAATGCTAACTGCTCAGTGACTTCTCCCCTCGTACCGAACTTTTTATTGTTTTTCTTACTCCGCCGTAGGTCGTGTTGGTATTGCTCTAGGACGAAGTATTCCGCTAACATATCCGTGTTGCTCAGACATTGGACGATGGCATTCATGAAACAGGTGTTCCCATGGTTACGGAGTCCAGACAGACCGGGAACTTTGCCGTTTAGTTTGAGGGGATTTGAAGTCACTGGGGATAAATAAACCCCCTGATTGTGATTTAAATTATCGACAGCGTCGCTTGTTTGACTGTTTCTCGTTGTCCTTTCCTCCCCAGGGCTTTTCGACTCATCCATGTTACGAATTTGTCGCATCATCTTCTGTATCAGACTGCCGAATGCACGGAACGACGGTTTGTGGGCTTTCTTTTTGTGCGGGCTCAGGGAGTTGCTTGTGGAAATGCTGCCGTGACTTCCTAGGCTAGATTGCTTCGGCGATGACATGCCAGATGTATTTAAGCTCGGTGACGGCGACCTTACATTATCATTTAACATCTGCCTGTCTGGGATTTCATTGATGTTTCCATGGATGATATGATCCTCACGGTAGCCCTGCCCTGCCGCATGTAACCCCCCAGCAACGAAACTCCCACGAACATTCTGAGTTCTGTTCACCCCATTTGCCACTTTCCTCGGTAGGCTGGACGTCTGCTTGGGCCAGAAATCCTCCTCGTAATCATAACCGCGTCTACTACTACTGTTCGTGTAAACCCTCTCCCCAGTCTTAAACGACCTGGGTAGAGTGGCATCTCCACGGTATGCATAAGGCCGAGTCATCGTAGGTCCGTCGTACCCCGAGTGTTCACCATGGATGCACTCGACGTCTGCGAGAGGGGCAGACGATGTTTCCAACGGGGTGCTCATCATCGTCGATGGGTAGGTTTATGAATAATTCGCAACAAAATTCTAATTCTACCGCCTCGAGCCAAACCACCTCCCGTCCCTGGATACTAGCTCACCGATCAGTTGCCATACTTGCTACGTGACTTGACGCTTCGTTTAAGTTCGTCCCCCAGATAAACGTAAAACATACCATGAAAATCAATCTGCGGTTTGCTGTGTTGTTCTTCGTATTTTTGTGATGGCGAGAGGCTGCGGCCATTGATTTCAATCAATGATGGAGGGAAAAAAAGATGCTTTGTCAACAGCGCCCTCTGTTGAAATTATTATTCTCCGGGGAATGTTTAGGACATACTAAAGTTTTTAAATGGGGCATTACAAAATCTTAGCGGCTTTACTGGTTTCCAAAGACTGTTTCTTCCTTTGAATTCAACTCATTCCCAGAGAACAAACAGCAAGCATTGCAAACAATTACACATAATATATGTAATCAATAAATGGAAAACCAATGATATTGACGGTTTTGGTAAAAAGGAATTAGGTTAAAAATCAAACCAGATTTTAAAACAGTTTTCATAGCTGGACAAAATTATAAATTCCAATGACCACTCATTATGTTAATAATGCACGGCTTCAATGTGTTTCCAATATTTTAAATAAATCAATTACAGCACAGACAGAATATTTGAAACAAGTAGCTGCCATGTTTTAATAATCAACAAACATCACTATCAACGAAAACACCTACAAGAAAAAAAAATATCTAAAACCACTTGGCATTTCTGCAGTTGATATTGAAAGATTCACACTGTAATATTATTACTTATTTATTCTAAAAAGTCATAATTTATGGCAATGATTAAAAATGCGACTGAAAATTGCCTGAATTTACATCTTGCACGACGAAACACAGTTAAGAAGATTTCGTTTTTTTACAAACCGTCTGGGCAAAATTTCATAAAGCAGAAGATGCCACTGGCAATTTGTTTTTAAGCAGAAAACTAACCGAGCACCATTCACTACAATTTAAACTATATGGCACTTTGGGTGGTAAACAGTTTCTGCTTAGCTGCTTTATGGAACTTCTTAAGCACAACAACATGATGCTTACCAGAATAAAGTAACCAGCGAAAATACCATTTCACATGTACCATCTTTGATTGGTATCCCTGGTCATTTTTGCTTAGCATAAAAGTGTTAAACAATACTTTCTGCTTAAGCGCCTCTGTGAAATCTAGCCCTCGGCCCAGTTTCATAGAGCTGCTTAAGCACAAAAAAGTAGCAAAGCACAACAAAATTATGCTTACCAGAATAAGGTTATCAGCCAAAGTACCATGCCACATGAACAATTTGTGACTGGTATCCTGCTCATTTCTGCTTAGCAGAAAATCAGTACGCAATATTTTCTGCTTAAGCAGCTCAATGAAATTAGGCCCTGGTCATTACTATTTACACACAGTGACTGTAGATGATATTTTGTTAATTTTCAATGAACATTAATTTGTCAATTATCTGATTACACACACTACTCACAATGCCGTTCAGTTCACCATTTATGCTTAACGCATCAAAGATGCTTAACTAGAAATGGATAGCTTAGCATATTATGATGGGTAGAGATAAAAAATCAGACATACTAAATAGAGCTCTTGGTTACCAGGTTTTAAAAACGGTTTCCAAGGTCGAATTGAGTTTTGTGACTTACTGATTTTTCAATAGATAGTCCTTATGAAAATGGGGAAAAATTTACAAGTCTCATTAAAATGGTGTAAAATGCCACTATGTTTGATACCCTTCAAGTGCTATTTTTGTCAAACAACCAGAAACATTCAATGGCGTCACATTTAAAAAATATAGTCTGTACATTTTTGTACAGGGATCTTTCAGTTCATTCCTGAATTTTGACGATATTCAATCAAAACGGCATTGAGTGTGACCTTTCGACTGGCACAACAAATTCTTGTTTGGAATGTACAGACCCTTTTTTTTTTATGTCCAATGATGTCAAGCTTCAAATTTCGCTCTAAAAGAATATCAAAGCGAATGGCATTTTACACCATTCTAACGTGAGGTTAGAAACTTGTAATTTTGTCCCCTCTTCCATGAGCACTCTGTCGGAAAATGCGTGCGCCACAAAACTCAATTTGACCTTGGTGTCCATCTTTAAGTACTGCTCAGCAGCTTATTTAGTGCTAAACAAGTTAAAAATTACTTCTTGATATTTCGGTCTGAAAGGTTTTAAAATGTTCATTGACTCATTTCATTGAGTCCTTACACAGAAGAAGTGACAAGGACTTGACAAATGTTGTTAGTCTTTAAAACTTAGAACTGATTAAAAAATACTCTTTCAAAGCTGTAAAGGACTACACTTCCTTAACCAAATGACAGTGTCTTGGCGTCAACCGAGACACTTCAAGCAAAATCACCGGAGATAATCAAACATTCCACTTATCTTTTATGATGACACATGTCCAGTTTTGTCTAACTTTTCAAGAAAACATCACCATTATGTTAATTCAAGTTCCAGACAGCATTTGTTTCCTCTGTGAGATTAAACTTTTCATGAAGAGCAACTAGTATCGTATGACAATGTTATCATTTGTTAATGGCAAGGATAAAAGCTTGTGGTAAAAATTTAGTTTTGCAAAAAAGTTCTACAATTCTGTTTAAAAAAAACATTCATATTCTTACCCCAAAATATTGTCATTATTTGTTCAACGACCTTTTTTTTGGTTACCCTGTGTGTTGATATGACTCTCAGGCGCATCATTTCAAGCCATGGTGTAAAAACAAAGGTAAGATTACTGTGTGAAATCAATTATTGCAATTTAAAATTCTAGGCTTAAGAAAGAAAAAAAAAGGACAAAAAAGTTCAAAAACTTCCCCTATATCAACCCACATCATGGCACATATCAAATGAAAGCTACATACGTAAAAATACACGATTTGGAAATTACCCCGAAGAGTAGAACTTAAAAAAAAAAAAAGGAATTTCAATAAAAAGAAGCACTTCAAGTAACAGAAAATTACTTCAACATGAATGATTAGAATTATTTGCAATACACTCATGTATATAAAGCACTGAACACTCAAGTGTTTTGCTTTGTTAAAAGGGGGGTTTACTTCTATCGTTAAACACGAGTCCCTGACCCGGACGAACTCCCCGTTGCTTCATCTTGGTGTCTCCCCTCCTCGGGATCATCCCCAGCCTCCCTGGCCTTTCGGTGGCGGCTTCGGCGCCCGCCCTTTGACCCCGGGCCCCCGGGGAATCTCCCCGGCATGTTGTCCGGGGGTTTGGGGCCGGCTGCTTGACCTCTTCCCTTCCCAAGCTTCTGCTTGTTCTTGAGCACGTTGAGCGACACGTGGGGGTGGGTCTTGGTGATGCGCCCCACGGCTTTGGTTCTGCCTTCCCTGAAGAGCAAACAACATGTCAACAAAAGTTAGGTCGTCATTCAAGTTTTTACGTAATCACGTCAACAAATATTGATTCCAGCATCAGTTTGGTGAACATTAAGTAGCAACGAAGAAATTCAAAATGGCTGCTATAATGTCAAAGTCTAGAAAAGAACAAAAATTCAAAACTTTTTAATTTATTTCCCTTAATTCTGGGTTGGAAAAAAAATTGACTTTAGGGGGACTTGAACCCGAGACCTCCAGATTAACCTCCTTTCAGACGTGAAAGGCAGGGAAGAAACAACTGAGCCAACTTGAATGACCAAATATGGCGTCTCACCTGAAGACCATGCGACTGTCTGGATGAAGGAACTCTGGGTTCTTAATGAACCGGAAGCGAACTTGGGCCTTATCTCCGGTTCGTAAATGCTCCTTACTCATGAAGATGATGGACGCTGTTTGACGTATGCTCCCAACGTGGACTGAGAAGAAAACAGGAACATGATTGGGCTCAGACCAATGAGGAACTTTGGTTATGGTTAAGGGTGGGTTCCAGTAATTCCCCCTTGAGGGTTGGGGTGTGACTCGTCCCCTGCTTGCATCTGTTTAGTATATAGACTAGTTCTGGGTATATATTGGCTGTATCTACTGTTTATTATAAGATTTGAATTGGTCACCAGGCAAATTTGGTGGTCTACGTAATAAGCCAACTGGGTCCACTGGTATAGAGCTGCTTTAGCATAAAATATTGCTCTACAATTTCCTGCTTAGCAGAAATGAGCAAGATACCAATCACAAATGGTAAATGTGACAATGGATGGCATTTGCATTGTAGCTAGATCATGCCTAGCCAGCAGGTTACCAACTGTGGGGTTAAGGTTCAAAGTTCACACAAAGCTGAGACGATATAACTATTATAATACGGGAGGCTAACCATCCTTACTCACAGCTGAGAAGGACAGAGCTACAATATGGTTGAGCCACAGGCATTTAACGGTGCCTTTGACAGCCGACCTCATCGACCCATACATGACCACGAAGCTCAGTCAAGAGATTGAAAGCGTTTGATTTTTCCCACAAGGAGGAAAACCGCAGGGCCTGGAGAAAAACCTCTTTGGCACTGGAGTGAACCAATGCACTACTCTACTCATATATGGCCTTGTAGCCAGGCATCGAACCAGGGCCACAGTGATGAGAGTTAAGTGCTTCTGTCAGAACTTACCCATGGCCTGGTAGCGGGTGCTTATTGTGGTCGGGTGGTGCAATACCAGAATCTCCCCTTCAAACTCCCAGCATGCCTCTGGCTTGGAGTAGGCCGATACCATCACCATACCTTTCCTGATGTGGGAACGTTTGATTTGCTGGAAGAGGGAAGCAAAGAGAACAGTGGTCGTTCAGTCGTTGATAGCTTTACTTATTAGGTGTTAACTTCAGCTTTTGGGATCTAACTACATCCAAGAACGTTTTTTAAATACCTGTTGAAAATTTAGGTTTTTTTCTCCAGCTTCAGTGTGTCTTAAATTTGAATGAAATCAACTTTTCCCTCATCTCAGGAAATTTATCTCTGTTTCTGAGTGTTTCTAAAAACCATGCACATTTTTTCAGAATAAAACACAACAACAACCGAAATATGCTGTTGCATTTTTTGGGGGTTAAGTTTTCAGATACAGTTTTCTCAAATATGACTTCATTTCACAGGGAAATATTTCACAGGAAAAAAATGGTCCTAGTATGAACTTCATAATCAGTAAGCTTTCAGACTAAAAATAAACAGTGATGTTTTTTTATCCTTACCAATCCTGTATAACACCTTTAAAACAATCGAGACATTTATTTGATTGCAACATTTGTTTGTCCCGTGTATAGTTGTGATAAGACTTCTAACCAACCTTCTTAAGAGCGAAGGATGCAGTCTGCCCTCCCTTGACGATCCGCACCGGCATCCGCTTCCGATGGATACTCTTCACGATGACCGGCTGGAAGTTCCCCTGGGGGTCGGGACCCAGGAGTAACGTGTCGTTCACACTGATCAGACCCTTTAACGTTGTTCCGGACACAACCGTTCCCACACCCTACATAACCAGATCAAACAGTTACAAAGTGAGTTATAAAGTAGATACAATAGGATACCAAGAGACAAACACGGATCCCTGTTGTTTTAAGTTAATGCATTTTGAGTTGAACAAAGAAACATTTCCTAGAGTGGGATTTGAACCTGTTCTCTGGATTAACGTGCAGGCACTCTACCAACTGAGCTATCTAGCCCTTATGTTGGCCATCTTCGTATTTTGTCTATATCTTTGTGGAAGTCAGAAGCCATTCAACCTGTAACTGCCATGTAGCCAGGAATCACACCCAAGTTTACGATACAACCTGCGTTGCGGCAGTCAAGGGTTTTCACCTCAAGGGGATGTGACTTTTCATTCAAATATCAAGTACTAAACCACAAGGGAAACTGACTGGGTAATTTTTTTCAACAGTTTTGGGTTGAACAACGAAAAAAAAAGAAAACAGTCAGAATCACCAGAGGGGACTTACTGGCACTGAGTAGGTTTCGTCAATCTGGAACTCGGCCGGCTCGTTCACATCGCAGTGCATTCTGGTCGAGAGAAGGTTGAGGAACGTCTTAAGTAGAGGTAGATTCTCTCCTGTGACATTGGAGACTTGAAAGATTGGGCACACTCTGGAAAAAATAGAACAATTAAAAATAACGATGATAATGGAGTCTTGTAAAGCACTGGTATCCGCCAAATAAGGCGCTCATGGCACTCGCTCAAAATACAACAAAAAAACAGTTCAAAAGAAAGGGACAACAAGTATGTATGTGGAATATCACTGGTCAACAATCACTTGAAAAAGATGAGTTTTGATAGCAGTTTTAGATGATGACGATGTGTCAGCAGTCCTGATGTGGCACAGATAACTATTCCACACCTTCCCTGCAGTAACTAGGAAAGAATGTGCTCCCCATGTGTTCTTGGCCATGTGTTCTACCAGGAAGTCAATGAAAGAAAACCCTTCATTCTGGCATACAAAGTGCAACAATTTCATGCAAATCTAAATGAAGTCAGTGGCGTGTCGAGGCCGAGCATTCTAGTGCAGTGGACTCAAGCTCAGGTGTTTCTCATCATCAGAGTGTGGGTTTGAGTCCCCGGTCTTGACAATTGTATCTTTAAGCAAGACGCTTTTTGCTTCATCCTTTGGATGGGGTGACAAAGCCTTAGATCTTGTTTGCCATGTAAAGCGTTCATGTGCACCACAGACCCTACTCCAACTGCAAAATGCTACAAGAAGTGCTGAGCGGCACTTCAGCAGTTACAGGAGAACTGTGGCCAAGTTTCAGAATGGGGCTTAGCATGAAAGTCAATGTTTAAGCAACTAATGTTCTGCTTACAGAATTTGGTACTCAATTTCAACACTGGGACTAATTTCCCAGAACATAAAGCTGACATTTTCTACTTGTAGAACGACACCTATAATTTAACTTCTATCACGACAAAGCTTTTATTTTCACTTCTTATTTTCTCAAAATATCAGCGTTTTGGAAAAAAAGGATCTCTACAAAACAATCTTGAGTGGTTCACCTTTCGGAGCTGAAGTTTGTTGCTGCCATGACGACATCGTCATGGTTGTTGACGAGCACAGGGATCTTTCTGCAACCGGGAGACTTGAGAATTCGCTGGAGAAGCTTCATGGTCTCTGCCAAGACATTCGGTGGGCACATGTCGATCTTGGTGACCACAACAAAGACGGGTACGCTCAGGGCCAGAGCAAGGCCTAGATGCTCCTTGGTCATGCCAATTATTCCTGCATTACTTCCAACCTAATTTAAAAAAGAAAATAAAAAAGCACAGGTTTTCTTGTTAGAAATCAGTTTGTCTCTAGTTTTCTCCAGGTCAAAGGTCAAAGGTCAAAGGGCTACTTGGCAAAACGTGCTCCTTAGCAAATTAGCTGCGTGAGTATGAGAGGGAACCGGTCACTTACAATACTATATTAAATTTTGGCTGTTAACCCATTTAGCAAAATATTAAGATGCTTAGAAGGTCAATGGTCAGACAGCTCAACAAAATTATGGTTACAAACCAAAATACCACATCAAAGGTACATCTAGGATTGGTATCCTGCTCATTTTTGCTGAAAAGAAAATCATTACGGGAATTTGTTTTGCTTAAGCAGCTCTGTGAAATTGGGCCATGATGATTTGGTGAAAATTACCATAAGCATTCCAAAGTCTGGCGCGTGCCCAGTCATTCCGAAGACCGTTGTTTTCAGATATTTCTCGTGTCCAGCGAGGTCGATGAAGGTGATAACTTTGGAGGAGGTTTCACATATTCTTAACCAGTCCAGAGTCCCACCTGTTGGTCAGCAGAAGAATTTCAGATTATGGAAAAATAATTACTATTTTTTTTTTTGCATTTTGCTATATTACACGTGTTTCAATGGACTACAAAGCACGAAGTGACCTATCTTGTCCACAGTAAAAAACGTGTTTGGAGAAAATCGCGATTGAAGTTGCACTATTTTTCAAACTGCTATTTTGAGGTCTGTTTACTAATTTTTTTTTAAAGACAAAAATAGAGCTGACTACTTTATTCGAATGTGTTTTCATTCCTGCAACTATTTTAATTAGTAATTAATTCCCAAACACATATGCCACTTCGTGAAAATGAAAAACAATTTTGCCTGCACAGCGCCGTGTACAAACCAATGCATAGAGACCTATCGTGATAGGTTACTTCGTGAAAGTACCACGCTTCCAGATAGGTCACTTTGTGATATGCAAATTTCACATGCGCGCCTGAACTGCGCGTGCTGTAGCACTGTATAACATTGGTAAAGTGGCATACCAAGATAGGTCACTTTGTGAAATTACAAAATGGCAAATTTAGTAATACGTCATTTATACTAATAAGTGTAACTACGAAACTATTAAGCATTAAGGTACTGAAACTTGCTGAAAATGTTAACAGAAATTAGTATATTAATAATATGTTAAGAAAAGGATTTGCAAACATTTTTGAGTTTTGGCAGATAGGTCACTTCGTGGTCGGAGCGACGATACGAAAATTCATGTGGCATGTTGGCTAAAAAATTTGGGGGGGGGTAGTATTTTCTAAGTTGGTCCTTTGAACTGATGTAAAATGGTTTGGAATAGGCCTGGAAGAATGGGGTAAATTAATAATTTTTGAGAAAGTTCAGCACTAAGTAATGGTTTTGCTGAGACATCTACAGTACACGTTCTTCCCCAGAGGGTGAAACCTACCATGAGTATCAGGTTTGTTCACAACGTTCCCCTTGCTGTCGAACCCCAGGATGTCGTTCCCGACGCTGCTCGTTCTTCCCGATTCCACCTCGTGCTTGTGTCTGAAGAGCTTCTGGCGGGCCAGTCCCCTTCCGTTGTCCAGCTCTGAATGAGTGAGTACACCTAATAACGTACTCTTACCGGCGTCTACATTACCTACGACTGCAACACTGTCATGGATTTAAAAAAAGAAGAATATTTGTGAAAGATTTTAAAGGCAGGGTATACTTTTGGTAATTGTCAAAGACCGGTATCCTCACTTGGTTTATCCCAACATGTGCATAAACTAACCCACCAGTGAAAATTTGGGCTCAATTGGTCATCAAAGTTAAAAGAAAATAATGAAAGAAAAAACAAACATGTGTTGCATAGAAATGTGAGCTTTTAGATGCCAGAGACATCATGCCTGAAGCCTTTCTCATATTCAATTTTGCGTGTGAAACTTACCTTCTCTAAAACTACATTACTTCAAAGGGTGTCATTTCTAACAATGCTTTTGGAGTAATTATTAAAAAGTAGACTGGCCCTTTAAGTTTGAACCCATATAAATATTAAAATTCAAGAAATAATTAGTTTAATAGATGTTGTTGCTAAAATAAAGAAATAGAACAGCCTCTAGCTACAGAGCAATCTCGATGGCTTAGTGGTATGACATCTGCTCTAGAATGGCAAAGGTCGTGGATTTGAATCACACCCAAGTAATATACCTATGGATTTTATTTTAACAGGGCTCGGGAATGTACTGAGTATACGGTGCTTTACAAACATCGGTGTACGGGTATGAAAACCAAATAATAAGAAATAATCATTTCTTTTATCAGAAATATTACATTTTACAAACTTGATTCCAGTAAATATTGTCCTGATGTGGTGTACGGTTTCAACCAAAATACTATTCTTGATCCTGATGCAAATTATTACATCTATTAAATTGTTTGCAGTAATCGCTGATTTTACAAGATTCAAACTGGCCTCTTGTCATCGAGTATGCTTGGTGGTCTAGAGGTCAAAATATCAGCCCTAGAATGCAGGGGTCATGGGTTCAAACCCTACCAGAGTATTATGCCTGTGGATTTTGTTCTTGTAGGACTCAAGAAAGCCCAGAGTATACAGTGCTTATCACACATCAGTGTATAGTTACATCAAAGTATTATTCGTTATTCCCGATGCAAATAATTACATCTTTTAAATTCTCCTCACAAATAAAAATAAACAAAAGTATGAACCTGCAGAAATCACCTGAACTCTTATTGGTTGGGTTCTGAAAAGATGTCCCCACCTATTTCCAGAGTACAATGGGGATGAATTTACTCTTTCAATACAATGACATGTTGTACCTTTATAAAGTAACTCCAATATTTAATTTATATTGTCTTCTTAAACCAACCACTCACCGAACTTCGACAAAGTCTCGCTCGTCGGCGCGCTTCCTCACCAGAAAATCAGCAACAAAACCCGTCTCTAGCTGGCGCTCTCGTAATAAGACCATGTCTGCACCTAGCGACTGAGATAAACAATCCAAGGTAGCAAGAGAAGCATCCATTTCCTCGCGGGTAAGTCCACCATCTTTGCCATCTCCTATATGACAGCATAACATTATTTATAAAAGTTTTACTAAATACAGGATGCGTTTATCAGAAGGCAACCCTCCTACTGTCTGACTATTCAATATCATCTGCTGTAGTTTTGAATGATAAACTATGACAGCCTGCGATATGATATAAAGGGGTCAACGCCACAGTCAACCCTCCTACTATCTGGCCGTTCAATTAACATCTACTGTGGTTTTGAATGATACACTATGCCAGCTAGCAATATGGGGCAAGTTCGGGCGGGCGACTAGAGTGACTAGACTGTGTGACAGTGTGTGACGTAACTCTCGAATTGACTAGCTCGACCATGCTCCAGTGCATGGTCGATCTAGTCAATCTCCCTGTGCTCTATGGTTTCTGGTAAGTCTAGTCACTCTAGTCACCCACCCGAACTTGCTCATGGCAGTTGTTCTTCCAAACACAACCCATGCAGTTTGAATGGTTTTAAATAGTTGGTCACTCCGCATAAAATGTTACCAAGAGTAGGTTTAGTCTGGAGTGTGCTCATTTTCACAGGTGTTTGGGAAAGGGGCCACATATCCGTGGTTTTTCTACAGATGTTTTTAGTGTCAATATTCTTGATCCAAAACTGTTTCCTAATGCATGAAAAAAGTGGTAAATGGACTTGTGTTTTAAACTTTGCAGAGTATTTCTCAACTCAAAACATAGGGCTGTAAAGTGTAACAAGAATTCTTTGATCATCTTCACCCAGTTGCAGCTCTAGGAAATTGGGCCCTGCTAAAGCACAAAAAGCAAGTTCAACAAAGTTAAGTTCAACAAAATTATGCTTACTAGACTAAGGTTACCAGCTAAAGTATCATGTCACGTGTACAATTTCTGACTGCTATCCTGCTCATTTTCGCTTTAGCAGCAAATTGTTAAGCAATAGTTTCTGCTTAAGCAGCTCTATGAAATTGGTCCCTGGTCTTCCCCAGGGGTGAGAACAAACTACTTCCTGACTCACCGCCCTGTCCGATCTCGTACACCGTCTCTCCTTGTCCGTCGTCTAATCTCTGCTTCAGCTGTTTCTGTAGTAAATCATACATCTCCGTACTTGGGCTCACCAGTTTGTTCTACATTTTGAAGACAAAATGCACATTTTGTCAAACAGAACTCGAGATTCTGAAGAAATGCTGATCCCTTAGACCTGATAAATATATTTAACCTGATAAATATATTTAAAAGCATCCAGTACAGTTTAAGTAAAGAGAAAATGTTTTGGTCTTGAATGCATTAAACTTTCATCAGCAACAACAGTGTTTAACTTACCCAAAATGTTTAGTAAATGCAGGCCTGGTTAAACTGGGAGGGCAAGCCAATTTTCCGTTTGCAAAGGGCACTTCAATTGGAATATCTTAAAAGTCTAAAGGAATCTATTGAGTTGTATCAAGGCCAAGTCAAGAGCAACAGGGCAAAGTCCTCAAATTCCAGGCATTCATTCTTAAACTTTTAACATAGCTCTTAGAAAAGACATCCACACTAACATGTCAGACTTATTCCAAAGTATTCTTTTTAAATTGTGGCCCATTAGACAGGGTTGTCAAAAGAACAGAAAAGTAATGACCAAATTCGTTAAGATGGCTAACAAAATAAAAGTATGCACAATTTGAAAGGCCATCACTTAAAGGGAAAAAGTATTTTTTTTAAATGTCATGGTTTTCCATACCTTGGCAGAGAGTTCATTCAAGAGTTGTGAGTCACCGTTAGTTAGATCGCTACTCTCCGGTGCAAACAGGTGAGCACCCTCTGGCATATCTGGGGTCGTCGGTGACTTCACATCTTCGTGATCGGGGAGGAAGTTGTTTACTATAGCAGCACACATTTTGAAGTTGGGTTCTCTCTGCAGGCAAAATGTGGTGGTTTGTTTTTCAGATTAAACAAATTTTTTCAGAAAAAAAAGGGAGAAAAACATAAACTCTTAAATGAATTGGCTCAAATGATTTTAGTTTTGGTGAAATGGTATTTGTTATCAGTCAAGACCATATTTTCCAACAAATGAAGCTATACATGGTAGTCTGTAGTTTTGATAATCATAACCCCTCCATCATCATAGAACCACCCCACACTTCCAAGATCTCCACCACTCCGCGGATTTGTACAATCTGCAGATTGCTCTGCTCGTTTTGGGGAATTTAATTTGCATTCCAGAATGCACGCTGCATCTGCAAATTGTCCCTCACCTCATAAATATTCTGTGATTATGCTAATTCATACAATGCGCTCAAAATACACATGGGAATGAGTCTACCAGCCATTTGGCTTATGCCGATTGGTCAAAATCTTGTAAATACGGGGTTCAAAAACACACGTTGATGGGCACTACGGGTTCATGGACAATTCGGTCATTCTCTGGTAAGGTTTTTGGCAAGTTTATTTTTTGCCAAATATTTTTTTCTCAATGCTGTTTTAAGTAAGGGGGCCTACATATTGAAGATCAAATCCATGTTCTTAGAATGTGTGTCATGTTTTTTGAAGGTGGTAATAATTGGGAAAATCTGGTCACTAGTCTGTAGTCAGAAAAAAATGGTCAAAATTGCAGAGAAATTGCATCTAGGACTGTGATTATTTTGCACACAGCTTCGTAACCCTCTGGTCTGTATGCGATTGTCAGGAGGATGGAGGGTTACTAACCTGGGAAAAGTGATTTTAAACAAAGATTGGACAGAAACATTCTACTTATAACAAACATTCTAGTCATGCTTATTAATACAAGGCACATGCCTGGAGATGAACAGCTATTCCTTAAGGACCAAACCTCCTCAATTAGTGTAAACAAAATTAAGTTGCAATGTCAAAAACAAACATTCCTCCTGCACTGATATTTAATTATATAAAACTTGTTAAAACAGCTTTTCAACAAATGTTTGACATCATACATGTACCTTTTATTTTTATTTGTTTATTTAAAACTAAATAAATAGAATAAAGACACTTACCGGGTTTAATATAATGTCCTACAGGTTCAACTTCATGTAGGGAAATTAATGTAATTGTAAGCACATTCTGTCAGTCAGACCGTCTTAAAGATGTCAAATGTTGTTAGAAATGGCAATGCACCGACAGAACAGAATGACTCACTCCAGATCAAGACCAAAGTAAGCTTCAAATAACAACAAATAGGTACTCTGATCTTCAGTGACAGTGTCTTTGCTTGCGCTCGTCCTCTCGTTTAGTCGGATGATCAACATAAACTTTCACAAAATAAACACTTTCGTTGATGGCGAATATATCACATGTAAACTGCTTTGATGGCTTTGGATTTACTCGGTAGTGATGTATAATGGATATCCAGTGATACCAATGGCAAAAGGAAACCTCAACTGAATGGTTGAACAAGTTAAACACTCACTGTCTACTTTTAACACAAAAATGTACTGCCCTGTACTCAGCTGTGTGTACTGTCCTACTCATGTATTTTTGTCCGTGATAATCTTGCTTTCGGTAAAAGAATCATCATCGAAATAACATTTATGAAGCTGGATCTGGCGTCTCCTTTATATTGCCATCAAATGATGCAATAAATGGCAACCTCTAGTGCCCTTGGATGAGTAACAATTATAAGGAAGTCCTGTCAGAAAGACGCAGGAAAGTGACTTTTGAAGACAGACTGGATCTGAGCTACAGTGTGTTTGTGTCGATAGTGCAATACTTGGCAATCGTCAGCAACTGGACATGGACCAGTGAGTTTTTTCATTTTAGGGATAGTAGAAATTAATAAAAAACAGGAAAAATACAAGTGTTTTCTCTCATATACATTATTTACATCACTTGTTAGACATTATGAAATTACTACAAAATTTCCAGCAAATTTCTTTTGAAAACGTGTCTAAAAGTAGGATTTGATTTTGATTTATTCTTGTGAGAATTTCAGGGACAACCCTTTAACATTATTGGTATGACCCATACTTTGCGTGATTAAAGGTCAACTCTTGAGGGCGCTGCCTCACAACAAACCATGCAAAACAACCAGCCTTTTTTGAGGCCTTGGAACAACAGTGACGAATGGTTGTGCAATTGCTGCTTTGCAAAGTGCAGGGACACATGAAGAATGGGCGGTAACACTTGTGTAGGATCAAATCAGACAACTTCAAAGCAGTTTCAAACAAGGTCCACAGAGGTGTTCGAACTGAATCTAATTTACTCCACGAATTGACAGACGACCAGTTCCTGAGCCCAATTTTATAGAGCTGCTTAGCTTAACAGCCGAGTCTGTACTTTACTGTGCGAGTTTCCATTTCATAGCGCTGATAACTTTAAGCACATGAAAAGGCATGCTAACATTCCGTTGCTTACTGTATGAAAATTAATGACGTAAAAATGCAAGTCCATGGTGAACGCATGAGCTGACCACCTAATTTTCCTGCTAAGTGGAATACGCTTACGCTTAAGCAGATTTTTCTGCTAGAATTAGCACAAAAATTTGCCAACCATTAAGCAGCGCTGTAAAATTTGCCCCTGGCTCGAGCACAAAGGAGATTATTACAATTACACAAACAATTGTAAGAAAATGGAAATAATAAGTAAACATAATGAATTTATATTTATCTTTAAAATTGTCATCATTTATTGTTTTAACAAACACTGATAAGCTGTCACACATGAATTTTAAAATGTGCATTAAAAAAATTAAAAAATGCCCGCCACAATAAAAATGGAACGCCTTTTTCACAGTGAAATTCTTTAGAACATTGCATTTTGATTACAAACATTAAATACAGTTTGCTTCAATAACAAAAGATGCATGCATTAAATTGTTTACAAAGTAAAATGAGCATCACATGTATTATTCGTCACAATTAACGATTTCAGTTGCGTTGTCAGTTTTTGCATCGCACCAATTTCCAAACTGTGTTGGGCTAAAGTTAAATTGATTTCGTTTTTCCTGATCACAATGAAAAACTGGTTATAAATCTTAAATTTCCATAAAAATTATTACAAGAAAGTTCATGATTATCTATCTACTTCCTGAATGACTTTTAATTGTATTTGTCACTTCCTTTCACATTTTAAAATTTTTGTCAAGCACAAAAACAAATTCTTTTAAACGGAAAAGTACACCTGAACTTACAGCACACAAAATTGCCTTTCACTTCTCACATTTCCACCTTCTTCAGCTGAGCGAAACCCTACTAGACATTTTCATCATACAGACATCTTGCTTTTTTCCAGTTTTGACCACACAACTAATAAGAGGCTGTGGGGAAAATGGTCAGGCACCATCTTTTGTAAAGTTAAAAAAGGTATGCATGACTGTCACTGGCACTACAAGGAACTTGACAAAAAGAAACTTGCAAAAAAAAAAAAAGTTGCTTAAAAGTTGTCACCTCACCAAAAACAAGTTGGGCACCAACCAAAGTGGAAAGAACTATCAGTCCTCAATGGTATTGTATAGTATTTTGGCTGGTAACATTTTAGCGGTAAGCAAACATGTTTTGTACTTGGCTTATTTTTGTACAAAAGCAGCTCAGTTAAGTTTTGGCCCTTATGTCTGTGGGTTAAAAACGAGTCTCACAAAATATGTCCCTATAGGGAAGAAGTTTGATCATTTCTGAAAAGCAACAACTTGGAAATCTTGTGCAATGATTCATGACATCAAATGCTTTCGGATTTTGTTTTTGCAAAACACTGTAATAATGAATAAAAAAATGTTAACTTAAAAAACACATTTTCTTCCACTTTAAACATCTTAAGTCATGAGCCACAACTTTATGTAGGATAAAAATTTGATTATTGGGGAAAACAAATAAATAAAAAAAGCCAAATTGATAACTTTCGGTCCAAAAGCTCACTGATATATCAGAACCAATCCTTCAGAGGAATAAAAGTTTCCATTTGAAATATTACCCGAGTAAAGAAAATTATTATTGGAAGGCCCCCTCCTCCCCAAAAAAACAAAAACAAAAAACAAAACAAAAAGAAAAAAGGCCCAAAACCCACTAAAAATAATAAATAAATAAATTAATTAGATTTAATATAAAACCAAACAAATATAAATAAATGAATAAATAAATAAAAATCACCTTTTCCCCCAATAATGAATGTGCACAACATTCCTTTCCAAACACTAACCATTTTTCATTGTTTTCACAAAAATGTGACCATCAAATATGAAGAAATATTCCCAGTTGGTTGTATGGTGTGTTTGTATGTTAGGTTTCTTCCAGAAACGAATAGCATACTTTCCTTTACAACTCGATATTACTTTTGCCAACCTGAACAATAAAGCACTAAAAAATCACTGAAACTTTGAGATTATTAAAACTTTGGCCAAAATGATATCATTAAAAATACAGCAACACATTTGGATCATCATCATAAAAATACTTACGCACTTTATGGTATACAGGGCATAGTAAAATCAATCCTTAAAAAATGAATACAGCTTTTAAATCCATTTTTAATAGATATTTTTAAAGGGTCTGTATACGTTTGGTAATGACTCTGAAAATTAATGGCAATAAAAACAAAGTTGGTAAGAAATACAGCAACTTTGGATAGTATAATGCAGTTTGAGAAACATTTCATATCAAAGTACTGCGCTTATGGAAAAAGAAACCACTTTTTATCCCCCCAAATTTGAATCTGAGAACTGTTGTTGTCAGTTACGTTTCTCAGATTGTGTATTCCTATTCGGGATTATTCTTCATGCGTGGACATATTCGCTCCAGATTTTCGCCGATATCTCAAAAATGCGACCACCTTTTGAAATGAAATTTTCACAGGTTAGTTTTATTGCGTATATATCTACACTTATATAGGATTAAAACAATCAAACGTTAGCAAAAACCAAAAGTATACTTTGCCTTTAAGATCTGCCGTATTTGTTTAAACAAATTTTACAAGGATTTAAAAACCTTTTATGTTCCCGGACAGGACGAATAGATGTTTTAGTACTTATAAAGAGTAATTTATTTAAAATAATACCTTTTGGATTTTTATTCCATTAATGATAAAGCTGCAAAATAAAAGTCAATTGCATGACCGAAATATTATATATTATACTCTTGAGATGACTATTTTACAATGAAAGAAACTGTTGACAAAAAACCCGGAAAAATATAATGGACAACAAAATGCGATACATTTTAGATGTACAATATTGATAAAATACTGGTGAAAATACTGGGCGCGCACACCTAGGCTCACAGAAATTCAAAGTGAGAAGGTCATCCAAGGTATAAGCATGTATCTTTAAAAAATTATAAAAAAATTAGTTAAAAACATTCAAAAGTAATTTTAATTGGTGTTGTTTTCTTTTAGCCTCAAAACCCACACATTGTTTTTGTTGTTGTTGCATTGTGCACTTTGGTTATTCACTTCACAAAGTTTACTTTAAAAGCATATTGTCCCCATCTTTGTTAGAATTGATGATAACTCCTATAAGTGTATGCAGTTGCAATCAAGACTTCAAATTCCAGCTACTTCAAAAATTTCAAATGTTGGTTTTGTCATTAGTGATGTACAATCTAGTAGGGTAACAGAGATTCCATATTCACGGTGTTACCGCAAACCCAACAAGATTGTTTCTCCACCATGCAAAGTTTCAAATCCTACCCATACACATGATGTTCCCTCAAACCCTACTAGATTGTTTCTCTGCCATTCAATCAAATCTTGCATACTATGTACAAAAATCACTATTTTGGTGCCCTAAAAACAGACAGGCACTGGTATTATAATTCAATGTTTTCATTTGGCGTCCTACATAGTCCTTGACCACATGACATTCTTTGATTAGGGCGTCCTTGACTGAAGGTCAAAACAAGGTTGCTTCATCATCGTTTTACCTCTACAATAGCAGCACGATGTCGTCAATGCATAAGGTCCACTGGGCTTACAGGAGTGCCCTGGTAGGGTCTTGTAAGCAATGGAACAATGGACCCCACAAGGAAATTCTTTAGAAAAGGATACAGTAGAACAACAATAGCAGGACCCCACAAACCTGATCCGTAAGGTTGTGTGTGTGTGGGCTTACGGGGGTGCCCTTGTGGGGTATTTTCCACTGTGGAACAATGGAACCCACAAGGGAATTCTTTGTTCAACCTGTACTGGACCCCACAAGAGAATTCTTTAGAAAAGGGAATAATAAACCAACAATAGCAGGACCCCACAAACCAAATCCCGCCTAGGATCTTCTTATTCTTTGAACCAAATATCTGCTGCTTGCACACTGCAGAGCTGCCAACTCTTCCTGATTCTGCAGAAAGTTCCCTGAAAATAAACCAATCTTTCCATGTTCTGATGAACAAATTTGAAGGAAAAAAACTCACTGATTATGGAAACCTTCTCTCTATTAAGTTGAATGTAATTCTAAATAGCTCCATGATTGTTGGACAAAATCTTCCTGATTGCAGGATGCAAATGTTAGGCAGCTCTGACACTATTAAAGACACCGAGCAAAAGTGGGGCAGAGGTACATGCCCAGCACTCACGTTAGTTGCGTGCTGTTTTGTAGGCTGTTATCTAATCATTCAAAAGCCTCACTATAAGTGACGACTTCACATGTTAGGGCTTATCAATGACCCAAATTTGAGTAATAATTCAGGATAGTTACTAATAATACTGTATTAATTTTGAGGGTTATGAAAACCTAAGATGGGGAGAAACCAATGTAACAGTAAGAGACAGAAAATAAAATCCACTTACTGTGGCGGAAGTTGGATTTGAACCCAGTCCTACAGAAGTGAGAGATGTAAGCAATAAAAACCCAATCTTTAAAAATTCGACCAGATTATGACAAGTGAGGTTTTAGAGAGTAATTTTTATAATTATACAATTGGGTTGGAGTCCATGCTCTTATGTATAAATAGTTCCCGATAGAAGCCATCTTTATGGGTTACTGTAGTCTTGGCTTTGAGCTTCGTCAAGCGTTCTCATTTATCTATGCAGTCGAGTGGTTCACCAACCAATCATTCAAGGTAATTGCTAAACCCTTGCAAACCGCATACAGAATTCAAGTAGAACACACAGCTGTGCCTCAAAAAAAAATATCTACTTGCCCATAAAGATGGCTGACTTTACACTGCGTGAAGTCAAGTGTAAACTATCTATAGATTTGGTATTTATTTTTTTTTTTTTTAGACCCCTTGCCATGAGGTACAACATCTTTTGAGTGTCTGTGATAAACGCAGAGCTGTGCATCATGTAAGGTTGCATTGGTAGTGAATTAACATCAGAATTAAAAGAACTCCAAGATGATACTCAAGGAAAAGATTATACTGCTATCGACTCCTTGCATGCATGTCACATGCAGCGACTGTGCCAAAAAGACCATTTTGTGAAACAACGAGTAAGCGTGCAATGACGCGACGTCTACCACTCACACTAAACTGTATAACACTCACGGACACCGACTCCCAAAAAGGCGCAACCAACATTATTGCGACGACGATGTCGGGCCCCAATTTCATGGCTCTGCTTACCGTAAGCAAAGAATCTGCGCTTGCGGAAGCAGGGAACTCCGCGCTTACGTCAAGCGTATTTCACGGGTTAGCAGAGAATTTTTGCTTGTGCGCGTGCGTACTCCACGTTACTAGACATTCTTCGCTTTACACAGCTAGCACAGAAATTTGGCGCTTGCACAGTAAGCGGAGAATGGTGATCGCAAGCGCAGAATTCGGTGGTAAGCAGAGCCATGAAATTGGGCCCAGGTGCATTGGGTTAATAGAAAACTTTCTTTTGTTTACAAAATGTTGACCACCAATTTGTAGGATTACCTTAAGTATCACAAAATGTATGACTGGGTTTAAGCACAAACTTTATTTAAAATGTTTTATGAAGAGCACGTGTGCTGTTTGTTTTGGCTAGTACATATTAACAGTGAAATGAATAGCTTGATAAGCATTCGTATTAAATGATTAATGATTATAATATTTTACAGTGAAGGCCACCCGTACTTTTGCCAAACTTGCGTTTGTGACATCGCAAAAGGAAGGTTTTTCTAAAGGCTTTTAGTTTGAACCTCATAATCCGTCGTATGTTGGTGTGAGGGGAACCGGTTTACGTCCTGCTAACAGCTTGTTGGATTTGTTGGTGTTGAGAGCTCTGCTCTGTTTCCTGGTAGGTTCGTCCCTGGATTGGATTAGGATTAATGGATTGAATGATTGGATTAAGAGGATTGGACTGAGTGTGCAGATTAAATAAAGAATAGGATTCTGAACAAAGATTGGATAACAGACACAGCATGACATTTTAGTGTAACACCCAACACTAATGTACAGTAATTTTAGAACTTTGTATACAGAGCTCATCACACATCAGTGTTGGGTTAAATTAAAAATAACATTGTTCTTTAACAATGGATAAAACATAAATTTAGGCCTTTGACTTTAATATTGGGCTGTTACAACTGCTCTCGCATAGGCTGGTTCTGTTTTAGGTATAGTGGGTGACATGGTAGGGTGGGATTTAGATTTGTGTGGAATTTGCAATTGGGAATTTTAGTGTACTTAAATACAGTTAAACCCCTATGTTCCGACAACCTTAATGTATTTTCCTAAAACTAACCATGACCATAGCGAATTGATCACATGGGATTGTGGGAATAGAGTTGTCGGAACGTAGGGGTGTCGGAATATATAGCAGTCACCCTTAATACTAAGAATAGTGGTAGAATATTGACAAATGTTTCTTTTCCTAAACACTGGATGGCAAGGTAGAGCAGTGGGGGCAGAATGTGGGTGAAAGCAGGATTGGGGTGAGCTTCGCAAGACAATTTTTCTGAGGGGAGCAGCCACGTAAAGACTAGCGACCTAGGTTTGTTCTCAATCAGTAAATTTGTCTCTCTGCATGCAGAGGGCGCCATACTGATTTTACAGAGGAAAACTTACACTTTGGCAGAGATTTGTCGAAACAAATTGCGACAGGATAAACCGTATACTCACATGAAAAATGGTAGAATACCAAGTAGTACTTCTTTACAGGGGTTCTCAGCGAGTTCAGCCGTATTGCTCACACAGAAATTGAGGACACAACGAATGTAGTGCTGTAGTTTTTTCCTTCTTCCTTCAACAAATTTGGAATCCTGGGTGTGCCAAGAGGGAACAAATAGACAACTTCTTACAGAGATAAACGATGAAATTAAGTTCCAATCATTTGTAAATACTAGTTAACTTGAAATTTACCACTGGGGAAAAAAACCCAAACAAACAAGTGAAAAAAAGTGAATAAAGTTAACCCTAGCTTGAGTACAGTTATTATTATTAGGTGTTCAGACAAAAGTCCGAAGACCTCTTCTTATTTTTTTATTTATTTTTTTTTTTTACTTCTTCAGCTTCTTCTCGCCGTCGATTTTCCGCTAACACAGACACACTTCCTTAGCTCACATAAACTTGAAACTTTAAACATAGTTAGATATTCATTAGTAGATGAAACCATTTTTAGTTTCGTCATGATGACGTCATCAGGTGTCGAGTTACGTTAAATCAAAGTTTAATATTTGAAAAAATCATAACTCCAAAACAACACAATGGATTTTCACAATCTATACATCATCGGATAGGCCTGGTATGACTCTAAAAATGCTACACTAAACGCGACCTCATTTGACCTTGACTTCCGGTTCAAACCGGAAGTTGAATATTTAAAAAATTCATATCTCAAAAACTACTGATCATTTCATCACAATTTTTACATCAGATTGTAGTCCTGTCATCCTTCCAAAACTTTTGCACAGAAATGATGCCAATATGACCTTAACTTCTGGTCCTAAATGGGTGTTACAGCCAATGCTAGTATTAACCGCAGTTAATTCGTGTATAGAGAAAAGCGCTGTAACTGACTGTCCGCTCCATTATTCATAAGGTTCAAAGTCCACGAAGCCTGTGCGTATAGTCCCACAAAACGGAAATGTATCATTGCGTTGCTTATTCTTGTACGTAGTAACAACACGTGTCCCGCAGATAAAAAACTCAAACTCATTCAAAGTTCAGTGTGAATTTAGTTCCGTTGTGCTCGTCTGATGGCTTAATGGAAAACAAGGAATACAAGAGGAGGTTTTACTGAGATGTCCACCTGCTTTAGGGATTTGTATGACTTTGACTAAATGACAAAAACTTCAACTGAAAAAGAACAACATTGGTTTGTTTCTCATCAAAACACCGAGACCCACGTCACGTTGATCGACGTGACCATGCCTGCCAAAGGCGCTCTAGGCCCTCTGAATATGCCCTTCAGACACGGTGATTAAAATGGTAAGCTTTTATTTCAAAACCACCGTTAAAAAGAGGGGGCATTCCTTTTTTGTCTACAATAATATTGATATGTTTCATCCATGAACTTGCCTAGTGTTTTGTTTTTGTTTTTTTACTTTCAAAAATCATTATTTTGTCATGGTTTAATTTTCAACTATCGGATTGAATTGATGCTAATCCCCGCTCAGGTATATTATGTGTATGTACTGTGTATGGAAAAAAACATAACTCGTGAACCAAAAAGGGTTTTGACTTTGAGCTAACCATGTACTTAGACCTTAGTGTGTCAATGAAACCACAGAGGTTTTCGGCATGATTACGTCATCAATGACGTCATAACATTGAATCAAATGGAAAACTATAACTGCTACATACCAGATCTTTGGTCTATATGAAAGACCATGGAGTGTATTTTATTAATTTTACACAAAGTGTGACCCTCTGTGACCTTTACTTCTGGTCGTAACTGAAAGATGCTTATTCCATACTTAAAAACTTCATATCCCATTAACCAAAAAAGGGTTGAGATCTAAAACTTTACATACATAGACCCGAGTGTGTAGATGAAACCGCAGTTATTTTCGGGATGATGACGACTCGATGGCGTCCTTACATTAAATTAACCTTTATCCGGAGAACCAAAATTGTTATATTCATAACTTGCACCATCCCCAATGATCACACAAAATGTGTCTCCCTGTGAGCTTCAATTCTGGTCAAAACCGAGAGCTTAAGTGAAAAAAATCACTCCCGGTCCTCGTTTTGAGGCCGTGCAAACAATATGATTTTGAAACCAAATGGTCCCTCTATATCAAATACAGTTTTACTCATAGGACTTTCAATTCCAGCAAAACAATAACTAAAAGCATATGACAATTTCAAAAACTTACCAGGTACTTATGAATCTCAATGTCTTGATAATAAAATGAGCTATGAAAACGGAATGATTTCATCGGTTTTTAAATTTATCAAAGTTTTTAATTTCAAATACGAAATCTTCTACCATTCACTTTACGTATCAATTTGGCGTACTAAGTTATGTTTATTCGGTTTTCTCTTTGAAAACACTACCTCTGCTAACTCGAAAATGTCTACACCGAACACCTTGTTTTTGTTATGGAACAAAAACTTATGTCTAGTTATTATTATTATATCTTTCTGGTAATGAAACCAAGTGACCCTCAAAGTGACTAGCACTGTGGCCCGGAGGCCTGAAGAGACCTGTGTAGAGAAGATGGTGAAGAAATGGCAGTTTTAGATGTGGGAGGGAAATCCCAAATAGGGAAAAGCCGTGCAATCAGGAAGTGACTGAAAACGCAATGCACATGCAAGACTACGGTCGGGGATTCGAACCGGGGTCCACGGAGGTGAAAGGCAGGGGAAAAGACCACTTAGCCGACCTGAATGTTCGAGATAATAGACTTAGTTTTTCAGGGCCCAATGTTATGGCTCTGCTTACCACCAAATTTTGCACTTGCGATCATCATTCTCCGCTTACTGTGCAAGCGACGAATTTCTGTGCTAGCTGTGTAAGCGAAGAATGCCTAGTAACGTGTAGTACACACATGCACAAGCAAAAATTCTGCTAACCTGTGAAATACGCTTGACATAAGCGTGGAATTCCCTGCTTCCGTAAGCGCTGACTCTTTGCTTACGGTAAACAGAGCCATGAAATTGGGTTTTGTGAGGTTTGTCTACGGTGGAAATTTAGTCGGTTCTCACAAACTTTGATCAAGTGGGTTTACCTTATTTCCGACAGCCTTCTTTGGAGGGAAATCGAAGGTGTTGATGATTGCATTGGTCTTTCGCATCTTGAGGTGAAGTTCCCTAAACTCTGTGTACCTCCTGTAGACATTCCACTCTTCATCTCGGATACGGACATAGATCTACAAGAAATATTCATGGATATAAAATATAAATTTACATAATATATAGGGGGGTGACGAACCCTTGAAGTGGTTACGTCAGATGTTTGACGTCAGATGTTCAGACTCATCATGGAGGGAAATGAAGATTTCTAAAAGAACATATCAAGGGTCACCGTGGCAATGCAGGCCTGGCACTTAATGGCAGCAACAGGAGACAATCGCCTCCGTGCCCATGTTCATCGCCTCGGTGCCCCCATCAATTGTTCCAGTAGAACGTTACATTTCAATAGTAATGTGGGAGGCTAAACAGGGTTGCTCACAGCTGAGACGCTGAATTGTGAAGGGCACGGCTACAACATGGCTGGTACCCAGCCAGCCACATTATCTGATGACAGCCATAGATTGAGAGTGTATGATTTTTCTGTAAAGGTACCTTTTGGCGACCAGACAGCCACATCAACGAAGCACAGCCATACATCGAAAGTGTTTGATTTTTCTCCGGAGGGCACAGAGAAAAAACACTCGTGGAACAGGAGAGAACCACTGCACTCACATCTCTACTCACATATGGCCCTAACCGGGAGTCGAACCAGGGTCACCGTGGAGAGAGGCGGAGGCTTCACACACTACACGAACTCCCTGACAGAGATACCCTTTGATAAGGAAATACCGTCTATCCTCTTTAACGTACCTGGTAGACGTGGTAAGCATCACCCCCTTTGCCTCTAAGGAAAGCAGACGGGATCCAGATGTTCACTAAGGCTCGTTGGCCAGACTGCAGAGAGTCTCTGTTAAAATAAGAACAACGGCGCTAAAATACAGGCACGATATTTTGGTAATTGGAAAAACGTATGGAACATTTCATTGAGTAGGACAGAACTTCGTGTACACATGGTGTAGGCTTTAGAAGACCTTTAAGCTATTTCTGATCACAATTTTTATGATTTTTTCCAAGGGTAAATAAAATTGGAAATTCGGCTAAAGTAGGAAGAATATCATGCCTGAAAGTATCAGTTTACTCATCTGAACGTGGAACAGTCCAAAATAAGAAAGACTTATTGAATCTGTGAATAAGTTATGCTTCATATAAAGTTGAAAGCATTTCTTAAGTAAGAGCGTTATTCCATTTTATACTTACGTGTCTGTAATTTCTGCTCCAGGAATGCTGTTTTCATCATGGGGTAGCTGTGAAGGGTACAATCAAATGAACAACTTATGTCAGCTTGGTGCATTCACATCAACAATTACAGTTATAATAAAGTCTAAGACCAACTTAAATTACGAAATAAAACGTCTCAAACCCACTTTACTTTTTAATATCGTGTTATTTGCACTCGATGAAATGAAAACGATAAAAACTCAATGGAAATTTTGCTACTTTGCCTTTTTGTAAATCAAGGATAAGAGGGCAACACTTGTGCCAAAAGAAAATAACGAAAGTGATGAATTGTCCTCTCAAAAGGGTAAGAGCGGTATATGTATCACACTCTGGTGCTGGCTGTAACTGTGGCCTCATCATGGAGTCGAAAAGATAAAAATGAGAGAGAGAGAGAGAGTGTGTGTGTGTGCAGCCAACTTTTATATACACTTGCATGAGTGGAGTCAGAAAAATGCACCTGGCGTTGCATAACAAAAGGAATGCATGAGAGTTGCCTGGGCGATTTTAATGGAAATTGGAAATTACTGCAAGGTCTACTACAACTACTTCCAAAATGAGCACACCCCACCCATGCCTCTTTCCCCAATGATTACTCACAGGCCCTCTTAGATCAACCAGCTCATCCCGTAGCCTCTTGACGATGTTATCTCGCTGTTTGAGTTGTCTGCTGAGGTAGTCGTTGAATTCCATCAGCTCGCCGTGCATCTCGGCTACTTGTATCAACTTGCGCTCATACTCTGCCTCTTGGTCACTAGAAGAAAAAGTTTAAAAGGATAAAAAATCTCCTTCTTTTAAATATCCACTTGGACAATTCAGACTAACCAGTGCAGAGTGAGCGACGTTTGAAGCTTTGCATGGTGTGGATCATAAGAAAAAACTATGGTAGTAAATTTGCAGGTACAACCACGTATGAAACTCTTTAGGGAGAAGTGTGGGTTCTGAGAAGAATAGTATACTCTGCTCGTCTTCTTGACATTTCAAATAGTATACTCTGCTCGTCTTCTGGACATTTCAAATAGTATACTCTGCTCGTCTTCTTGACATTTCGAACAGTATACTCTGCTCGTCTTCTTGACATTTCAAATACTATACTCTGCTCGTCTTCTTGACATTTCGAACAGTATACTCTGCTCGTCTTCTTGACATTTCGAACAGTATACTCTGCTCGTCTTCTTGACATTTCAAATACTATACTATACTCTACTCGTCTTCTTGACATTTCAAATAGTATACTCTGCTCGTCTTCTTGACATTTCAAATAGTATACTCTGCTTGTCTTCTTGACATTTCGAACAGTATACTCTGCTCGTCTTCTTGACATTTCAAATACTATACTATACTCTACTCGTCTTCTTGACATTTCAAATAGTATACTCTGCTCGTCTTCTTGACATTTCGAATAGTATACTCTGCTTGTCTTCTTGACATTTTGAATAGTATACTCTGCTCGTCTTCTTGACATTTTGAATAGTATACTCTGCTCGTCTTCTTGACATTTTGAACAGTATACTCTGCTCGTCTTCTTGACATTTCAAATACTATACTATACTCTACTCGTCTTCTTGACATTTCAAATAGTATACTCTGCTTGTCTTCTTGACATTTCGAATAGTATACTCTGCTTGTCTTCTTGACATTTTGAATAGTATACTCTGCTCGTCTTCTTGACATTTTGAATAGTATACTCTGCTCGTCTTCTTGACATTCCAAATAGTACACTCTGCTCGTCTTCTGGACATTTCAAATAGTAAACTCTGCTCCCCTTTATGACATTTCTAAGATCTATCTGGAGAGACAGTTTTCAATGAATTTGGGAAGGAAAAAAAAAATACTTTGGTTGTTTTGTATGATAAGATGCATACAGTTATATTGCGTGTATTTTTGAGTTGGGTATAATAACAAAAATGATGCTTCAAAAATAGGTCTAATAAGTGGGTCTCGTTAATTTCAAAAACCCTTCTTAAAAAAAAAGTTATTTTTGTGCCTTGGGTACCTTATTTGTAGTCTAGTGTGTTACATAAGACTCGGGTATTGTTATTATTATCATCAATATTCTTACAGGGAGAAAATAACCTGTTGGTATTTGCTTTTATACTCCTATTAAAAAAAAATTGTATTCACTCCGAAATCCTTCCTTTTACTTCAAGGGGCGTAGTTTGTTAATTGGGTTTGTTTTTGCCATCATGGAAAATCATTGCCTGCATAACTGTAATTGTTTTATTTTGAATTAAGGCAGAAACTACCAACCTTTGGAGTAAGCCAGGTTTGGGGTCTGGGATTGGAGGCTGTTGCTCTTCAACACGTATACCGGGAAGACCTGTAAACAAAACGATGCAACAGATCTTGAAACTTACAGTTCCAAGTCCTCAGAATTCCTTCTCAAGATTTTGGCTGATTCTGGAAGGATATGGTCCAGAACTTTCACACCACCCACTCTAACCAAGGCCAAATATCAGACCTGGTTCAGCAGAAAAGTCTCTTTTGCTGAGCAAAACTAAACAGTAAACCAGTCAAAGACAGTGTATGTGATAAGGCAAATTGGAATGCCTGACCTAGTGATAAACAATCATTGTTTGGGTCTACCGACCCCACTCTTTCTGAATCCTTCATTTTGACAACTGGATATAGAAGGATTTGGGACTGTAAAGGTTAACCCTTGGGACTGTAAAGGTTACGCCAACTTGCCAAGAAGGTGACCTCAATCCTCTGAAATTCTCCTCTTCTATGTCACTTCACACCGACACGTTTTGACTTAGATGAGATTGGAATACCTGACCCAGCGATAAGCAACTACATGTATTCGGCTTACAGCCCTCAGTCCTTCTGAATCCTTTATTTCCGCAAAGAGGACATAGAAGGATTTTTTTAGGGTAAAATTGATACTGTATGGATTCTACCTTCGATTGCTTGAGAGCCATCTCTCCGTAGCATCTGAACAGCTCCAACATACTTCTTCAGTTGGTGTTTTAAGACATCATTCTCTCTGTAAAAATTTTCAACGAAAACCTTTCCTTAATTCACATAAAAATTTAGTACATTGTGCATTTTACGTGATTGTAAGAAAAATTTCATTTTAGTTTCATATTATAATTGGTATATAATCTGAAGGATTGTTTTTTTCCTGCCTGGAATTTGGTCATCATGAAGATTGAAATGCGTATGAATTTGATTTGATTATTGTTGTCATTTGCTTTTTGTTTCATTCCATTACGCAAAACAACTACAAGAAAACTGAATACGGTTTGCCCAGGCAATTTTTGACGAGGTCGATAAGTTTTTACTCGCTTTTAGTTTTTTAAAGTTTGTTCAAGGTTGTATTTCTCACGCAAGTTCTAAACTTGTGCAAGGAGCTACTTAGCACTCAACATGGAAAGCAATTCAACGCAGAGTCGAGGAGAGCTGGGGCTAAACTGCCAGATTTGCTCTCAACTTTTACAGGTTTTAAAGTGTTTTTTAACGTAAAGGTGTTTATGAATAGGAATAAACGACTGTTTAAAACCTTGCAGGGTCGTGGTTGTGTAGTAAAGGACCTCGCCCTTTGGCTTGATCCTTTAATTGCATTGCCACGACCCTGTCGGTTTTTAAACAGCTGTTTAAGACCTTGTCGCCGCTCTTGTGTTCAACCACAGTGGACGATATTGAATTGCCAGACAGCGGGAGGGTTTTATTTGTAGATGGAGGACTACCTTAAGAGAGCACCAATTTGGGCTTGAAGTTTCTCCTCCGTCTCTTGGCTACTCCTCAGGAGCTCCTCTAGTTGACCTTTGACATTGCCGGAGTGTTCCATCTCACTGTCTAGAAGATTCCTTAGAGATCTGCGAACCAACGGAATAAGTACTGATATTCGTCCATTGAATGGAAAACACACTTAGAGGGTATGCACAACATTGGTGAGATTGAAACATTAAATGTACACAGATTTGCACAAAACTTTAAAATGGTATAAAGAGGGGCATGGTGGCAAAACTTCCCTTGAAATATTTTTGCAGGAAATGCTATAGTTTTTTAGAGATGAGGAAAACAGTTAATTCTGACTTTGTGAGACCAAAACCTAATGTTTCAAAACAGTGAAATTATATAATAGGTTTAACTATTTTCTTTTGACTCTGATGAAAGTTTGAGCTTACACTTTCACAGGTTTGTTATTCCATGTACATATTGGCAATGGTTGGGTCACATAAAGTACAGCCACTCGTCTTTGACAATTACCAATGTTATTCTCGTGCTTTGACCTGTTTGCTCACTTTTGACAGCTTTTGAAAAAAATGAAATCAGTCAAATCTGATGGTTGTGAGTTTGAATCCTAACAAAGGTGTCTGTGCATTATTTCCTCAAAAGACTAGAAAAGCAAAAGCACCAAGTATGCCTCTACAACAGTGTATAGCTAAACCAAATCACGTCAGAAAACATTTTGTTGTGGTTTTTCAAAACAATTCATACCCTTCAACAGTTCAAGTTTCTGTTAATATCGGAAATGGATAGCTTACCGGTTTTGCTCTTGCAGATCGTCGTTACGGTTCATCATGGCAAGCACCGCTTGTTTGAGTTCATCTTTTGACACAAAACACAGAAACAAGAGATCAGTCTACATTGAAAAAAAAATCCACTCTGATCAGGGGTGCGTTCCGCTCAGGGGAACAACACAAACATTTGCCAACTTACAACGCACGTTTTCATAGGGACATGCGATGGGCACAAAAGGCGTTTGCAACGTTTGCGAAATTCAGCAAATGGTGTGGAGGCGGTGTTAGTGTATTGTTCTCCAACTAAAAGGTATTATACAGGAAGGAAAACGCAACTTCAGTCGTTAAAACCAGTATTAAGGACATTGTGTGTACACGCTGAGAATTGTGCCTGGTTTTTCACTATTTTCTCCAGACTCACACAACGGATTAAGCCAAAATTTTTGAAGGTTTGTTATTTCATATATATGGTTAATTGCACAAAACATGGACACTGTCTGCAACTATTTTTTTTCAGCTCTACCAATCCAGTATAATATCTTTAATAGATTGGACAAAATCAGTGACCAGTTCATGAAAATAAGACCAATCTGACCTCACAAGAATCAATTTATTTGCAGTAAAGTTCTTCAATTCCTTATGTTAAATTGTACTTGTTTACAAATGTGTTGAACGTAAGTAGTAATTTAGTTTATTTTATTATAAAAAGCAGACAACAAACTGTTGCCCAACACATGACATAATCATAATGGATACTGCAAAATGACTGGTCCGACAAAATGAAGTGAAAATGTGCAAAACGTTTGAATGCAGCGCATTCCAAACTGTTACAGTGCCGCACCTATAATAAACAGCAGCGCAAACGGTCGCATGAGCAGAACGCACCCGAAGAAAATGTTTCCCTAAATGTTTAGATCAGCAAAATTGAATATTTTTGAAGGAGACAGAAATTTCTTTTCGGATACTCTTGATGAGTGCAACCCCAAAGCCAAGTCGGAAAAGTTACCGCTTGACATTGTATGGTAAGAGGCCAGGGTGTCCTCCGGTGTCCCTGGCTGCATGGTGTTCTCCAGGCTATCCTTCAGGCTCTTCTGAGCGAGGAGTAAGCCAAGAGCGGCATTCTCAGTCTCGGCGCCGAAGGCCAACATACTGGAATCGGTTGACTGCGTATCTGGATTCAAACAAAATCAAATATCAACTTAGACACTCCTATCCTAGGCAGAAGTTTGTGGAATCACAGTATCACGTAAACAACGTGTTTTTTTCCCAAGGGCAAAAAAACAAAATTGGAAATCAAACTTAGGTAGGAAGAATATCATGCCTGAACAGCAACAACGACAACAACAACAAACAAACAAACACCCCAACAACAACAAAACAAAAACAAACAAAACACAATCTGAAACTAGTAATGTATCCGCTCCCTCCTGGGACAGTTTTAATCATCAATAAAAATGAATTTGGAACTTGGAATAATTCTTTCCTGATTTAAAGTCAAATTCACTCATCCCAAATCTTTTCAAGGAAGTGTCTGTTCCAGCACTCGATGACAAGTTTGCTTGTTTTTTTGTCCCAATTGTGCCCGACCTCATGAATTCTAATACTGTAAAATTTGAAATAAAGTTTTCTCTTTTCAAATTGCAAAAACAAAGTTAATGCAATGCATAAGCAAAAGGTAGGGGGAAAAACCCCAATTCAATTTGTTAAAAAAAAGTTCCAGACTAATTTTCCTTCCTTCCTCAGTTTGGTTGCATTGATTCCAATGGAGGGATACCAAGAGTACACCATAGTATTGATGTATGGAACCCTACCTTGCTGTGAAGCAGAGTCCTCATTCACTGGATACATAGCAACCTCATCATCTGCCCCTCCGATGATGTGAAAACTCGCTTGGGTGGACAACTTCTTCGACAGCACACCTTCCTCTTGAACTTCAAAAACCTTCGGGGGAGATTCCCCGACTTCCACATCGTAACTGCTCGATTCAGAGACGGATTTGGAAGAGATTTCCTGCTGGCGGAGTTTGTCCGCGACACTCTCCGCATCGACCGTGTTCCTCACCATCTGCTCGTATTGTGCGATTATCGATGCGTCGTGAGGTGTGGGCGGAGGCGTGGCAGGGAACGACGTGGCAAGTAACTGAGATGAGTCCCGCCTGTAAATATTGTTCCGGTGCTCTGGAATGGTAGTTGCACTGGTTGGCATGACTATTTGGTTTTGTACTGTTGCATTCTGGCTTAGACTGGTTTCAACTGGAACCGACTGGTTTAGGTTGGTCAGGTCTTTTCTGTTTTGGTCTGTTTCAACGAGATATGGGGATTCTCTGTCCCCTCGTCCGTCCTGACTCGGACAAACTGGTAACCTCTTCTCTGGGAGAGTTTGTGCAGCCTCAGGGGTACTCTGTGAGTTATGAAATGAGATTCCTGAGATACTTTGCTGATCTGATGTTTGATCTGCAGTGACCTGTGACCACACTGAGTTACTGGATTGAGATGTCGACGTTGTCTGATCGGAATTTGTAATCAATTCCTGGGGTTTCTTAATACTAGAGGGCAGTGTTACTTCGTTTGTGTGAGTCTCCGAGTTTCCCGACGAGTTTTTACGAGATCTGCCGTGTAGACGAGAAGGCGGTGAGCCACAAACGATGGTACTTCCCGAGTCATCATCGTTGAAAGAAACGATCGAAATCGCACCCTTTTTCTTCTTCTTCTTTTTCTCTTTCTTATCCCTAACTCCTCCTAAATTCAAACATCAAAAGAAATAAACATTCTGAGAAATATTTCTAATTGATGTGTTTTTGGTTTTTATTTTAGTACAAGAAAAAAAGTCGTTGTCTGAGTCAAGGTGAAAAAAAAAATAATAATACTTTTCTGGAAAGAGTGAAATAGATCCCGGAGCATTTTATGAGAATGTCTGTTGTCTCTACATAGCTTAGTCATGGTTTCATTCGATAACGATACTCTCAAGAATGTTTAGGTGTAAACTAATCGTGGGGGTTCCCGGAAAAATCGTTGGGAATCCCGTAGCGAAATAGTTAAACGGATACAATAGGTAGCATGATGTTTACAGTGCTTAATCAAATAATACCATGTGCTCTTGATTACCTGTGCTCGATGTTCCAACAACATAGACGGGTTCTGGGTCGGTATCTTGCATACTGTTAGAGTGCACTACCTCAGGCGTCTGAATAAAGGAACTCAGCGATGGCGCCTATTTGTAGAAAACAAAAAGTGACAGAATTCTGTGTGCAATTACATTTTTGCTGGACAAGCAGTGCTTGCCTGGTTATAAATGCACCCTATTGGATAAAAATGTGCTTCAGTGGTTATAAAAAAAACCACTTTACTTGTTTACAAAATACAGGATTCTACTGGTTAAAAAGTAAACCACTAAAGTAAGCCACAGTGGTTGAAAAAACACCTGACTAGTGTAAAAAATAGAGGATTCTGCTGATTTAAAGAGTGCTCTCCTTGATTAAAAAGTAAACCACTAAAGTAAACTGTAGTGGTTAAAAAAACACCTTGCTAGTTTAAAAAAGAATGGATTCTATTGGCTTAAAAAGCGCTGCTCAACTGGTTAAAAGGTAAACCACAAAAGTATACCACAGTGGTTAAAACACCTTAATTTTAAAAAAAAAAGGATTCTACTGGCTTAAACTAGTTAAAAAGCAAACCACTTAAGTAAACCACAGAGGTTAGAAATGCTTTATGGGTTACAAAGCACTCAACTGATTAAACAAAATATTCTGCCGATTTAAAAACAAGCTCTCATTGTTTGAAAAAAAGCTATTGTGGTTAAAAAGTACTCTACTTATTTAAAAAAACATATGGAATGAAAAATCCTGCTTAGCAGATTTAAGTTTCCAGTCGAGAAACATACACTGTTTGTGAATGGGGCCCCACTAGTTTCTCATTATAAATGTTATTTTAAGCAATAATTGGGGTAAGCACAAAACAAATTTGCTAAAACACAAACAAATCTAGCTCAGCAGAAATAGGTTACTGGCCAAAATGCCATATAGTAAAAATAGTTGTGACTGGTATGCCTGTAATTTTCTAGTAAGCAAACTAATTGGCCAAGCTCAACAGATTATAAAATGGGGCGTGGTAAGTAAGAGTTAAGTTGATGGAAATAGGTTTTTAGGCATTACATGGTGAGGTATCAATGTACAGTTCGTGGTAACACTATGTGTATAGGCCTATATATCTACTTTGCTGTGTAGATATGTTCTTTGAGAACTTGTCTTGCTATTCATTCTACTGCTGCGAAGTAGATTTCGGAATTCGGGAGACTACTTAGTTCTGAAAAGAAATGTCCTGCTTATTAACTAACTACCTGACATACTTAAGATCTTCTTACCTGTTTGATTCCGTTGAGTTCTTCCTTGTCGATATTGATGGCAAAGAGGATCGAGCCGAGCCCCCTTGCCATTGTAGGGACCATGCTAGATCGCTCCTCATCAAGAAAAAATGCCCACGGTTCATAATACTGCCTGAAATGAAAAAAAAGAAGGAAAAAAAAGGTCTAGGTAGGTCTAGGTCTCAAGTTTGTTTGGCTAGAGTCTGGGGCCCATTTTCATAGAGCTGCTGAAGCAGAAAATATTGCTGATTTGTTTCCAGCTAAGCAGATTTCAGCAGAATACCAGTCACAAACAGTACATTACATGGTATTTTTGGCTGGTAACATTATTCTGGGAGGTAAAATTGTGTGTAGCCACTTGTGCTTTTGAAGCACCCCCACGAAAATGGGCACTGGTTTCAAGTGTTTTAAAGGCAAAGTATACCTTTGGTTTTTGGAACAGTTCGATTGTTTTTAATCCTATATAAATGTAGATACATACAAATAAACTAAGCTGTGTAAATTTCATTTCAAAAGATGGTGACCTTTTTGAGATAATGCCAAAAATCTGGATAGTTATGTCACACGTAGAAAGAATAGTCTGTGAAAGGCTTTGTGCATGAAACGTTTCTCAGATTGAAATTTTTGTTGAATCTCTTTCTCTAAAACCACATTCCTTAATAAGGGAATCGTTTCTCAAAATGTTACATATTATCAACAGCTGCAGTACTTCTTACCAAGGTAGTTTTTATGGTCATTAATATTTTGAGTAATTACCAAAGGTATACCCGCCCTTGAATTTAATTGAAACTGGAATTTTGCACGGTTTAATACCCCTTTAACCCTAACCACCCCCAACCCATCAAAATCCAACCTCATGCTTTGTTGGATTCTGTTGGACTGAGGAGTGCACTTAGTAACTGACTAGCACCATAATCAGAGTCCAACAGTTTGGGTGTTGAGTCGCCATATGGTGTTGGTTTTTGTGAGAGTAAGGAAGTTTTGCTGATGGTGTTTAGGGTTCAGGGTGTTAGGGTTAATAGAAGGTAAGTGAAAATCACTTTGTAGAACGATGACAAGTGCACTCAATGTTTTTCCAGCTTTTCCTCATGCGTTCCAATACTGTTACTAACTGTAACTAATTATAATACATTTGGGGTTGAACAAAAAAAAAAGCGACTAGAGCAGGATTTGAACCAACGACCTCCGGTTTAACGTGCTGAAGCTCTACCATTTGAGCTATCTAGCCCTGATGTTGGCGGTCTCCCTGCTCAAGTCAATTTTGTCATTGTTCAAACCCTAATCACATAAAAATGTTCCAAGTCAGTTTCCCTAGTGGTTTATAACTTGATAATTACAATTAAAAAAAAATAAAAACCTTTCTTTTAAATTCTAAGCCTACGGTGTGAATATTTGTGTCTCTTTTGTTCCTTGTACTATAGCTTTTATAATTCCATCATATTATATTTTCAAAGTACACGATATGTAAATATTGATACAAGGACCGACACAATGGAATGGAAAGTGAAATTAGAATAAATTGATTTGAATATGGCAGGCTATTCATATCCTCTAAAAGTTTACATTTGTCTTATTGAGACATCTTTATTGTTGGGAGTTTGAACCTAAATAAATTGTCAATCTCGGAAGGCAGAGTATGATGCAATCAAGTCGTTTGTCGACCCAGGTCATTTTTCCTTTTTGTTTTATACATTTGAAAAGAGCAACACCTAAGCTGTTAAAACCACATGTTGATACCACCCTTTGGTTCAACAGTTGTGAAAGTAGAAACACCAAGAGATGCGAGAGAATAAAACTGAGGAAAAGGGGTTTAAAGTCGAGTTGTTAATTGAAAATACATCGGCATATTTTCATTCAATACTAATTTTAACCCCTTTTCGATGTTATTTATCAGGAAGGAAGTTGCCAATATAAAATAAGATAAATTTTTGCATTTAAATTTACAAAAAAAAATTGTTGAAAATTTCATCTTTAGCCTGTTTTGGCTTGTTTCTTCCAACGAACGATTCATTTAGCTGGATCCCATCCCATATGACGAGAACTTTACATCTTACTGCAGGAACTATAGACAATAAGTTGTGACTAGGACTGTGCGAAATACCAACTCTCATATCTGAGTTATTCTACTCACTGACAGAGTTGGGGACTCGAGTCTGAGACTTGGACTCGAGTTGCACTTGGGTCCTATCCTTGTGAGACTTGGGACTTGACTTGGACTTGCCATGACAGACTTGAGACTTGAGTTTAATGAACACTCAGAAGTAAATACTGCCTTGGGCTTCTTTCATAGAAATCTTCTGTTTTTTGTTTTTTATGAGATTGCTGCATTTAAAATAACACATTTTTTAACTTCAAAGTTCTATTTCACTTGAAACATTTCTTTGTGTTTTTTAAAGTAGATTCTTCGAAAAACTGTCAACCGTTCCAGAAAATAAATATTGACATGTTTTTGAGCTTGTATTTTATAGATTGTACTTGATTGACACGTGAAGACTGTAGGCTTGGCTTTAGACTTGACCTGTGAGTCTTCACACCTGACTTTAGACTCGATCCCCCAAAACTTGAGACTTGAATTGAGACTTGCTCTAAAGGACTTAATGACAACTCTACTGAACTAATCTTGTCATGTTATTGCAGGCTTGATACTTCACAGAGGCATCGAAGGCAATTGCCTCCGTTTGCTCTGGTCATTGCCTTGATGCCTCTTGAAATATTCCATTAGAAATTAACAATTTCCTCCTAGTAGTCCTAGAGGTCGGCCATTCCATGGTAAAACAGCCCAACTCAAAAATTTTATTACTCATAATTAGATCATTTCTGGGTAAATTGAGGGCGTTTACCACTTCAAAGATTTAAAGGCATGCTATGTATGGTTTTGAATAACATGTCCTATCTCAGCCACTTTTTACACTTTCGTCCCTGCCCTTTTTTTATGGTAAAACAGCTTGTCTCTATACCATGTATACTTGCTTTTCTCAAAATGTATTTTTTTTAGTTAGGCTGTTTTGCCGTGGAAAGGGCCAAGGTGCCCTTTGCCAAGGAGAAAATGCCTTGGTGCCACTGCCCTTTCAAAAACAAAGTATTCCTGTCTCTTGTTGGATTCTAGCGCCAGCAGTGAGTAGCATGAACACTGTACCAACAGAGAATGTTTTAAACCTATAATCAATACCCCATTGCACTATTATTAATATGTGTTATACTTTATTGCTACTGCTAGGATATATTCACAATACTTATCAAAGAGTGTTTGCAAATAAACTGAGGGACCAGCATCTCTTATCAAACTTACATAACTTTGCATATTTATCAATATCAAATGTCAACAAACAACTTGGTCCAGTTTGTTCCAAATTAAAAACACGCCACATCAGATATGATTTACATACAATAATACAACACAACAGCTCTTTGCTGAGAAAAACTACATTATTGTTTAAAACTTTGAAGGAGAAAAAGAGGTTCTGAAAATGAGCATTCTGGGCTTCCTTGAGAATGTTGAAAACTTGGCTCAATATACCCACTGGACCACTGACCAGAATCCATTGATCGTTGGACCAAAATGCTCACTGGACCACTGGCCAGAGTCCAGTGATTTTAGTGTTGGGCCAAAATAACCACTGGACCACTGGCTTGAATCCAGTGATTTTAGCAATTGGGCCAGAATACTCACTGGACAACTGACCTGTGTCAACTGATTTTAGCCAATTGGGCCAAAATACTCACTGGAAGGGGGCTGGTTTGACCACAAGAGATTGGAAACACAAAGACAAAATCAAAGAAGGGAAGATTCTTATTATTACATCTGGGTTTGGGCTGAAACCAAACTGGCTGAAATCAAACTGACTAAAACCAAAATGGACTTACTTTAACATCCCTGGCATGCCGAGTACCGTGTGTAGATATCTCTCTAACGAGTGTTCGTTTAGGGTGCTTCGTAGCCACGCCCTTGCCCTCCCTGCATCTGTCGTGATATGCTTCAGGGACATGTAACGTTGGAGTTCGTGTTTGGTGAGATTCTCACGAACGACTGGCCAAAACGCTGATTCAAACAGAGATTACAAAAGTGCAATGATTACCAAAATACATTTGAAAGAAAGTTGATTGTTATAACTTTTTTTCCAGTTTATAATAGTGCTGTTTTTTGTTAGGATTTGTTGTTTTTATTGTGGATTAATAACACGCTCCACTGATCATACACATTTGTGTACACTTTGATCCAATGGCAATGTTATAGAGTGTGTACAAAGCTACAGGCAAGTGGGTGGAATGGATTTTTTGAATGGTTTCAAACAACCCTCCGAGGGGTTCTCAATAAATTTGGCTAGGATTCAAGCAGGGCTTATAAAATAATACGATTACAAAACTACATTTGCGTGGAGGGTTTACTGCAACCAGTTTTTAAAAAGTTATTGAAAATAAAGCTGTTTCTTAAATAAGGTTAGTTGTTGAGTTGTTTTGTGGGTTGTATTGTGGGTTGTTTCAAACTCTAGTAAAATGAATTTTGAAGTACTCTTTGACAGACTTAGCTTGTAAGACTGTTTTATAATGTCTAGAATAAGCTTTCCTAGAACAATGATACAACTTTAAAAATATATATAGTTATCATTATTTGTCTAATTTAATTTGTTTGTTTTGTGTACATGACTTCAAGATTCACAACAGATTTAAAGACTTTTGTTTGTGAAAGGTACTGATAGGTAAAGCGGTTCATTTTTGTTTTCTTCAAACTTTACATGAAATTAATTTATTTGTGAGGACTTAAACCTTATCAATCATTGTGGCCCCCCCCCCCCCCACACACACACAAACAAATTATTAAAAATTTAAAAAGGAAATTTGAAAATTTTTCATTTCATGTCCAATTACCTTGATCTCCCTCTGTTTTTATAAGTGGTATACTGGGCACGCTCAGTCCAGTCATCTGCCTGCATAATGTACAAGACGGAAGAAAACTAGTTGTTTATAAACAAGTCTGGAAATCCACTTAAGTCAATTCACAAACTGGAAATTCTCCTGCCTAAAGGAACAGTTGATAGAAGTCAGCACTCAATTGGCTCGACCTCTGTGACCTTACATGACCTAACATGACCCCCGGGGTCTACATAATATATCTAGTTACAAGCTGCCACCACCCCCAACCCCCACCATCGTACAGGCGCAAAGATCACAGTAAACATTGCATAGACTGTGCACACCTGAAGACTGAATTTTGTTTACAGTGTCTCACCAAAATAAAACAAATGGCAGTTTTGGTTGTTTTAGAACAAATTAAAAAGCACCATCCATTACAATATTATTTTTCAGTTCTGAATAAAAGTACAGCATAATGGACTTGTCTGACAACAAACAGCGAATAAACCAAATAAATAGGGTATAAGTAACACATATTTTATCATCAGATTTACATAGCTCTGATGCAAAACAAAATAATTGTGTTTTCAATTCACCTGCTATAAAGCATGGGGATAAGACTGGTTGTTGTCAAAGATGAGTACACACTTTATGCAAACAAACATAATACATCAAAATAAACAAACCAATGAAAGTTGTCAAAGCTCAATCATTGTATATATATATATATATATATTCAGAGTCACAAGAAAATAGTGAAAAACCCCTTCACTGTTTCCAAACATGGGATTTTGGACTCCCAAGATCAAAACTACATGTAATTGTTTTTACCCGTTTCCCAAAAAAGGTTGGCATTTTGGTCACAAATATTTCAAAGGAAAGTTTCCCATCTTGACCATCTTTGTACCATGTTGAGTTATGAGCAAATCTGTCAAATTTTCAGCCTTACCAGTGTTGTGCTATACATTAAAAAAAAAAAGGTGTACCCATGCCCGTTACCAAGAACTAAAAAAACAAACCTTTTTAGAGAAAATCTGATCGGTAGACCTATTACCTACCTTTTTCGCAAAAGTTTTTTCTTTGAAAAATACACAGAAGATAATTCGAAAATTCCCTTTTTTCCCCCTTTGAATATGCATAGTGAAAATATCTATAAGCAAATAACCATTTCTTACAAAACATTGTCTTCCTCGTGCGACACTTTGGGATAAAGAATTGTTGAAAATCCAGGAAACTACATGTAGGTCATAACAACCCCGCATAACATCCCGTTTTCAGTGCTTCCAAGGTAATATGCAAATGTAGCTGTACATAAAGAGTGTGATTAACAAAGAGAAGCTAACAAAGCTCTGAGCTGAACCCAGAGGTTTTGTAGTCAATACCATAAACAATACTCCAATAGAAAAACGTTTATGAATAGGATTTGCATGGATTCAACAATCCTTAAAATGTACTCTTTTTTTTTACAATTTCATGGAGCTCTAATTATGCACCACTTTTCTTGCATTTTGCGGTCTGCTCTGACTGTTTTTAAATGTTTAACCTTTTCTCTGCAGATTTGGGAAAAAACAATACATGAATGCAGAATGCTACACGGTGGCAACAGGAGCAATTGAACCAACTTTTGCCCCTATGAGGGCGCTTCCAATGAATAACATTTTGTTTTCTCATTTTGAATCTGGTTTTATATCAGTTCTGGTCCAGTAAACATTTTGAGCTACCAGCCCTGCCCCTGTTCTTGTGGATTTTTCCCTCAAGTTCAAGCCCTGGGCCCAATTTCATAGAGCTGCTTAAGCAGAAAATAATGCTTAACAATTTCCTGCTTAGCAGAAATTAGCAGCATACCAGTCACAAATTGTACACGTGACATGGTAGTTTGGCTGGTAACCTTATTCTGGTAAGCAAAATTGTATTGTGCTCAGCAAATTTGTGCGCTTAAGCAGCTCTATGAAATTGGTCCCTGGTTAACAACAATCCTCAACTCTTACTTGAGTGCATTTAGCGGATTACTCGTAGATCGTTTCAAACCGTGAACCAGAACGGCCTCAAACTGAGCGCAGAGACACGACACGCGGCTGTCACTGTCTGTGGCCAGCTCCGTACGCCCACCGAACCGGACCTGGCACTGCTTGACCGCATCTAGAAGTCGGTCGAGAAGATGTTGCCGCTCCTGTGGTAGGTGCTCCATGCTTCCTTAGGGTTCTGTTGGAAAAAATTAATAAACAGTCAACATTTCTTCTTTTGCAAAAACAAATATATCGTTTAATAATTACTTATTTTGTTGGACACATTGCCATTGCTCAATGTTAAACTTTTCTGTAGGTTTCGGGGAAAACCCCCCAAATATACCAGTAATTATTATTTTGCGCCCACACTATTAGACTCTGATTATGGTGGTATGCCTGATCCCATGTAAAACATGATTAGTTTAGTAGTGCAGTCCTCAGTCCAACACCATTTAGTAACTCAACACCCAAACTGTTGGACTCTGATTATGGTGGTATGCCTGATCCCATGTAAAACATGATCAGTTTAGTAGTGCATTCCTCAGTCCAACACCATTCAGTAAATCAAAACCCAAACTGTTGGACTCTGATTATGGTGGTATGCCTGATCCCATGTAAAACATGATCAGTTTAGTAGTGCATTCCTCAGTCCAACACCATTCAGTAACTCAACACCCAAACTGTTGGACTCTGATTATGGTGGTATGCCTGAACCCATGTAAAACATGATCAGTTTATTGGTGCAGTCCAACACCATTAGTCTCCTATTTTCAAAAAACATCAAAAACAAAATACACACCCCAATCCCCCCCCAAAAAAAAAAACCCCAAACAAAACAAAACAGGTACTATACTATTGTTCGCTGAACTACAATACTAACTCAATGTCTACTTCCACAATGATTGTGACAGTGTGCTACATGTATCTAGGTACTTCCTTCCTGCAATAGATTATAAGTCAATCACCAGAAAGGTTTCATTTTTATTATGAGTTTCAAATTGCACATCCGGAGTATTTAGATTTATCAAATAACAATAACAACAAATGTTTGTTTGTTTGTTTTAATTAAAGAACATAGATCCTCACATGGTCTTGAGTACAGCCAAAAGCTACAAAGATCTCTACAAATGATGAATAACAAAGTTAGTGTAAATCTTGCCGACACCAACAAACTTTTAGCAAACATTATTAAGCTGGCAGATCATATAGCGCCCTCTTTGACATATACACAGATAGTCGGTATGATATCACGCTTTAATGTACCAACAATTTGTTACCACTGCCACAGTCATAGCCCCCAGTGGATTATTAAAACTCCTACCCAACCAACACTTTCCCTAATGGTCTCGCCAATTTCTTTGAAGTTTTTTTTCCATTCCCCGCCCCCCCCCATATAAGAATCTTCTTCTTTTATTATTAAGAAATTGAGTCCTACATTCAAATGATAGTATTACTATTAGTACTACCTTTTCTTTTTGTGATTTATGGCTCCTGAGTACTTTATTTTAAAGGGAATTCCTCCCGCTTACCAACAGTTACGATCCACGTTCGAATAACTGCTGATGTCGGGGGGAGGGGGAGGGGTCTTCTTTTAAGTTTACTCCTACAAATGAATTAGACAAATACTACTTCTATTAATTATTCACCCAGTAACTCGGGTGCTGTACTCCTTTCAAAAATGTTTTGACATCTTCCTTCGTACCAGCTAGTATGACATGGTATGACAGAAGATGTTAAAATTTCTTTAAAAGGACATCTATTGGGAACCAAAAGTCAGAAAAAGAAGAGGTTTGACTGTTTCCCTACTCCCTAGGTAGAGTAGTAGTTGTAGCTGTACTACTACCTAGCTTGCCTAGGGAGTAAGAAAACAGTCAAACCTCTTTCCAACACTCATAAACTGGCTCCCCAAAACAGTCACTGCGCATGTGCAGTGCCGGTGTTCCGTCCCAACTTGACAATTGTCCCAACTATAGTTGGGACTGTTCCCAACGTGAGTGTTAAAGTTGGGACATCCTAGCTAGAGCCGGTCGTGAGCCAGTGCCCAGGACGAGGTTTGGAATGATAGTAGTATATTATGGCTCATAATGGACTGCTAACTCAGCGTAAATAGTGTTTTTAGAAAGTTCTGACAGCGGCCTCATGCTCATGCCGTTCTTGACGTTCTTGACGCTTTCAGTCTCAAAGTAGGCCTTAGTTGCGATGATCGTAACCCTCCATCCTCCCGACGGTCGCAGACCGTCGGGAGGATGGAGGGTTACGATCATCGCAACTAAAGTAGGCCTAGATGCATTTAATTTCCCTTCTCTTGGAAAACCAAAATTCTAATTAATCTCAAATATTCTCAAGGGAAAGTGGTCTTAAAAACTTCATACTACTAGTACTATGATACGTACTACTATTATGTTTTTACTTTATTCAGGGGGGGGGGGTGCTTTGTGTTAACTGCAATTCCAACTCATGAACTATAGTTGGGATGCCCCAACTTAACAACACAGTATAGTTATACCGTATCAGTATCATGTCTATAGTTGGGACGATTGTCAAGTTGGGGCGGAACACTGGCACAGTATACAGCGGGTACACTGCCTAAAATTTAAATATAACACTAAACATGCTAAACAATAAACATAACAATAAACATAACAGTCACTTACAGTTAACAGTTAGGAGCGCCTATAATCTAAACAGTCATGCCGTGTGTGCAGTGTGACGTGTGATGTGATCATGATGTGAACTGTTTTTGTGTTTGACTTTTCACCAAACCATGAAATGCATGACAACGTAGAAACGTTTGGACGGGGAGACGCTCTTCCTGTCATCTAAACTCCTGAAACCCCATTTAATTTAATCGTATTAGAAACAAGACAGCACACTTACCAAAATATGAGAAAAATAAGGCAGTGGGCGGTTGAACATCCAACCTGCACTTCACACGCGATCGAGGAGGGGAGTTCCTCGAAAGTCAAATGACATCGCCTACTTCTTTTTCATGTGATGCTTTTTCATGTAGTCAGCATCTGTATGGTCCGTTACAACCAAATTCGTATTGTGTGCTTATGACATTAGGAACAAGACTGGGAAGACATACACAACAAAAATAACAAGTCAAGCTAGATACGAATTGAGAATGAAGTCCCATTTTGAGATACATAGTGGCTTCAACACGTGGGGTATTCCCACTTTCTTAATTGGGAAAGAGACGCAACTGATAGCTTGGGCTTTTAATGCATCCATACGTTTCCACGTAAGAGAGGATTTTCAGTGGTCGGCGATTGTCTAACCAAAAAAAATGGCACAAGTAGTGGGCGTTTCTGAGATAAAAAGCACCGCTGAGTTAGTGCAAGATGCCAGCGGTGTCTTCTTGAAGAAGTTCGGATGCAAGCCCAGCTTCGCAGCTTGTGGCCCGGGGAGAGTTAACCTCATTGGAGAGCACACCGATTACAATGATGGGTTTGTTTTCCCGATGGTAAGCCAAAACAATGTACAGTGGTGGTTACTCAGTTGAGTTACTGCATACATTTTTCTTACACAGACATCAGAATTTTTCGTGATGTAATTTACTGAGTTCCGTTTTTTTAAACTCTGAATTCCGTTTTTTACCGGTGTTATCTTTTAGCCATTTCGGTCATAACAACGGTGTTAATTCAATGTGAAAAGAACACAATAAATACACAACTAGTCTACCCACTAGCCTCCCGGCCGTTTTGTTGCCTTTTGTGACACACACTGGGCTCGAGTTTTTCACTCCCCGCATGAATAATGTATTACAATTGTCGAAGCTAAAAACATAATAATAACGGAAGTGAAGTTGGCAAACTTGGGTTTTTGAACGATCTTATCCCTTAATTTCTGCCCTTAATAATACTGATTTCATCAATAACCATTTTCATGTATTTGTGAATTAAGGATTGGTTGTTAAGAACTTCTTTTACAATGAATTTTCGATTGAACGATCGGTCGAACGATCGGTCGACGACGCACTTTGGGGAAAATTTGGTTGTATTGGCATAGGTTTTGTTTTGTTTTTACATTTTTATTATGTATGCAAATTACTTGCAGGCTTTGCCACAGGTAACCGTCATTGTTGGTAACAAGACAAACACTGGACTGTGTCGAATCACAACGACCGCCGAGAACGCTGACGAACCAAGAAGTATTGAATTCCACCTTCCGTCAGCAGAAAAGCCTCTTCAGCCTGGACTGCCGGCCTGGGCCAACTATGTCAAGGGAGTGGTGCAGTTCTACAAAGGTACACACCTGCCAGAAAAGTGGCGGAACCAGGGGGTGCGAGGGGGTCTAAAATTCCCCAACCCTGAAACCCCTCCCCCGTCAACACCCTGACATCCCCCCCCCCAACACCCCCATGACATTCCCTCTATAACATATGCCAGTCTCGAAACATACAGCATTTTAGGGTCCATTCTGAAAGAAAAAACAATCTTTATAAATCTATTTTCGAAATTGTGGGTGGGTGGGTCAACACAAATAACTGAAACTGGAAATTCAGTTTACAAATAAATTAATAGTAGAAAAAATTACTTAAGAGGAGAAATCTTCTAGATCGTCTGTCATGTTTGTGCTGTCCATGGCTATTGGTCAACCTTGTTTTGATAGCCGATCTCCACGCCTGATGCACCACGATGTGTATAGGGCAAGTTACTTAATAATCTGTCAATATTTAAATATCAAAATTTGGGGTGGGTGGGTCAAAATAAAAAAAGATTAAACACTGATTATTAGAGAAAAGTTGTACAGACAGTACTTTTGGAATGGTATTTTGGCTAGTTACCTTATTCTGGTAAGCATAATTGGTTTGTGTGTAGCAACTTGTTGTGCTTTAAAGCACACAACGTAGCTAAGCACAACCAAATTATGCTAACCAGAAAAAGGTTACCAGCCAAAATACAGTATCACATGTACAATCCATGACTGGTTTACCTGCTTATTTGCTTAGCAGAAAACTTTTGACCCTTGTTTTCTGCTTAAGCAGCTCTATCAAATTGGGACCAGTACATCAAGCTTGACAAAACCTTTTTTTCAGTACATTGCCATAATTTTCCCCCTTGGAAATGTCTCGAGTTTAAATAATATGTTTTAAAAAATCACACATTTTTTCCAGGTACTCCGTCCTCGTTTGATGCAGTTATCGTCTCATCTGTTCCCCTTGGGGGAGGTGTATCAAGCTCTGCCTCTCTTGAGGTTGCTACCCATACCTTCCTGGAGGCCCTTGACCCTAAGGGACCCGTGTCGGATCTCAAAGCAAAAGCGCTGACCTGCCAGAAGGCAGAGCATGAATTTCCCAAGATGCCCTGCGGCATTATGGACCAGTTCATTTCGGTGATGGGGAAGGAGGGGCATGCCTTGCTGATTGACTGCCGGTGAGGAAGGATCATTGTCGAATTAATTTGTGAATGTTGGCCAAAACAAACTGTAACAACTAATACCTTTTCTTTGTGTCAGTGTATTTAATTAACTTATCTAAGTTGAATTTGTTTTTTTAAGTTGGTCCCGAATCACCATAATGCAAGTTCTTCGAAAGTTGCCACTGCATTAAATAGCGATAGCCAAAGTCGTTTCAATCAGTCACAGTCGTCAAGTTACATGCTCTGAGATTCAGTTCAAACTTATATACCATCCAGATCCATGGACGCCAAGTTGGTACCCCTCGCCGACCCGCAGCTCGTAGTGCTGGTAACCAACTCCAACGTCAGACACGAGTTGACGGGGAGCGAATATCCGACACGCCGGCGGCAATGCCAAGAAGCCGCTGCTGCCTTGAGCAAGAAGAGCCTCCGAGATGCAACGATGGACGATCTGTTAGGTTGGAAACAAGCTTTATGATAAATATATTTTCATTTAGGATTGTATATTTTTTATTAAAGATAAAACTGCAGTCCTGCAGTTAAGTTCAAGTAGGTTGCATTGATTGGCTCTCCTCTATTGTCCATTTATAAAAATCTATTCAAGTTCACGAAACGTTTTTGCATTTCATTAATAAATGTGGTAATTAGTATAGAATTAAAGGGCAGCTCAAGACCCAAGTTTTGTTCAATTTAGTTCTTTTATAGTTTACACTAGCTCAATTTTTTAAAAGAAATTATGGAATAATAATGATAAAAAATAATATTCAGTTCTTATACATGAATATGAAGAAAAAAAAATGGTTCTCATTCTGTCCTTGTCATACTGACTGAATGAGATTGTCATTCTGCCTCCTCAGCCAGTGAGAGCAGCATGGACAGAGAAGTCTACTGCAGAGCGAGGCATGTGATTGGTGAGATAAGCCGCACCACCGAGGCTGCAGAAGCTCTGCAGAAGGAAGACTATGCCACCTTCGGTCGTCTGATGGTTGAAAGCCACAACTCTTTACGGTCAGCCACTTTCACTTTTTGTTTTGTCAGCTCACTTGGTTCATTTGCCTCCTTTTGCCTCAGTGAGGGCGCTGTTTGAGAGTGTGACATCATATGCAAGGGTTTTACATGTATAGCCCTCGTGTATATCAGAGACATGTTGTGACCATACCAATCTTGGCCTAATATAAGCTCATTAAACAAACTTCTTCATCTGGTGATAGGAGCTGCACCTCATGCACATCCTAGCTATGGAATGCATTGTAAACTCCCCTATCGCCATTGTGAGAGATGCATCTACACAGTGCACTGGCAAACCTCCTACTGTCTGACCCTTCGATAACAGCTGCTGTGGTTTTGAATGAGTGATAGCAAGGGTGTGATTTTTTTAGGATTTTTCCAGAATTTAGGATTTTCTCAAAAGTCTCTTCGGCCTTTAAGTTTTCTTGAATGAAGTAACTCTATCACCAAAGGGAGAAAGAAATAGTCCATATTGTGTCCAAACCTGTAGATTTGTAGTTCTGGTGATGCACTGATCAGTCTGTAAACCTCCTGAATGGTAACTTCTGGGAGGCTTTGGGTCTAGAATAAGGGGAACCCAGACCCACAACCTACAAGCCATTTTTCAGGAGTTTTCACTTTTGTGAAATTTCATCCCTGTGATAGATGAACTCCAGCCTAAAATATGATACAATGTAATGAATGCATCTCTACTCAGTACAGTCAACCCTCCTACTGTCTGACCATTCAATATCACCCTCTGTGGTTTTGCATGATAGATAAACTATGCATGCGAATGTTGTGTGGTGAATGCATCTACACAGTGCACACATGCATGTACAGTTTGCTCTGTGTGACATGCACAGTTGAGCCACCCTACACAACCTGTGCAGTTGAACGCTTTCAAATGGTTGGTCAACTCACTGGAAAACGGTACCTAGAGTAGGAGGGTAACAGTGAATGAATGTATCCAGTAATCTAGTATTTAGTCCTCATTTCTTCCAATAGTGATGACTACGAAGTGAGCTGTCCAGAGCTGGACCAGCTAGTGGAGGCTGCCATGGCTGTAGACGGTGTGTATGGATCACGCATGACTGGTGGTGGGTTTGGTGGATGTACGGTCACTCTGCTGAAGAAAGACGCTGTTGGGAGAGCTGTGGAGTACATCAAGGTAGGATTTTTATGGATGTAGTAATGAGCATAGTAATGAGCTTACCGTGGGGCTTTTACACGCTTACCATGGAGCTTTTACACGCTTACCATGGAGCTTTGACACGCTTACCATGGAGCTTTTACACGCTTACCATAGGGCTTTTACATGCTTACCATAATGTTAAAGTGCAATTTGTTTCTTAAAATGGCGAGCGTGGTAGACATAGCAGTGTGGCATTGTTGCAAGGGGTGAATTCGCAGTATTTTTGGCCTTCTGAGGGCGTGCGTGAACCAAATTTACGAGATGTGAAATAAGTGAAACAAACTGGTTTTCCCATTATTATTTGTACAAGAAAACATCCAGGCAGTCAAAATAAGATAAAACTGATTGTGATGCAAAGAAATTCGCGTCTAAAAATATGGTCAAAAGTCTGTAAATCCTCCAACACCCTGTAACTTCAGAGGCTTCATCACTAGAACAAAACAGAAGACAGCAGCATGTAGACTGACATTGGACTCTGGTCATGTTGATATATTTTTTAAATTAGACACCTTTTCAGAGTCTGGTGGTTGCAAAAACGTAGCTAGTGAGGTCATCATGATCCTCTTCATTCGGAGTTGAAGAGGTCGTGACGACCTCGAAAGCTGCATCTTTGCAACCACCAGACTCTGAAAAGGTATCTAATTAACTTATAAAAGACAAGACCTTTGTTCACATTACGGGAAAGCCCCATTAAAGAGGCCAGAATAAAACATCCTTTTCATCTGACAACCAACACCTGTTATCTCCATGCAAGATAACAGGTGCTGAGTAGTTAATCTGCCTGAGGCAGTCAGTGGCCCTACTGGTTAAAAGCTGTGAAAAGGATGTATATTTACTGAGTTTTTGTAGTGAAACTCAGCAAATCTGTAATGGAACTTTCCCAGTAATGATTTCCCAGAATTCTGCATTGTTGTAATGTACAACCACCACCCCGTGGGTTTTTAACTAGTTCTTGACTGAAACCTTTTCCAGATCTTCGAAGCTCTAATTGTCACCTGTCTTTTTTTTCCCCACAGGACAAATACTTGGGCAAGCCAACATTCTACGTGACTGCTCCATCTAAAGGTGCTCAGATACTTTCTGTTTAAGTATCGATAATCTCTGCATTCCAGGGTTTTTTATTATGAAACATAAATTGACAAGTAATCATTTGTCAACTTTGTAACTATTTCTTAAATTGAGTTGAAAGGACCATTTCGGAAAGATTTATTCTCCAAACTGAAAATTATTTACTTTCAAGTAATTGTCAAAACAATATTTAGAAGTATAGAGGATGCTTAAAAGTGTTTTTTTTACCAGTATGTAGTTCCCTCCTGCCTATACCTTGTCTATTTTCAAATAGTTTGTCAATTAAAAATCAATGTTAACTGATTTTAAGAACAATTGTTTGAAATTGAAATTTAAAAAAATAATAAAAAACACATTTTGAAAATGCACAACTGCTCGGAATGATGGCCTTTTCTAGAAACCACAATGTCTGCTTAAGCTCTGTCCACTTGTTTTCGAAGCCTTGTACCAAAAGTGCACATTTTCAAAATAACGGACAGTGCCTAAACAAAGGCCAACGTCAAGGTTTCAAAGGCCTCTGGCTCGTGTTGAAATCAGAGCATTCAGATTTGTCCATCAGGCATGATACTTGGTCCTTGGACAAGAGTAGCAAAGTTTGATTCTGCATAGGGGCTGACCTACATGTACACATGGTAGCGGCTTAATACACTTTTCAGGCTATTTTGTTTCACAGTTTTTCTGATTTTTTTCAAGGGCAAAAAAAAAATTGGAAATCAGACTGAAGTAGGAATGATACTATGTCTGGTCCATGTTGGCTCTGCAGTTAGTTTGAAAATGTGCACTTTCCACATGCGATGCTCCAAACACGGAGCCCAAACTGTACAATTGTAAATTATTCTATGTGTGCTGCCACCTTGTGTCCAATGTCTGCCAATAGAAAAGATTTTCAAACATACACGTAGAAATGGAGAATGCCAAGCTCAGTTGTCATCTGTGTCTGCTGTGTGCGCCCTCTATGTCCGCTGTGGACATAGAGCATCAATACCATGTGACACGCCTGTATGGCAAAACAATCCAGGTCAACGAATGGGAAAGCTAAAATTTGCCATGCAGATAAAAAATGGCAGCACACACAAGTTGCCTCAAAGCAGATTATGCACAGATAACTAGTCACATCATTCCCTGGGTTCTGTTCTATGATTTCAAATTATTAGCCGTGTTTTACCCATACACTGATGTTTGTCAAGCACTGTATACTCAGTACTTTCCCAGGGTCCTGTTGGAAAAAAATCCACACGCATGTTACTCGGTGGTGAGAGAGTTGTGACAACTTGTGATCGAAAGCAATTTTCATTCAAAAAAAGAGGTACTTGCACAAACAGGGTGCCAGACTAGACCACACATTGGGTTGTGCTACATTTGGACTGAAAATGGCGTCCAGTAACCACATGATCAAAAAAACATCCTGGTCCCTCTATGTTGCAACTCTCTCAAATCACAGCTCTGCATGAGACCGCCAGCTTGCCTAGCAGCTAGAGGTAGCTCAAATCCAATAAATACCAGCAGCAAGTACACCATTGAGTTAGTAAAATGGAAAATGGAAATTTTGGAAACGATTACTCAAATTGCCAAACATTTCCTTTTTCAGTAAATCAAACCAAACTAGACAAGATGAGTTTTGTACTTGATTTATTGGAGTTTACACAATCTTACGATAATATTTAGACGAAAGAAACATTAATAAACAAATCTGATATTTTCACATAACTGGTGGTAGTAGATATTATTTGACCACACAATAATATGATCGAATATTTCATCTATTTGATCAAAATAAATTACAAAGAAACTCTCTGTCAAACTTGGTCACAACTTCTTTATCAATACATCAAAAAAAAGAATACTTTTCAATTTGTTTACAAAATTCATGACCCCCCCCCCCAAAAAAAAAAAAACCCCTAAAACAACAACAGCCACCTCAGACATATATTTATCCCAAATGTTGGGAATTAAACTTTAGTATTGAGAACTTTTGAATATTTTTCAAATTTGTTGGTCAATTTATTCAGGGTTCCCACAGGGGTCTTAAAATATTCCATGACATTCCAGGACAGAATCAAGCTTTTCCCTTGACCAATTCTGATGCTGTTTTGACATCTTAATATTTATAATACACCGAAAATAACCGTCTATGTGGTGAGCATTATCACAAGCTAGGTGGCCTCTACCATCAAGAATCCTAGTCTTGACACTTGCGTCCTTGAGCAAGATGATCGACCATAATTGGTTTGCGCTTCAGATGGGACTTAAAGTCGTAGGTCCTGTGTGTCGTGTAATGCATGTAAAAGAACCCAGTACACTTATCATTATGAGGAATGGTTTGCCCTCTTGCATGAATAGCTGCGGATTGCACTTCCTTCTTTCAAGTCCATCATCTACTCTTCAAATGTTTGGCCAGGATTGGGCCACAACTCACAGCCTTCTCGTTTGCTGCCATCAGGGTCCAATTTCATAGAGCTGCTTAAGCAGAAAATATCGCTTAACAATTTCCTGCTAAGCAGAAATGAGCAGGATACCAGTCACAGATTGTACATGTGACATAGTCGTTTGGCTGGTAACCTTATTCTGGTAAGCAAAATTTTGTTGTGCTTAGCAAGTTTTTGTGCTTAAGCAGCTCTATGAAATTGGGCCCTGGTCCCAACTTCATAAAGCTGTTGAGCAGAAAATTCTGCTTGGCAATATTCTTTATTTAGGAAGAAATGAGCGGGGTACCAGTGGCAACAATATAAACTTTATGGAACGTTGGTTGGTAACCTGTTTCTGCTAAGCAAGATTTTCCTGTGCTTAGCAAGTTTTTTGTGCTTACAGACTTAATGAAATTGGGCCCTGGTCTTCAAGACAGCACTGCTCCTCAAGGGCTGGGTATCGTAGGTGTGGCATAGATTGGGGTGATGCACCACAATCGCAAGGTGCTACATAATTGGGTCTCTTAGTTCATAGCTCAGCACACCCGTCTTTCAAAAATAATGGGCACTTTCAGACACCCAATGGGTGTGACCAGGGAGCTATAAATAGGAAAGCGCTAAATAAGAGCTGTATGCCTTAATACTATTATTATATACACATCATAATGTTGCACTGAAAGGAAACAAGTAAAGGCCATACATGCATCTTGAGGAAGTAAACTGGAGTACAAACTGGAAGATGACTATAACCACAAATCATCAACTCCGGACTATAAGGTCATTCGTTCAGTTTCTACGGATTTCATAAAATAGGTTTTGCATATTTTGGAGCTCCGGGTAAATGGAGTTTATTGATCAAGAGTGGTCTCCAAAGTAGAGTTTGGCAAAAAGAAATGTTCATTTTCTAAGAAAAAACGAATCTGTGATTTTGTTTTTTCCTTCAATACCCTTTTGATCATTACGGATATGAAATTGCAGGACCTTACAGCACTGAGCCATCGATATTATGTATCGGACGAGGGTTGTGCAAGATTCCATGGCTTTCCCAAATACCTTTTCCTTATATTTCAATTTTCCATGACTCCCTGTAAAATAGCAAGATTCCATGACTTTCCCCCCAAAAAAGCATACTGATCAAAACATTGAGTCGTTAACCACCGGTTCTTTTTCAGAATCTACAGTACTCAAAAGAGATTTTCACATGGTGTTACCGCAAACCTCACTTAGTTATACTTCCACCATGCAAAGTTTCAAATCCTACACAATAACTTTAAAACCCCAGTATTTTCCATGACTGTGGGAACCGTGTAACTTGTCGTACTCGGACCAACAATTAGTTCCATCCAACAAACCACTATCCTTGTGCTATGAAGTATATTAAACGACGCAAGAAACCTTTTCAATTTCAATTCATACTACAACTTTGATGAAACAGCTACCCCCGGAGGCCAATTTTCACAGAATGCTACGAATCACAAATTTTACAAAGAAAAGGAAAAAGAAAAAACCCACGAATGAAATGAAACGCAGCTTCAGATAATCATCAAATCATTAAAACTTTGTTCTGATTTTGATGCACACTCGGAATAAATACAATTTTAAAAATGAAGCTGTTATGGAATTCAAAATTGGGCTCAAATATCATCTATGACAGACAGTTCAACAGTGGACGCAAATGTTATGACGAATAAACTATACTCTAGAATTATTTTAAAGTAATAATTACAACTTGCATAGCTTCTGAAATGACACAGGAAACTAAGATCGTTCTTAATTAATTCCAGAGAGTAGAAGCACAATTCATGTCACCTTTTTAAAGGTAGGGTCATAGATTGGTTTTTGTCAACGTGATGCTAATTTACAGGCAAAATTATAAAGAAAGATACAATAAAAGTCACATGTGGAAGTTTCAGCTGAATACAGTGTCTACTTGCTGAGAAAACAGCAAAAAAACTGTTGTGGTATAAAAGCAAAAGCGCTTAGCAGGTATCGGCCACATCTCTGGCCGCAGCATTCAAGAATGGACACCAACCCTCAGAAATTTGAGAGCCATTCATGCATGAATCATTCCTCAGATTCAATTTTGTGGATGAAAAATTATCCATATCATATTACTTTGAAGGGAATTCCGTCTCAAAATAGTTTATACAGCCGAAGTGCTTCTTACCAAGTAAGAAGTTCCCAACCCATGACCCTACCTTCAAATTTATGGTACACTTAAAATATCGTCATCTGGGGGGCGGGGGAGTGTAGGATTTGAACATTTATCCTGAAGACAGATCAGAGCATACTGATCAAAATGTTGAGTTATAAATTGTTACAACAACCGGTTGCTTTCAGAGCCACCTCAACTCAGAAACACTCCATGTACATGACATTACCACAAATCATACCAGAATTCTTTTTGATGTGTTTGCCATCAAAGAATCATCTTCAGTTGTCTTAAATTTTACTGCATTTTTTTTTACACCAGACCTCAATATTTAATGTTGACTTCATTTCATAAACAAACGTCCCTTGCATATTCAAAAAGCTCACAATCCCACTATTTTCTTGGATTCAGAGGCCATAATATTGAGGCGTGTACTTCTGGCCGTCAGAAGGACAGAAAATAGGCAAAAGGTTTCAACTAATACCAAAATATAACAACTAGAAGCCAACATCCACAATTTCAATCCTTAACTCTAACCACCCAGAACACTTCAAAATCCAACTGCATGTTTTGTTTGATTCTGTTAGACTGAGGACTGTACTACTAAACTGATAATGCTTTACATGGGATCAGGCATACCACCATAATCAGAGTCCAACAGTTTGAGTGTTGAGTTACTGAATGGTGTTGGATTTTATTACAAAGAGGAAGGGTCCTCGTAAATCACTCAATGAAGTTTGTGTTAATCCTTCCTCGAACCAAAAAGGACTTAATTTCATATGTCCTTTTAAGCACACAAAGAAACTTTGCTTAGCGAAAAAAAATAATAAATACAATAAAAACTTACAAGCCAGGGCCCAATTTCACAATTCTGTTTAGCAGAAAATGGAGCTTAGCAAATTTGTTTCCTAAGCAAAAATTAGCAGGGAACCAGTCACTAACAATATAAATAACATTATGTTTTGGCTGGTAACCTGTTTCTGCTCAGCAAAATTTTTCTGTGCTAAGCAAATTTGTGTGCTTTATAGCTTTAAAGCAAATAAACTTCTTCAGCAATATACATGTTTTTGTCTGTTAATATAAACAGCGACACGAACCTCTGTCCAGGGCACGATTTCATAAAGCTGCTTAAGCAGAAAATTTGCTTCAACATTTTCTGCTAAGCGAAAATAAGCAGGGAACCAGTCACAAATTGTACATGGGACATGGGCCCAATTTCATGGCTCTGCTTATCGCTGAATTCTGCGCTTACGATCACCAGTCTCTCCTTACTGTGCAAGCGCCAAATTTCTGCGCTAGCTGTTTAATCGAAGAATGCCTAGTAACGCGGAGTACGCACGTGCACAAGCAAAAATTCTCTGCTAACCCGTGAATTATACTTGACGTAAGCACGGCATTTCCTGCTTCCGATTCTTTGCTTACGGTGAGCAGAGCCATGAAATTGGGCCCTGGTATTTTTGCTGGCAACCTTACTCTGGTAAGCATAATTTTGTTGTGCTAGGCTACTTTTTGTGCTTAAGCAGCTCTATAAAGTTGGGCCCCGATTTCTTTCATTCATTTGATGATGTCATGACCTCCATCAAAACTGAATAAGAGTATCTTCTGTAGATTGAAGTGAGAACTCAATAACTCGTTGATAATTCAATAACTCGTACAGTACATTACTGCATCGTGCATGAGTTACCATAAACACATAAAATGAAAAGAGGAAACAAATTATTCGACTGACAAACGGCCACCACAAAGGTTTAGCAAACCATTACATGAATGGTTTTGTCCTTCAGTGACTTAATGTTAAAAATCGTTAAAAAGTTTGTACACCTATTTTATTTCGCATTGCGTTGCCAATGCTTGTTTGCAGCAATACCAGTCACCACTGTTTTGAAGCAACTGCATCTGCAAAAAAAAGAGCCCAAGGTTTGGGGTTTTGTTTTCAATACAGATACAAACAGTTATAGACCAACACGAAGTAAAAAGGGGTAACGCAATGTATCAATTATTCGATAAAGGATATTCAAAGGAAATTCATATTTAAAGTAATTCCATTTTAATGGCATTTTAACGGCATGCCACAAAAAAAAAATCAAGATTACTAAGTCGAATGAAACCATAGAACACCCGATAGATGAGTGAGAACTCCGCTGCCTTTCTACTTCTTGCCACCGCCCCACCACCCCTTCAAGAATCCTGTGATGCCTCCGGCTGCCACCTTCTGCTCTAGTTTGTCGTCAAGCGACGGCAGCTCCACTTGATTCAAGGCGATGTCAAAGAACAGCGGCTTGCACGGGATGGGTTGGAAGTCTGGTGGGAAGGGGACGAGGTTTGGTTTGCTGGTCGCCACATCGATACCGTCTTGGTATTTGTTCAGTCGTTCACTGACCGCTCTCTTGTCCGAGGTGACCTCTAGCTGGGCCATTCCAGAGGTCACGTCCTCTGAATCTGACAATAGAAATATTGTTCACAACACAAAAATTAATTAACCCTCCTCCTGGGTGACCATTTGAAAATATTTCAAAAATCCACTCCTCACACTTGCCCGCCACTCTATAGTGTTACCATTCAATTCAATTCAATTCAATTCAACTGTAAAAATTTATTTCCACGCACAATTCACTAAATAATGGAGATCAGATAGTAATAAATGAACATAATAATGCATGGAGTCAAGGTCCCGTAATCAAAGCATAAAATTGCAAGTATTTCAACAATAAAAGTATACAATTTAAGAAAGCACAATGAAATAATAACATGGAAATTAGTGACAGTAAACTTTAAAGTTATGCAGGGTACTGTACAAATACATATATATATAAACTGAACAGAAAGTAAAAGAGAAAGACACAATAAAAAAAGAAGCGTAAACCAACGGCTTTCGGGATTTAGGGTTAATAAAAAGTAACAACAGAATCATTTAACTTTGATGAGTATATTAACTTTAATGAATAATGTGAAAATAGCTTCTGAATATACTGACAAGTATTTGGCACATTTTGTGAATAGCTTGAAACGGGTAGTAGTTATAAAGAAACCCACCTAGAATAGATAATGCATGGGCAGAGTGTTTGAGTCCGTTTACTTTCTTTGTGAGTTCCTTCAGCTCCGACAGCTCAGTCTGCAAAAGGGGGAAAAGAAACAACATTTAAGAAAATCGTAAACCAATTCTTGAAGCTCAATGTCATTCCTTTCCCACAAATTTACAATTTAAATTAAGATAAAACAACACAGAGATGGAATTTGACAAATGGGAACAAATCTTGAAAAATGGCTGTCAGGCCTGGGTGCCCCCTAAAAACCCGGTTTATACTTCCTGCGAATGCAGATGCGCAGCAAATTTTGGTGGTGCAATAATTGGTACACGCTATTTTTCCAAGTTGTGACACAAGAAAGTTTGCTTCGCACGAAGCATTCGCAGAAATGAACCGGGCTTTATTCTAGACCTAGCAGCACCTGTTGTTGCAATTCAGGTTTTACTCACTGCATCACTAGAAAGTACAAAACTAAAGGTTTATACACAATTTCTCTCTCTCTTCTCTTTGGGTGACTGCTTTACTTCTTTCCAGAAGATTTGATGCCGCAAGGAGATTTTGGGAAAATCCTGAGAAATCACATGCCTGACTAAAACACTTGAATGTGTTTTTGTCAGTTTAGTGAATGGTTTTATCGCTATGATTTTTTTGTGAACTTGATCTGTAGTAAAACAAAATTTGAATGGAAAGATAGAAAGAAAAGAAAATCTGACAAAAAATATGTACCTTCGATTTGCCTTTGACTTTTCTAAACTCCTTTGTTGTGCTATCAATGTGTTGTAGAACTCTCTCATACAGAGCCGATGCTTCTCTCCACTTCTTCGTCGTAGTGTAGGATTGAGCCAGATAAAAACACCTGCGCGAAACAAGATGAAAAAAGTAACAAGGTTTAGCTCAAGAGTGCCTTAAAGTAATTGTGTCACACATGTGTGCCACTGCTGCATGCCCAAAGTTTCCGCTAGAAAGCTGGCAAATGTTTGCGAGTAATTTAACCAGAAATCATCCATTTCATCTTTCAAAAGCATTTCCTACGACAGAAACTTTTCATTCTGAGAAGACCTGTCTTTGAAGGCCAAGTCCAATTATTCAACTTTTCTTGTATAAATCATAAAAGGAAAAACTAGCTCAATGCAAATCCTGTGGGCTTCTGGTAATCAGTGGGAGCCAGTTTGTGTGAAGTGAGCGTGGCTTAATCATATTTATGAACAAGGCCCAAGTTCAAAGAGCTGCTTAAAATATTTCTTCTAAGCAACAATAAACATGATACCAGTCACAGATGATATATGTGAAATGGTATCTTAGCGTGTAACCGATTTAAGGTAAGCATGATTTTATTTGTGCTTGGCTGTTTTTTCCTGCTTAATGCAGCTCTATGAGACTGGCGAATACTCTGCTTTGACTAAGCAATGTGGATGTAGTTACCTCAGAGCTTTATACTTGAAGATCTTGGCAGTCAGTTCCTGCTGGAGACTGTCATCCTCTTCTAGCCCAGCGAGCTGAGAGATTTCAGTATGATTCTGCAAATAATTCACTTAATACATTAGTCAATTTTTTCTTTGTCCCCCCCAAAAAAAATAATAAAATAAATAAATATTCAACAAATTTACCCATCAGTTTTCCCTATGGCTTATTACTTAAAAATACAAAAAATAAAAACTTTAATTGATGACAACTACATGACCATACTCTCAGTGAGACCTAAGCAATGTGCAAAGTTTTACTTCAAGGATATCAAGTTGGAAAGTTGGATCTTTTCTCTGGGAAAACTGTGGCTGACGGAAATTAACATTCTGCATCAGAAACAAAGAGCAATGAGTCACAAATGCAGGGATGTGATAGGCTGTTGAAAAAACCCTGAACTGTGAGCGCATTGCCACTTAAAATCTTAGTTTGCCTCGCTGGTATCCTCATTTATTTATTTATTTATTGTTTATCCTGGGCAATCCATTCTGTGAGTTCAAAAAAAACTCACTGATCTCCCACGGATCCCTTATAAAAACTACAAAAATGCACTGAATATACAAGAATAAAAGGTTACAGGAAAAAATCATTGCACAATCATTTAAAAAACACTGGATCCTAGCACTCATAAAAATTACAAACATAGAATTAAAATCGGATGAATATCATAAATCTTTATCAGTCTACTAACATTCTGAAGAAAGTTTTGTAGAAAAAAAAGGAAAGATAATTCTTCGGCTATGCTCAGCTCGACCAACCTGAATGATGCTGTCGTAAATTCTGATGAGATCCTGCGGCTTGTTGGCCTTCTTGTTGTTGGTGCTTCCGGGTGTCGTCACGGGGACAGTCAAGCCCGTCTCCGGCAGGTTCTCCTTGAGAGTCTCTGCGATGAGGAGGTTCCGCTCTATCGTCTTGGTGAGGCGGATGTGCATGAGGTATGTGTAGAGGTACTGGGAGCTGGGGATGGGGCCGTCGGACTTCTGGGCTCGCTGCTTGACAGTCTGCAAGGACGCAACGGAATGGAAACTCTCTTCACTACTGAATGCATTACTGTTTACAGGCTTATAATTACACTCGATGAAGCAAACATTTTAGAGTGTTAATGAAGTTGGCACATGGTCACATGCAGACTTGTCACATCATGTTACACGCCAGAGGTTTTGTTATACCACGCCTAAAATGTGACAGAGAACACCCCCCCGCCCCCCCAAAAAAAACCAAAAAAAAACACCAAACAAACACATAATTTAACACACTTTTTTCTCTTGTACAGAAGTACACCCCCCTTAAAATCCTCAACAGAATTCCCGATATTCCCAAAACATAATAAAAACATAATGGAGGGGGGGGGGGGGGCACCATGCCACATATCGAGCAACGAATGGGGCATCAAGCATTCAACACGTTTCTTTTACTCACAGGATCTGCCTTGATCTCGTCTCGTAGAATCTGCAGAGCGTCTTTACATTCCATGAGTAGACTCTCATAGATCAACATCTTACTCTCTGGATCCGTAGAACTCTTCAACTGCTTCTCGTTCTCTTCACAGCTCACCAGAAACGTCCGCACCTTAATAGAAACAAAACAAAATTCAAAGCAATTAGGGCTGTGCATCTACGTTTTCTTTCCAAAATGGCTAACTGGAACTTGTGACTTCCGGTTAACTGTTTAACAACTTGTCCCACTTCCAATCTGAAGTATGAGCCAATCTGTAAAAGAAGCAACTGTCAACACACTTACCAGGATCCATCGGGATTCAAATTAAAACACTTTATAGCCAGAAATCACAGTCATAAAACCACAAATCACAGGTGTGGCGGCATACACAGCAAAATGTTGAACAAATTGTACAGGATTGAAAATAATGTAGTACATTTGGTAGGGGATTAAGATGAGACAGTTCCACCAACAAAGTTCATATTATAAACATTTTTCTGTGACATATTTCCCTCTGAAATGAACCACATTCGCGAAAACTGTATCAGAATTTTTTTTTTTTTCGGTTGTTTAAACCCACATTAAGGACAATGGGTTTACAAGCTGAAAATTGTGTGTTGTTTTTTCACTTATTTCATCTGACTCACACAACTGATGAAGCCCAAATTTTCACAGGTTTGTTATTTCATGTATACGGTTGATCACACAAAACATAAACACTGTTTGCAACTCTTTTGTCAGCTCTACCAATCCTGTATAAAAACGGGTGGAGCTTAACCAATCCATCTATCAGTTGAAGAAAACATGTACATTGAACCAAATAAATCTAGTGTTCACAAAACATAAAAACTTGAAGGAAAAAAAACCCTGCCAACATAAAAAAATATCCGTGTGGCTTTCTGACCTGCTCATTCTTGACCGGCACTAGTCTTCCCCTCCAGGTGACTTCACTCAGAGTAGCTGCCTGCTTCTCTCTGGTCTGCGCTAGAAGGTTCTGAGAAACAACAAACCCCAAAACAAAGAACTTTAAAGGTGCTCGTTGTAAAAACACTTGGGTTCACTGCCCGACGAACGTTGACCTTGTGTTGGCATCGGTGACACAGCGTATTAACAAAATTTCGGGAATTGGGTTTAAAGTTTGCTACTAATTGAAAAACAGAACATCCAAACTGCTCACTTTTTATTAATTTTTTACAAGGAAAGTAGTGGTAAAGACTAACTAACTACATTAAAAAACTGCATAAGCTTTCGTAGCAATAACTATTTCATCGGATGCATCTGATGAAGTAGAAAGCTTAATGCAGTTTTTTGTGTAATTAGTTAGTCTTTAAGTACTACCACTACCTTCCTTGTTTTACTATCAGACTAACCGGGCTAATTTTTAATTATCATTTTTTACATCAGGGATGTAATGGAGAACTTGTTATTAATTTTGCTTAAATCTTGACCACTGGGCAACAGCCTCCTTCTTGTCTCACACTAAGACCGTCTGAGCTTCCGGAGTGTTGCATTTTAGAGGATCAACATGCACTCCATTCATCACCCAAAAGTGGAAAACTAGCCATTTTGACACAATACGGCTGAGCTTCTTATACTTTGTTGCACGACAATTTCACGACAATTTAAAGGCAAATAAAATCCTGAAATCAGGAAACAAAAACCAGACACAACACATATCTGTTTACATATAAATAGAAGCTAAAAGGGCGTCAAACTCCAAAACACGTCGTCCGAAAGGCAGCAATGCGCCTCTCAAGTGCGTTCCTCATCTTCACTTACATCTATATTGGAAGACATCTGACTGCCAGATTTAAGCCTCATCTCTACCAAGTCTTTGATAGCACTCTGGTCGCCGATGTTATACGCGCAGTAACGAATACTTGGAGTTATCTCCTCCACACGCTGTAAATACAGAATACGCTCGTCCTCATTGAGGGCGCTTGCCAACTTCTCGTAAATGTTCCTTTGAGAGAAACGCAAGATTGGAAAATTATAATCATTACATCTATTCCACTGAAATGTAACATAAATTATAAATATTTACAACTGCTTCAATAAATGTGAGCAACAAATTCTTACCAACATTTCTCTGGGAAAAATGTAAGAAATCTATTTCTATCAGTCTATCCTATCAGTCATCATATCTTTCACTGCAAAGCCTGGTTCATAGAGTTGCAGGCTGGCATAGTGTACATCTATCACTAAAAAACCACAGCGGATAATACCGAATGGTCAGACAGTAGGAGGGTTGACAGTGTACTGTGTAGATGCATTCACCACATGGGACATTATTGCAGGCTAGCATAGTTTATCTATCATTTAAAACTGCAGTGGATGATATTAAATGTCAGACAGTGGCGTGTCGTGGCAGAGCGTATAAGAGCACCGGACTCAAGCTCTGGTGTTTCCGACTCAGCAGAGTGTGGGTTCGAGTCCCGGTCGTGACACTTGTGTCCTTAAGCAATACACTTAACCATTATTGCTTCGTCCTTCGGATGGGACGAAAAGCCGTTGGTCCCGTGTGTTGTGTAACGCACGTAAAAGAACACAGTGCACTTATCGAAAAGAGAAGGGGTTCGCCCCGGTGCTCCTGGTTTGATTGGCTGCATATTGCGCCACAGCACCTTGTAAACCATTACAAGGTGCTATGTAAAGGAGTAGGTCTCATACTTCAAACGAAGCCCCACATACCTTGCAGGAAAATACTTAATGTTGAAGCGCCTTGAGCGTCACTGAGTGACGGATATGAGTGCTATATAAGAAGCCGTTATTATTATTATTATTATTATTAGACAGTAGAATTAAATTGCATCAAAAATAAAAACAAAGATAAGTATATGTTCCTATGTTCTGTCACCAAGTCAGTACAGCAGTTAACTGAGTGGCCTAGCAAACAACATGGTATTAATGTATGCCCAGTTGACGCCGAACCACCAAGTGAGATAGAAACGGGGTTCAGTAACACATAGGGCAAAAGTTTAATGATTTATAACCAGTTAAAATCAGGCCTTAATTTTTACAGGTCTCAAATGTGTTCAAACATTTGCATTCCAGTTGTCTGCGTCATAATTCACGTCGTTTTCGAGTGAAGTATGAACGGGGCTTATTAGCATAGTTCAAATCTATAATGATTTATCGGGCCTGGAATTTCATCTTTGAAAGGGCAAAGCCATTTTCATTTTGCAAAGTGCACTTCCATTGGAAAATCATAAAATCTACGGGAAACTTTAGAAGGGGCACCAAGGCCAAGACCAGGGGCAACAGAGGCCATGGCCTCCATGGCCTTCGTGCAATTCCAGGGCTGATTTAGGGCCTACTACTTAATCTTTGTGCTATTTCTGTGAATGTAAATGCATAAAGGACACAATAAAGATGCAAGGGGGGAGGAAGAGTACATGTAAATGATGAACTTACTGTGCCGTGCTGAACATCTTGATGCAGTCTTCCCATTGCTCCCTCTCAAAGTACAGCGTTCCTTTCATCCATGCGCAGTAGGCCTGTCAATCAAATGCAAATAACTCTTATAGAGGGATAACACTAGTCCATTACATTAATCCCTTATATCCCCTACACCCAACCCCAAAAAAGAGAGTAATCATCCCCTCAAAACACAACTGAATCCACAAAGGTTAAATGTATTATACAGGATTGGTAGAGCTGACAAAATAATCAGACGGTGGTCATGTTTTGTGTGATCAATCATACATGAAATAACAAACCTGTGAAAATTTGGGCTTAATCCGTTGTAAGGAGAAAAGAGTGGAAACCATGTACAATTTTCAGCATGAAAACACATTGCCCTTAATTTTAGTTGTAACAACTGAAATCAGCTGTTGTGTTTTTTTTTAGGTTGTCAGATACAGTTATCTGGAATATGTCTTCATTCAAGAGGGAAATATTTCACAGAAAAAAAAAATGGTTTTAGGACCAACTTCATAACCAGTAAGCTTTCAGACTAAAATTAAACAATGTTTTTAATCCTTACCAATTCTGTATAATACGTTTAACAAGCCACCTATCTGAAGGTGACCCACTGTCTTACCTGAGCTTCTAGTTTGGAGCGGGCGTCACATTTTTGGCTCTGTGACAGTGTCTCCAACTCCTCTGCGTATCGCACGGCCTTAATGAGCCGAGACATCAGGTGAAAACGCTTCCTGAGTTCAGTGTTGGACTCTTGCTTGAGCTGCATCATGAACGCCCAGCATCGCTCAGCGCACATCAAAGGTAGATACAAAAAGCTGTGATGGGAGGAGCAAAGAGGTACTGATAATTGATATGTGATTGAATTGGATTGGTTGTTGAATGCTATCATTAATGCTTAAATCAATATGCGCATATAGAGGCCCAATACACAAACTTTTTACGAATGGGAACTGGCGCAGATAACTGATATGCGATTGTATTGTTGCTGGATTTGTTCTTGAAAAGTAACACACATTCCTAAAACTGGTAACTACAAAAAAACATGTCAATGAAAAACAAATTGATACTGACAATTGATATGCGATTGTACTGGATTTGTTCTTGACCTACACATGTATTATTATTATTAATTTTTGGGTAATGAAACAAAGGATGCTTCATAAGTGAACTTAAAGGTATTGTATACCTTTGGTTTTTGAAACCGTTCGATGGTTTCAACCCTATATAAATGTAGATAGTTTTGACTCACCGAACATCTGTTATGGTTTCTTCCTTGATTTTTCTGGAAACATATTTATTTCTGTTGCCGTACACAAACTTGAGAGACTTTCGTATTCTACGTAGCCTCCTTGAACAGTAGCTCCTACAGACAAACGACATTGAGAAATTATACAACTTCAAAACGTGAAGAGAAAAAAATAGATGAAATTTCAACCCTTCTACTGTCCATGACATTTTGAAATAAGTTGATCAACCATTCAACTGCAAAGGTATGGTTTCAAAGCAGTGCATAGAACAAAGTGTTTTCTATGCGGGTACATTCACAACATGATATCATATTGTAGGCTGGCATAGTTTATCTATCATTCAAAACCACAGTGGATGATATTGAATGGTCACACAGTAGGAGGGCATTGCATCAACACTGAAAACAAAGATACGTATACTGTATAATGTTCCTATGTTCTGTCACCAAGTCAGTACAGCAGTTAACTGAGTGGCCTAGCAAACAACATGGTATTAATGTATGCCCAGTTGACGCCGAACCACCAAGTGAGATAGAAACGGGGTTCAGTAACACATAGGGCAAATTTTTGTTATAAACTTACATTACAACCAGACAAAAGCAGTCAATTATTTTTACAGAAAAAAGAGTTGCCATTTGCCCAGCAGCCTCTGTCTGTGACAAGCAGTGCAAGTCTTGAATGTAGTCAAACATTTGGACTAAGTTTAAGTGTGCAATTTTGTTTCCATTAAAAAAAACCTCAAGTTTGAATTGTGAAACTTGCACAGTCTGTAGTTGGGCTTTACCTAGTCACTAGCCTAAGCGTACATAGTGTAAAAATGCTTTCCACAAAACTGCAGGGCTTGTAGCTCCAAATTTTTACTGGACCAGAATCTATTTTACAAGACAAGAACCTTCAAAACAATGAGCTTTCTACAGAGTTTAACATGTACATGTTTTTTTATTTGAACAAGCACTAAGAGAAGATTATCTTATTGTGTTATGGGTTAGTAGGCCTATATTTTGATACTCAACGGAATTGTATTACCAGACTCCAAGTCAATATTTGAACATCATTTCTTTCTGTTGAAGATACTTACATGTAACAGTGATGCATTATTAATCAATTGAAAAACACAAGACTGCCGGACTTGTCCGGTCATAAGTTTACTGGCCCAGGGCTAAAATCACTGGCCTCAGGCCGGCAGTCCAGTGTCAAATTCGAACCCTGAAGACCACTGTGGGACTTGTTAAAACTTGCTAGACACAAAAGGGTTAAAAATGGTTAGACACAAATTACTTGCATTCCTGTATGAAATTATGCTTTTTGTTTTTTACACGCTGAACCACTATCAGGTTTTTTTTCTCAAACCTCGGCTTGGTCTCCAAATCCAGGTTCCGCGGCTTGGGAAAAGGCCCCTGGTGTTTTCTAGGCACCCTGCTAAATGCATCAAAATAAAACACTAGTCTAACAGAATCAAACAAAAAAACGCAGAACTTTGGATTTTGATGGGTTGGGAATGGTTTGGTTAGAAATTGTTTCCGTCCTCCAACCATCTTTTAAAAATGTTTTGAATTCCTAATCCTACCTATATCGCTGATAATCCCCATGTCTTAATCCATGCTGTTGTTGAGATTCCTTGATGATCTGTAAAACTGCACACAGTGGAGTCAAGGAAATGTCAAGTTTACAAAACATTGTCCTTTATAATATAACGTAATAATATTATTAATTTAGTGAACTGATTTGCTGCGCGCAACACTGGTCCACGATATCCAATCAGTTCATGTATTTATACATGTACATGGAAGCGGTAATTTATTTGTTACCGAAAGGCGAGGCCAATTAAGGATTCTGAATGACGGTGAGCATTTATCAACTTTTACAATTTTTTTTTAGCGGAGTGAATCTTCTGGACCCACCCGAGTACATTGAACACATAGAACCTAATTTTGGGCAAGATCCGGTTTCAACAAAGAACTGTAGCACTTGTGCATAAACATGATGTGCAAAAATTTTTGAACAGGATATTGCGATATATGATGATAGCGGATAGCATTGATGATAGAGTGGAACCAACCGAATATAGATCTAGGAGTAGGGCCCGCTGTAGGACACAGTGAACTCTTACATGTACATTAGATACATGGTTTCTTAGTGCAGTCTAGGACAATTCAGCAACTTTTCTTAATTTATTTTTACCCATTTTAAAAATAAAAATCATCTTTAATTAATATATTTATTTGCCATTTTTTCTTGTCTTTTTAGTCTGCGAAAATGAGGTGGGAGGGGCCCACTCCTAAATCCAACACTGCATAACATAGATTACTGGAAGTGGAACCAGGGAGGGAAAACGTCATCACAATTCACAAAAGCACAAGATGTTCATAATCATATTCCATAAATTAAACAAATTCACACACAAAAATCATGAACTTTGAAAAAGTTCATGATTTATCATTGCGAAATTATTGTTTAAATTATTAATTGATCAAAACTAAATGGCAACCATCCTCTGCTGAACTGCTCAAATATTATTTTTTAAAATATAACCATCCGATTTTGAAAATTTAATTTTCTTCTCTCCACCAGTCATTCTTGCAATTCATTCTTGCCATATGGAAACTACACACGATTGCAAAATGGCACAAAATAGCGCGGCCCAAAGCCCAATACTTTCGTAAATAAACAACAATTTCAAAGCGCAAATTAACAAATTTGTATGCAGTGGGTAAGTTAGATATACAATCGTTCAAAAGGATACCCTCTAAGGTGTAGGAAACGTTGCCTTCTGTCGGTTCTGGCTTCGTTTCTTCTGGCTCTTGGCCGGATGTTTGCTCTCCGGAGTCCATTTTGAGTGCTACACGTGGATGACCATCTAGCATCGACAGAGGGCGCTATATACTCTTTACGGTCACGTCATGTCAGGAGAGGCAACCACCCAGCTAAGCGCAACAAAGTTATGCTTACCAGATTACAGTGACGAGCTAAAATAGCATTTCACATGTACAATCTGTGACTGGTATCCTGCTTATCTTTGCTAAGTAGAAAATTTGTAAGCATTATTTTCTGCTGAAGCAGTTCTAAACGAATAGCTTGCCAAGTGTGAAGGAATAAAGATCTTGGTCCAATTCTTGGATTAAAATTTTAAATAACTATTCCCATTTGTTTGAAAAAGATCTAAGCTTTCAATTAAGGTATTGCATGAGATCAAAAATATGCAACGATAAGCGGTAGTTACTTGAAAACTAAATTCCGACACTATCTCACGTCCATCAGCCATGTACAAACTTTCATGTTTCATGTATTTTGTGCATTGTCCATGGCATTTGGAAACATTTTTTATATGTTTTTCATTTTGAAACTGCATCATCTGTCAAAATTCGTGCAGAGAAAACAATTTCGGAAAAAGAAAAAAGATCATTTGCCGAAAATTGGGCCCAAAATGCAATTACTCATGATTAATTCTTTGAGGGTAAGAGCATTTGATAAAATCATGGATACAAAATTCTAAAATCAACTTCTTGTTAGATACATATCCTATACTTTGTGGGATTTTGTGGAGATTTGTAGTGTACTTTTTCTGGATTGAAGAAATAACCAATTAAATTGAAAAATTAATTTAAATTATTTGGTGGGGTATTTTTTCTTTTACTAAGGTCACTTTCAATTGATCTGTAATGTCTTTGGATTGATAAAATAAGCCCTTTTAATTGTCGCACTTTGAACATCACAACAAATTAAATCATGAACAATTTTTTCCAAGTTTTCACGAAACAATTTTACAGTTCTTACATCAAAATTATCACGTTATCGCATGTATGAAAACAAATCACAAAAGATTACCACTTCCAATTATCTTCAAATAACTTTTCCAAAGGAAAATATAGAATTTTATTTACACCATTTCAAAATTGATGGACGGAATTAAAGATTGCTTTAAAACGTTCTGGGGTGCGTTTTCGCGGCTTTAAACCAATAACTGTTTCGGTCACTGACCAGCGATTAACCAATGGCCAATTCAACTGAAACAGTTATTGGTTACGACCACAAAAACACACCCCTGCAGAGGTACAGAAAAGGAGGCCGGCCCTCTACAGAAAAAAAATTGAGCATTCACCAGAATACTATACACAAAATCACTATGACTTCTAAAATACAAAATATCTCCTGCACTTGAATTAACTTCATCCTCAGATCATTAGCAAACAACAACATACTGAAACAGTAGTAGCACAGCACAGTCACTTATGCAAGGGTGAACATTTTCTCACTAGATAATTTTATATATCTTTAGTTCTACAACAATTTGAGTTATTATTAATCATTGAACCAACATTTAAGTGGTGCTCTTATTTAAATGACCATTATAATTTTTGATATAAAGTAATCCATAATTATTAGAAACTATCAAATTAACAAAATATATAAACAAACCACAACATTATTTCAAACAATGATATCTACAGTCCTTAAATATATTTTATGATTGTTTTTCCAAGCATTATTATTATTATTATTAACCATAAACATAGCACAGAAGACTTAATGTTAAAAATTAGATTTCATCAATCATTCCAACTTAGATCTGTAAAAGGAATTACTTCTGACATGTGAATTGTACCAACTGTCTGGCGTGTCATGGCCCAGCCGTCTAGTTAACGGTACCCCAGCTCTGCTGTTGTCACCAGCAGCGTGTGGGTTTGAATCCCGGTCATGACACTTGTGCCCTTGAGCAAGGCACTTTAGCCATAACTGCTTTGTAAAAAGTTGGGAAGGTAGTGCCTTCTTCTCTACCAGCCAGGCTCCTAGTGGATGACACCCATGCCTACATCCTTACGAACAGTGAAAGGGGCAACCCTGTTTCAGCCCCACGAGAAAGTGGCAATGTACTCCTGGTGACTGTCGGGTTGACAGCCCAAATCAGTTAAGTGTAGCCCTCACCTTGAAGTGGCCGTCTGGCTTTGTGATGTTAGGCAATTTTTTCATAAAAAACATTAAAAAACAAAGCAAAACAAAACATTTCCACTACTAGTAAATAGCACTACTTTGTAGCACAATCTCTCTTAGATGTGATAATTTCAGTCCAGTTTTGATGTGCATAGTAATTCTTTTTACAGATCTAAAAACATAAAACAAATGAACTAGATTAACCCTTTACTTTTGTTTTAAAAGACTAATAACGAAGAAAATGAGATGTAAAAACTGCTGGAATAAATGAAGTCACCTAAACATAATGTAAAACAATCAATAGCCCCTCCAGACTACATGGTATTGGGCTGAGGGGTAAAAAACCTGTAAAAAATTGTGCACCTTCTCTTGTCTTGGCTCAACTTCATAGAGCTGCTCTCTAACCTTCCAGGATCCTCCAAAATAGTCATAATAAATTTGAAGATTGAGGGCTGCAGGCCCAAATAACTATTGCTTATCACATGGGGAGGGGGTGGGGGAACTTATGCAAGTTCTAACATTTTGGTGTTGAGTTACCATAGAGTGCAGGGCCCAATCTCATAGAGCTGCGCAGAAAATCTTGCTTAAAAATTTTGCTTAGCAGAAGCAGGATACCAGTCACAACTTTGTACATGTGATACAGCAGTTTGGCTGGTAACCTTATTCTGGTAAGCACAATTTTGTTGTGCTTTGCTACTTTTTATGCTTAAGCAGCTCTATGAAATTGGTCCCTGGAGAGTTGAGGATTGAGGTCCCCTGTAGGCAAGGGGGCCTAGGGAGTAAGGGATAAGTACAAGAATTAGCTACGCACAATTTTGCTAACCAGAATTAGGTTACAAGTCAGCTTTACTTGCGGAGAAAATTGTTGAGCAAAATTCTCCCCCTAAGCAGCCCTTTGAAATTGGGCCCTGTTTGTCCAGTGCATCTCTGACCCCGATTTAATCATCCCCAGCGCCCTCATCTTCTCTTAGTCATTTTCTTCAAGGAAGTCTCAGATCATAAGAGGGCTTCTCCTCGTCCGCATCCCAGGAGCAATTGTTCCAAAGATGCTGTCCGAAGAAGACGGGATATCTCCTGCAGTTGTCATCCTCAATGCAGTGTCCCGCGCAGACGAAATCCCACCAGTCGTTAAAGTTGTCTACGTCTTTCTGCGTACACGTTGAGAAGCCATCCCTAGTCCAGGTCGCATTGGTGAAATCTGCGTTGCCTTTGGACACTTGCCCTGGAGAATTGAATAAAATACAAGATTAATAACGCCGTTTATTAAAAGTTCTTTTAGTTCAGGGAATCTGCACACTTTAAAAAAGTCAAATTTAAGACTTTTTAAGACCCTTTCAATGCTACACTTAAAATTTAAGACCAAAATAAGTGAAAAAAGCAGGGGAGAACAGCTACAGCTGCTCATGTTTCATCGCTTCATCCAATTTTTTTTTGAGACCTCAAATAACTAAATTAAATTCTTTTTAATGCTTTTTAAGGCCTTAAATTTGGATAGTTCAATTTAAGACTTTTTAAGGATACACAGAAACCCTGTTAGTTAGAGCAAAGATGCAGAAGCAACATTCAAATGATAAAAACCAGATCCATCATAGTTAGGAAGCATTGCTCTGTTTCCCCCTGACCATCAAACTTGAGGTGGCCCATCTCACTACTTTTAATCGCCACCTCGTTCAATTTTTTGCCAGTATTACCATCTTGTTATTTGCCACCAGAGAGGAAATACTTATTTAAAAAAATAATAATAATATTTTGTGTTATTTATGAGCTTTTTCTCACACATTGGATAGATTAAGAATGTAGATTGGAATCATTGTTCACTTATGTTAGCGCTGCATTCTTGTTAGTATGCAGGCTAGGTAAATGTTGTTTCAATCATCAAGTTGAATTTTTTACCACCTCAGTAAGTTCTTCGGCCGGGAAAACACCGTTAGGTGGCACAGTTAATAATTTTAAACAGGTAATTTTTGTTGATTACTCAAAATTTACCAAATCATCATGTCAGTGCAAAAACATTGTGTCTCAAAAAATTTGCCTTCTTGACACCCCATATTTGAAAGTGTACAGATGAACCTCCTGGTGTGAAGATTTACCTATGTTTGCACTGACCCCCCCCCCAAAAAAAAAATTGCCTCTTGTGGAGTATGTTGAGAGCTTTTTGGGGATTTGTCTGATCTGCAGATTAAGTGTGATTTGGCGTTATTTATAAATACAAAATTATTTGGCAAAAATTAGATCCTAAAATAAATTACATTGTGGCAATTAACAGATGATTATTGTCTTAACACTATTCCTAAACCTAAGAATGGCAATTTCCACAGATCTTTGTGGAAGGACAATTTACAGATCAAGCAAGCAATCTGGGAATGGCGACAGCAAGGCTGAAAACCCTCAAAATGAGCAATCTGCAGATTGGGCAAATCCCTAAAATGCACTCCACATCAACAAAAGTTTTAAACCAAATCTCAACTGACTTATTTTGCAATCTGTTTCACTCTGGTCGTTGTAGTCGTATACGTAGCCAAGGTACTCTACCCATTCGTGATGGACAAGCTCCCCTGCCCCAATGGCTGATCGGTAGCCATCAAAGTAACGCAAGAAGATATCCAAGCAAGGACCTGAATTAGGGTCCACTATGACGCAAGATGGGTAGTGCCATGTGTTGGTTCGTACTGAGAAAAAGATAAGAATATTTAATCAGAACAAAATAACTAGACATTGACAAATGGAAGCAGAAGTTCAAAAACATTTTAGTTTATGTTATTGCTTGTAATATACAGTTGTAAACTTGTATACTTTGACAAATTCTTTCATTTAACATGAAAAAAGATACCTGCTCCAGGAAATTGGCAGCTGGATTTGTTCAGCTAGCATTCAGCAGGTTGGTGATTTTCTTCATATGACTTTTACTTTTGGCACTTGCTTTGAGTAAGGACCTAAACTGTACTGTAGTGTTAGTCGCACACACTGTCTATTAATTATGGATGGTAACAAAGCATTTTTTTAAGGTTGAGTAGATGAAGAAGTTGTGTGTCTATATATGAGCACTTCAAAACAACTTTGAACAAATTCTAGAAAAACTTGAACAAATTCTAGAAAAATCTTGACTCTTGTTTTGAGTGTAAATTTAAAGTTAAACCTAGATAATTATTGCATTTGCTTTGAATCTCTTGTGTTCAACTACTACTATAGGTATGTGAAGATCCGCATCGATTGCGGCCGCCATTTTCTGCCAGATTTCTGTTCCGCATCTACATCATGCGTGCTGGGGACATCCCCATAAATTCGCATTTTGGGTGGCTGTCGATGACGGCGACATAGTGGAAAATCCCCTCTTATACCCGCCATGTTTGATTTTTCGAATTGGTGAATGTTTTTACCTTTGCTGGAAAAGTTGAAGAAATTACAAGTTTTGACGGCACAAATACCACTCTAACGCCAAATCTTACGTTATTTAAATGTAATCTTACATATTGGTTGTTATTTCGTCTTTAAAATCTCAAAGTTTCATTGTATTTTATGGGTAAGAAAAAAAATTGACTGACGAGGTTCTGGCCAGGTCTGTGGGCAATTGGCATGAACCACAAGCATTTTTATTCAAAATAGTCGCATTTTTGGTCACAAAATTCTAATCAATTACCTGTAAGATAAATGACGCTAATTAAGGAGCTTCAAATGCTTGTAACTTCCTTATTATTTAAGATATCTCAATAATTTTGGTATCACTGTGTAGGATTTTTCAAGCTCTTTCCAGTGTAGCCCCACTTGTGTGGCCAAGGGACAGGAAACCTGAATCCTTGGCCACACGTCGTCACCCATATTTTCGTCAGCCCACCGATTAAAAAATAGAGGCGCATTCCCTAAGAGCGGGTCGGCGGTTTAAACCACCTCAATGTGTTCACCTACCTCTTAGCTTGACCTGGGTGTTTTGGGTGAGTACATAAATAACAATTTCAAAAGATATTTCAATTCAAAATTTTCAACTTCATCCGAATTAGATTTTCGCGACATGTACTGAGCGCGGCCATTTTGGATTGATTCTAATCGTGCCAATCAATTCATGACGTCACCGGCCGGCCGGGTTGTGGGCGGAGCGAAGATGCGCACATTGCAATGGTTGCTTTATGTATCCGCTCCGCCCACAGCCCGGCTGGCCGGTGACGTCATGAATTGATTGGCACGATTAGAATCAATCCAAAATGGCCGCGCTCAGTACATGTCGCGAAAATCTAATTCGGATGAAGTTGAAAATTTTGAATTGAAATATCTTTTGAAATTGTTATTTATGTACTCACCCAAAACACCCAGGTCAAGCTAAGAGGTAGGTGAACACATTGAGGTGGTTTAAACCGCCGACCCGCTCTTAGGGAATGCGCCTCTATTTTTTAATCGGTGGGCTGACGAAAATATGGGTGACGACGTGTGGCCAAGGATTCAGGTTTCCTGTCCCTTGGCCACACAAGTGGGGCTATTTCCAGTGGTACTAATTGCATTGGTATTGGTTCACTTTGAAATTTTTCTTCACATACCTACCCCGACTCCTAGAACTATTCGGTTCGTTCCGCTATCGGAGACGATAGCGGAACGAACCGAATAGTTCTAGGAGTAACCTACCCCCTACTACTACCCATAGAGTCTATTGTAAATGTATTTATGTCTTTAACGAGACAGGTCATTCCTGTCTTTTGATTTTTTATCGATGAAAACAAACTTCCATACAATACAAGCACATAATATATGCAAGCAAGACATTGCGTCATTCATCATTCATGTCATTAATAATACAAATAGACTGATTATTTTTAATTTTTAGACAGTCAAATGTTAATGTAATACCGGTGAGTTAAGTCTGACATTTATCCGTTCATATTGCCTTGTATCGATATTTAATCCGCTCAAACTTAAACCTTACATTTTTAAATATAAAATCTTTCAGATGTGTCAGTTTGAAGAAAACACGAAGCTACTCACCCGACAAAATTAGCCCACAAATGAACACACAGATTGCATAGAAGCTCGTCTCCCAGGACGCCATGATTCTAAATAACCATGCAATGTCAGCAGAAGAGGGCGCCCTTTATAAACACACTGCGCCCGCGATTTTGACGGCGACTTGAATACTACAGTATCGACGAGTCAGAAAGTGCCCCCCAAAAAGCTGCAAAGATGACATCTGTGCAAGAACTTAAAGCCGGTAATTCATGATAACACGTTATATTCAGTTTATAGCTGGAAAATGATTGGTATTGATTGATGTTGAAGTTGAAACCTTATACTTCTAGTGTACATATTTTCAAGAATCAAGATCAAAGTCATGAAAGTCAAATAGAAATGGTACTTAGTTTTCAGTTAGTTAGGCAAATTATTACTAGGGCCGGGGCTAGGACTCCTGCCTGTACCAGTACCAGGGCCCAATTTCATAGAGCTGCTTAACAGCTGATTTTGTGCTTACTGTCCATTTTGTGCTTACTGTCCGAGTTTTCATTTCACACTGCTGCTAACCGTAAGCACACGAAAAAGGCATGCAAACAATAAACATTCTGGTGCTACTGTACTGTATGAAAATGTATTCATATGACGCAACAATGCAAATTCATACTGAATGCCTATTTAATTAGTAATTTTCTTGCTGTGAATTACGCTTTAGCAAACTTTCTGCTATAGTTAGCACAAAAAATGTGCTTACCGTTAAGCATAGCTATGAATGTGGCCCCTGTGTAACTAAACTAGTTGCGATGATCGTTACCCTCCATCCTCCCGACATTCGCACCCGTTAGGAGGATGGAGGGTTACGATCATCCCAACTACTGTGTAGCTAGTACTGGTGGTAGTGAGTAGTAGGCCATAAATCTACACAAAATCGGGAAGAGGTTGGATGGGGGCGGAGGGCTTAGTTACAACACACATTGCTGATATTTCAATAGCCGACCCACTGACCCAGTAACTGGGGCACTCCTTTTTTCAGTACGACCGCGGATGTCAACATTTCAAAAAAGGAGTTTTAACAGCGCTCCAGTTACTGGGTCTACAATAGCACCAGGTGACAAGTATGAACCAACATTCATTATGGTACTCATCTACCATTACAATTCAACAGCGGTCAGCAGCATAAACATAAACGTGATGTCTTATTTTAATATGGAGGTAGAACTACAAATAGGTAGACCATACAATTTTGTAAATCTTTTGTCTGATAAGTATTTATTGTTTTTTTCTCTATTTTAGTTCTAAAAGAGACATTAGAATCAAGAGGGGTCATGGGTCAGATCAAGGCCAGAGTTCGCTCGGAGGTATTCCACGCCTTAGATGACCAGAGTGACCCTCGACCCCCACTCAGTAATGAGAATATGCTAATTAATGAGCTGATACGAGAGTACCTGGAATTCAACAAGTATAAATACACATCATCGGTGCTTACTGCAGGTACGTGTGCGTCGTGATACTCCAATCTAACCCCATCACTTGGCCAACCTGATGGACTTCCTCCAAATTTTATGGCCCTATGTTTTTACTCAAATCATTTTTGTGGCCTACTTAATCTGACCATAAAACTTGAGAGTGCTACTATACAGGTAGATAACCCGCCCTCTAGAGTTTATTTGAAAAGATTGCTAACTTAAAAAATTACAGTTGGTTGATCACAACCTGCTAAATTGGATACTAATTAAAATAGAGAGCACACAGCAAGCACTGTACATATAGGGAACACACAGTGACCACACAGTGGACACACAAAGAATGCACCGTGAACGTGTGTGAACGCACAGCAAATGCACAGTAAACACACAGTGAACTCACATCCAACCATCCAGAAAGTTATCTTACAAAGAAGACGAGTTTGCTTTTTCCCCCGATATCTTGGAGGCAATATTAAATTATCAATTTCAATTTCTTTTGATGCAAGATGATAGCTCTGCGAATTAAATAATTACCTCCATACTGAGGAAATGAAAAATCAGTATATTATTTACAACAACATTTTGTTCTGAATTTGTTTTCTTCCATTAATTTTTTTTTCTTCAGAATCTGGCCAACCACAGACGCCACTCGACAGAGAGTTTCTGGTCAACGAACTCAACATTACCGAAGACCGGGATACAGCTTCTGTGTAAGTGGGCATTTTCTTGTAACCCTTTTCTTTGGTGCAGAGAGCTTTATTTTATCAAAATAATAATAATCGTGGCTTCTCATAAAATGCTCTAATCTGTTGAACAGTGACGCTCATGGCACTCAAACATTATTACCCCAGGGCCCAATTTCATAAAGCTGCTTAAGCAGAAAATAATGCTTAACATTTTCCTGCTAAGCAGAAATGAGCAGGATACCAGTCACAAATCGTACACGTGACATGGTAGTTTGGCTGGTAACCTTATTCTGGTAAGCACAATTTTAATGTGCTTAGCAATTTTTGGTGCTTAAGCAGCTCTATGAAATTGGGCCCTGGTCTTTGGGCCATTTATTTCATTCCTTAACCATCTCAGCTCCCTTGGGAGTATACAGCTCAAGTATGTAGCGCAACAAGCTGAATCAATCACAAGAACCATCTCTGCCCCCTGGGTGAAATGAAGCAATTGAAGTTAAGTGTCTTGCTCAAGGACAATTAAGTGTCATGACTGGGATTCAAACCCACTCCCTGATGACTCAGCCACCAGAACTTGAGTCTGGTGCACAAACCATGTGACATAGAAACTGTCTCCACCCTCTGGTCTGGGGATTTCAAATTTAAGCAGTCACTTGTGACTAAGCAAGTCATTGTACCAGACAAGTTATTCGAATCAAACTTGCAAATGACCTATTGGAAGATCGGATTGATGCTATGAAAGATAGCTGATAATACTCAAAAGTGATTTTCTTGAGTAGGATTAGCACTTTTGTATCATGATCATTTCAAAAGATGAAAACAAAATGTTGAAACTGTTGCGTATCGTGGCCGAGCGGTTAAGAGCACTGGACTTTTCTGTTTCTGATGGAATCAGCAGAGTGTGGGTTCGATTCCCTGTCGTGGCGCTTGTGTCCTTGAGCAAGATACTTCAAAACAATTGCTTTGACCTTCCGATGGGACATTAAGCCGTAGGTCCCGTGTGTACTAGGATTGGTAGTGCATGTAAGAGAACCGAGATCACTTACTGTGGAAAAGTAGAGGTTAACCCAGGTGTTTCTGGTTCACATAGCAATTACCCTTGTTTATAGGTTTCTTTAGGCTTGCGAGCTACAGCGATGAAGTTCACTTATGAGGCAGGTTTCATTACCAGAAATATAAAATAAGTGATAATATTAAAACAAACTGCTTACCAACCAAAACAGCCTGTTGTGTAAATGCAAGTAGTTGTAATGAACCTATTATTATTATTATTTTTTTTTTTAAACTCACAAGGCCGGACGGCCACTTCAAGGTGAGGGCTACACTTAACTGATTTGGGCTGTCGACCCAGATGAACTGTCACCAGGGGGCACATTGCCACCTACTCCTGGGGCTGAAAACAGGGTTACCCCCTTCACAGTCCGTAAGGATGTAGGCAAGGGTACCATCCACTAGGAGCCTGGTTGGCAGAGCAGAGTGCATTACCAGAGTGCAATTATGATTAAGTGCCTTGCTCAGGGACACAAGTACCATGACCGGGATTCGAACCCACACTCTGCTGCTTATGTTTTTGCCATAGCAAAGTTTTTCTCCAAGGCTAAACGAACTAGCCTTGAGAAAGACTCTGCTAGGCTCGAAAAGTCCTACCGTTTTGCATAATTATTTGTATTGTCCGTTTTTAGGCCCCTCCTCTACAGCATCTTGAGCCACTTTGTACACAGCAAGAAATCATTGCCGAGCCGAGACGCAACAAGATCCTCCAAGGTGTTAAATACCGACGGCAGGCACACTGATCATCACAGAGTACCCATGGCCACCCAAGGTAAGCTCTACATCCGGACCTAACTTCACGGCGCTGCTTGCCGCAGAATTCTGCGTTTCTGGCCCACAGAATCACATGCTTTACATGGCACTGTAAGCGCGGAAATTTTGTGGTGAGCAGCGCCACGAAATAGAGCCTTAAAGAGGTCACATTATGTTGATTGAACTAAAAGAGAAAAGTTTTACAACTCCACGGTTGAAATGCTGTGAATACTTGTCATGCAACATCTTTCGCATTTATAGATTCTGAAAAATAGTAAGATAATTTTCAGGTATATTGAATCTTTTTTTTTTCTTTCAGATGGGGTGTACCATGGGTCCCATGGAGAACCTTTGGTTTTCAAAGGAGGCAGGAGGTAGCAGAATTGTATCTTAGAAACAATGTACAGGATTAGTAGTGATAATTAATAGTAATAATAATAAGACACAGTTTTTATGTAGCCCGGCGGGCGTCTCAAAGTGCTCATTATTTTTCAAGACAGATATGCAGAGCTTTATTTGAGCTGTGGGACCCATTTATGTAGCACCTTGTACGGATTCACTATACAAGGGGATGTGAAATCTGCAGCCATTTGTGCCAGAAAAACCGAGGCAAACCCCTTCTCTTAACGATAAGTGTACTGGATTGATTTCTGTGCATTTCACAACACACAGGACCCACAGCCCATCAGAAGGACAAAGCAATTTTGATGGAAGTGTCTTACTCTAGGCCGCAAGTGCCTTGACCGGGATTCAAACCCGCTCTGACAACACCAGAACTTAAGTTCGATGCACTAGACTGCTAGGCCACAACACAACAGTAATTGTTAGTAATTTTAGAATTGTTTATTTATTACTAGTTTGAAATAGTTTCAGTCTGAAGGGTTACTGATCATAAAGCACATGCACCAGAAACAATCCTTCAGAGAAATAATTCCATCTGAAATACTGTCAAAGTTGAGAAAATAGCATTTGAAGTTCCCTCCCCCCAAAAAACAAAAATCAAAACCCATAATTGCTTATCATTTCAATAGACACAATAAGCCTGGTATGAGCATGCACAAAATCCCTGTCAAAAAATAAATTAATACAAGTTTTTATGACATTTTGACTGGCTGGTTGGAATTTGGTGTTTATGAAAACTAGAAAATAGGAATGAATTTACTCCTCCAAAGCTAATGATCAGTGGCGTACCTAGAATTTTGAAATTGTTTACACTTTAATTGTTTACACTTTAATTGTTGATTGATTGATTGATTGATTGATTGATTGATTGATTGATTGATTGATTGATTGATTGATTTTTAAAAATATATTCATTCATTTTTACAAATTTATTTATTATTTATTTATTTAATTATTATTTTTATTATTATTATTATTATTATTTTTATTATTATTATTATTATTATTATTATTATTTTTATTTTATTTTATTATTTATTATTTTTTTTTTGGGGGGGGGGGGGGTTAAGTGAGGGAAAAGACATAATTTGGGGTGTGTGGCTCCCTCCTTTCCTGACCCCCCCCCCCCTCAATTTGCGCCCTTGCAAATGATCATACTTGTTCTTTAAATTAACAATTTATTACAGTGGTTGTGGTTGCGAATGCAAAGTGACTTGTTATGATGCACAACAGCATGCCACACTGGGCCATACGGGTATTCAAAATAGAACTAATGAATGCAGCGAAGAGTAAAGTGGGACAAGGTCGTGGTTTAGCCCATATTAAATGAGTCTAGAATCGATAGCCTGTGTAGTGCAGTGGTGTAATGTGTCTAACAAACAGGACAGACTTGTTCTTTGTACTGCAAAGGTTTTTAGCTCTATCTGTAACAATGTCTTGTTTTGGGGGGTTTGGTTTATAATTTAATAGTTTTTAACTTTTTATATATTAAAGAAGCTGTGAAGCATTGTATTCCTAAGTAATTTTGGTTATATAATAGATGTTATAAGTTGCATCAGGTATAAAGAATACTTTGTTTCACCCAAACATTGATTTGTGTTAGCGCTGTATACTAGGCGTACTTTACCCAAGTCCTGTGGAAACAAAACAAAACCCCCAAACCAACTCCACAGGCATATTGCTTGGGTGGGGTTTGAACCCAGACCTTTGCCATTCTAGAGCTGGTGTCTTACCAGTCGACCACCTAGATTGCCCGATAGCTAGAGGCAGTTTGAATCCTTTATTTTAGCAGTGGTTAAAACTGCAATCGGGAATAAAGAATATACTATTTGTGTTCAACCCATACACCCATAGCACTGTATACCCAGTAATTTCCCAAGGCCTGTGGAAAGAAATAACAAATAAATAATTTTTAAAAAGATCCACAATCCAGTAATTTGGTATACTTCCCGATTTGCGTGCATTATTTTCAAGGATCAAAAGTGTAACACCTGCATTTTGGAATGAATGCGTTTAGCATATCAAGGCACCTGCATGACAAGGTGGCCCCTGGAGCTGGTTATTTGAATAAATGACTGTGAAGAGTAAATGGAAGGGATGATGGTGTAGTCCAATTTGTGTTTGTGTTGTAGTTCTGTTCACCAAACCTAAATCCCAGCCTTTTATTTTTACAGTGATGACAATGGCGTGTACATGTACAAAGGATGCTTTGTTTGAGACCTTGACAGCAATTTCTAGTCCAATGTCTTGTTTTTCGTTTTTGAGAAGTTCTGTAAAAAAAGAAAAGGAATCTCATTGAAAATTTCGATCGGTTTTATTGTCACTGGGTTTGGTCGGTGTTTCTCTTGCCCATGCTACATTCAGTGACCACCTCAATCATTCTTTTAGCCAATATCACCACTTCGCTGTGAAGTTTTGCCACAAAGGAAATACTATCCCTCCCCCAAAATTTTTTTGGATTTTTGCCAGTGTACATGTAATTTATGAGCTTTTTTTCAAGACCTACATGTATATGTAAAAATCATATCAAGAAATCACAACATGGTAGTGTGGATGGTATCAGGCATTCATATGAGTGCATTATTCTTGTCGGTTTCCAGGCTGCGTAAATTTTGCTTCAGCCAGCGATTTCAGTTTTACCGCCTTGCTCAGTTCATCAGTGAGGGGAAACGCTGAATTTCAAGTTTAAACTTGCAGCAGATATTACGCCCAATTCTACAGATTGCTGTGCAGAGAATTTCTTTAATCACATGGCTTCTTTCAGATCCCTCAATTGACTCAATTCATCTGACATCACAGAACAATTTTGATTGCGCCATTTTGGGGTCAGTCTTCCTGTGAGTTGTTATAGTGCGAATTTTAGGTAAACGAGTGTAGGTTCACTTTTCACTCCCAAAATGGCAGACTGTAGAGAGGCTGCATGTGACATCAGTGCAAAGTGCCAATTAGGGTTAAAATCAGTGGCTAGCTACATGTAAAACTTCTCTTGAAACTCCTACTCTTGGTAAAAAATTTCCAGCAACTGCAAGGGTTGTTTGTGCTGGCAAAACAGAATGTGCATTATGTACATTTACCACTTATCTTCGACAAATTTGAGGCCTCGATTCAGATTGGTTGATCCAAAGCAACAGTAGTGCAATATCAACCTATATTCAATGGTCAAACCCTGATCTAGCAAGGATGTTCTAAAGCCATTTTAAGCTGCACGTCAAATTTGCTTGAAGCAAAATTCATTATCACACGATGCAGAAGCGCTGAATTTGTCCAGCATATTCCACAAGTACTTGTGTAGTACCTGAAATCGATATTTTATTATCAATCACACGACCTTTTTCTTCTGTGATACTTTCTTCAAGCGTTGTTAATTTCAAGTATTGTTTCAATGTGCTTACACAGGACGGGAAGAAATACACATGTACATGTACAAGAAATCAATTACATTTATTGTTTATTTGGCAAAAAATAAAATAAAAATAACGCAATCAAAGAATTAAATCATACTTTTCTAACACCACTGTAGCTGTACTTGGCATTTCTTAAATATTTACAGGTTTTTATTTTCAATAATAATTACATAATGCCTGATAATAGTACAGCTGCAGTATAAAACACTTAAATTATTTCAAAACAGAATCATGAGGGTCAACATTTCATGCACTACATTTTAGAAGTCTTTAGCTGTAATGCCCGTTGATGTTTTTCACTTGAAAGACGTTGACAGATTTCCAGCAAGTTGGTAAATCAGTCTTAAGGTACTTCAATAAAGTGTATTTCTATAAAGCATTACATTTCTATTTCGTGTACACTAGGGGAATGTATCGGCAAAGTCGCCTCCTCAAAACTTCAGGTCTCCTAAATAGTAAAAACACCATAAAAATGAAGGTATTAAACTGTTTCTGTCATCATACTCTTTGAGATAATGCACTGCTGGTTCATCCAACAATACAGGGATGTGATAGGCTGTTGAGAAAAAAACCTGAACGAAAGCATGCGAGCTTGGAAGCATGCGAGCTCGAAAACTTGCAGGCATGAAGCTCAATATTAACATTTATCTTTGGTTTTAAAAGCCCTACTCTGCAATCTGGGCGTAATTATATGGTTTTATGTTCATTTTTTATGAATTTGATCTAAAAAAAAATAAAATAATATTTTTTTTTTTTTTTTTTTTTTAGGGGGGGGGGGGGGCAAAAAAAACGGAATTTCTTTTTTTTTAAGGGCAAAAAAACCGGAATTCCGGTTTAAAACGGAGAAATCACATCCCTGAACAATTCGACACACTGCACGACAGCTTCAAACTCTGCTGTATGTACAAATAAGATAAAAAGTTGTCATGCTAACCGCATAACAATAACAATACAGCGAGACAGCGAGACACAAGTGATCACATCTGGTGTTGAGTCTAGGTAAAAGAGTTGAAACCCATGTGAACAGACCGTGCAAGTCTTGTGCGTATTCGATCATTGGGACCCATCAACGTGCAGGATTCTATTGCCTTTACTTGTGAACCCAAGGTTCTCCGAAGGTAACGAGACTAGCACGATCTATACACCTAGTCAACATTCCATACGTGATCAGTTCCTAGTAGACTTAATAATGGAGAAATTCCAGCGTGAACACATAACGATTTTCATGATTTGTGCCTTTTTGTTTGCAGTTATGAAGGTGTTCAATAAAACACCACCATGGAATTTCCATTTCATTTTTCTCCAACAATCAACAACTCTTCAAAATGGCATAGGAAACATCGTTGCTATAAATAAAGTCATCAAGTACCATGCAAGTCTCACACACATTAGAACAATTTTTGGGACCACTTTGGTCCCACATACATTGCTTTTAGCGCGGGAAGGAAACAAACTCGGGCACTTTAACGGGTCTCAAATGTTCGGATACACGCAAGACTTGCAGAGTCTGTTGTGTTGGGAGTCAAATTGCATCCATGCACATTTGATCAGCTCATGCACACCATGCCCATTGACTCCCAGAATGACAAAAAAACTGACTCTTCTTTAGAAGATCACTCTCTTGAGTTGTATTCAGAATTTTAAGGGTACCTCACTTAATATCTTATAACACCGATGTATATTTCCATTCATGGGCAAAAATTGTTTGATAGCATTATATTCCTGGATTTAAGAGCGACTGTGTATAAAATGCAATGTCTCACGAGGGTGGACGTTATTAAGTCACATTTCCAATGTTAGAGACGTTGTGATTGTAACTGGTATGTGCTCCGATAAGTGTTTTTTTTTACACAGTAATTTCATGATTTCTACAGGCGTATCTCGCTCATTCACAGTGATTTCAGACAACAAAAACCTAAACTAATCAGCTTAATTATTGAGTTATCAACAAGCAGCGTGGAATTGTCCTTTAAAAGCATTCCCCACTGTCACTTTTTTTAAAAACTGTACAATGTGACAATAAAGAAGTAAACCGTGATTTTGACAGAATCATCAAGACAGCCAACTTTAACTTATTATTTACAATAATTAATCGTCAACACTCAGATTTCTCCGACTCTGTAGCTACTGCTTTGTGCGTTTTAAATAAAATAGTTAATATGCGTGACGATAAGACTAACATAAAATATTTTTTGTACATTTCATTCTCTTGTTTTGATATATTTACATCTTGGGCAAGTTTTCTTAAACTCGCCTTATGCAGCTCGTAGGTACAGAACCAGGAAGTCTCAGTGTTGAACGATTAGAGTTTAAACTAAACACGCCCCCCCCCCAACCAAAAAAGAAAGAAACAGAAACAACGAAAATACAATAAAACGGGGGAAAACACATTAAAATTCACACACCAGTAGTACACGCAGTCACACCATTTTTAATGTGTGTTAATTTGTTAAGCTTGGCTCAAAATCCGTTCATTTTTTTTTTTTTTTTTTCCCCCTGGCAGAAATTTTGAAATTTACATTAATGCTGCAACCTCTTAAGGCCTTGAGAATAAACAACATGGGTTTGAGGGAAGTTAACAGAATTATCATAAAATTAATATCTTTGTAAACAGGTTATGAGATGTTGCATTTATAAACAGCATTTCATTGCCATGATTATTTTTTTTAAAATCCAGCAACAACAAAAATCTCGCTGGCTACACAACTAAATAATACTGAAGAGTTAGTGTAGATAAAATGTTGCAAAAATAAGACTTAGTATAAACTCCAACTGCAAATACTTCTCTCTTAAATACATTCCAAAGTATGTTTACCTATATTATTGCACCTTCCTTGCAACAAGTTAACACAAAACCCAAGGTATTAAGAGGCTGCAGAAAATACCAATCATGCATTTCTTTTAGTTTAGGATCTATTTTAAAATTTGTTTCCCCCTCCCACTTGGAATACTTGGTAGTAATAATTTGAAGCTGTACTGAACCAAGCTCGGATGTGACCACTGGCAGGTGACTTAAGATTAAATACTTGTACGGCTACGATGTTTTATTTTACACTTGAACCACTGTATACAGGGCTTTCTCCATCCTCTGGTCGTCACTTCAATGTGACGGCTTCCCTCCCAGCAGGATACCCACCGGAGGTCTTTTCCATTTCAGGCTTTCAACTCCTATGAGACATAGAGAGTGTGGTCGAGCCAGAGTTGCGGCTACTTCAGGCCGAACTTTACTATCACCTGCGAGGAAAAGAGGCAAAGAATCCAAATTAATCAAAAATTTATCAAATGAACTTATTCAAACAATTGCAGAGAAACTACGAGGCAAAAAGAAAAGAACAAGGAAGATACCAAGGTTTATGTCACCATGAATAGCTTTTATCACTTATAAACCTTCCTTGCTTGGCAAAATTTTGCATCGAATTGACCAGCTATGTAGAACCACCAAACTGCACAAGTTGTGTAAGGCGGCACAATTGTGCACAGATGCAACTGTGTTTATATGTAGATGCATTCACATGGTATCATGTTGCAGGCTGGCATAATTTATCCATCATTCAAAACCACAGTGGATGTTATTGAATGGTGAGACAGTAAGAGGGTTGACTGTGAACTGGCTGACATAGTTTATCCATCATTCACAACCATGTGGATGATATTGAATAGTCAAAAAGATTGAGAGTTAAGGGAATCTCTGAGAATCTCTGAGATTATATTGAATGGTCATACAGTGGGGGGGGGGGGGAGGGGGGTAACATAGGGCCACCCTTAATCAAGTCCTTTCCCTCTACCATAATTCCAACCAAGCAAGCCAAACTTTATGCATTACCTCTTCATATACTGTCCATGCCAGAGAGGCCATCAGTGTCCTCCTCAAGCACCTTGGCAACATGCCTCGGAACAGACCATTCACTCCGCTTTTCTGCAACGACAATGAAACAAACATTTAACACCACTGGCAAAACACCTGAATGAAAAAAAGCCAGCAGACCGACAGAAACCACGGCATGGATTTAACACAAACAATTATTATTATTTTTTTTTTAAGCAAACGAAAAAATGGCTGAATGCGCAGACCAACCAAGAACAAACAATGTTGGCTCCCAGAAAAAGGTTACAGGCCAAAATATCATGTCATCTGTAGTACTGCTTGTGACTGTAAATTTTCTTAACCAGATAATCGTTTTAATAGATGTAATATATGCATTGGGATGTGTATTAAGCACTGTATGCTCAGTGATCGGTGTAAGGGAAAAACCAAATTAAAATTCAGATAATCGTTATAAAGCAATACTGCCTTCATTGAAAAATAAAACTGGGCCTTGAATTTACAAACACGTTGGGGAGTACCAGTTGACAGTTCTGGTGTCTACCAAGGACACTGCATTTCATCGTACCTTGATAACATACTCCACTGTGGCCATAACCTTCTTGTGCTTGTTGGGGTAGAGTTGCATGTGGGTCTTGATGACGTCGGCCGGTTGGGTTACCGCCGACGCTAGAACTCCCGCCAGCAGGCCCGATGAGAAGTTGATGGTGGGCATCATCTGGGGGGTTATCATATCTGGAGAAAATCAAGAGCAAATGACAAGACCTAGATGAAATACTTGGTTCAGTTAATCCAAAATTAGAGCATCATCTCAAGTTAAAATCATTGTTTCATGGACAAATGTCCAGTTTCTCAGAAACTTGAATAAATGTTCATCATAATGGTGACATAAAGAAAATCTACAAAAGAATGAAAAAGACGTTAATTTCAAGAACATGCCGCAAGTAACTCGCCACAAATAATTCCACACTGTGCAAATGAATGGCATGAACCATCAAGTTCAGCCTGCCTGTTTGATACAAAAGCGTAAGAGTTAGAGATGCATATTCCATGCAAAGCCTAGTCTTGATTGGCGACGCTGTTTTTTGTGTTGGTCACCGGTAGAGGGTGCAACATCGACTGGCTCGGAGGGACTGGGCAAGTCTACGAATCTGGATCGAAACAGCGTCTTGACGATTTTGGAAAAGCTCCCCAGGAAAATTCAGGCAGAGCAAAATGAGGCTAACTTGCATAATTTATATTGAGGCATTCAGCGACAGAATGTGTATGGTACCTAGACGTAATGATTACAAAAACTGTATGTGGTAAAATATTGTGTTGTGTTGGAAATGACAGTTGATTGTGTTTCGCTTGTAACCGGGTCCGTCGTGGACACGCTGAGGGACGGTGAACATATTTTTCAGGGTTGGCGATGATCGCTCTAGAATATGTTCCCTCTACCATTCACATAGGTAAGGGGACAGTCTAGATCACTGTTCGCTCACCATTGTGAACGTGTGAGTCATTTTATGAATATTCGAATCACGAATCAAGAAACAAAAATTTAAAAAATGTGGGCGGGTTCTAGTGCCCAAAGGGTCAAGACGCTCCTTTTGAGCCAAATGTCTGTGTGATACAGACATCTCTGCTCCAGTAATTCGTGTATGCTCCAATAATTCGATATCAATGACTACGGCCACCACGTTAACAAAACGAACGTCACCAATCAAGACTATGCAAAGCCTGGTCTTCCAGCATTTTCCTCCACCTTTATAAAAACATTCTTTTGGAATCGGTTTCCCAATCATTTTGATAACATAAAAAACAACGGGTTGTTAAATATCTACTTGTGTACAGGACTTAGTACTTACAGTACTTTTTGATCATTCTACACAGGTATAAAAACCCTGCACTAAATGAAGAAAATGAATATTTAATCAAATGAAGCGAGACACATCGTTGTCAAAAGTCGAGACATGCATCTCTTTCCTGAAACACAGAGAATATGCATCTCTAATGTGGTCAACAGTTTCTTGTATGAACTTTCTTGTGGAATGATTTTGAGAAAGAAAGAAAATTGTTAATCACATGATCTCGGGGCCCTCAGTCTCATTCTGTGCAGGAGTACTCATCCAGGCACTGATCAGAACCCTGGATGTGTGTTTCTATTAATCTACTCCATGTATGTGAGCAATAAATACAACACCAGCAGATAGTTGACTCCACTGGTATGTCCAATGGCAACATTTGGATTGGCTATTTCTTTATCGTTTGAATGCAGGATGACATTTCGTGAGAGGATGACAAACCTGGTGGGAATGTTAACATTAAAAGCTGTGCCAAGTAAACGATGACACTTTTTGGCTACAATCTGTTGGGCATATTTGTTTTCTTAAACATCAAACAATCCCAATGCAGCATTTGATTTGATCTCACTTTCCACTCTTAAAAAAAAACCCCCAAAACCAAAACAAAACCCAAAACAGGTTACTGGTCAATACTGGATAAGTACTCCACACTGCAGAAAAACTTATTTCAGACAATATATAATTTGGCAGTTCAAATAAACTGCAAAATAAGCCAAATATTGGTTATTTGTTTTTAGACATTGGCCTGAATGGAAGCATAATGGGAAATGTTTGCATGGTGTCAGAGACTGGAACACACCGTTAATTATACATTACTCACACATCACTTACAATTATTTTTTTTGTTTTCCCCATGCTACAAATTCTTGCAGAGAAAAATTTTGCAAGAATGTTTTGAGAAAATACAATTGAGACCTCAAGACCAAGACCAAGACCGAGACCAATCCCATCCATAACTTTGCTAGAATGAAAATGTTTGACTCCTTTAGATTCTTACTTTGTTGAAGACTTTTAATGTTGTACAGTATTGTCAGGACTCAGTGTTTCCCAAAACAAACAAACAAACACCCCAACTAACACAAAATCTTTATCACCAGACAACAGGAGATCAAGAGGGGAAAAAATGGTGTGGTGGGCTGGGGGCAGGGACGGCGACTAATATTAAGTTGGCATGAACTGGTTAAGCAGTGAGGGAAGACAAAGACAGTGTTCACTGAATTGACTCCATCAGGGGTCTTCCATGGAATTTTGAGAGCAGCTTGACAGGTCTGACAAGGCCTGACAAGACAATTCTAATTCCTCCCCTGGCATGATGGCTTTAAAAGATACCAGTGTGTTAAATTAATCATACATTCTTATTAGCGTCTGTACTATGAAAAATGCCTATTTTTTTTTACCAATGTGATGAAGACGTCCCATCCCATGACATCATACTGCCCTTCCAACCCAAAGGTCTGTGGAGAGCACTGATGTCTGTCTAAACATACAGATAATCTCTTTCGTTTGGGGGAATATTAATTACAATCGGCTGACTACATTCACAAGGACCTTCAACCCCCCCCCCTCCCACTTCCCGGCAAAAAATCCAAGAACTTTTTAAACACACAAATGACACAATAAACAAGTGACATGCACAAAATATTACCATACCACGAGTAACCGACAGAAAACAGCATGCACCAAGTAGAACACAAAAATCTACGGTGAAAAATTGTCAGGAAAAACTTACTTAAAACAGCAATTTCAAACACTTTGTTTAGAGTTTGGGTTTCAAGGAAGGTACATCATTGTGTCAAGAAAATATAAGCTCATCTGCTGCATTTCTCCCTTTTTGAGATAACACAATACCAATGATCAACTACCAGGTTTCATAAACAACAGGACATTTGATGAAACAAGTAATGCAGCCAAAAAGGAGAAACTTCCTTGACCAACACTTTTAAGCATTCTTAATTACTCAAATGATGAGAGCTGTTGGAGGAAATCTATGAATACTTCTCATTCCAGCTCTGTTTTCAGGAAGACTCGTCCCTTTCCACCTTTGATCTTTGAAGCAATCTTGGTGTCACAAATTTTGTACCATCCCTATACAGAACCTTTCATGACAAAGTTTCACTGGTTTCATACAGACCACTAAAGTGCCATAGGCCAGTCATGCTGTATCCAGTGTGTGTGTGTGCGCATGTGAAAGATGTAGGACCAGGCATGTCTGCAATTTTCCCTCTCTGTATCAGACTCGAGCGACCAAGACCCCTTCCCAACACTGCTGACTGTTCAACACCTTGACCTTTGCACTTTAAGTTACCATTACAAACCCGTGGCTAAGCGTCACAGTTCTGGAGAGTTGAGGGGGGAAACAGCCATGTTTATGATCACCGCACCGTACTGCCTCAACTTGTTTGGCCAGCATTCCTCCTTACAATGGGTAGATGTACCGCAAGACACTCAAGAAGTTTTGCATGATTAACCTGAAAATTCAGTTGTTATCAATGTAAAAGAAAATCCAAATTAGTTGGTGGACAGAAAAACAAAAAATAGCTACTTCCTCCTTACCTGTCAGTGTTTTTTAGCTGACACTCTGTATGTGGCTATCTTGCGTTCAACGATTGAAAACAAAAGCAGTGAATTCAAGTGAGAATACACAAACATTGAAGTGTGAATTTGGTTAAAATACACACGCTGTTTTCCCCAAACATTGCCCGATTGACTTCAAACAAACCCAAATAGTTAAGTAATGTCCTAAAAGTTGAGTGTTTTCAACAGAGCATTACTGAGATTCCCCCATGAGAATTGACTTTCCTGATCGCAGCAAGAATAGACCAACAACAGAGTGCCACTGCGTTACCGGGTGGGATGGGCATAGAACACTCACCTGGGGGTATTGCTTTCTTGGTCTGTGTGTAAAACAGTAGATAGATTCCTGAGAAGGGTGCATCTCGCAATAGAGTGGCTGCCATTCCACTGAATAGACCTACAGAGAAAGAAGGCACAGAGATTATTGCAACACTTTATAACAACTTTGTTTTCTTCCTAAAAACGAAACAAAACAAAACAAAAACACAAAACAAACTTTGAAGAAAGAAAAACAAAAGAAACTTAATATTTTTCAGTGTGACAACCTTCTTTCATCTTGACATTTTGTTAATGTATTTGTTGATTAATCAAGACATTCTAGGATTTGCTTATTGAAAAATACTAATAGAACATAACCAATATTTCCAACGGCATTACTTACCTTTAGTACCTTCGGTGTTGTAGATACTCTTTAAAGCTCCTCTGACAGTTTTGTAGTGGTAAGCTTCGCTCTGAAATATCAAAAAAAAAAGAAAAAGAAGTTATCTTCAATTCTAGTGTGTCATCGTTGCATGTTTTTAAACAATCTTTTGCCAATGGTTGACAGGTGTAACCCACAACTAAATTACAATTAAGTGTCGGGCAAGGTTTATTACTGAGGCAACCCGTTGTAGCGATCCTGCAAAATCTTTGTTGCAAACATTGTAAAAAAAAATTTGTAAAACTTCAGAATTCCTAGAACACAGGAATACCAACTGCAGTTTGTCAAGAAAGAGAAAAGTACCAGGCATAGCAATACTTAATTATACAGTGTTTTTCACTTTTGCAGCTTTACAGCTGAGAAAGCAGCTTGAACAGTTTCAAGTGTTAGATCGACTAAACACAAATTTTGTCTGTAAATTTTAACATTACACATTTAATGTTCCAACCAAATATCAAAAAGAGAGAGAGAAAGATTCATAGAAATACAAATATCAGCCAATGACATTAAGCCCCAAATGCTACATGTCCTTGACACTCACAATCAGGGCCAAACAAACACATGATTTGATAAAGGTATTCTTGAGACCAACCCTTGTATATTTATAAACAATGCGGTTAAGTGATAGAGGGCTGTCAAACTGGGAATATGTTGACTTTTACAAAACAAAGTGACATACTACCAAGGATCAAAGGGCAAACAGAACACGCGGAGTAGTTTTATGTTGCTAAATTTACAAACTACAGCATTATCTCTACTTGGATGAGAAGGATTAAGTCACAGCCAGTAGGACCCAGAACGTGGCTGTGACCTCAAAGTGACCTCTGGAATCCCGGCATTATTTAAGTGACCAATAGGATGTGATGACTCACCTCATAGCGGGTCTTGACTACTGTAACAGGGAGCATTAATCCTCCTGCTACACAGCGTGCTAGCATGCCCAGTGTTATGGCTTGTAATGGGTTGGGATCCGTCCATCTATACAGACACATGTAGAGTAATGAATAAAGTTAACTACTGTATAACTATGAGAGACCAACTGTAGAATGTAGAGCAGGGCCGTTTCATGGCTTTGCTTGCTGCGTAATTCTGCACTTATGCCCCAATAAAGCACTTAAAAGAATGCACTTTACAGGGTGCTGTATGCTTTTCAGGGCACCTCATGTGCAGAATTCTGTGGTAAGCAGTGCAATGGAATTAAGCACAGGTCAGTCTACCCTAACCCTCACAACCAGCGTTCCATTGGTATAAAAATATGATAAGATCTGTCACAGAGAATTAAGAATTCTTTGCTCTCTCCATTAACAACAACCAACAAAGTTTGACATTTGTTAAATCACAATACATGGGCTTATATATTTAATACATTTTTTTGACTGAGGTATGCCAAATCATTTAAAACTGGTTTCTGTTGGGGACCTGCATAAGTGTTATATCTTAAAATGCATATGTACTATTTAAATATTAAATACTATCGGCCTAGCACTCAAGTAGGAACCACCGTGGAATCGTTAAAGCAGTTAATTTACAAACATAAGTGAAATGGTTTTCTTGTTATTCCGGTTGAAAGTGTGTTTAGGTGGTATTTTAAACTTCATTTTCAAACATTATGTGAATTGGTTATTTCAACAAAACAGAAACATTTTGTTTTAACCAATAATCTAAACCTAAAGAAAACTACAGTCAACTGCAAATCTAGTAAACAAAGATGTATAATTAAGAAAGAATGAAAACTCACCCCAACTTTGTTTTGAGCGTGTGAAGGGAGCAGAAGTAGAGTCCTACTCCAGGAACTGTTCTTGAAACAGACTACATGAAGACAAAAATGAAAACAAATACAACCTTCAAATACCAACTAAAGATACTGTAGTATTGAAAAAAGTGATCACTGTACAATACTTTTCTGCCAGATCCAATATAAATTTAATGCCTCAAGGTCTATTTATAGATTAGTCACAAAAATGCACCCTGTACAGGCCATGACCTTGCACGCACGAACTATACTCAGCACACAATGGTAATGGTGTCCATTGGTTGTAAACGTCCTTGTACCAACCAAGTAGCATTACTTCAGTATTGAGAGTGAAAATCATCTGATGGCCGTGGTGAGGGTTTCATAACTCCCCAAAATTGTTATTAAACAGAGAGTGAAACACAGGATTCTAGATCGACTACATACTTAATATAAAAAAACTGAATTTACATTTAACAAAGAGTTTTTCTACAAAGCCAGGAAAAGGGTTATCGACAGAATCACAAATTTTGTATCTTTTTTCAAATTTAGCAAATTTAGGCGGATCATTTTAAGGAAACTTTTTACTTTGTGACAAAGTGGCAAGTAGGCTTTTACAAAACAAAAACAAAACCTTTTACAAAAACACCCTTACAAAAGGGTAGGGAGTACATTTGTTACTTGAATTTCTGAAGGTAAGACTTTGTGAAACAATTTCTAATGAAGAGACACCAAGGCCAAGACCTCTGCAATAAGGTCTACGACCTAGATTCGGTCAACGGTTTCATTTATATTAGGATTGCTCTTGAAAAGTTTGCACCACAAGATTCAAAGTTCAGTCATTATATGTAAATTTCTTTATCATCAACCCAATCACAAGTACCTGATACAGTTATGCAAACCTTACAAAGTTTTTTTTAGATATCGTGTAATATTGCAAATGATTGAAAGGTAAAGACTGATGAGCTTCACAGCTGATTCAGCATTTGGAAATTAATTTCGACCTCTGGAGTGTGCCAGGAGTCCCGGGACAAAAGGTGAAACTGTGCCTGGTAGAAGGGTGCCTCGACAGATGGGTGCCTTGGCAGTAAAGTGCCTTAACAGAAACAGTGCCTCAAAAAAAAAGTGCCTGGAATTTTCTTTCCCAAGAAATAATCCGGTCACAATATTTAATATTAAGGTATTGTGAAGACAAAAAAGTATGGGAAAACAATTGTTTATAAACCCAAGGCATTTTTTGTTAGTTGAACACGTCTCCGATTGTTTCGATCAAAAATGTGTTAAGGTAAGAACGTCGAATCTATCCACATTTAGCAAAGTGGTGTACTAACGCATCTCTGGCTGCAGCATTCATTACCAAAGTATGACCCTACTTTTAACACAGTAAGAAAGACTGGGAAATAATGGGACAATTTTCAAGAAAATGTCTCCTGAAATCTAATGCAGAAGAAAAATAGCTTAACAAACTGATCTGCTAAGCAGAAAACATACAGGGAACCAGTCATGATAAGCAAGGCAATGCCGTGTAACTTTTACCGTGTAACTTTTACAGTACAACTTTTGCCGATAGCCTATTCCAACCTTCCAAGATTTCAACCTTTAAAAATCTAAAACAGATTTATACGTCCTGATCCAGGGTTTTCTAATGACATCCCTCTCCAACTGTTAAGAATGTTAACATGAATACTTACGGGAATGACTCCCCTCCAAAGGCCAAGAATTCTTTCGTGGCGGACAACGCTTGTGATGGTGTACAGGATTCCTCGATGGCTATGCTCCAAGGCAGCAGGCGACTGAATCCTGGTCTTCACAAGGTCTAGCGGTTGCAAAAGCACTGTTGAACAGGTTCCACTTAGGGAACCTGCCACAAAGGACTTAAAGATAGGCGACTGTGAAACAGAAAAAAAAAAAAAAAAAAAGTTAAGTTTTAACAACAAATACTTGACCTTCTTGATTTACAAACTAGCACAAATGAAACTAATAAAACTAGTCCAACACTTTTTGGGGGCTAATTTTGATTCAAGCAAAAAATAAAATTATCTCATTCAATGCTTTTTGTAAGCTCCTATTTTTATTAATCTGAACATACCAACTTCCTTGCCGAGTTGGGGAGCAAAATGTTGAACAATCTCAAATAACAGAAGCAGCCCAACTTGCTTTTTGAGCATATAGCATGTATAGCATTTAAAAAAATTAAAAAAAACTTTTGCTAGCCAAGGCAGATTTGGGGACCAAGCTGTCCACAGGGACATTATGCATTGTAGAACCAGAGGCAATGACTGCTGCTTATGCTTCGATCAAGGTCATGGACTCACTCTATCAGGTGATTGAAGTTCAAGAGAATTTGTGAAAAAAAAATTAAATGCTAAAAAAGAAAAAGGGGGAAACAGTGCAGAAAAAAACCAATGCTTGGAGATGATGTCAACTCTGGAAGCCACTTTTTCACTTGTTCACCAAACAGCATCAAATTTACTTAAAATCAGGTTAAGGCTTTTTGGTCATATTGTCATTGAAAGACCAAAAAAAAAAGAGTCTTAGATTACTCAAATGTTTCACTCAAGCATGTAAAGACAAAAAATTAAGATAAAGGCCTCGGTAAAAACTGAAAGTACAGAAAACAAAGTTTTATCAGTTATGCTATGATGATCGTGCTATGATGATTCAATACTGTTGCACGAGGAAAATCCACCATGATGAATGGTATTGCATCATTTTCTATAGTAGTGTCATGTAGGACTGAATATCTTGGGAAAATAAATATCTTGAAAAAAGAAAATCTTTGCATCTATAAAAACAATTTTGTTTTTATAAGCAAATAATGAACATTGGATTATGTAAGAAAGATACCTTAAAATTCACTATTATTTTTGTCTATACATGTAGGATTGTAGGTAGGTGTACTAAACTAAGTGACTTATCAAATATACAATCATTTTCATCAAAAATTAGGGAGAATTGCTGAATTTAATCAACAACACAACAATTAACTTAGCAAAAAAGAAACTCAGCTGTAGGAAAATAGAAATGCAATTTAGGGCCAAGTAAATAAGTTCACCAAGAAAATTTAGGAGCGGCAGACTGAAAAAGGGAAATATTTCCGTACTCGGCCACCACTTTTTCCCTTGTCATGCTTGTGTTACCACAGAAGCTACTCCGCGATATCTCATTTCATTAAATAAGAATAAGAATTAATTTATTAACTTTAATTCATATGAAAAAGTGGTGGCCGGATACAGACATTTTTCTGAAACATTTTATGTCTGGAAACCAATACTCAGCAGTCGTAATTCAGAATTCATTTCAAGTTTGCACAAACACAACAAAACAGTAAACACCAACCAAGATACTTCACTTTAATTTGGCACTATAAATTTAACAAATCTGAATATTAAAAAAACAACACAATCTCAACATCATTGAACATAAATTAGAGTGTAGAAACAGCATTAGAAAGATAGTGACATTTTAATTTTATTTCGTTTGAAAACCGCTGCAAAGAAATGGTTCAGCAATAGAATTGAACAGGTCTATACAAATTGTACTACACAAAACGGCAAGAACGTTGTATGAAAATGGCCCACTGGATCCAGTCCTAACCAGTTCCGACCAACCAGCTCCCATTGCCTCGTGTACAAACTCTCATGACCACGCTGTATGAACGTGACGAGGTTGTGCAGAGGGCATGGCAAAGCAGTGACACTGCCTGTTCTATGTCGATATGACTTTATACTCACGTTAAACAACTCCATGTTTTTCCAATCTCCCGATGAAATTCGGTCCACAATTGAAGCACTTTTGCTCATCTGATGCGAAATATGGGGTACACTACAAAATGACGGATGAATCCTATGATGTCAGGCGGGGGGTTAAAAGTGAAGAAAACTGGCACATCTCCGAAGAAAATTGGCAGCACAAAAATAAAACATACATAGTTATTTTAAGAAAATCGGGCACAACTCCCCAAAAGTTCCCGACAAACTAGCCGGTTTTCTGTCGCCGTCACAGAGGGAAAAACGACGCAACTAAGTCGCAGAAGTCACAGTGGTGACGACTGCAGCCCATGCAGACCATATTCAGCAGGGCGAGAGTACTTTTAGAACCAACTATCATCTTGAAGAAGACGGCGAAATCAACATCAGATTCCTTTCTAAAAAAATAGCAGTCGTCGTGGAGGATTGAGGATACTACTTTCGTGTGCGGCGGCCGGCGGTTATTGTGTACATATCGTGTGTATGTGTGTGTACTATGAATGTGTGGGCTGTGCGCGCGCCCGGCCGGCCGGTCGAGCCCGTTGTTGTTTTGTTGCTTACGTCATCGATGTATACTCTCAGGCATTGGTTCTTCAAAGTCACATGTCAAAATAATCATGAATATTAAGTTTTCAGTTGTCAGTACTAGTAACCAACGCAGAATAGTGCTATCTCGCGCACCCACACCCAACGGTTTTGTCATAATTGTTACGCAACAGAAAAGTACACAGGCGTTGCTACTTTAGCAAATGTTTATTATTGTTTTTTTCTTCAAAACATAGAGCAAGGGTCAAAATCAACACGCTCAAGCAGAGTGGGAAAGAACTTCCCGGGGTGCTGAATAAATAAATGTGGGAAAGTTCAAGTGGTTTTTTTTCACAGTGAGGGCCACACTTTGGGTTGACCCAAATCAACCGTCACCAGGGGCACGTTGCCTACTCCTTGGGCTGAATTAGGGCCCTCCACAGTCTATAAGGATGTAGGCATGGGTATCATCATGGACTTGGAGGGCTGGTAGAGCAGAAGGCATTACCATCCCGTTTTTTTTTTTAAACGAAGCAATTATGGTTAAGTGCCTTGCATGCTCAAGGGCACAAGTGTCATGACCTACTGGGATTCGAACCCACACTCTGCTGCTGACAACATTCAGCAGAGCGTGGGTCCGGTTAACTAGACCCTCGTAATGAGTGTGACGCGGCGGTCGGTGGGGGCGCTGTCTCACTCTACAGTGTCTCCTACCTATCACCGTGGTACAAATAAATTTATCTTCCCCAAGTCCGTTGGGTTAAAATATATAACCAGGCAGCTAACAATTATTAAGTGAAGAGAATGGACTCCAAAACTTGGAATGACACATGTCTAACAGTTTCAACAATTTATTTATACTCAATAAACAATCACAATGTTTACTCTCCAAATTGTAGTGTGACGTCTCATTATTTACATCTTATTTACAAATCCACTGGTACCATATCTCTAGTGTAGGACGTTACTCCGCCCATAAAATTATCAGCTCCTCGCTGGAATTACTCTCTTTTAGTTCTTGGATTGGTTATAGAACGGCTAACCATACGAACATCGCAGTAATTATTATACTGGTAGTACAGCTATACTTTGCCGATCCCCTATCCATTAACTAGGTTTTACTCCGCCGACCCTATAGTTTAGTTACTCAAAATGCGGAGTAAATATGACGAGTACTAGCTCCTAGCTATACCTTCAGCCCCAGGCTGGAATTACACTTCGACTCCGCCAAGCCATGTAGTTTAATGACTCAAAATACGGAGTAAATTATGACGAGTATTAGCTCCTAGCTATACCTTCAGCCCCTGGCTGGAATTACACTTCGACTCCGCCAAGCCGTGTAGTTTAATGACTCAAAATACGGAGTTATTATGACGAGTATTAGCTCCTAGCTATACCTTCAGCCCCTGGCTGGAATTACACTTCGACTCCGCCAAGCCGTGTAGTTTAATGACTCAAAATACGGAGTAATTATGACGAGTATTAGCTCCTAGCTATACCTTCAGCCCCTGGCTGGAATTACACTTCGACTCCGCCAAGCCGTGTAGTTTAATGACTCAAAATACGGAGTAATTATGACGAGTATTAGCTCCTAGCTATACCTTCAGCCCCTGGCTGGAATTACACTTCGACTCCGCCAAGCCGTGTAGTTTAATGACTCAAAATACGGAGTAATTATGACGAGTATTAGCTCCTAGCTATACCTTCAGCCCCTGGCTGGAATTACACTTCGACTCCGCAGACTCAAAATGCGGAGTCAGTTGTTGAGTAACTCAAAATGCGGAGTCCGTACTTAAGGAGAAAGTGAGTTGCTGCCTCTGTCCCCGTACCTGATAATTTATGACAGCTTCTGTTACAGCAACTGGCTAATAATTAGCATAATTTATGCACAATAAACCGAAATATTCTCCTGAAACTATCAGTACAGAACAACCAAAAAATGTCCGATAATCCAGCACATCGTTATCATTATATAAAGAACTTAATGAGCAATGTACACCGGAAATATAGCACACAAAATGTCCGAAATAATAGCCAAAATCTCTTATAATGAGTGTTGTGATTCATAATAACATCGCACTATAAATTCCAGCAATCTTCAAAGCATATATCATCAACAAATCAAGAATGAACAATCATCTGGGTGCATTTCACTTTGAGTTATAAACAAAACAGTACTAACCTGATAATTTATGACAGCTTCTGTTACAGCAACTAAACATACACTAAAAAAACTTTCCCTTTATATAGGCCGCGGATTTCTAAACACCTTTTGTTTGGCTGAAAGCACGCAATTCAGGATTCGCGCGCTTAGAAAAGCAGACAATATAGCGAGAAAACCTTAATAAAAGGGAAGTGGCAAAGTTAAATATAACAAATCTAAGACAATAAATGATTGTGAACTTATTTATGAAATAAAACCAGGTCTTTCGGTACTTTTACAAGCTTAATTTAGCGAAAGAAAATCCTAAAAAACCACATCCTTATTTGGTATATCGAAATCCACGTGATCGACTGAATATTAATGACCTAACATTTATAAAATGGCGGCGCCCGCACAACGTTCATTTCGGCGCACAGCACTAAAGTAAAATCACACTTATAACGGATCTACAACTCGTATTTACATGACTTAAACTTTACATAACTAAGGTAAACTTTCTCAATGTTTAGGGAGAATTAAACAATAATTTAATGAGACAAAATAGACGTGGACTCCGTTTCACGTCACATGAGAGACAAATATAAAATGCTTTTCAAACCAAAATGACTCGTGGTGTAAATGACAAAATCTGTTAAAACGGTGTGATGTTTTAGGATCACAGCTTTAATCGTTATATACGGAGGTACGCGCGTATCTTCCCGACATGGCAGAATGGGTGCTGTTTCAAAACGGAAAACTCGTCAAAAACTTATTCAGAAGTCATGATATACTACGGCCAATTCAGAACATACATTTAACATGTGACTGTACATGGCCAATGGACGAGAGATGATCCCGCGGACATTAATTCATTATTAGTTTTTAATTAACAACCACTTATCATCATGGCCACCTACTGAACTGTGGCTTGCTGCATAACACCCGCACCGGAGGACCTTGCAGAGGCCAATGGCAACGGACTCCAAATTGCCCAACACTGGCAAGCAGTTGTGTGATGACACGAAATGATGATCATCATGGCGGTTTTTTTCCCCGTGCAAAACCTTACATGAAAGCTAATCCTTTCTCGAACATAACTTTAAAATTGCTTTTAAGAATATAAAGATAAACGGCGCGGCGGGGCGTCATGATGTGCCGTAATGCATCGGGGAACCAGCGGGGAAAGTTTTGCCTGCTGATGACGAGGACTGAGACTCAGAGATTTATCATAAAATAACCCACGCAAAAGACTGTTTTCTTCTTGAATAAAATCGCACACTTTTTAGTTTATTGGATTTTCTTAATTTTCTCCGTCAACCATTATATCTTTTTTACATATTTAAATTTCCAACTCGGACTCTTGTATTTACATCTTATCATACAATATTCGAGAATGTACATTTTACAATAAGTTAAAAGAGATACCGTATATAATAAATGGAAACACACGTTATAATAATACTATTTACTTTAATGTGTACAATATAAAATACATGCGATTAGAGAAGAGAACCGCGATTCGAACATAGTTTTGGTATAAAGTAGAGAATATATACTATACACGAATATTCAAGTCACGTGTTTCTAATAATTTAAAATTACGTAAAACTTACTAGCTTTATAACATTCTCAAAACATTTTTTCCCCTCCTCAAAATCAGTGGTTTTTTTCAGAGAGAAAATCTGAAGAATTTATGATTTTAAGTATTGATTTCAAGACTGGTTTGGAAGAAAGTTCTTTCCACACTTTCCCACTGAACATAAAGTTATTAAAAAAAGGTTTTACGTTTTGCCAACAAATGCCCCCTCAAAATTGTTAACTTATTTTGATAAAATGGAACATGAAACCATTAAAATAAAACCACATCGTAATCCTCCCACAACGAAGCACCAGTGAACCCAATATTGCAACCGACCGTTAGAAAAACAACAAAGTGCCATTTTCACCATCAGTTTAGAAGTTTGAAATCGGACGTCGGGCCATTGTTTGCCATCCCAGTCTCGTTTGTGATCACACTGATTTGAATAGAGTGGAAGAAAAACATGGGAGCATCACTAGAAATATCTATAACAAGTCAAGTGTACAAGACCACACAACCAACGTAGATAATTGTATCGATAGCGGCTGGCAGAATAGGATGCGACCCACGTTGGCGCCTCTTATTGAATTGCACGACGTAGCCATGAATCTCCGTAATGGCCGGCCGTGACCGTTCTGGTATCAAGATGAAACACATGTTGGGCCAATGTCAAATCTTGACACAATATCACAATCCTTCTTGAAACAAAGGGATATAATAAATACTGTTTTGTTTCGAAACTTTCCTTTCTCCAATTGAAAACATTGATGGACGAAATCTATAAAATCATTCAATTGGGTCATTCATGGTTCTTACTGTTTTCAGGAGGGTTACAAGCACTTGGTCTTGCATGTCTTGGCTTAAAATCCGCGCCATCGGCCTCGACCATCGGCCTCGACTCGGAATACGTAACTGAGAATGGTATCTCCGTCCACCATTGTTATTGTTCGACAGGACAGATTTTGACCTTGGTGCGGCTATGACGACAACAATCAATATGCAAAAAAGAAATGTCAACACTATAGTGTAACTCCTTTCACCGCTTCATGTCCACGTTATGGCAATGTTGTTTGTTTCTTCTTTCATTGTTGTCGGCTTCACATTGTTGTCAGCTTCACATTGTGATTCAAGCTGAATGTTTCGTGCAAATTTAGACTTGTCACTATGGCCGGCTTTCGTAAGGTATCATTTTAAAGACTGGTTCTTTTGGCCCGAGGTACACCCCAAGCCACACTGCCCACAGCGTTGTAACAGATTCAATTGGTTCGGTTGAAGAGTACACTCGTTCCAATCCACTCATTTTTTGAGAGCTATGTCATGAATCGATCATACATCATTTTTGGGAAGAATACATTCATTTTACCCTTTTGTTTAACAAAAATAATAATAATAATAATTGGGTGGCACAGGAGATTTTTAGAGTAGATCAAAATGATCTCTATCCATTAAAGGATAGTTCTACCAAGAGATGCATTTTGAAGATAACAAGAAGAGTGTGTGGAACACAAGTGTACAATTTAAATGTTTTGGCAATTTGCCCCCCCAAATTATGATCCCTTGATTTTCATCAGAAAATATTAAGTTTTAACTCTATCTGATGGGCAATTAGAGAAACATTGATAACCAGAACTGTTTGACCCTTTAGCAATGTGCCCATCCATAGTTTTAACTTCTCGGCAATTTGCTCCAAACTGTGATCCCTTTAATTTCATCAGAAAATATCAATGTTTAACTCTATCTTGGAAGTAGAGAAACACTTGGCAATTGACTAACTGTTTGACCCTTTGGCAACGTGCCTATCCATAGTTTCAACTTCTCGGCAATTTGCTCCAAACTGTGATCCCTTGAATTTCATCATCAGAAAATATCAGTGTTTAACTCTATCTGGGCAGTTAGAGAAGCACTCGGCAATAATTGATAAAAACAGAACTGTTTGGCCCTTTGACGATGTGCCCATAGTTTCAACTTTTCGGCAATTTACTCCAAACATATGATCTCTTTAATTTCATAAGAAATATCAATTTATGACTGTCAATCGGGCAGTTAAAGAAACACTTGGCGACTTGACAAACGCAGAACTGCCGACCATTTTTGGCAATGTGCCCAAACAAACGGTGTATGTCCAGTTGGTAACCTGAAGGGAGTACAGTTAGTGGAATTTAAAAGTAGCACAAAAAGGATAGGTCAAATTATCATAATTGCACCTTTAGTTTAAACTTCAGCTGTAGCCTATATAGTTTCACACGGAGAGAAACCATCGTCAAATAAATAGCTAACTGTTTAAGTTTAAGGTTAAGTACAGGGCAGCCAACATTTGCATCTTGCAATCAGGGAGATTTTGTACAACAATCAGGGAGATATTGAGAATTACATTCAACATAATAGGAAAAAAGGTTTCCATAATCAGGGAGATTTGTGCATCAGAACATGGAAAAATTGGTTGATTTTCAGGGAACATTCTGCAGCATCAGAGAGAGTTGGGAGATCTGTAAGTACATTGTTGGTGATTTCGGCAAAGTATACCCTTTAAACATACCTTTTAAAGAAATGAATCTTTACTGTGTTCTTCAGTTATCGAGAAAATTGACTGAAAATCACAATCGAGTGAAAATAAATTACTAGTGCAGCAGTTTAATCTTGTACTGGCATTTGTTTATAATAAGTACAGCAGTTCATACTTCACAGACTTGGTCAAAAAAAAAACTTCTTGATTTAATTCACCAATTATCTTTAAATGAACACAAAGCAAAGTATAATTTGAATACCAAACAGTGCTTTTCCCCCTTTCAGCTGTTGGTCCCGTTTGAGTTTTTAAAATAAACATTGATACAAATGATCCGGTTTGGATCGAAAGCTAAGGCCATCTCCCCTACTAACTAGTTTGATATATAAGCCACAGTTAAAGCCACGTCTGAATTAATGGCTTCGGAATTGGCTAATTAATGGCTTCAGAAGTGGCTATGTCCAGAAAAGTCCCATTCTTGAATGGTATAGTTGCAGCCAACGATCACAGTCGTAGCCGAAGTCGCTTGGCCTTAATAATTGCCAGTGATGCCAGAGAAATTATGAAGAGGACCCCTGACTACCCTCACTATAATGCAACACTAATAATACATGCTGGGTATCTGTCTATTTGGTGATGGGTAACCATAGAGCTTTTGTCAGTATATATGTATATAGCTCTATGTGGGTAACCAACGTTGTAGGAAAATTTTTCCCCAATCATTTAAAATGCAGGTATTCTCAAAGATCACTATATAAATTATCACTTTAAAAATGTTTGTCCAAAGATGAAATTTCAAAGATCTTTTTACGACCACCTTCGTTTCAGTACATGGAAGGAATCTGATAATAAATAGAGATATTAAAATGGTGATGTTCCAATTATGAAATCTGTACAATAAAAAAACTTGCCTTGTGTACATACTTAGTAAAAGTTGTTCAGAACAGGTATTGTCATAATACATGTATTGCACACTATGGACTTGATAAAAGATTTCTATCTATATACGGAAGGCTTCAGTAGAATATAATTTAATGCATTGTCATCCAACCTTAAACGGTGTAAGTCATAAATCCTCTTGCCAAAAACACCTCTGCAAAAGGACCCCTGCAAAACCCCCCAAAAAACCTGAACCCCCCCCCAAAAAAAAAAAAAACACACAGAAAAAAACCCCACCAAGAATATTAACAACATAAAAAAAAAAAAAACACCCTTTGATTCATTTTCCAAGAACTTTTTCTCAGCGCCAGAATATGTTCAGCAATCTCTGCAGTTCTGTAAAATTTTGCCAGTCATCTTCTCCTGATTTCAGTTTCTGGTTTTTGACAAAACAGTAAAAGAAGCAGAGTAATATCTAAGGATGTCTGATACAATCACCATCTTTCTTTCTAAGACATAAGATGATAAATCACCCATAAATGTTTCAGAAAACTGTCATATATATTCATAACCCTGCAAAAAAAACCCCCAAAACCCACCCAAAAACCAAACAATAAATATTAACAAAATTACCTGTTTGAGAAAAATAAACCCTTCACTAGCAAACACAAATTTGATGGGCACGGAACATGTTGTCCTGACGGAAATAGGTCATCAGTCCAAATGCCCTAACGTACTTAGTACTCTTCTGACTGGTTCCCAAATAATTTTTTTTTTAAGCAAATCGATTTTTAATAAGCACTGGTGTTTTGGTCTACTAGCTCTACAAAAAGTGGGTGCAAGAGAAAGCCCACTTTGGAACGAAGCAACTCAACTTTGGAAACAAACTCCCCTTTGGGACGAAATGACTCCACTTTGGAAGGAAAGAACAACCAGATAAAAAACAAGAGAAGCTTTCCTCAAAGAGCTGGCTCTTAAACTGCCGTGGACGGTCCCATGCTGAGGAGCGTCTCGCTACCGTCTTTGGTCCTAACATAGAGGTGCCCTTTGGTCCAGGGGTTCTGCAGCTGTAGCGGGCAGTGGTCATCACGTAGTTGATATTCTTTATTGCTGATGATGGCCACCAGACCGAAGTCGTCCCACTGCTCCTCGAGGTAGATTGGCGAGTCCAGATTGTGTGACTCCACAGCCTTGTTCAGCTGCTGTATGACAAGACTGACTATTTCACGGCAGGTCGTCTTGCTTGTGACATGTAACTGCAATACAAAATAAAAGGAGAACATAATGAAAATCGTTGTACAAAGCTCGATAGCTCTGATTGTGGGTAAGGCCGGAAATCCATGTGTTCATCATGCCTTTTGCGTAGTGGCGCAATGCGTAATGCGTAAAAGTGAAAATACATGCCAAGCAACGCACGTAATTCCATGTATCTATACTGCATTATCTACGAAAAATTATGTGTATTTTCATTTTAAAGAATTGCGCACTACGCATTATACTTAACAGGCACATGGATATCCAGCCAAGCCTCTTCCTGGTGTTTAATCATAAGAATACAAATTAAAAACAAGGTCAAAATAAGCAGGAAAAAAATAAATACTGAAAATTGTTTTTCTTGCATTTGGTTTTATTTTGGGACGCGATTAATTCTCAAGGGCGTTCCACTCAAAGAAACCATGCACTCACAAACATCACAAAGCTTCAATATCAGATATTACCTCAGCATTATCATCAGATCAAACTGGTCATATGGGTCAGTTCTCGATAGCCATCCAGGGTTGATAAATAAATACCCATAAGTCATATGTCAATAAAGTGGTACCACAGTTCACATATCAACAAATTTTCATGACTACACAGTTTGTTAAGTCAAGGTAAGGTCACACCCCCCACGTTTAACAACATGTGTTTTCGGAGCACCGTCGTGAAATGTACTTTTTGTTTCTTGTTATTTATCTCAGTGGTTTTTGTTACTCTTCTGTGTCCGTGCGTCACTCTTTTGTTAAACTGTCTTTCAGGAAGACTCTGCTAGCATTTTTCTGTTGTAACAATGTTTTTGTAAATAAAATGAAACAAGTTAAACCTCTTCAATTAATTTTTGAATGTATTATACCGGATTGGTAGAGCCGACAAAATAGTCGCAGACAGTGTTCACATTTTGAGTGGTAACAAACTTTTTTAAAATTTGGGCTTAATCCGCTGTCTGAGTCAGGAGAAAAAAAGAAGAAAAAAAACCGTATGCACAGTTTTTCAGCATGTAAACACATTATCCTTCTCTCTTTGGTTGTAACCAAAATCAGCTGTTGCATTAGGTTTTCAGATGCAGGTTTTTTCGAATATGACTTCATTTCAGAGAGAAAAAAAATCACAGAAAAATGGTTCTCGTATGAACTTCATGATCAGTGTAAGCTTTTAGACTTTTAAATTAAGCAAAGATTATCTTTACCAGTCCTGTATCAATTTAAGTGATTTTGTTTTACTCCATTCTGTGTACACTCTTAGGGACTGCCTGGGTCGAAATATAAGACATTTCTTGTAATTATTCTTTGTGAAAAATTCATTTTACACATGCTCCTAGTTTTGGATGTATCCGATTGGGGGTTCTACTTTTACCTCGATTGGTATCACTCCCCAAATGAGGGTATGCATGGTCCTCAATCAGAAAACCCTTTCAGAGAGGACATGAACTTTTGCACGAGTATCACTGATGTCTATGCCGTTAATAAGGCATACCCTGATGGGGCCATTGTAAATATACTCAACTAGGAGAACACCCTCTCATCGGGGAAGTTGAACTACACTACCCTGCCCCCATTTCTTCATCTACTACTAACAATGCACACAGCTGTCATTTGTATTAATAAGATGTAACGGTAACTCACATACTCCACCACACAGGTTCAGTATAGCTTGTAATTGAAGTGAAGGACAGGTCAGTACAAGACTTTGGCCACTGCTCCCACACCCCCCCCCCCCTCCCCAAAAAAAGACCCCTCCGGGCTCACTCAACACTAAACAAGCTCAAGATTCAAACCTCAAGCGTCAACCTTTTGCTAGAATGTGTTCATGAACTTGTCAGTTAGTGGGTAGCATAAATCAAGTAGTTTTTGAGAAAGGTTCATTTCTCATTTTCTGTTCAAGTTTTTATAGGTGACCCGATGACATGTTGACAAACATATGGAACTTTCCTTAAAAAAAAAACCCGTTTGTACCACCACTTGATTTCTACTATGACCCTATTGCTGATTCACACACACCTGCAACCAGGGACTTCCTATTGTCTCTCTTGTGTTTCTACTTTTTGGAACCAGCTCCTAATGGTTTTGTACACACTTTCCAACTGGGAACCTTCACCCAACCGTGAAACTTTATTGTCCCCCTTTTGTTATAGGTCCCCGGTTTGAAAATGTATACCTACCCACACACGCACACAGCTCTGTATACATGCACTCTGTGGGCCTTACTTTGTCTTGTGCACTTAAAAAAAACAAACATATTTTTCAACACATTTTTTTGCAACACATATTTTGCAAAAAATCTGTGTGGGCATGTGCCCTAACCCTAACCCACACAATCATAATAATACTAGTGGCTTCTTATATAGCGCTCATATCTGTCATTCAGTGACACTCAAGGCGCTTCAACATCTTTTCAGTATTTTCCTGCAAGGTATTTTGGGGCTACGCTTGAAGTAGCACCATGTAATGGTTTACAAGGTGCTGTGGTGCAACCCATGCTGCAGCACAGTGTTTCAGGTCCCTACCTTGTGTGGACCTCTTTTGATCTCAGGTCCACACAATTGGTATGTAATGCTTAAACACACACAAAAACAGGTAAAACTTCATTATTAAAGGTCCACTAAACTGACCCTTTGCACAAACATCACAAGCAGCTCCTGTCAGCCATGATGCTCGCCATTTTGAGAGTCAAATTGCACATTAAAAAAATGGTAAATGTGTAAACACTGTATAACCTTGGAGGACATTGACTCCCAGCATGTTACACCCAAGATTTATTGTGATGATGACGTCAGTTGACTTGGGGTCGATAGGCCTCTGTATGGTGCATATAACAATTTTGTATGATCCAAACTTTGTGTTTATATTATGGAGTCGGGTGCTGTTTTCCTTAGTGATCATGTGAGTGATTTTAAATTAAACCTGTCCAGAAATAGCCTTGGCCGTGTTGGCAGGAGAGACCAAAACTCCAGGAGATCCATATTGGTTTTCTTCTGAAGTTGCAAAGGAACCCTAATAACACTTCCCAATTTTTTTTTTTTTCGGTAAGCAAAAATTAGCAGGGAACCAGTCATGTATAACATACACCACATATGGTTTTTCACTGGTTAACTTGAAACTTGTGAGCTTAGCGGTTCTACGAAGTTGGCACCTGGCAGAGTGCCAGTTTTGGGTTGTTTGTAATAGCAAGAAGTCTAATGTTGACACACGGCAGGGGGTTGAAAAAATAAATGATGCCCTCAAGAGCTTGCAGGATTGGGTGGGTTTTCAACTGATGTTTTCTAAATTTAGAAAGCATTTTAAGAGTTTTCTCAAGACCAATGTATTAGGTTTTGGTTTGGTTTATCCAGTTTGGTTGTTCATTCTTTGTAATCTTCAATTAAGTTTCAGGCTTTTCTTAAAAGCATTAAAAGAATGTGATTATTCGTAAACTTTGGTGTGTAAACTTTTTCTGGCAATTTGTTGTAAGTCTGAAAAATGGCTGTTTTAAAACAATGTTTTAAAAGCAATAAGCTTTCCACAGAATGAAAGACTGTTGTGCTTTTTTGTGTACCTTCTAAACTTGTTCCCTCAACCAACACAATTACTACAAAACTAAACAAGGTAATTATTTTCCCCATGACTTTTAATCACTATTGCCTTAGTGTCTTAAACCTTAAAACTTGTACCCAACCATGAATTGAAATCAAATGACACCAACTTTCCGCCATTTATGTCAGTTTGCCTTACCTCTAAACTAGTTCCCTATCAACAGCAAAGATTTAAGCTATTTGTACATTGGCTTCAGATTGGACGATTTAGGCTATACAAAGCATTTGTTTTGAAATGAATATGGTTGAAAAGCTATGACAAATTTAGAATATAATGATTCACATAAACATCCTTTAAAATTGTGTGGATTTTATGTAATATCATGACAGAAAACGGCCTGCTATTTTGTGGAACAAAATTTTGACTCCACAAAGTGCCGGACTGTGTGTTTCGCTGGTTGTATTTCAAGAGGAAAATTTAATGTTTTATAATCACTACTGACAAATTTCACTGTAGCTGTATTTTGTGCATGAACAACTCTTGAAAAGGATACGGAGCAATTCCAAACAGTAAAATTTTGAGAGGGATTGGAAGGCAATGTGCCTCTTTAAACACAACTGCCATTACGGTAAACATTCCGTTGACTACGTGATTGTGTCGTACCTTTAAACTCGTTCCCTTAGCGAGGCCAGAATGATAATCGGGGAAGACTCTTAGGATTCCAGTTGAAGGCATCTCATTGGTGGAATTGATGTACTGCAAATCATGCGACTGGCCGTTCACTGGGATCTGCAGCGTGTACTTGTCTTTTTCTACAAGAAGTGTACAGAGAGGGAACGGTTTAGCAGTGGTTGTAAGTAGAAACTTTCATCTCCATTATGAAGACCTAAAAACTTGTCAACAAATTATTTTATAAAAAAGGTTCAGTACATTTTGTGGTTAAAACTGTCCCTTCCCTCTAACACCTCCCCCCCCCCCCCCGTTTCCTTCTTATTTGTTTATCCCTTTCTTTTTTGCGCTTTCTGCCTCTCTCTCTCTTTTCAATTCTTTCCACCTGGCTTCTTCTGTTACACCAGTGTACCAGTTTTGTGTGTTGTGTTGGCATTTAGCCTTCGAGAAAGACTCTGCTAGGGTTGAAATGTGATACCGTTAACTATTTTTGCACATTATACCAAAGGTCCCTTTGGTTGGTAAGCAGTTTGCAACAGCTAAATCTATTTTCTCATTTTTACATTTTGAGAAATAACATTTTATATGCCACCTTAACCATTTCCTGTTTTAGAAACATTAAAAATCAAACAAATTCTAGACCTAATGAATTTATCTATAAAAGATCATCTCATTTTTTTTATAGTTTATAGCATTAACTCCAACTTTTCACCCTCATTGTGTAAATAAAGAAAAACTATGGACCCTGTTCTAAATTGTTTGATCAAGTCCTAGACCTTACCATTGAATACATTTTCCATGTCTCCAATGACATCCATGGGAGAGTCCACTGGTGATGGTGGGGGTGCATAGAGCACTGAGAGGGGCACACCTCCCCTCAGTTGCTTGTCTCTTGCATACTGTAAAACATCCATTATCCATCGCATACCTTTCCATGTTGTTTCCAGTGCCTGTGGACAAGTAAAACAAATTAAATTCATCTTTACAGTTTCCATACAATGACTAGAGATGGCTAGTAAAAACATTGAGATCAATAATTACTCAAAAATTTACCCAGTCAGTTTCCTTTGTGGTTTATTACTTGCTGAATAAAATAACAACATCAAGTAATAAACCACAAGGGAAACTGACTGGGTAAATTTTTTAATAATTTGGGTTTGAACAAAGAAAAATTTAAATAACAGCAGGACAAGTTTTTGTAACAATCTACACAGCAAAGTAGGATATAATCACACGATGATACTGCAAACCAAATCACTATTGACACCCCACCTTGCAATGCTTCAAAACATAAATCTATATTGTCAATACTTGTAAAAAAAAAAAATTGATGTTTCAATCTCATCTGACAAATTGACTATAAATCCAAACTGCAGAGGGCGCTGTGTATGATAGTGCAACACTGAGTAAGTGAATTTTCAATCCTAGGATGTCATGTAACATGTATAAAAAAGTCACATCCTAAAGCAAGACTAGCTGTCAAATTCGCTTGGCCCCCATCGGTCTCATCCAAGACCACTGTGATGGGCAGATGAGCTTGTTCAAAGTGCTTCAAACAAATTGCGTGAATGATATTGCCTGATCAGTAAATAGGAGAATATTGACTGATCGGTCAATAGTAGAGCGAGGGCCATATATCTCACCTGTTGAAAGTCCAGGACCTGTTGTTGTCTCAGCTTGGCGTTATCGACCTCGTCCGACGAGAACGCTTCTCGTAACATTTGCTGAGCTATTAACGAGTCTATCTCCAGGATGGATGACAGTCGGGTGAAACGACGGATGAACTCCGGTTGATACGTCGTCATGTGGACTGAGGGGACAAAGTCCATCAATAATGAATTCAGGTTGTGGGGTGAAAATCTACTTGGCTGCTTTATCCCTCATCTACGCTTTTCAACTCAAGATTCTTCCAACATGTTCTGATAATAATCACTGGGCCTAATTTTATGTACCGTGTGACTGGTTTCCCAGTTGTTTTCCCTTAGCAGACATTCTTATAGCTTAACTGAAATTGGACCCGGGGGAACTTCTAATTTAACATCCAAACCTATGGAGTACTCCAAGAATGGTATACCTCACCCAATGGAACTCATTGTTTCATTATGACTACTGAATCAATTAACTACAAAAAGTGTAATAGTTTTCTACAGTTTTTTTATTATAGATTAATAGGTCGCTAAACTATGCCAGATTACAATGTGGTGAATGCATCAAGACAGTGCACAGTCAACCCTCCTACTGTCTGGCCATTCATATCATCCGCTTTGGTTTTAAATGATAAAAAAAAGGTGCCAGCCTGCAATCATGTGGTGAATGCATCTGCACAGTCTACATGTACACACTCAGTTGTGCAGGCATTCCTGTCACCATACACAACCCATGCAGTTGAATAACTTCAAATGGTAGTTCAACTCGCTGGAAATTGTAGCCAACGGTAGGAGAGAAGTGAAAACAAATATATTCATGTAAAACACTCACCCATCTCAAACACTGGAACAGGTATTGATATGTAATCTTTACTGACCATCCACTCATCGGAAGTGCCTGGCCCTAGACATACACTGCCAGATGGAGGGAAAAGCAGCACGACAGAGACCTTGAGTGTAAAAACAGAAAACAAATATTTTATTGCATAAAGTACCGTTTGAAAATTTACATGGGGAGGGAAGGGGTACAATTTGAGTAAGTTTTGTAATTGTACCAGGAACAAGTTCTCAAGAATTGTGTAGGTTCTGAAATGTGCTGGTGGCCTAATAACTCACATTATCAGAAGGTTTGTGATAAGGCTAAAGGTAGTTAGGTTTCCTCTGAATAGAGCCAGTTGTGAGACGAGTAATGTTCTTGAACCAAGCACCATAGGAAGTATCTTTTTTTGAGTTTTTGTTTTCTCCGATGAGAGCTGGTTGTGTAACCATTCACAATTGATGGTTTGAAACATGAGACCATGAACACATTTTGCATTTATACCACAGATTATTTTGGTTGGTAAAGCAGCTTGTAACAGCTAAATTCCTTGTTAAAACTCAACATCAAGTAAGATTTGAGGTAGCATCTTGCACGTAATCTGGGTTTCTCCAGTATGCCACCCCCCCATTTTTCTTTCTTTCTCTTCTTTTCCTTTACCAGCGCTTTGCATCCTCTGGTAAAAGGCGCTTTATAAATGTCCTGTTTAATATTATTATTTAGCATCTTAGAAATATCTGGTGTTACATTGGCTCGGGAAAAGAGCTTATGAAAAGAGCTTATCATGGGAAAATTGAAATTGTCTCAAAAAATGTGCTGGCTCCAAAGACAGGAGGTGGAGAAATAACTCACCATCTCATGAAGTTTGAGGTAAAACAATCTAAACATGCCTTCTAAGTTCTACAATTTCCACTGACCTGTTCGTTCATTTCAATGACCTCGAGGTCACACAGTCTATGGGACAACGCCTCTTCTTCTGTTACTCCCATCTTCTTAAGTAGTTTCCTTGTGCCCGCGGCTAAGAACTGCTGGAACTCTTCCTGTATCCTGGTCGGGTTTCCTTTGGACTGTTGGCGACAAAAATCAAGACATCTTAAGAAATTAAACATCAAGAATTTTGTGTTGGAATTACATTTTAAATGACAAACTTTTTAACAAAGAAACTGTACAAACGGCTTCTACGGAGGCCGGATCGAACTGATAAAGGGGCAGAGCTCAAGGAACAATGTTATTGGCTGTGGGTTTTTGTTTGTGATTAAAACAATACAAATAATTTGGTTGGTGTTTCTGAAAATTAATACCTTGGGTGGTACCAGTGAGAGCTATACATTATTGGCAATCAAGAAAGATTGATCACAGTCATCAAAAAGAGGAAACTGGTCTGGTTTGGTCACATGGTCAGATGAAAGGGGAGTCTCACAAACACACACCTGGAGGGTGGAACAGATGGTAACCACAGAAGGGGACGGCAGTGGAAAATGTGGGCAGATAACTTCAAGGAATGGACAGGTCATAATGGGAGACTTTGGAAAGCTTGGTGGCAGCAGAATTACCAGGTAAATTTTCATTGTTTACACAGTTCTGAGCATGCGCACATTACTGAATACAATGGTTTTACCTGGTAAGTCTGCTGGTACCTGGCGTCCCAAAAGTCCCCCATTGGGGACAGCTTCTTAGGGCAGCAGAAGACCGAGACAAATGGAGGTTTTGTGTGACAAATGCCATCACAACGCCCCCCCCCCCACGGCCGTAACGCTTTGGGACAGAAGGAAGGGAGAAAGGTATTTTGTTTTGAAACTTGGGGCAAAGGTGACCACGCCTTATTCTGACCACACCCACCTGGCAATTGTCCAATGTATGAAGCCACTCCCATTCCTCCTGGGATACATTCGGGTTATCTCTCAGCTTCACATGGGGAAGCACGCTCGGCAATTTCTCTGGTACCTGAACTCGTATTGTATCTACGGAGCTCCTGAGCTTCAGGTAACCTAAGTACAGCCCTTTGGTTAGTCTGATACCACTCACTTGGTGGTACAAGATTTTCTCCTACAGATGGAAAGATAGAAAAATACAAAAAACATTGCAGTTACTTTTATTAAAATATTAAGTAACAAACCACAAGGGGAAACATGGACTCGAACAGGATTTGAACCTGAGACCTCCAGATTAATGCATCAGTGCTCTACTAACTGAGCTATCTAGCCCTAATCTTTAGTTTAAAAATTTTTCAACATATTTTACTAAAATGAATACACATTTAACAGCAAAGCATTATTTCAGGTGTTAATGTTGTTGTTGTTGTTGTTGGTTTTTTTTTTTTTTTGGGGGGGGGTTTGGGGGCACTGGGGAAGGTGAGGGAAGTGGAGTTGCTAAAGAGGGAAAGATTAACAGAAGATAAATTTCATTAGAACCACCCACAAAACTATTTAATGCATTAGTAAGCAACTTCTTTTAGTATTAAAACATCTGTTTTCTTGGGAGTGTTTATATGCAAAAGGAATACAAACAAACAAAATAACTCTGCATGATGATGCGACATTACACTTCTAGATCGGTCAAAATGCTCACAATTAACTTTTCCAAAAATTTGTCCTCAACTTTTGTAAAAAGTTTGGGCGGATCTGAGTTTTCATCACGACATTTCTTTCCTTATTTCCTGATGGTGCGATGGACACAAGGTGTCTACAGTTTACACTACTTACTGGTAATGAAGCAAGCAGCATCTCGGCAGCCATGGGATTCTCCACGTTCATGGATTTACGTTTCTGTATGCGATTCATGTTCACCCATTTCAATGAGGACGTCGTTTGTATTACCCGTGGATCCTGTCAAAAGATCAAGAACAGTAAATACCTGTTGCCGTGCAGCCATTTTGTTTTGTTTTCAATCTTCTAATCTAAAATAATGTAACCAAACTGAGGCTGGTAGAGCAAATAGTCTGGTCTCATTTTCTTAGCACAAGAATCATGACTAACTATTGCTAATGTACACAGGGTACATGATGGCAGGAAAATAAATGTCTCCTACATAATGTGTTTTTTCTCGATGTTGTTCAGTCATGTTAAAAGGAGACTACCGCCACAGCATGGAAGGTATGTGGCTGTCCATGGAATTATGAACTCTTACCTTTAGAGACCATTCTTTTCTGTGTAATCATCACCATGTAACGCCCAGACATGGGTTTTATTGGTGATTTTTTTTTAAAACAAATTTGTATTGTAAAAGGCCCCCCCCCCCAAAAAAAAATAAGATAAAACAGAAATTTTGTATTGTTTTAGAAACATAGATACTATGTTAACATGGTAAATATTGGGCATTGTCAGTTCAGGACTTTTACTTTAACCTTTTTGGGTTGAGTGGAAGTAGGTCAGATCTTGCAGCCGTTATCGGCCGCTATGGGCATTTCGGAACAAGCTGTCTTAAGCTGCTATGGTCTCTTAAAGAGCTAACCCAGAGACTGCACAAATCAGAGATTCTTACCCTGATTTGGTTGATGATTGTGATGATAATGATCCCGTGACTGTCCCTGAGGGGCTCGTAGAACACCTGGCCCAGGTCTTGGGTCCCCAGGGCCGTCTGTAAGAGGGAAGCGGCTTGTAGGAGGCGGGCACGGAAGAGAATGGCCGGAGACGACCCGCTTGTCCTCTCGAGATCCGAACGGAGTAGATCGACATCCTCCCACGTTCCTGCCACCTGAAGAGGAAAGAGAGACAGAGACAGAGGAAATTAATGTTGTTATGTAGTTGTCTGGTGGAGTTGTTGAAATTCCCAATAGATAATGAGTCTTCAGGTAATTTTTTTTTCATGTACAGTAGTGTTATATCCAGGGCCCCATTTCATAAAAAAAACCTATTTGCCAGTAAGCAAATTTATGTGCTTATCTTAGCCCCCAAAAACTGCATAAGCACATAACACGAATCTATAGCATTATGTGCGTTGCTTGGCTTGTACTTTCATTTTTACGCATTGCGCACGAAACATTGCGCACATGAGGGACACATGTATTTCTGGCCTTAGCATTGCTTGTCACTGATGTATGAAGAACTGTACACCATCAGTTTGAGGAAAGATATTTGCAGAAACTTCGGGCAGGATGTCTCACGTCAGTAAAAAAGAACAACTCTTAAACAAAATATACAACTTAGAAAATAATTTAAAAAAATGCTACGTAAGAAGTTGGGTTCCTTCCCTGCGCCACATCCTCACAGAATAAAAACCAATAAAATGTGAGACCTTCAGTCTGGAGTGATTACAAAGAAAGCAGGTGGAGAGCTAGAGGGAGGAGACAATGTGCTTCTTTCATACCTTGAGGAACCACAGGAAATCTTGATGGATGCTACTCGAGAACGTCTCATCGACTTCGACAATGGGAAGTTGATCTTCCGCTGTCACTAACACCTTGTCGTCGTTGTACATGACTGATGCTAGATACACGCCCCTGTAGAGAAATCAACAGCAAATAAGGTCACTCTTGCATCGACGATATTCATTTATTGGTTTATGTTGAGACCCAAAAAACCGAGTGTCATCAGGCCGTATCCGAAGTGGCAGCTGCGGCTTAGGCTACAACGGTTGCTTAGGGTGTTGCTAAGGATGTGCTACACTTCAACACATGATGACCAACAAATCTAGCCGTAGCCGTAGCTGTAACCACCAATTCAGACATGGCCTTTGGATGCCAGGTGGCAGCAGACATACAGGGTAATTGTCCTTTGTTTATGTAGATCTGAGCATGGTCACATTTTCAAGAACAGTGATAGCTCAATGGAAGAGTTTATGTCTGTATTTAGACGGAAGACTGTTCTATGTATAGACCTTATGCACATAACGTCATTTCAGTAGGGCGCCCTCGCCTAGAGGTCAAAAGAAGGTTGTTCATTAGCCAATCCTGTGCACCGCGCGGACAAATCTGTGCGTTTCGATTGTTTCGTCACCATTTTACCTCTACGATGGCAGCTGGATGACGTCAATGCATAAGGTCTTTTGGGATGGGACCTGTAGGTCCTGTGCATTGTGTCATGCACATAAAACACCAGAGTGACTTTGTCACGAAAGAGAAGGAGCTTGCCTCTATGTTTCTGGATTGGCTGAAAAATGCACCCTCTCTGTGCATGTTTGGAGTATAGTGTCTAGTATTTTATGTGATGCAAATGAGAACATATTGATCTGAAATTTGAGCATCATAAATGAATAATTTATTATTTGACAATGGTAAGTCTGCTATAAAACAGCATTCCAAGAAGTCTTTCATTATTTCTGATCTTTAAATCCAAACCTTAAAAAAAAAAATTAAAAAGTAAATAAATTAAACAAATTTAAAAAAAAAATTCTCACCTTTTCAGATGTTTTTGGAACTTGGGGGCTGATTGGAAGAAATTCTTGAGGCTTTTCCGGACAGTTTTCCTGACTTGATTTGGTGACGCTCTCGGTGAACTTGCTGCTGGAGGAAGACCAAAGTCAAAAAGTTAAACATAATGCCCATATGTTGGTTTACGTTTTACATGAGTGTAACAACAAGTCAAGTAACATCGAGTCCAAGTCACTGCCTGGGTGTACAACACAGGAGGAGGGGGTGGGGGCGGGGGCAACTGCACTCCCAAATTCGGGCAAAACAGTGGGAAAAATTCAGGCACAGGAAGAAGAAAGGTATTTCGTTATTAGAAAATTTCGGACAAATCAGTCACTCTGCCCTCCTTATATTTTATTGATTTACAGTCACAAGTGACACGTTTATACCAATATTTAAATTTTGGGGTAATGGCGGCCATTGAACCGTGTTACATAATACTTTTGAAAGGTTATTCCTTTCTTCATTGGACTCCTTGACCATGAAAACATGGGTATAGACACCATTTTGGGCATGCTAGCCCTCTTTGTTTTAAAGATATGCATGTTTTTCCATTTTCAGCTAGTGGCGGGAACTAATTAACATAATTATGCAAATTCGAAGGCTTTCCGACAATTGGATTTTGGAGGACTTTTGATATGTTAAACTTGGGTGTCTATAGAACCCATAACAGTTGAATTCAATTCTGTTGCAATTTTTTCCAGGTCAAGCCAGTATTTCTGATAGATTGACTGGACTATTAACCAAAGAGTCCCCTTTTGTCCATTTGTCCATGGGTCACTGAGTCGAGTCAACAACACTGACTTCGAGTGCTTATAAAATCATACATTTTTGTGACTTGCAACTTGACTTGACATGGCTTGAGAAAATTTGAGGAAAAAAAATGGCTTAGTTACACTGCTCGAAGTTCTTAGGTAACATCTGTCGTTGACGGCAGTATCCAACTTACTTTTGATTTCACCCGAGTCCGTCGGCCTGGTATCCCTGACCTGCTGGAACAGGTCGTCGATCATGCTGAGCCGACCGCTGAAACGAGATTTATTGCCGTGCATGTCTCGCCAGCCTGTGTGCCATGGATCAATAAGACGGGTTACAAGACCATGTAAGGGAATACATAATCAATAAACCGATACCTCACTTTTTCATTGGGTAGGGTCTTGTTGTTGTGGCGACAGCAAGCCATGCAATAAGAGACCCCTGGATATTGCCAGGGGGGGGGGGGAGGGGGATAACACAAATTTGCATATTTTTTTTAATGAAACAAGTACCTTGGTAGTATTTCAAAGTTATGCAGGATTTATTTTTCTATAAAGGTCTCGTCAAAATTTTGGGGATATATGCAGCGTCATATTCTAAAAAAGAAGCAAACTTAGAAACCATACTTACACGACGGTATTGCAAAGGGAGGGGTGGGTGTTTGTGATGGACCGAAACCTTTCATGTTGAAAGCTGACACCCTAACATAGTACTTTGTGCCCTAGAAAATGGGAAATAGAAAAATAAAGTCTTCAACATCACATTTTAATTTTATGGTCTTTTCTTAGCAGACTCACCAAATCTGACTACTTGTGGAGATTATTTGTATTTACAAACTTTGACAACTACTGAAAATCAAGCGAAACTAAACATTTGAAATCTTTGCACCAATAACATGAATAAAATTGAGCAGGTGCAATCTAAAATTAGTGTACAAACAAATTTCTGTGCCAACAAACTTGATACCCAAATGGTTTTTACAATGGCTTGGTATGGTGCCAACCAGGGAGGAATTTATTCTGTACTCACTTGACGCAGACCGTGTATTCTATAAGAAGGGTACCTGACGTCATAGAGTATGTGCTCGCCAGAGAGTGGACAGAAATCCTCAGAGCAACTCCATTCAACTGAAACGAGTAAAACAACAAACAGTTTTATCATTAAAAAAACCATAAATATATTAAATCATAATGAACAAATTAATAGGTGTTTTTTATGATATGCCAGCGTTTGACACACTGTAAATGTTAAACCATGTGAATCTTTGATGAGGTCGAGTAAAAGTTTCTTGAAATGTCAAAAGATCTACAAGCTGCTAAAAATATACGAACAGCCCCTAGCCGATGGGCTAGCTCGGTGCTCTAGTAGTAAGACATCTGCTCTGGAATGGCTACGGCTGTGGGGTTCGAATCCAAACCGAGTAATATGCCTGTGGGTTTGTTTTAAATTGTTTTATTCACAGGACTCAGGTAAGCACTGTGTGTTACACATCGGTGTAAAACGGCAAAAAAACAAATAATATTCTTTAACCCTGCGGCAACAGTAACAAGTTATAATTATTGATAATTTTGAACAACGACCCAAATTGTGTACAATAATAAACAAAATTCAATTATTGTCAAGTCATTTCATTTCATTTCTTTATTTGTTTCTTTGCTTGTTCTCACATTCTGTCTAGATTATTTGTTCACCCTTTAATGTACTGGGGGTGGACGGTGGGGGGGGGGGGGTGTTTTGTAATATCATGATGAGTTCTACCTTTGTATCTCGTTACAGCTGCACCATTTGCATTCAGGGGCTCCTCAAATCTGACCTGTAAGGAGGTACTGCTAGCCGTACTTAATATAACACACGCTGGATGGTCAGGTACTCCTGTGCAAGAAACAAAAAAAGATGAAGAAAAAAAAGAAAGAAAACTGTCAATATATATATACAAAATATATACCAAAAATCCATACAAGAAAGTAGCACACAAAAGTAATTAAGCACTGACTTCATTAGTCAACCAGTGGTGGGAAGTCATGGGTAAGAGCGTGGTTGAAGTGGGTCAATGGGTGGGTGCTCCATTCTAAAAATAGGTTGAGTTTGAGAGAGGGGATGCAGGCAGGTTTAGTGCCTCATACTCCGAAGTTCCGAAGGCTGCTGAGCCATTGCAGTCTGAGTTTGAATCCCGACCATGACACTTGGGTTCCTTGGGCAAGAAACTTTGCTTCTCATCACAATTATTGAGTAGTCTCCACAAAGCCCCCTACCTCTCCCCCTGCCACCAATCCCCACCAAAAGATTAATCTTGGTTTGCACATCTGTAAAGTTGTTTTGTTTCTTTGTACATTTTAAGTGTTGAACAACCTAAGCTTAAAACTGTTTTGTGGATTTAATATAACCTAAAGAGAAGGGCAGGAGGATCTGAAATTCATCTCCAACAATAAGTCTCCATTCATAGCCACACCCAACCAACTCCCTCTTTTTAGTGCCTTCATAAAGGGCCATTCCAGGCGTGCAGGTCTTGAAAATACCTTTTTTCTATAAATGTGCGGACAAACACTTTTTTTGAAACCCTTGATAAATGCTTTAAAACAAGAAGGTACAGAGGACCTCCAGAACCATCTCTAATGACTAACATCCCAAGCCCACGAGTCTTTTAGTGCTATCATAAAGTCTGTGTAAAAAAAAAAAAAAAAAAAAAAAAAAAAAAAGCTCACGAAGTACTGCTGGCAATAACATCTAGAAGAAAGATTTACAATCGGCGACATCGTCGCAGTTTTCACGAGAGAGATCATTAAGATTGTCCAGTAGCGGATTGCGGCACTTACTTGCGTGTTCGAAACCTGTCTTCATCCGCTTCAGGAGTCTGAACCTCCACTCCCAATCTCGTAACTGTTTCTCCAAATCCTAAAGATCACAAATAAATAAACAAATCCATGAGTGAACACACCTCTTTAGTCAAGCTTTTATTTTGCCTCTGTCAGCAATGCTCGGATTTTTTTTTAGAGTATTCTGCATTGTTGGACTGCACATTTGCGTAAGTCACTCTTGAAATTCCCCTCTTGTAACATGCATGGTATTTTGCCTTTGGAAAGGGCTAACCTACATGTACACATGATGTAGGCTTTAATGGACTTTTAAAGAAATTTAAAGAACCCCCCCTCCATCCCCAAATTGTACAAATTATCAACATTTTGTGTGCATTTCAATATCAATGTCTGTTTAACATAAAAGTCCCAACACAGTCCCCCAAACCCCCCAAAAACAAAACATACAAATCCCCAAAACACCAAAACCAATTTACAATCAAACACCAGAGACACCCGATTGCCTCCTTTGTGTGTGTGTGTCCTTAATTAACATGTTTCCTCTGTTAAATCAACATTTCTAGATACCAAAATTGCAGCGACAACGTTAAATAGTAGGCAATTTCAGTGATAGCCACTGTTGAGGCAGTCCATTTCGGACACGGCCACCCATACATCAGAAGAAATCACAAAATGACTACATCATGATATTGATACTTCAAGCACTACACAAAAAGGTATCACAACCCTTTCCAACAAACAATACTACAATCAACCATACAAAAGGAATGAGAATGAAATAAATAGCCCAAGTCTGGAAGAGGTAAGTTTTTAAGCGATGTTTTGAATTCAGTCAGAGAAATTGGCACAACGTATTTGATGGGGAGGAATGTTCCAGAGGTTTGAAGCAGCTGCATCAAAACTTTTGGCAGATGAAGTGTATCTGGTTTGGGGTTTTTTGCGATATGGCCAACTACCTACAGGTGTGTGTGCACTTTGGAGGTCATATGATGTTCAGCGTAGCATCGGCAGACTCTGTGACTAGATGAAACTCTACCCTATCACGCGAACCCTGCACTAGGGATTCTTTCGGAGCTGCGTACGACTACTGTTTGTAATCCGAGTAGTCTGCACTCTTGCATCTTACACTGAAACCTTTTTTTTTGTCTTCTTTCTATCCTTCTTATTTAATTCCAATGCATTCAGCATGCCACAACTCATTTCCATGCAAGTCTTTCAGAGACTGCCCATGTTTTAAAGAGATGGTAACAATTGGTAAAACCTCAATGCTAACCAAATCAAACATGATTTTTGTCAGGGAATACCCCTTGGATTGTTCATTTTGTATTTTCCTTCCTCCGCGGTTATACAAACCGAAATGGGCCCAATTTCATGGCTCTGCTCACCAAAGAATTCCGCACTTAACAGCGCCCTGTAACACTCAGACTTCTAAAGGCCGTGGCAAGGCGTAAGAAGAGCAGAATACCACAGCAAGCAGTGCCATGAAATTGGGCCCCGAATGCTAAGCGAATTATGTGACGCATCCATTACCGCTAGCCTCGTTTTCCCAATGTCGTAAGGAAATTCGCTTCGCTTTTGCAATTCGCGTGAAGTATTGAACTGAGCTGAAGTTATGCAAATTTGTTTTTCCTCTGACAAATTTTGAAAGTATAAATGCAGGGAGCTGATTGATTTGATGCGTATGAAATGATCATTTCCATAAAATAAACAATTTCATCTTGGGACAGGTACTGAGTATACAGTACTTAATACACATCGGTGTAAGGGCAAAAAAAAACCCAAATAATATTCTTTATCCCTGATGTGAAATTCCCATCAATTAAACCTTGTGATAAGTTATTCCAAGATCACACAACAAATATAACTACATATCCATCACAGCTCATTCAGATCTTCAATTTGTACAAACCTAAATAACCTAAGATCCCATATAGACAGCCAGCCGTCGATTTCACCAAACTCTTCCTAACTTAGGATTAATCTTAGGACTTAGGACGAGTCCCAGCCTTGCACTGTAACATGTAAAACTTAAGATTAATCCTAAGTTAGGACTAGTTACTCGTCCTAACTCGAGATAGGATTAATCCTAGCATTTCGTGAAATCGGCTGCCGGTCAAATGTCAACAAAACAGCATTTCTTGAAACAAAAACTAGTTGAAATGTTGTCCTTTACCCAAAACCAATCTTTTAAATTTTCCCTTTTTTTTAAATGCATGTTTATAAGTTTGCCTAACCAATCATAACTGTGCTTGTGACACTTAACCATTATCGCTTTGTCCTCTGGATGGGACGCAAAACCCTTCTTCTCAAGTGTTGTGCACGTAAAAGAACCGAGTACACTTATAGTTAAGAGAGGGGGGTACACCAAGGTATGGCTGGCTGCAGATTGCGCCACAGCACCTTGTAAACCATTACCATGTGAATAAATGGTTCTTGTAATTCAAACATAGCTCCTGCATACCTTGTAGATAAAAAATAATGAGCGCTTTGAGACACCCCTGGGAGAGATAAAGCGCATATTATTTAGCTAGATCGGACAGACCCCCCCCAAAAAAAAAAAAGAAAAAAAAAGAAAAGAAAATAACTAGTTGCAGCAAACTGCTTCCCAACCAAAACGACCTGTGGTGTAAAATAGAATGAAAGGGTCCAGCCTCACGATTCTATCCCAGCAGATGAGTCTCTCTCCAAGACCCTGATAGGTTTTTTTATTTGACCCTACAAAGTCTCTGCAAAAGACTCTGTCATGTTCGTTTTTGTGAGGCCATCACCACTTTTTGCAGATCCGGCAAACATGAACTGTTAGTTTTGACGAGGAAGAATTCTGGCTTGCAACAAGAACGACAGAACATAAACCCCAACAAAATCCACCTCTTCCATCACCATTTCCAGACGAGACAAAAATTCCTGCGCAGACTCTTCAAGGAGAGAGAGAGAGAGACCACAAGATGACCTTAATCAGATTATTCGTCTGAAAAGTGAGAGAACACACGTCTTTCACAAAAACCGATGAAATTACAGAACTCTCGCACGTTTTTCCTGCAAGTACATTACGTTATACCTAGATACTGGAGTGACTACAAACACCTAGATCATAAGACGTTTAATGGGCTCAAATGAACAAGCACTTAAGGCAAGTCTACTTGCTCTGTAACTGTAGACCCCAGAAGTCATTTTATTGATTGTACACTTTTTTTTGGTTCACTCTCTCTACACGTCAGTATCCACATTATGGATTCTTGTGTACTTAATCTTAATTTGTCACTATTGTACACAAATAACTTCGAATGGAATGTTCTAAATTCCATTACAGTATCACACAAATCAGTCGAGATACTCTGGATATTTCAACCAGCAGTTAAACCTTGACTACAATCCATTTTAATGCTCCGTCCCTCTCACACGAATCAACAATTGAAATCTAAGGAATGTAACTTATAGTTTGAATTCATTGCGCCAGTTCTGCGCATGCTAAGCGAAACATAAAGTATGTTTTAACAACAGAATCCGACCAGATAGCTTTACATGACGCATCTTGACGTCAATGCTTGTTTTAAGTTGCCCTCGATGTGTGAGAAAACGAGTAATGACAGAAGCACACAGTGAGGTTACAGAAAAATACAACCAAAGGACTGGACACAGTTTTATTCCCGCCATTTTCTTGCTGCAGGCGGAGATTTAAGGCAAAGAATTTAATTTACATCCATTAATTTACCCAGAATCAATAAAAAGAAAGAAAAAAAACAGAAAAAAAAAGTTTTCAATAAACACACCATTCAATCAACCTGTGAAATTCGTTGGCCCTGTCCCAGTTTAAGTGAAAAAATAAAAAAATAAAATAAAAATAATTTTGTCATGATTTTTCTGCACGTCTTTATCAGGCTTGTGGCAATAGAAATAAGCAGCGGTGATTTTGGAAGTCTTCAATTGCTATTTTATCAACTTCGTCAATATTTCAGACTGAAACATTTCTGAGGAAAATTGGTGCTGGTATGAACTTATGATCAGTAAGCTTTCAGATTGAAACTAGTAAATTTGTTTCAAAATATTTACCAATCCTGTCTTTTAATCATATCTGTCAGAATTTTGTTGTTCAAACAACACCAATGCTGCAATGCTGCATCCTGAAGAAGTGAACAAAATGAACAAAGTACCAAATGGAGAGTTGACTGACCTTTGATGACCCGGTTGACCCCGTTGAGTTGCCGAGTCCTGTATGGACGACTCTTGTCGTCATATCCTGCACTTGACCCTCGGCTTCATTTATTAACGTATTCAATTTAGTCGCTCTCGCATCCTTCATCAAAACTGCAAACAAAAACAAATGTTCACGTAATTCGTAAATTTTAACTTCGCCTCACTAAAACATTCTGTTAGCGATCTCAGAAACCTCGAACAACTTACATCTTGGGTTTTCCCTCGCCCCACATGACAGCAGTAATCTAGCCATGGGCATGTTGTTGGTCATCACAGCGATGTCCAGCGCGGTAAACTCGTCATCATTCACCTGGTTCACATCCAGGCCGTTGGTTTCCAGAATCAATCTCGCCGTGTCCAAGTCCTGGTGCTCAACTGCTTCAAATAATGCTGGAGACAAGAGGGAAAGGAATTCCTTAAATTGAGATGGCAAAGGATTTTTAAGTATCTTTTTTTTAATTTTTATTTTTTTAAGATAAGTTATCGCCCAATAGTAGCATTAACACTAATGAAGTGGATTTGAAATCCAGGGCCCAAATGCGATTATGCTGATATATCGAGCATTCTTTGTTTGGAACGTGACGTGACTTTTGTTGACACAATAATATGCACAGGGCCACTTTAACACTTGTAAGCGGAAAATATGCTGAGTAAACTTACCAGTTAACTAGGGACGAGCCAAAGGCATTGCACCATGGGCCTAATTTCATAAAGCTGGAAATCCTAAATATATTGCTTAGCACAGAAAAATATTGAAAAGCAGAATCAGGTTACCAGCTAAAATGCCCTTTCATTCACATTGGCATCACTATGGTACCCTGTTTATTACTTTCCCTCGCAATATTTTCTACTTAAAAGCCATGACAGGTACCTGCTAAGTGAGATGTTTTGTGCTTAGAAACTTTCATGAGACGACACTTTGACACCTTGTATTAATTGATCTTTGCTGATTGTTTTTTTTCCAAGCTTTGCTGATAAAACTTAACATCTTACGTAACTTCTTACCTTGGCTATCTGTCATCTGTTTGGAGTATCTCTTGGTTCTATCCTTCCCTCCTCCGTCGACGTCCGTGTTACTCCCGCTCCTCTTCTTAGCCGACCAGCTCCGGTGGAGCTTCTGGGGCGCCGTCGGGGAAGGCGGAATGGAGGACGCCTTGCTCTGATCGCTGGTCTGCTGTAGGAGATTCTCCATGCTGTGGGCCTTCCGCACATCACCACTGTCAATGAAAGGGAGAGCAGAAGACATTTGGAATAAGACAGAGAAGTGATGCGGGTGGAGACGATGGACGCTGAGGTTATGAGAGAGAAGAGCAAGCTGCAGCCAGTGCATCACCTTACATCGGTTACAATAGCTGCAAGCAATCAGCCTAATTCTTTATCATAACAAATCAATCCGTAGGCGGTTTTGGTACTTGCTAAATGTAGCATTTCACAAGGAAACCCAAAATCTAGGGCGCTATGTGTACCTGCTTGCTAACTGAAACGAGGTCTTACAGAAGAAAAGCACATTATTAGATGATTGAAAATGAGAAGGTGATTCAAACGATGATGAAAATGAGAAGTTCACGCTAATTCAGAAAAAAATGAAGTGAAGAAGAATGGAGTGTTAGTGAAGCTCTCACCTACTGCACATGAAGGAAACTGATGCTTAATCAGTCAATTAGTCACTATCTATCCCGCTGTAAATCTATTGAGTAGACTTTCTACTTCTCTCCATTCTCTCAATATGATGTTCTCTGGCCATGAATATTTTACAAGCATTCCCTCACAGACCATCATCAGTACACCTCCCTCCCAGCAAGCTACTATCTTGGGACAATTCTCTTTCCTCACATCTTTAAGGTACTTTTATTGATTGTTTTTAAGACTGTCCAACCAGCTAGAAAGACTTTCCTAATACCAAAGAAAAACATTTCGCGTTTGGCTGACTTCTTATAGCTCAGCTATTAACCGATTGAGTCCACGCCTTTGTCAGAGGTTATGACCGAAGAATATTTGTGACAGGTTTATATTCAATCTATGGCCTCATTGAGGACTTGTTAATCCAGAGGATAAAACCAGCATGAAAATCCATACAATGCTTAAATACAGCCCCTAATATTGTTCAGGGCCGGAGTTTCAAAGAACGTCACTTGCTCAGACCTTTCACTCAACTGTAACAAAATTCACTTGATATTCAAAATTCACAAGCTTACAACTATTTCTTTTTTTTTAATTACACTTGCTAATTTTTTTTTTTTTTTAAAGAAGGACGTACGGAGTTGAAAAGCATGAGAATGAATGAGTTAATCTATAGAAGTATGCGTCTAAAAAGACTTGAGTTGTGAGGTGACTGGCACATTACTCAAACCAGTGGGTGTTTTGAGCCAAGGTCATCTCAGAACTTTGGGGAAAGTGGTGCAGGATGGCTGCAGTCAGATGAGCAAGCGCTGAATTAGTTAAGGGTAGTAGTACGAGGATGCAATAACTCAACATCTAAATCTATTTCATTATTTTTTCTGACAAAGAAACGGACAAATTGATGATGAAGAAAAACCTTCCCTTCTTTCTGGAAGGAACTAAACATTGATGAGATTGGGTGAATGTTAAACTTCTTAAAAAAAACAAAACCCAAAAATGGCTTGCAGGTCTGAGTTCCCCTTTATTCTAGACCCAGAACCTCCCAGATGTTACAATTCAGGAGGTTGACAGACTCAGTGCATCACAAGAAAGACAAAACTACAGGCTTTGACACACAGTGGGCTACTTCTTTCCCCCTTGGTATTTGTTTTACTTCTTTCAAGTAAATCTGAAGGCCCAAGGAAAAAGAAAAAAATCCTGAGAAACAACATGCCTGATTAAAAGCAAGAAAATATGAAGCTGGAAAACACTAAACACTTTTCAAGATGCTAGTCTAGTGCCCAAAACACTACTATCAATGTGCTGTTTGGAAGGAATGCATGTGCTGTTTGGGAAAAAAAATTAATAAAAAGGTGCAAAAATGTACAATGGGTTAAAATTAGCATGATTTGATAGAGGTTAACAAGCTGGGTTTTTTCAGTTTTTTTTTTTTTTTTTGGTGATGTCTGAAATTCTTACGATTTAAGTCTTAAGATTGGGTTGGCATCACTCTCGGGTAAATCAACAGGCCAGAGCCAATGGTCCAAATTAGTTAGGGGGTCCTCCTCACTATTACTGTGCAAAACAAAGAAAGTCAGCGACAAATAAAAACAACTGAAAACTGATAAACACAAGGTTAACAAAAAAACAAAATTCCACAAAGTGTTGGTGAGTGACACAAATGTGTACAGCGAAAACTTCCTTGAACAAGGATTTTGTAGCAATTCAATAAAAACTGTTATTAATTAAAATAAATCATTAAAATCAAAGTGACAAACTTAATATGATTGATGACATGAATATCAACTGAACTTTATCCACTGCAATGTGTTATTTTGAAGGAAACTTCCATGGCTTGGTGGAGAAATAAAACTATGTGAAACAATGGATTTGGCTATGGCTTAATTCACTCATTACTTGTACAGCCATTAGCCACAGCCATTAACTGGTACCCTTTGCCCCAGGATGAAGACAAGCATCAGTCTTAGAATTCATTGGGAAATATATCCCTTGGGTGCGGTAAATAGCGGATCACTGATCATCTCATTCTCGCCAGTGCAAATGTGTAACTTTGGAGAAAGCTGGTATTCAGCTTAAACCATCAAAGGTCCATTGAGGACACCAAGCAAAAGGTCAAAGGTGAATGTCCATTGATTGCTGGTAGTTGTGTGATGGTTTGGAAGGCCGGTATTTAGTAGTATTTATGCTCCTAAAACTTCAAAGTGATGATGTCCAGGGGACCAATTTCATAGAGCTGCTTGAGCAGAAAATACTGCTTAACTACTTTCTGCTAAGCAGAAATGAGCAGGATACCATTCACAAATTGTACATGTGACATGGGAGTTTAGCTGGTAACCTTATTCTGGTAAGCAAAATTTTATCGTGCTTAGATACTTTTTGTGCTTAAGCAGCTCTATGAAATTGGACCCAGGCTAACACCGCCACTCAGTCCAAACATGGCCTTGCAATGTGTGAAGCCGTAACTAGAACAACGGCTAGGCCTTTGGCTAACTCACAGCTTACTTTCAAACATGTCTTCCACGACTGCTAGCCACAGCCAAAGCTAAAGATGCTTCAACCCGAAGGATTGGTGCATCTTTTTGAATGGTCAGCATTTCTATTTGCATTTGATTTATGAAATGTTAAATTAATCTTTAAAAAACAAAAAGTCTCATGTAAGAGCAAGGTTTTTGGCCAGCCATATTTTGTCTGCATGCTGAATGTTTTATTCCCCCAAAATATAAGTGTAAAATTGCTCATTTCCGAAAATATTTTTATGTCATGTACGAACTAGCGAGTGTTTACAATTCAGTTACAAACCTACCGTGCAGTTCTCAATTAGCTTCCCGACTTGTGCAAACAGTACTGAGCCCAATATAACTTCAATTAAATATCTCATTTGATTCGGTGATTACAACAATCCATCACTACACGGCTACATATAATCACCATCTTCGGTCAAGCATTCCCACGGATAATAAACATGAAAGTCTGGAGTCAACGCCGCTTCATCATGTATGCTAATAATTCTCAATGTCTGGTAGTGTTAATGAGTTGGTTTCACTTGAGTAGAAAAAACACAACGCAACTCCCCCCCTCCCACTCAAGCCATTCAAGTATGGCCACTGAGTAAATATGACAACTTGTTGTCAACTTTAGCGTACATAGTTTCCACACAAACAACAACTTTTTTAAGAGCTTGTTATACAGACAAGTCTTCATGGATAGGGCTGGGAGGGGGGGGGGTGACAGAAGAAGCTACCACCTTAGGTGGGGGGTAAGCTTGTAAGAATTTAGGCTAAGATGGGATGAATGGGCTGCTAATGGGGGGCAAGGTTTTTTTTTGATGAGGGGTTTGAAAAGGTGGCATGGAAATAACAAATTAGTGGGGATTTCTTTTGGGCATTTGGTTGGCTGCTTGGCTTGCTGCCCAGGGCAGGGGGGAGGGGAAGACCTACAAGAATAATAGAGACTTGTCTGTTTGCTGAAGGACTGAAGGTTTTCCCACTCAAGTGTTCGGATTGAGGGGGTTAAGACTTTTATTTGAAGATCTTATGTCTCGAGTTGGCAGCTTAACTCAACTTAAAAATGGAAATTATTATTTATGTTTTTTTAAAGTGAAAATCAGAGTATGCTTAGCTTACAGTGACTGAAGTCTTTGCAACAGAACATATTGTTATTATTAATATTATTTCTATAAATGCTATTTTATTTTGTTCATTTTAAGAGGGCCACCTCATAAACATTTTAAAAGCTGAGAAGTTTGTGGAAATTTTAGACTTCATTCTACTTCATTTCTTGAAAGAAAAAAAAACTTTTGTAATTGTCACTTTTTCTTTCCAGCAAAAACCAAACTCAAAAAGAAAAGAAAAAAAGAAGGAACTATTTAAAACGGCTGTATACATAAGTTCAATTAAAAAGTCTGGTCGAAAACATACATGTGTCTGAAATAAGATGTATTTCTGGCAAATGAGTAAAAAAAACCAAAAAACATATATATATATATAGCAAGGGACTTTAAACATTGCTATCCATAAATTCATTACAAAAAGTTTGGTCCCTCATGAGTTTTCCGGGAACGAGACAAAAGCTGATCTGCCTTTCGTCACTGTCAATGAAGGCACCAGTGATGTTTGACATCATTGGTAATTGCATGCCCTTCTAGCAAGTAGTGGAACCTAAACAAAAGCGTGGACAAGCACATCAAAACGTGACTTCAAACTAAACAAATGAAATGCACGCTCTGCTCCCTGTCGTGAAAATATACTACAGCTAGTTAAAGCGAAGACGTGACATTTGTATTGGACGCTTTTTGTTTGAGTTCGGTATAGACAGATGCTTTCTCTGTTAACTCAGCTTTCCTGTTACTGTCGGCAAGTTGTTACGTCACAACCGCACGTAGCTACTATACCTGCAAGGTGTTCACTACTTCTGGCTCAAAAAACTAGCAATACCTTTGTGTTTAATGTTCCCCCCCCCCCATCAGGGATAAAGGCCACTCCTAGTAAGGGGCTTCAAGGAAAAAAAACTGAAATAACTCGGGGGAGCTGATCAAGGTAGATATTGATAGTCCTCTTAAAACAGTCTAGATTGTAGGATAGAGGGAAACGTGCACCGGGCAAGGAGTTCCACAGAGATGCAGTACGTGGAATAAAGCTGTTTGGAGTGGCTCTTTGTTCTACACATCTCAGCAAAGTGAGAGTGATGGGTGAGGATAAGCAGAAAGCCAGGTCCCACACTTACACTCACAAAATCCCTCATTTCATCGTTCATGGGCGTTTCTTCGGACAGAAAGTTGTGATTCTTGATTCTTTTAAACACATAATGTGAATGGTAAGTGTACTTTTTAAAAATGAAACACATAAATCCTCAAAGAAAAACAAGCTTGATGCATTTCCTAGGGATTTTGGTAATCACTGGAGCCAGTTTGTGTACAGTGGGCGTGGCCTACAGTGGACATATGCCACAGGGTAGGTCGGTGAATGACATTTACAGCGTTCCGAGTTGTAACGGTGCCAAGACAAGAAGATATTCACTGCGCCCTTACAATTGATTACATTTTCATTAAGAAATTCTTGAAAGAACCTGTACTCTTTTTTTTTTCATTAACAGTCCGCGTCAACAAATACTAATGGATCAGAGTGAAGAGTTCCTATGGTGAAGTGGGAATCCATAAATGAGCATTCTGAGAGACTTCTAGGTGGGGCTACTCCGTATACCCGCTTTGTGGTTGTGGTGAAGCCCCAGAGTGATGCGCCATATGAAAGCTGACTGCGTCATATGAAAGCTGACTGCCCCCACACCAGGCTGGGGGCCTGTGGCAGTCAACTGGCTGGCACACTCTATTAAGAGATTAGCGTAGCATACGACATCAGCATCATCTACCAAAAGGGTAGGCACTATTATTCCATACACTGCACACAGTCTTCATTTTTGAAAAGTCCGTCAAAGGCTTCTTTGACCAGCGATGTTGAGGCGACAGTAAAGTAGTGCCAGGGTGATGCGAGATGGAGCCTGCACCCAGCACCTAACATGAGCAATTATGCTTCCCAGTAACGGCCCCCCCGAAAACTGGTACTTGACATCATGCAAACCAAAAATGGATCCGTCCGTAGTCGTAGTATTCTCATTCAGCAATCTTTAGGGATCATGTTACATACCCTTAAAACGGTACGGCTTAGCGACTCCATATGCACAAGACGCTCAAAATTGAACCCTTTTTACGTTCAAGATTACTGTGGTGAGTGCTGTGGAGTTGGGAGTGTGAATTTTTGTTTAGCTAAGTCCATTCATTTCGGGAAAATGGCATCTCCGGGGTAAACTGTAGAGGGCGTACTGCATTGTGAATCGTCCATATTGCACTAAGAAATATTACCATTTGAGGTACAATGTCAAAGAAAATCAACCCCAGACAGTCATTCTCATACATTGATTTGCAAAATAATAATAATAACATTGAAAAAAAAAAGCATTGCACAAACTTGTAAATAATTAATCAGCGTTTTCTCTAAAACATGACCGCTGCATTTAAGGGGATGCTGATTTTACGTGGGTGTGTTTATTTAAAACTAGAGAATTAGAATGGGGGAGGGGGTGGTGGGAGAGAAAGACATGAAAATGAGTTATTGTAGCTTTGAGGAATTTGATTGATTTGAATGTCATCTGCCTTACCTGTCCACACTGATGGAACGCTGTCTACAGGGTGGTTTGTCACCCTTGTTTTCTCTCCTGTCACCCTTCTGGCTGAGCCGCCGGGCCAGCTTGACAAGCCCGCTGCTTCCATTGCTCTTGCTGGCTTTCTCCTCATCCTAACAAACAAGAAAAACAACGGAGAAACACTTTTACAAGGATTGTCCTTGTACACTTTCATCTTATTTTAGAAAGGAAATTGCAAGAGGAAGGGAGAGGAAGGTGGGGGGGGGGGGCTTCAAGAGGAGAGGCTCAAGATAGTAGGAAGCCCCCAAATCTACACACCGTCACGTTCTTTATTTTGGATGTGTCTCCTTGCAAGTGGAAATGAGAAACCTTTGACGTCATGGCAGGAACCTGGAGTAAATTTTCTTTTCTGAAGTTAAAAGATGAAAAGCAACCCCCACTCCCTCCTCCTGACCCTCTTGAAAAAATGTTCGATAGGCCAAATGGTCGGACAATTTACCCCCCCACGTAAAAATTGTGACGCCCACGTTAAACAACGGACCCTTTAAAATCCTACTTTCTTAATTATCACTCCATAAACTAATTGGCAGTTTTCCCCATGACCCTCTTGAGCAAGTGGCACCAAATTACGTGAGGACACAAACGACCTCGCACACAAATTTCTAGTCCATGCAGACTGAAGTGCATGGAGGATAAAGTGCACTCCTTCGCCGCCTACGGCCATTTTAGTTTGCATGCATGCATCATAATGTACCAACGCTTTGCATTCTGTTGTTCGAATGCAGCCGGGTAGAATGAAAGCATGCCCTTTTCTACATCTTCGGGACACCATTGCTGCCGTCATTCGGTGCGTGTTTTTTTCTTTTTTAGTGGGGGGGGGGGGGTGGGGGGTAGAGACCTTGAGTTCAATGACCAAGCAGTTAGGTTGGCTCTTTTGGTCACTAAACTCAAGGCCATAAACCAATTTGCGAGTTAGATTTGAATAATGACTGGTGCAATGACTTGCGTACTCCATAGTCCTTTCTCTACGGTACATCGGACGCTTTGAAGATCTCAAGCTGTGACTTTTTCTCATGGGTCCTTTCTCTGTGCTCAGTCACAAGTTGCCGCTTAAATTTCAAACCCCTTCCCAAACCCCCCTTTTTGTTACCCTCGTCTCTGTTCATCCCCCTGCTTTCTCTGTGTGCTTTCATCTCTATCATCTATTTTCACTTGACTGCTTTTGTTACACCAGTATACCTGTTTATGTTTGAAGTGTTGTCATTTAGCCTTCGAGAAAGACTCTGCTAGGGTCGAAACGTCAGGCCACTAACAATTTTTTGTGCTTTTTTAAAAGTTTGAATTCTTCAGACTATAGAGACAGTTGCTATGTCAAATGGTTTGGGGCAAGCTTTTTGTATAGCAACCTCCAGGTGAGCAAACCCTGGTACCTTATTGCCATATACATTAATTCAGAATTGTGTAAGGGTGTTTGCCAACTCTTACGCAACTATGCATTACGCTTGCCCCAAATCATGTGACATCAAAAGTCCAAGGAATTCACAATGAAGTGATTTCATGTGACTATTAAACAAGTTATTGTACCAAGACATTATTCAAATCTAACTCACAAATGGCTCATTTACAAGCGACCGGATTCAGGCAATCTCAACGAAGAAAATAGCATACCGTTTCAATGTTTACATAATTTTCTTTGTGTAGCAAGACAGCGTTACAAAGGTTTGCCCCAATTTACATGCAGTGCGGGTTAATTGCCGTTAACATGGCCTGTAAATATTGCCTTGTGCGATGAAGATCTAAAGTGGAAACCTCTTCCATTCAAATATGTGATGAACTTGACTGCCACAGATATAGGCTGCTCCCTTTTTATATTTCCAGTGATATTGCTTTAATCATACTAGCGAGCAGCTAGGGTATCTGACCCCCCAAAAAGAAAGGCTGCAGCTGGCCAACATAAGAATAGAAAAAAGCCTGAAGTCATCTTGGTTTTCTTCTCGTTGCCTTGCCTGTGATATAAGGTTCTATCATATGAGAAGTGCCTCATGCCATACGAGGTAGGACTCAATGCAGAAGTGAACTAGACGCAGAAGTGAACTAGATGCTGCATTCAAGCTGCAAAATCTGCAAATCGGTGCGTTGGTTTTTGCAAATTTCAAGACCTTGTGAAGTACATCGGCCAAGTCTTGCCTCTTTTAATGACCTACGGGTTCTTTGTAACTTGAACTCAATGCAAATCATCCTAATACCAATTCTTCAAAGCTGCAGATTTATTCGTTCTTAACGTTTGCCCCATTCCCCTTCGCTAAAATTGTATATATATTTTTAATAGTCCGACGACACCCAAATGCTGATGTGAAATCTCCTACGAAGTATCAGGTTTTTAATCCACGCCTGTCATCAGCAATGCCAAGTGGCACTCGGTACACATTCAAATATAGCACCTCTGCCCGCCACCCTAACTTGAAAGGCTCATGAATTATGCATGAATGATAACCCCCTCCAGGCCCTTTTTTCCTTGGAGAGCGTTCAACCCGCTCGTGGTGGGGGGGGGGGGGGTGGCAGTGGGGGAAAGGTTTGCAGGAACACCTCTCACACAGGTGTGAGCTCTGTACGGGTAGTGATGCACCAACACTCACGCACGCTTACGGGAATGGTGAGTTCTCGTATACCAACCGTCAGCCTCAGGAAGTTGTGAGGCTGATCCAATAAAGAGTGTTGCGGGTACCATCTGCAGCTCCCCGAACGCAGCGCAGCAATCTTGCAAAAATACCTCCTGCCAAAAACGGGTGATTCAACATCCATTGCAGGGGGGAAAGTACAACCAGTCAAAGGAGGTTACAACGATAAAAGTCTATAACTTCAAAGTTTCAGCGGTTGTATTTTTGAGCGGGGGGGGAAAAAAAAAGAGCATTTAATGTTCTAAAGTTTGATATTGTTTTAACTAATCGTTCGCTGCCATTCTCTTGCCTCAGAAACATGCAAATTTTGCAGTTGAAAAAAAGAAAGAAAAAAAAAGACAAAATTGCTCTGTGGCACATCAAACTTTGTGAAGTGTTTTTCAATTTTCTGTTGTACTAAATCACATGGACAACATTGGTAATTGTCAACGGCCAGCATTCGCACTTTGTGTGACCCAAAACATACATGAAACAACAAACCTGTGAAAATTTAAGCTCAATTAGTCACTGGAGTCAGGAGAAAATAGAGGGAAACCACCCCCCCCCCCCCCCCCCCCCCCGACATGCTTAGACGCTAGATGCTTGTAAGAAAAACAGGTCAGAGAAAAAAAGGTATACAGGCTGTATAATTCAATGACTTTTCAAGTCGACTTTCCGGCAATAATTTACTATATTTCTTTCGGGGGTAATTAGTGTTTTAATTGCAGCATGATCAATAATGAACTCGGGGTAGCTGGGACGAAGTAGGTCGGGTGGGCACTGGAATGGTGTGATCCCTAAAGAGGGTCACCGGTAACTGGTACTCCGCTTCAATTGAGCTGTTTTTGCTACTGCGAGAATATGATCTTAACAATCCATAAAAATAAATACTGAGTTACCACGGCAAACGCCCAGTCAGGTACAGCGCCTCCCAACCAGGGTGGAAAGGTTCAACTGCTGTTTCCTGATGTTCAACATTGAAACAGATTGGTTTGGGTGAGTACTTCGAGTACATGCAGACCCGAATCAACCGCTGTTTCGTTCGCAGCTGTTTAAAAAAACATAGAATTTGCTGACATAAAGCCGATGTATTCTTTCCACTTTACTGACTTATAAAGACGAACTGTACCCCTCTGAAAAAAGTAAGGTTCCTTTATTTTTATGTTGGATCTTGTAAGTCTAAATCCAGCATTTCAATCTTAAATAGTTTCTCTTGAGAAAATCAACCAGTTACAAGATGATGCTGAGGGTATACTGTTTTTCTGATAAAAGTAAAGTATAAAAAAAAGTTCTTTATAAACAGTAAAACCACAAGATATTGCCTGATATTTGCTTTCATCGGCCACCGTATTCGCCCGTGTTGCATTAAGTAACCGTCCAAGACCTTACGTATTTTGGCGTCAAACGGTGCTATTGAAAGAGAGCGACTACCTTTAGGGTGACGTCACATTCACAGCGTTCAGGATCGTATTTCCGCTGCGTGCATACATGCAACACAGAAGTTTGACAGTGTTTCTATTAACCTAAAAAACAAACGTGTGAGATTATCCCTCATGATGGCGCATAAATTAAAAATTTAACATCGCTAATAGACATCACTAATAGACAGGGTATGTTTGGAGAATTCAAAAGTTGTCATACAGCTGATAGAAAGCTGATAGAAAGCAGGTCCAGTTTCAAGCAACCTGAGAAAGACTTGTGCCAAGAGTTGTTGATTTCACAGGCTATTGTATGATTATTATGGAACATGTATCTCACATAACGCATACTTTTCCCAGTAGACGTAACATCTGCTCCCTTTTAACGTACCTTTCCATAACTAGAAAGTTAAGGGTATGTATTCTTCTCCAAATTCAATGATGAAATATCCCCTTCAAACATGTCCATGTATTTCTGTACCAATGGGTGACATTCCTGGGATGATAGGTGGCAGGTAAATCCACTGTTCTCAGAAGTATGCCCAAGCTTAGAAACACATAAACAGCTGGTAGTCTGCCAACACCTAGCATCCAAAAGTCAGCCATTGGAGATCCTTGACGCATCCCCAAAAATTTTGAGAAATGCAAATTCTTCTTATTAAAAATTCTGGTAATGAAACCAAGGATGCCTCCTAAGCAAACTTAAATCAGTGTAAAAAAGGGAGGCCTGAAGAAATCTGTAAACAAGGGGGTTTGCATGAACCAGAAACACCACCATGCTACTCTTCCAAGGTAAGTGTTCCTAGGTTGCTGTACATTGCACTACCGACCCTTCTACACAGGACTTGCAGCTTTATGTCCCATCAGAAGGACAAATCAATCCTGGTAAAGCGTCTTGCTGAAGGACACAAGCATCGTGACCAGCCAAGCCGGGATTCAAACCCACACTCCGCGAACGGGGCACAAGACCACTCGGCCACTACATTCTAAAGTTAATGAACTAGGTGAGAACGCAATCTAAGAAGTTTTACAGAACAACCATGGTTCTTTTTAGCGTCCAAACAATGGGAGACTTTGGACCCCTGGGTGGCAGCAGACATACCAGACAAATGTCCACGATTGGTGTAAGTCTCAGCGCGGTGCACATTTCTGTAAACCAATAGACTTACCCGATTTTCTGTAAACCAATAGATTTTACGCTTGTGATCACCATTCTACGCTTACAGGGCAAGCGCGGGATTGCCGCACTAGCTGTGTAAGCAAAGAATGCTTAGTAACATAAAGTATGCATGAGCACAAGCAAAAGTTCTCTGCTAACCCGTGAAATACGCTTGACGTAAGCATGGAATTCCCTGCTTCCTTAACAACGATTCTTCACGTACGGTAAGCAGAGCCATGAAATTGAGCCCTGCTGCCTGCTGCTGGTGTCCCCTATTCAATAATCCCAAGGTGATTCCACCTACAAACCTCCACAGATCTCCAGAAAATATCTCTTTCTAGCTTTTGTATTAACTGAAAAACAAAACCCTGCAGCAGAATGTGAGTTGCCATATTGACCGAATTACTTTGAGGGCTCACATACACCGTACAAAGTGCAAATAAATTAGATGTGCACACAGTACGATTCTGATTGGCATTTAACGTCTGTAAGAACATGATTTATGTTCAAACACCCACACAAGTGTTACTATCTAAAGGTGTTTTTTTTTTTTTTTTTTTTTCCCTTCTTCTTAAAGAGGGCGGGGGAGTGCCAGAAAACTCAAGCGTGCTAGCAATTATAGCCTTGTGCTAACCACGGGGCAAAAACAACATGTTTGTGAGGCTGTCTGAGCAAAATAAAGAAGTCCAGAGCAGGGTTATTTCAGTCCACAAAATATTCCTTGAGGTACATTTATTTCTCAAAACAAAAAAGCAGCAATAAGAAGCAAACCATCAGCCAGTTTTTAAATTCTTTTATATAACTGGGATAAAAAAAAATATATAAAAAATTCTGCGAAGCTGTAATTTTCAGTTACGCTATTATCAATCAAACGAGTTTAAATCGGTGGAAGCTGGCTCATTTGAATATTCAAATTGTAGCACAACCGGTGGTGTGGTGTACCAAGTAAGCAGATGAATGATTTGAATATTCAAATTGTAACACATTCCAATGGTGTACAAAAAGAGAGAAGCGGATGGATAACTTGAATATATTCAAATTGTACAATGGTGACAAAAACCCAAAGATACGTAGTTGACTCATTTGAATAAATTGTAGCACAGTCCAATGGAATTTTTAAAAAGTCACAGTTGAAGAAGTCCGGCCAGCTCTATCCTTAATAATTCTTGTTCACACATTTCTATCACAAGTTTTTCACTTACCGTGAACTTTGGTGGCACAGCGTAGTAAGGCTGTGAGGTGGCACGAGCGAAGGGAGTGTCATCGATAGACGGGGAAGGTGGTGGGTTTCTGGTCTCATCATCTTCCAATCTCCATGCCGCCCCTGTGGAGGATGCCAAAAGAAAATATAGTCAGTAAGCAGATGTACACAGTCGCAATAGTTACATCGTTCCTTTGTTTGTATTCCTCTTTTGCACCCATCCCACTCCTAAACATGGATGGATTTGACATTCTTGATGAAATTACCGTGATTTTGTTGTTGTTGCTGTTTTCTCAACAAGCAGAAACTTTTATTGTATCTTTCTTGATAACCAAACGGTGACCCTACCCTTAATTGCATCTATGCTTACAGAAGTTACTTTGCAGGCAGGGGATGGTGCACTAAGAAGGTTAAACCAATACCCAGGTTGCTAACTCCTGTCTTAATCCCCACCCCCGCTTAACTCATCATCATTACAACACATTTCAAAGATCAAAAGCACCCCGAATTAATGAAACATTAGAGGTGAAATACAACCACTGCCCACACTCTCCAAATTACACTGTTTTTCTTTTTATAAAAGATAGCACTTAGCCTTTTGAAGGGGGTGGGTGGGTTTTACAGCTCATCACATCGCAAATCCATTCTAAAAATTAGAATAACCGTAAAGTCTCTCTCAAAAACAGTGAAGCTGACCTTTGGTGCAAGTAACAAATACTAGGTAATGAAAACACAGGAGACAGTCCAGCCTGCGGCCATCTTAGTACTTTAGTGTCCACCCTTGTAAATGTGGTCTTTTCACCAAAATAGAGCTTGCAGCTGATATTAGAAAAACTCACAAATTTCTCAAAGTAAATTTAATCTCAAACGCCACTTATTGCATTGAACTTGCACTTCGTTGATCCACACATTCTCTCAACCATCCTCTGAACACCCTCTGCATCACTTTGCCTCAATACCTAAATCTTCCACCGATTTACACCTTTTCTCGGTCACCATCTTAAACCCCCCCTCCCACATCACCTCCCCTTCGTTCACTCTCCTCGCCCCCTGCCGGCTTTCCTCTACGTCTCATCCCTCTCCTCTTCTCTATCTTTCCTCCTCAATCTCTCCATCTCCTCTTTCATCAATCTTCTGCTCAGTTGAGCAAACCATCTGACCATCTTGATGACTCCAAACACTTCATCTAATCACCGAGGTAATTGTGGATTATCAAATCTGTTGAAATCACAAGCCCCCTCCAGAGCTCTTATCACATCAATGAGGTCAGTGAACAAGACAACAATATGGCCGCCTCTTCCATATTGTTGTTGTTATCCTCACATCGCATAAATCATCTTACTGAAGGCAAAGTATGCCTTTGGTTTTTGGAACCGTTTAATTCTATAGAAATGTAGACATATGCAATAAAACTAACCTGTGAAAATTTCGTTTCAAAAAGTGCTAGCACTTTTGAGATAATGCCGACACTCTGGAGCGGTTATGTCCACGCAGGACGAATAATCCGTATTTGGAATAAACAATCTGAGAAACGTTTCATGCAGAAATTGTTTCTCAAAATGTTAAAATACATTATCAACAGCTGCAGTGCTTCTTACCAAGTAAGTTTTTATGGTCATTAACTTTGGGAGTAATTACCAAGGATCCCTCAAAACAACTAACCTTATTTGAACTAGTAATGCTTAATAAATCTATTATTTACAGTTATAGAGAAGAAAAAAACCCAACCCCAATCATGAAAACAGTAGGCTGTGTCATTTGTAAGCCCTCTTTAGTCTCAGGCCATGATGAATTCATACCAGAGAGAGTAAACAACTCATTTCCCAACTCCCTTCTCAAAACATCTTAACTCCCCCACACAAAGCCATAATCAACGTCACAACTTTTTAAACAAACAACAGCGATAAAGCTGGCAGCAATCCAAGCCGCAAGCCACTTCTGTAAACACTGGGTGATCAGTTTAACCTCAAATTCACCTCCCCCCTCAAAATAAAAAATACCAAAAAACTTAAGGCTCCAAATCTTCTACGGAAAATAAGCTTTCCTAATCCCAACGGCCAGTGATATAGAATTCCAATTACAGTTTCCCTCTTGCAGCTAGTAATTTTTTAACTCGCCCCTTACACCCCCCTCCCCTCCCCATCAAAAGATGCCATCTTGACAAGACGACCCGGTAATCATCACCACCTTAACACAGGCCTCCGTGAGTTACACTCCCCCTCCCCGTGATGAAGAAGTCAGCCTTATATTTAGACTCATAGCGCTCGGATAAACGAGTGTTTGTCTAATGATTGGACAGCGAGCATTCGGTGATGTCCAAACAATCTGATGAAGCTGATTTGCAGTCCGGAGCAAGCTGTAAACAACGCTTCGGGCGGGAGAGCGACCACGTCCACGGTGCCACCCTGACCTTTGTTTCTAATTGTGTATTGACACTGCCAACTGTTATTCATTAATGCAAGTCGAAAGCCCTACACGTGTAAGGTCGAGAAAGGTTACACTGCCGAAAAAGCGAAAGTAATTAAAAAGTGACTGAATAATTTACCAGTGACCTCTCCCTCTACAAGACTTCTGGATCCCACATGTGTTGGTTCCCATCCCAATAAAAATCAATAAACTACAATCATTTTAAAAATGAGAAAATTTCACTCAAACCAAATGCAAAAACAACTGACGACTACAAGCTAGGTTTTGTTTATCCAAAAGTATACTGAAGAGTTTAAGAAACAGTCCACAAAGAGTAACAGGAACTGTGGTGATTCCACCAAAACAAGTGCTTTTCTCTCTTTCTCAAAAAACAAAAATGATATCATAATTAAAATCTATTTCCCTTTTTTTTTTTTGGTGATAGAATATTCAGGAGTTTTGAATCGCTCTAGTTTCCCCTCGCTCTCAATTCATCACTCTAGTAACAAATCACGACCTCTGACATAATGAATTTGTCATCCTACTGAAAGAGTAATTTTACTTCCCACCCTTAGACACAGACGTAATGGCAACAACATTTTCTATCTGGGCCAGTTTCAAAGGAGCACTGAGCGCCCACCTTTTTTTAGCATCTAGGCTTGAGGTTATACCAACCAAAAATGCAATGTGGTGCACACTGCTTGTGACTGGTACTAGTTTTTGGGTCATGTCTCCAGTGGCGGCTATGGCTGTTGCTAAGGGTGTTGCTCAGGGCTTCCTAAGCCACAGTCGCCAATTCAGACAGGGCTTGACATTTTCAACTGAGCTCTGCTTGGACACACGGATTTGCATAGTCGGTTGACTTTGGTTGCCAGCTAAAACATCATATGCTACTTACTGTTTGTGACTGGTTTCCCTCATATATTTTCGCAGATGAATCTATAAAAAGGTTTTGGGTCAGCTTGAGCCCCAGTATGGGGTCTGTGGTAACTAGGGCTTGAAAATTAAAGATAGAAATATAACCAAGGTTAAATTCTAGGAATGCAGATCATTGTGTAGTGAAATGTGAAATATTGGAGGATTTACTCAAAGGGAGGTCCCGTCCAAATCAAGCACATATGGCTACGGCTACGGCTGTAATAGGTATTTTAAGGCATCTAGCCAGAGCCACTGCTGAAGCCATTAATTTGGACACAGTTTTGCATGGTATGAAAACGCAAGAGGGTAAGAACCATGTATATTTTCAAAACTCAAACTCACGTCAGCAAAATAATCAAATCACTAGACTTTTTGCCTTTGGTGAAGTTCTCTAAACCATGCGCAATCAAGCGCGTAATTTGCAAATGTCTACTCATGTATACATCATTAATAATGATACCGGACACTTTTTGCTGAAAAGGGTCCTATTGTTAGCACAACCTATCAATACATGAATACTGGCTCCCTGTGTAATTCGATACCGCATGGTTCGTTAAACATTTCTGCATTTAAATCAGCAGTCAACAGTTTTTCTTTTCCGTTAATGGTAAGAATTCCGAAAGTGAAATGACAGTCGATTGTCGTTTCAGTTTCGCATGCATTACTGGCGCCTTTTATACTTTTCTGCGTTTTATATATGTCTTCCTTGTTGCGCAGAGAAATAACATAACATAATTGTGAAAATAACTTCTTCTTTTTTAACTCAGTTTTTCAAACATGGAGGAATTTTTTCTCAATATAACCATTTGTTATTCATTATTTGTTATTATTAGGTTTTTCTTCATTGAACAGTAGCAAACCCCCCCCCCCCAAAAAAAATAATACCAGGTGAACAAAATAATTCCTTGTCTAGCAATTTTATTTTTGTCTTGATGCAGAAGTTCTTACGTTGCAAACCATTTGGTTGTTTAAAGTGACTTTGAGTGGCATCCAAACCCCCACTTTAAGTGCTGTGGCCATCCCACAAAGATATTCCATCCGTGATCAACGTTGAAATTTTTCAATTTTAAAAAACAGAAAAAAAAAAAATGAAGTACCTCGGCAACGGACAGGATTTGTTGAGTAGCCAGTTTATCATCCAATCGGAAAATTTATTCTGAATATCAATTTTTTTTTTTATGAGGCAGGTAGACATGTGTGATCAGATAAAAGCTCTAGTGATGGACGCCATCGCTCAACGTGGCCACATTTTCATCTTTTAAGGTAATTCAAAACTCTGAACTCCCAGAAACTAGACCACACAACTGTGTACTTTTCCGAGAGGGATTTTTTTTCACAGCAAAAAGAACCAAAATAACGCCGTATAATCAGTGGCGCCAGAATTAGTTTCAAGTGACGACCATTCCACGAAAGAACCTGTGTGGAGGATTATGCTGAAAAAAATGTATTACTTTTTCAGAACTTTGAAAAAAAAAAACAACAACCCACATATAAATAAACATTATCATCCTTGTTGTTAGAGCTTTAAAGTTGAGGCTATTTCAAGGTCGATATTAGAGTGATGTTTCGGATACACCATGTACTAATCTCTTCAAGGAAGAAGAAATGGCCCTGATTAAGATTTGAGTGGTTGTTCTCAATTCTTGGCCACGTCAAAATTGATGGCCTCAAGCTGAGTGGCTGGATCACTAAAAAGGTCTATTCTGAAATCCATCCATCGGCTCTAGCCGTAGAAAAAGTCGCTTATTTTTGACACAGCCTTTCGGCTACTGTACTCTTGTTGTTACCAGGAGACTTTCTTTTTCTTCTTTTCTTTACAGATTAAAAAAAACCTTCCTTCCCCCCCCCCTCCTTCAGAAAATGGAAAGATTTTAGTACAAACTATACAACATTAATAATGAATGCCTTGAAAAGATTTCTTGGAATTATGATCGTTTCTTTTAACTCAGTCTTTGAACTAATAGGCCTGAGTTTGTTTCGATCACAAAGGCTTTGCTTCTGCAAACCGTATTAATGCCAAAATAATAACATGGACTTGCCGTCATGGCCAAAGATTATGGAGAAAGATTCCAAAAGGTATTGTACTTAAAAAAAAACCAGCACATTCAATCGCTGATAATCTGTTGCTTTTAATGAACCCAGTGCCTAGCTTCATACCCTTGGGAGGAGGCTCACGACATGAATTTACAGCAACTTAAATCATCCATGACTGTTACACTAAGTGGCTTCTAACCGACAAACGTGTTCTTGCAGTCGGAAATTTTTTAAAAATCTAATTAATTAGGTAAACATCGTTTTTTTTAATTTTTTTTTTATTGTTTTTTTTTTTTTTAAAGAATGCTTCGTTAGAATTAACTGGTTGTATGAATGCTAATGATTTTGTACACGGGTATGCTAATGGACGGAAACAACGCACTGTGTTAATGAATCTCAGAGCGGTCCGAATGAAATGACAAAAATAGCCTTTTATCAATTAGTACGGATTTACATTTACCAATGAGTCATCAAGGGAACTGTGTTCTATTGAAACATTGGCAACAAATAATTGTTTCTTTATGACACAGTGTTATGTTGCAGTATATGTAGGCCACGAAGGACAGGCATTTTAATCAATTCATGAACGAAATAAATCAAGTGTTGTCATATTATTCTAACTTCGAATGATTAATATGATAGAAATCTCGTTCGTGAAATCATAGTGGTTCAGGTAGAGGAAATATGTGTGAGGCATTGTGCCTTTGATGGTACAAGCATTGAATTTAGCACACAGTCTGAGTATGTCACAAGAACGTTATAAGAATAAGAATAAGAATAATACTGGGTTCTTATGCGCTTTATCACACCCCTAGGGGTGCATCAAAGCACTCAGTAATTTTTTCCTGCAAGGTACATGGAGCTACATTTTGAAGTATGAGTAATATTCCTTTGTAGCACCATGTAATGGTTTACAAGGTGCTGTTATAATTTAACCATCGCAAATTCAAATTTTGTTGTAATACGGGTAGAATAACAAGCAATTTGTCAAACTTTGACCAGTTTGAACCGCTGCTTAAGGCAGGATTCAAACTTGCCTGTCATCACTGGCATACGTGTGGTCTAGTGGTTAGGCTGTCTGCTCTAGAATGGCAGGTGTTCTGGGTTCGAATCCCACCGGAGTAGAGCGCCTGTGGATTTATTTTCTGCGTGACTCAAGAACTGAGTACACAACTGTTGGTCTCACACATGCACGTACGGCTAAAAAACATATTATAAATTAATGCTTGTCAATAATTCAAAGGGGCAACATGTTCACAAACTAATTGCCAAAATGGAACTACTTGTAAGTCCTTGGACATTTTTTCCTCGACTCTCACGATCAATTTAATTGCAAGTCCCATCCATTTCATTCCTTCACACGTCACTGCAATGTTATGTGATGCAAATGTATTCAAACTTATTCGCATACTATTTCACACTAAATCATCCCTCAAAATCTCTCCTAATACAGACATCAAATTGTTGAAATACTAAGAAGAAATTCCCACAGATACGCCGCGGTTCTCTTTGCATTAATTTGCACAAATACATGACAATTCCAATCGCATAAACTCTATCATGACGCGTAACACGAGTCATAGCACTCGTACTTGCATTTAAGAGTAACTATGAATAAAAATATGAATAGTAAACTTGCGGGTACAACCATGAAGACGAGCAGAGTATACTGTTCGAAACGTTGAGACCACACCGGCTCTTTTCAGAGCCAACACTCCCTCAAAAGAGATTTTACACATGGTTGTACCCGCAAGTTTACTATTCATATTTATATTCATAGTTACTCTTATTCTCCACACCATGCAAAGCTTCAAACACCATGTACTTGCATTTGCTTCCCCTGTACATGAAACTCGCATGATGTTTGAACTTTGAACAATTATAGGAACTTTGTTTTTTTTTAGTGGGCAGGGCCAGAGCTGTGTATTGAGAGAGTGGCAACATGGAGGGACCCGTTTTCTTTGGTCATGTGGTCGCTGCACGCCATTTTCGGTCCAAATGTAACACAAACCTAATTGCAATCAAGTCTGGCACCCTGTGTGCGCCATGCATTTTTGGACCCAAAATGGCTTCAAATTGCAAGTTGTCCCATTCTCTCTGGCCCATAGCTCTGGGCTGGCCTACATAATGTGTAGGCTTTTATACACCTGTAATACCAAGCTAGTTCGTGACAATCTTATTGATTTTGTGAGTGTAAGAAAAGAAATCGAAAAATCAGATTAAAATGGGAAGAATATCACCCATCTCAAAAAAAATTATTCCTACTTGTTTTGTTCCTACTTATAGTCACAGAAAAAAAAGATAAAAAACACCTTTACTGATACTGAAAAGTTCTTGTACTTGTACTAATGGAGAAGAATTCCACTAGAACTCTACTTCAAAATATCCGGCGAAGCTAGAAAAACAACTCATTCGATTTGAAGTGATTTTTTTGTTATGTGTATGGTCAATGATACTGTTCACACAACTTCAAAACCGTTTCAACAACGACACCACCTGTTCAACATTGACTTTTTAGTCGTTCTTTTAAGTTGTACATAATATGATCCAACATTGTGACCTGGGGCTGAGGGGGGGGGGGGCTGGGGGTGTCATATAACAAGGTCTTGACATTAAAAAAAACCCACAATGAACCATAGTTACACAACTGTCCGGGGTCCAATTTCATGGCACTGTTTACAACAGAATTCTGCACTTATGACGCCCTGAAAGCATGTGATTCTATGAACGGTAAGGGCAGACTGTGGTCAGCAGTGCCCCCAAAAAATTGGGCCATGCAAAGATAAAAAAAGATTACACACCTATGTTCTAACACACCAATGTTCCGACAATCCCATGTTCTGACACCCCAAATGTATTTTGCTAATCCTTATCCTAATCCTAATCCTAATCCTAACGCTAACCCTGACCCAAGCGTGCAGCCCACGGTGGGTTATATCAGGAAAATAAGGTTGTCTGAGCATAGAGATATCCGAAGACAGAGCAGTTACAGATCAAAATGCTTCCGTTCATCACCATTACTTCAAAAATTTGTAGGGAAAAGTTTTAAAATTTGAAGCTTTGCATGATGGAGATAGAAATTAAATGGCGTTTGATCTTATATCATGTAATGAAGTGCTGGAGCTCAGACAAAAAACCAAAAAAAAAACCAACACAAGCAAGGTGGGTTTGTTCCAAGTTTTCTGACTCATCTGCTCCGACAAAATAAAACAAACATTTTACACAATCGACATTTTCACTTTTTTAACCGAGAAAGATGAGTATGTTCTAACCTACCGATAGTGATTGTGGGTGGCACTGGCTTTTTGTTCTTCTTTCGCCGGAAGCTCATCGCGTGAGTGCCAGCAGTTACGTGAATCAAATCCCGTCCCATACAGCTCAGAGGGTTGGGCATTGAGCGATGTACATTTACTAAATCAAACACTTTATTGTGGAGTACATCCGTCCACTGCAGATTAAGTTCTCCTTGCACTCAAAGTCACATTTCATCAATTTTTGTCGAAGGTGGCGAGGAGTTTTTCAAAGTGCATTTGTAACCTTTACAATAAACGAGAAGTACGGGATTACACTCAAGAGTCACATTTTGAGTTTTCTTTTTCCAGCATGTCGTCCGTCGTTCTTTGCTACTGCAAACAATATCTTGATTGACTTGTTGAGGCTGATCCAGCTACAGTTTTCGGAACAGTTCATTAATGAACCTGAAGTCAAATTTCAATTTCTGCCAAACCCAATGGGTATTCCTCCTCTCGAGATCGCATTTGTCATCATTTACCAGGGGGCGAAGATGCAAGATTTATTTACAGACTGGCCCAGGGAGGTGTGATCCTTTTCAAAGTTTATCAAATGTAATAGCTGTTTACTATTGGCTGTATAGAGACCCGCCGCAAATCACACAATGTGAGTTAATTATTTGGTCTCTCCCGACAAGCGATGGATACTGTAGAAATGGTTGACACGTAGCTGAAGGGCTGGGTGGAATTTACACAAACTTCCCCGACGAAATCTGGAATGACGATGCCGAGGCACGTAAGATGTAAGCAGAGATGCGAGGGAAGACGCAAGGAGCAAGTGAAACCATCAGAATTAAAGTGATGCTATTTCAACTTCACGTCACCAGCCAAGGAGAATAAATCCAACACAGATATTAATTCCGATTGTTTCTTTCACTTCCTGCAAACCAGCCCTGATGACACACTTTTAAGCATGCACTACACTCAACTCCTTAAGTTTATAACCATTAAGCCTCCAGTAGAAAAAATATTCCTCCCTTTGCAACATTGCAACGATTCAGAGTTGTGGAAAAAGCACCTGGTGGATCGGAGGACAACCCAAGCATACAGGAGCAAAGAGTTTAGTGATGGTGCATTAGACGCAGGAGAAGTTAATCTATGCAGAGATCAGCTGTGTGTGTGTGTGTGTGTGTGAGAGGCAAAGAGCACGTTGGCAATGATACAGTGAAATCATCCACCCCCATTATATCCGAGACCCGCGCTATATATATACACACACACGAAACAACACTGTGACAAATTGAACCAATGGGGAAGTGTCATTGATGGATCATCTTAACCCTTCGTCATCATCACCATCATTATCATCGGAGCGGTATTCTTCCCCAGACATCCAGGTTGTGTCCAGCTCCAGTCCAACTTCTCACGTCTCGCTGCACACACACAAGAGGAACTTCCCTCCTCCTCCTCCTCCTCCACCTCCACCTCCTCCTCAGTGCGGTTGTCGAGTCGAGGCAGGTGCAGAGGTGAGAGTTGTGACCTTGGATGAATGATGCTGGGTGAGGAGGCTTGGGTTCTCCGGGCGAACTTATCACCATTAAGGGAGGGTTCTCAGAAATTCATCCCCATTATTAACAAAACAGGGAAACAGATTTCTGCCGTTCCCTAAAAGTGACTCTGAATTTGATGCTACTATCCCATTCGGCGACCAGATCGGCAAGCCAGTGGTTTTCAAGTCAAGCTAGAGGGCTAACGATAATGATGATGATGATGGTCCTACTCGGTTGGTGAATTATTCATGGTTTCCTTAATGCCTGCCCCCTCGCTCTCTTCTCCTTCAGCTGCCCTCAGTTCAACTGGTCCCTGCTCTATTTAAGCCACGGTCTTTATCTCCGTTGTGTCTATGCGAGAAACCGGGAGATGGGTGTCTTAATGGGAAATCCTTCGGGAGCGAGACAGTCTTTGAGACGCTTGGTGGAAAAAAAAGGGCGGGGCTAAGACACCTCAACGGGCTGCACATCACCGTATCATTTTGGATTACATTAAGAAATCATTACCTGCCCCACTTGATGTCAATTTTGCTTGAGAGTCGTCTAAATGTCAAACGAGACAATAGATTGGATGGGATTTAGGATTCAAGCTCGCCTGACGGTACCACAGTCACACCAACTCGTCTTCTCATCAGGGCCGAGTTAACCACACAACGCCATATGGCGTCAAAAAATCTCCAACGTATTAGCATGTTTCTGGTGACAAGCATATAGACAAGACATCTAAACATTTGTCAAACTCCGCTGTCTAACCTTTTTAATATTGGCAACACGAGGGAGCGAAATGTGTTTTTTTGCTTTTCCTCCCCGGTCCCTCGTGTTCGTTCATCAATATTATCTGTTCATAGGTTTGTTGGTAGAACAAATGCCGTGATATTCATGCATTGTGGCAATCCGTCATTGCCGTTGTTGACTTTTCCCCGCATTCCAGCAAACTGTGATGAAACCACGATTGTCAAGCTGCCAACTTCTTGTTTCCGGCAAGGACTATTTATATTTGATAAATTCTGGTCTGGTGTCCATATGTGCTTGTTCAGTCGTTATAACTATCGCAAGATCGGAAGTACAAATAACTAAAATGAGGATTGCTTAGCGCTTGATGATAAACCGAATAAATATTTACCTCCCTAAATAGAAGGACTTTCTGCAGAGCTGACTGATGGGTAAATTACAAAATCAGACAGATCAATCTTTCCTAATTGCATTTCTGTTTCCTTTTATCCGCACCAAACTACTTTTCTTTGTGCTTTAATAAAAAGATTTTTAGCTCAGCAATTATTTTTTTTTTTTTTACCACTTCAAATTTCATATTTGTTTGTTTGAACTTTGTTTAAAAAATAGATGCAAGATGAACTGACCAGAAAACATTATCATCTGGAACAATATCTCTGTTGCAAACAGCCACAAATTTGCAGTACATTGGCACTTTAAAAATACTGGTTTCAAAAAAGATCCTCAGTAAAAAAAAGTTGATGAACAATTAATTTATTTCAAGCAACCTGTTGAAAGTAACAACATGCTAGTCCCAAAATAAACATTGATACAAAAACAAATAGCACATTGCTTTGCTCTTTGTCCTTTGCTCCTACTTCTTAGTAATGAAATTAAAACTCCTTTCAAAATTAACTTTCTAGCACACACACAAAAAGGAAGGTCATTGATGTTTATCGTTTTGCAGGATCTGTTCTTGAAGGTGAGGAAATGTCATGTGGTACTTAAGAAATCCAGTTCCCTGATCCAAACCTAAACTCAATCCCAACGTGGACATCCGTTTGATTAATAAGTAGAATCTAAAAAGTCAATTTCAGTTAAATCAATGATTTTCTAAATGGTCGTCCGTTTTACGATACACCCACCCGCTGATATTTTTCTTTTACGGGCGAGAAAGTCAAAGACGTTCGACGGGTTTGCCCAGGTCTCTGTTTAATCAGATAATTCAATGCAGTGGACTGACAGTCCGATGAATGTGTTTACCGTTTGGCAGTGAACTTAAACATGTTAGACCTGCCTACCACTGCCATCAATTTTAATAATGTTGTAATAGTAACAAACCAAATAGCTTTAATTTTAAAGGAACTTACCAAGCAAACCAAAGGTGGAATTGATGAAAATGAGTACATATATATTTTTTTCATTAAAAAAAAAGGGCAATTCAAAGATTTTTCATGATTCACTAATTGCAGCCATTAAAACACTTGGGGTATTTTTTCTGAATGATTATTGTAAATTAATGTTAGAGGTTTTTTGTTGCAGTGAAAAGCTTTTCAGCATATGAGAAAGATGCTACTACTGTCGAAACGCGGGCCATTACAACTTTTAGCAGCCATGGAATTCATTTTTTAAAATCTTACTTACTTTTGGACTTACATGCCAGGAGGGGAGGGGGGGGGGGGGGCGCAACTTTGTTACTAACAACAAAAATCATACAAGGGCCCAATTTCATAAAGCCTGTAAGCACAAAAACCTGCAAAGCATAAAAATTGGTTACCAGCCCGAATAACAAACATTTACCATTGCTGCGACTGGTACCTGGTCATTTCTTGCTTGTCTTGTCATTTCTTGCTTAGCGAAGAAATTTGCCTAGCAGAATTTTGTGTTTAAGAGCTTTCAGAAATTAGGCCCTCGTAGAAGTAGACTTACCGGCAAAAAATACCTTCCATGCCATATACAAATGTCTCGAGACTAATTTACCTCAGTATGTTTTCCCCCAGCAAGTAAATTTGTTCCACAACTTCTCTTCCATTCCTTCATACATTATTGATCCTACATTTTGAGAATTGCACAGCTGTGAAACATGTTCAACACAACGACTGTTAGACACGCTTCACAGGTCGACACCACAACACTTTGTTTTGTGGCTCTTCGTTAAGGGCACTATTTGCTAATGTAAGTGGTCCCTAATTGGTCTGGACATTAGTCATGGATGAGATGAGCAAACACTCAAGTTTCATCCAGTACAAGAAAAATCTTGCTCAGCAGAAACAGGTTACCAGCCAAAATGCCATATAGCATACACTGTTGTGACTGGTGCCCCGCTATTTTTGTCTTAATTGGTAATATTTAGCGCTTAGCAACTTTTTCAAAATGGGCCCTGGCACTCATTGCATTAGCACAGAAAACAAATCTTGCTAATTAGAAGAGACAGGAGCAAATTTCATAAAACAAATTTGTAGCCAAAGTACCATGTAATATAAATTATTTGTGACTGGTTCCCTGCAATTTTTTGCTTAGCAGAAAAAGTGCTTAACATCAATTCCTGCTGAGAACCTTTACGGAAGTATTTTTTGTTGTCTTTGAAGAAGGACTTTTCAAGAAGTTTCCCAGTGGTCATTAATCTTCAAATAAACTATGATGCCATTTTAGTCCTTGCTTAACAGCTTCTTAAAATTGAGAATGGTTTCTTCGAAATGAGAGTACAAGAAAAGTGAATTTTAATCGCCCTGGCCTCAAAGTGCCCTGACGAGCAGACACTGTGTTTTACCATCACTACCGGGGGAGAATTAGCGATTCAAATGATCGGACCGTGGTTTAATTTCTGTCGGGGAGGACGGAAAATTGACGGTCTTGTTTTGTTTCGGCGGGGCGAAGACACGCCCCCGAGGCGTTGCGGGGCAAAATAAAACAATGACAAATGCAATTAAAATTGAAGCGTAGATTGTATGATATTGAACCGGACTGGCATTTGAGGTGACATCAGGGATCGCTTAAAGGGGCGATCAAGTCAAACAAATATCCCCTGAGAAGTTAAAGGAGCAAATGCAGATTTGAATAAATAACATGATTTAATTTGTATTTGACCTTTACTTGCATATGACCCTTAATCACTACAACATACTTGTTTCTAGCGAAGATAACACCCACTGCACATGTCGTGTTTTTAAAGGTGCACTATAAAACTGGTCCAGTATTCTAATTGCTGATTTTTTAATTCTAAAACTGGAAGATCCCCAGGTGTGCTTTAATGTCTGGCTTTGGTTGGTAGAGAAAGGACACCCTGCCACAAATAATAGTTCAATTGGTAGAGCACCAGTATGGTAATACGGCGGTCACACGTTCAAATCCTACTTTGGTGAACAGCTCGGTTTGTAAACTGCCTGTAGATTAATCTTGCAAGCTGAATTTCAATTTCTGTTTCAGAGGACGAATCAACTGGTTAAGCACCTTTGCATTCATCTCGGGGGTCATAAGTTCAAGTCCTGACAAATCTAGTTCTGTGGCTGTTCTACTTTCCCTTTGAGGGTTTTTATCTGATGCCATTCGCGGAGAGTTATCAGATTGAAAAGTGGATTGTTCGTACAATCTCGTCTGATCAGGTCCCCGCGGCTAAGAAAAGCGATGTAGACGCTTATACAGACGAATTCAATACCACCAGAGGCAAGGATAACAGCCCAGCTGAGAGTGGATGAAGTACGACAAAGCGTTCCTTCTTCTTGTCTAGTCTGTGGTTTTTGTAAACATTTTTATCTTATTATTTTTTTTAATGAAAAGAAAATCGCACACAAAAGGCCAGAGAGCAACTCAAGGTGAGGGCTAGAAGGAAAATATTTTAAGAAAGAGAAAAGTATTTGTTCACATTTCTCTTAATTGGAATAGATTAAAAGATGGTGGGAAAATAAGATAAAGAGGTAAGGAGTGCCAAAGTGCAGCAGTACGAGGGAAAAAGCCAGTAGAATATCTCACTGTACCGGCCATTGGAACAGGTACAAAGAAAGGGCCAGAACCTGAGGATAACTCCAACTCCCACATCCTCATACCCCATCGAAAAACAAAATATATTACTGGATCTCCGACTGGCCCTTTAAGGGGTTGGAATAAAACCCTTAGTTTGAAAGCCTCCGAGCAACTGCCTATCAAATCCACCTGATCCAACAAAAACAGCTGCTTTTACTATCACTAAATGTCTAACAAGAAATTTTTCATTTCCACCCCCCCCCCCCCTCCTGCAAAAGCAAGTACTCTTTTTATAAAATTTATTCATGAGAATCTTTTTCTCGCAAAAAAATGGGGATGATATAAACAAACAAAATTCCCGCAAACTCCGGAAAGGGACAGACACTCTGCCGGTAAGAATAGACTGGGATATTTTTTTCGGGAATGATCCACCTCCTAAAATAAATAGTTCAGCAGGGAAGAAACCCGCTGCCATTTCCGCAATCAGCGAGTGTTTGTGGAACACTCAAAACAGCCCTCGAAGAGGGACTTATCCCATTACAACTCAGAAGCAAGAGGGAGAGAGGGGAAGAGAGAGAGAGATAGAGAGAGAGAGAGAGGGAGAGAGAGGAAGAGGGGACGGGGCTAATGGGAGTGATGTGAAAAGGGCACAACGGTCATGAATGTGACGCTCGTAGCGGCTGCAAAAGACGGAGGTTGTTGAAATTCCATCCGAGTGAAGAGGGAATCAATATTAACTTCTATGATGAGAAACGCACTCCCTGCTATGAATGATAACTAGGAAACGAAGGCAACAGCGCCCCCAACACTAAAGCCATGTCCAAATTGGCATTGTAGTATAGAAGGCAAATAGCAACGCCCTTAATAACAGCCGTAGCTGTAGCCAAAGCCACCAATTTGTGCACAGCCTCGTTATACTTTCATAAACAACAGATTTTTAAACGGGTAAAACTTTTCTTACGAGGATACCATTAGCAGATAAATATGTTTTTTTAAAGGAACTCTTTGCAGATCTTGGTTTTGACAAACTTAAGTACTTTTATTACTCTTCAATGACAAAGCATTGGAACAGTGACAAGACTTATCAAATTAACCCAGTTGGGATCTGCTTGTATCCCAATTGGAACCTATTAGCTCTGATGAGGATATCAATTGTTTTCAATTAAAGAATAAGTGTTTTTAATTCTGTGAAAAAAAAAATCCATAGGCATATTATTACTCAGGTTGGATTCGAATCCACGACCTTCGCCATTCTACAGCAGATGTCTTACCACTAGACCACCGGGATTGCTCCAATTGGGGTAAACTCTTATCTCAATTGTACCAAAGTTCCCCCAAATGAAGGCCCCAGTTTGGATTTATCCCAACTGTACCCAATTTCTCCCAATGAAGGCCCCAATTTGGATATGCTGTTATCCCGATTGTACCCAATTTCTACCACATAAAGGCCCCAATTCGGATATACTGTTATCCCAATTGTACCCAGTTTCTACCACATAAAGGCCCAAATTTGTGCATGTTATTCCAATTGTACCCAATTTCTCCCAATGAAGGTATTAATGGTCCCGAATCAGGAAACATTTGATGAGAGACTGTGTGGGAGTGACACTCTCTACCCCAGCATTCAATAACATCTGACAAAACACACACTTTGGATCTTTGTTTACACATAAGTCTCATGGAGTGACTGAACATATTGCGGAAAGATTTTTTTTTTTTTTTCCTTTTACAAAAAATAAAAAAATAAAACACACAGCGTTATTTGAACATGATGTTTACAATGCATGAGTAAACGGCGGAATGCAAATACAACTTTAGATAACCCCCGCCTAAGTCGGACTTGGGTTATTAATATTTCACTCTAAACAAAAACTTTGCAGTGACCAACACTTGATCGGCCCATTCGTCACTGAAGCATTAAGGTCTTAATTAAACGCTGTGTATGTGTTTTAGTCGAGGGAGCAGAGTGTTGGAGAAGGCCGGCCTATGGCTGTACAAGATGGACGTTAATAATTTAGAAAGGTCAAGTCACTTAATTACAAGGTGTTCAAATTCCCATCATGTTTTATTTAATAATGTATAGATTCGAGATGTCGAGAGACCTCCAAAAAAGCCAAGTAAATTAATTCTAGTTGATACTGTATCATTATCAGAAAGAAAGAGATGACCTATAGTTCCCTTTTTCCTAAAGGAGTCTGGATTTTGAGTTTGCATATCCATGGTACCTGACTATGTTTCTTCCATCTGCAGCTTTGTTGCATGAATTAGCGTGGAGGAATCTACAATGAGTGCATTATTGATCGTTTTTGTTGTGCTCAATGTAAATATCTGACGGCACGAACCAACCAATATTGTAATCTTGCGTGTAGGCCCCGGACCATCAGTGTTTGCTAGGCATAGCGGTTTGCTATATGGCAAAATAAGGGTTACCAGCTGAAACTAGCAATGCCGCTTAACCCTTTTGGCTGGTAGTTGTTGTTGTTTTTTTTGGTTTTTTTTTACTAAAAGCAAAACTTCTCTGTGCTGAGCAAAATCATTTTCCTTTAAATTTTTCAATTTGGACCAGAAGCTTTTCAAAACCCCAGCGCCAGCTCCTGGCTTAACTTGATGTTGAAGCATCACACAAAAATGTACACTGCTCCGAAATCGATGACAGAGCCCAAGCCGAAGTCGGAGCCTAAAGTCTGGGTTTCGAAAAGGCCCCAGGGCTCAATCTCACGGCACTGCTTAATGCCGAATTCTGCGCCTACAGCAAACAGAATTATGCACTGTAAAAGAGCTTCAAAAGCGCAGACTTTCCACGGTAAGAAAGACCATGATATTGGGCTTTGGTTGTCATCACCATTTTTTCTCAGCTTGTAAATTTGCTACGACAGCATTTCATGCTTCACCTCCAACACCCAGGCAGAGATGACCATGAGATGGTGAAACAAAAAATTAAAAAACAGCGCCAGACAGGAGCCCCAGACGGCATGAAAATTGATCATTCATCAAAACTCATTGTAAAGCGTCACACGTCCTAACCGTCTCATTTCAAACAATCACACTTCTTCATCGAGAAGTCTCTCCGACACATTCTCTTACATAAAATCCACTCCAAAGACTTAAAGGTACGATTCATTATCGGTTCTTGAAAGAGGACATTATTTCCAATCCTCTAGTTTCCAAACAAACCTATCGTAGCAACCAACCTGTGATACTGGTGGTCGGGTTTTTCAAGAAAACACTAATTAACAGTTTATGTTTTGTAAGAGATGTCGCCCATGCTTATATTACTGATTTAGCCCATCAAAATCACAAAATGAGAGATTGGGGACAAGTGTCTCCTTTAGTTCAGTATTTCGGGCAAAAATATTTTTTCTAGAAGCCTGGTTCTGGTAAGTTTATAAAAAGCAAGCTTTGACATTACCAACCACTCAATTGTGTTTTGGATCACTCTCGTCCAACATTCATACCTTTAAAAAAAAGTCTCACCACATAAAACGATAAAAACAAGGCTGTTTTCTCTGGACACCATACCCACAGGCCACATGAAGTTATTTAGTCATTTGCATTGATTTACATGCTAGTAATGATCAATTTAAGGGATGTCGGTATTTCCACAGTGGCTTATATGGCTCCGTAAGCCCGAGGGCAAACTGAGATATCTACACATGTTCCATTTCTCCCGTCACAATACCGGGCTAAGAATCTCTGCTCGATGCGGCATACATCTAAAGGATCCAATCCCCTTTCCCCAACAACCTGATATTTCAACCTGGCGTTGACCTTTAATTAATTCTCCGAGATTGAGGACTACTTTTCGAGATGATAAGATCAAATGTCACGATGGCGGATTAATCATCAAAGGGGGTAAACAGTTTTTTTCTTCTTCCCCTTTTTCCCTCAGCTGCTTTTTAATAAAAAACAGGGAGAATAACTTCCCCGGATTTCTCTTGACATTTTGTTTCTGTGATTGTAAAACATGCATCATGAGTCTTGTAATTGGTGTGATGCCGGTGTAACCTTTTCAGAACCATCACTTTGACTTCAGCTTTGACTAACGACTTGCCAGTGATTTTGAGCGGGCTGTGATTTTTAATTTTGATGTGGGACCTCCAGCAAGGCCTGGATACTGTTGCCTCTATGTTGCCCTTGATGTATCCCTCCAAAGTATCCAAAATATCACCAAATTCCCAAATGGTAGAGCCCTTACGCAAAATGAACAAGCTCTTCCCCCTTCAAAGATGAACTTACAGGCTTGCTTATCCATCCATAGCCAAAACCTCTATTCCAGGCGCCAGCGGATTTGCCTGTTTCCGAAATAGTGGCTGCGGACAGATCACCATGTTTCATAGGTCGCCCATAGCAACACCTTCAGCAACAGCTGCCAATCCAGACACAGTCTCAATCATTCAACCCGTCTCTCACACCAAAGCTTATTGGGTTGTTTGGCTCCCCGTATACACCAACCACAAAAGAAACCCCCAACAACAACAACACGCAATTAAAAAAACGCCAGACAACTTCAGAACATCAAGCCCACGCCACATCATCCAATAAAACCGCACTTAATTGAGCCTGTTTTTGAAACCGATTAGTTTGTACAAAACCCCCTGCCGCCCCCTCTTGGTTTTTCCTGGAGGACTGTTTCCGTGAGTGAACAAACTCCTAAAACCCACCTGCCATCAACAAGACGGTAATGTAATCATAACACTGGACCCATCTCTCGGCAAATCCGGAAGCTACCAGTGAATCCCGACAAAAAAACACGGACAAAGTACAGATATCCGTCCAGCGTTTATGAAGTCACCTGTGAACTCTCTTTCTCGCTAAAGATGTTCCTTCTTGGTGAAGAAGTTTCACTCAACTTTTCTGCCTGTTGCAGGGTTCTTCCTGAGCTTTTTCAAAACTGGGGGTGGGGGGGAGGGGCATTCTCGTCCTAAATTTTTGAAGTTTGGCCAAAGTATGCTGAATTGAAACAAGGTCCACGGAATGTGTTTTTTACTTGCAGTTTATATTTGGTTTTAAAAGCCCTACTGGTTTAATGGTTTTATCTTTATCATTTTTGTGAGTCTGATCTCAAGTCAGCTGAAGATTGCATCACCTGCTATTCGCGTGTATCAGCCCGCAATTTGAGCGCAATGCACGAACTTTACACGTTTCACCCTGATACGCTAGCTTGCGCATGGGAAAAACCCTGTGTTGAATGATTTTGATTTTTGGGGAATGGATGATACATCATTTAGAAAATTACAAATTTAGAAGTTACATATCTCATTCCAATCCGTTAGATGTAACAAAAGCAGAACAAAATCTAACCAGAGAAAATTTCACTTAAATCATGCTTACTTTTTAGCAAGAAAGAATTGCGTGTTGATTACGTACTTTGAAAAAAGCTTTTGGGTAGTGCCTACTTGTTCATACAGAGTTGAATGATGTGTACGTTTTTTTCTTTCCACATATCCTACCAAACCTCAGTTTATACCCATCTCTTAAAAAAAAACCAAATTGTCTGAAAGGCTTTCTTGCCAAGTTGCAAAAAAGCAAATAAACCCTACCAATTCCGGAACATTACGTAGAAGAAAAAAAAATCAATAAATTAAAATCTTCTTCAAAAGGGTACAGTAACCCTGGAAAGAGTGGGTGCTTTCGCTTGTAATTGTCTCTCGGCACTGAAGTACCCTCATCACCAAAGTTCAAATCACGACAACGCCCACACACCTCGGCTGTGAATGAACTCTGTGCTGACTTCAAACCAATCTTTAAGGGTCTTGAGTAAGATAACTCTTGATTTGTAACCATGCAGAGCAAATAACTTTCCCTGCCGATTGGGTTTCGATCAATTTTTTTTTCTTTTGTTTTTTTTCCTGCACACTTCTTATACATTTATTCATGACACTAAAAGACCAGGGTGGACACCAGATTTTCTGACAGTTCAAAAGAAAAGACCGATGGGAATCGGTTATTTAAAGAGAAAATCTCAGTACCTCGAAGGTAGGATCATACTTTGATAATGAGCCACAGAAACTTTAAAAACAATTTTATCCGAAAGACTACTTGTTATAAAAAAGGTTATGGTGGTAAGCATACTGCAAAATCATTTCGTCTGATGCGCCCCCTATTGACTAGAAACCAATAAAAAGTATGTAGGAAAAATTTAATGTCTAAAGATCTCAACTTTTGGTTGACATTTTTGTGGTGTCCGTTTGTGAATGCTGCAGCCAGAGAAATGGTTGGTACCCGCTAAACATGGTTGGATTCTTTAGTCTGTATGAAAATACCGTAACAGTTTTGTTCCTGTTTTTCTCATCAAGTAGACACGGTATTAAACTGAAACTTTTACAGGTGACTTTTGTTGGTATCTTTCTTGATAAAATTTGTGCTTATAAATTCATATTGGGCACATTTTGATTGAGTCAATCAAAATAAGCAACAGTAATTTGTAAGATCTGAAAACGTTATTTCCCTGACTATGCCATTATTTCTGATGGAAACTTTTCTCCGGGAGGATTGGCACCGGTATTAACTTTATGACTTTATGGTAGAGTGCTGGCACGTTAATCCGGAGGTCACAGGTTCAAGTCCCAATCTGGTCAACTTTTCTTTGTTCAACCGAAAATCTTTTTTGAAAAATGTACCCATTCAGTTTCTCTTGAGGTTTATTACTTGAACTATGTCATCAGTAAGCTTTCAGAATGAAACTGTTTTAGTTTTTCTATAAACAAACCAACTCTGTACTTGGCCTTTCAGAGTGCCCATATATATCCAAGGGGGGGGGGGTGTGCATAAATGACTGGATTTACCCATTACACTGTAAGGTTCCATGATGTCTGATATGTGTTGATCTTTTGGGGGGAGGGGATGTTTTGCTCTAGGGGCGTTCTATCAAATGCCTCCTGACTGATGGTACATCATCAAACCGTACGTGCTTAACTTTTGGCGTACCCTAAATCTCCAAGACATACATCATTATTGTCTTCCTCATTTTATTTCACATTGCTGCCATTCTGTCTGTCTATAGGCATGCACTTTGTAGTATTTACTGTCTTAAGAAAGATGATCTTTCACATACATCTTTCGGAGTTTTATTTACAATTTCTGTACTTTTGTTGTACACTAGTCTCTTTCTGATCTCACGATTATCCCGCAACTACTTCATTCATTATCCATTACATCCACTCACGGTCACAAAACCCTCTTTTTCATTCGTCACTTGATTTACACTTTACAAAAAACCTGGCAGCATTTTCTCCTTTAAAATCTTCCTTTCGATAATTACACCCTGAAAATTATACCTTTCTCATACTGTGGCTCCTTCACACTTACCAATCCTCACAACCAAACCTCAAAACCAAACTTCACAACCAAACCTCACAACCAAACCTCACAACCAAACCTCACAACCAAACCTCACAACCAAACCTCACAGCCAAACCTCACAGTCAAACCTCACAAATAGTCAAATAGTCTGGCCCTTAAGTTTCGACATGAGAATCAGCAGTATATTAGGCCATACAAATATCGGCTGTGGCTTGAGCATGCATTGAAGCATAAGATGCCTATAGCAACAGCCTCAGCAACAGCCACAGCCGCTATTTCAGACACGGCCATAGTGATGGTAGACAGGGCACCTGACAAGTAAACCACAGCATGATTAAGGCCTCTCAGGGAAGTGCTCAATCCGTTTTTCTACGATATCGTCCAACTCACAATTCTCCCCTTGATCACTTACTCTTATCTTTCAAATGACATTTCTGCGGCATTAAATGTCATTGACAGACATCCATCATTTCCAAAACTCCCCCATCCACCTGCACTTTGCAGAATTAATTGCTCTGCTGTGCCAATGCTAATTACGACTAATAAGTAACCAAAATGACAGAACTCTGTAGACCTTTTATCATGGTCCGTCCATCTTGATTTTCTCCCATTCAAATCAATGTATAACCAAACCGAGGCTGGAAGGAGAAATAGTCTGGTTCATTTTTGTACAAAGAATGTCAGCATTCATTACTGTTACTGGGTACAGGGAACATGATGAAGATGGTGGCAGCATGACAATGGTCTATCTAATGCCAACTCCATCACAGTATGATGTTCAAAGCACCCGTAAATTTACTTGATTGGAGAGAAGATCCCAGAATGAAATTATGCAACAACAAAAAACAGCATTGAACACTCTAAGTTACAAAATCAAATCAAAAAGTTGTTCCAAACATTTCAGATTGGAATTATTATTTTTTTTTTCAGATCCAGTTTGCACATTTATGTCATGTCAAACCCTGCCTTCTTTCAAAAATGTTTCAAGAATGAAGTATAGTATTTTATACAGTTCCTCTAATCACATTTGAAAGAAAGAAAAAGAAGAGAAAATAGAATTTGCTTTTGCAAACTGCTTACCAACCAAAAGGACAAAAATGGAGAGAAAGGTTCTGCTAGGGCCAAAACGTCAGGCCATTAACTATTTAAAAAAAAAAACCCATTTTTGTAGCCCCTTCCTTGTTATGGTTTTTCTCTCACCTTCTCTTGGACACCTGGCTCTCCACCTGTCTTCCTTCAAACTAGAGGTAAGTTGTCTTCAACAAATAGTTGCAAAATAAAAAGACAGAGTTCAATGCTCTATTTGGATCGTCCTACCTTTAGAGATTTCTTGAAGGAATCTCGTGTTCCTCCGTAAGACCTTCTTGAAGGCGGCCAGCCAACGCTCGTGGGCTGCAGCTTTCATCTGGGCGGCTGCCGATCCAGAGGTGGTGTACCTACAATTCAGTACAGCAGTTGGACAAGATGAACGTTGTGGGTAGGGTTGTTGGACTTGTTCAGTTGAGACACTATACAACAGTCAAAGTCACAAAAATGATTCCTCAAAGTAGATGTTGCTGTTTTTGTTTTGTTTGATTGTTTGTTTGGTGGTGGGGGGGGGGGGGGGGGCTGTCCGTATATTCTTGTTTACAGTATTTTTTAATGTATGTCATTTTGAGGATTGTGCTTGTGGTCGACGTTTGAACAAACAAAAATATATTCTGTGTTTTGCTCATTTATTTTGCATATTTTCACGCATCAAATTCATTGTTAGAGGATTTTATGACATTCATATCGGCAGTAAAAGTTTTTAGAAATAGTTCCTCAGAACTACTTCATTTTTAAGAGGATTTTTTTATCAGATCCTTTTTTCCCCTCATGTGTTCACATTTAAGATGCCAGAGTGAGAGAGATAAGCAATATATTTATAATTTTCTTTCATAGATGCAACCAATTGTAGTTCTAATTCTAAGTGTAGTTTGCAGTTCTCATAATTGTTTGTACTTTGTATAATTCTTTGTATTTTGCCTGCTTATTTGCTGGTATCTTTTTATTTATTTTATCCTCTCCTTTTGTGGAGGTTTTATCTCAGCATAAAATCAGTCAATTTTTCTTTATTCAAACCCAAATTATTAAAATAAATAAATAAATAAAATGGCGATTTATCACACTGGAGGGTGTCCCAAAGTGCTGATTATTATTTTTTTTATACAAGGACTAGGTATGTGGAGCTATGTTCTAATTATTAGACCCATTTATTTACATAGCACCACCTAATGGTTTACAAGGTGTTGTGGCACAATCTGCAGCCATCATTAACAGAAAACACTGGGGTGAATCCCTTCTCTTAATGATAAGTGTACCGGGTTCTTTTATGTGCATTACACAACGGACCTACAGCTTTAGGTCCAATTCGAACAACGAAGCAATTATGGTTAAGTTTCTTGCTTAAGGACACAAGAGTCTAGACTAGGACCTGAACCACCCACTCTGCTGATCAGAGACACCAAAGCTTAAGTACAGTGCTTGACCAGAACACCACGTCCGAATTTTTTGAAAAATTAACTCAATTTTTTAAAACAAAATTTTTACATGATAGTACTTTTCATTTTCCATTACACAGCGGCATTTCCTAGCAGGTGTTTGAATGTTGGCAAATTTTTGTGGAGGAAAGCTGATCAATATCTTTAAGGATTTAATTTATGAAGTGCAAAATGTTTAAAAAGTCACAATCAATAAAAACCCCAGGCCAAACAGAAGATTGATCCAGATTGACCGCTCGGAAATTGGGGTTAGTTTCTATTTTCTCACCGAGATTATACCGTAATCCCAGAGAAAACCATCCGACACGACGAGTCTGACATTCTGCGTACTTAATATGCATGAGTTTATAATCCTCGTTTAGAATGCAGCTATAGTTCACTGGCATCTTGAAAGTCCTAATCCGTATTGAGGTATTTGGAGTGCAAATAGATTGCATTTACATCCATCTGTTTTATTGTCCATATGGGGGATAATTGCTTATTCTCAACAGTAACTTTTTTATGATTATTCTTTAGAAAAACATTATTTAGTTTCACCTCACATCGATCTATGATAAATACTGTATTTACTTGAGTCATGAATTTTACATATTAAGGAATAGAAAACCAGCTTGTTTATTTGTGTTTAAAAACTTCAACAATCATACACTGAAGAACTTGGTATAAAACAAAGAAAGGGTCAACAAATCTGGACTCCATTTCAAGATTTGATGCCATTCAACTCTCCTCAAGACGTTCATAGCCCTTTAATGTATGAAGTACATCTTTCCAGAGGTGTGGACATGTGGACTAAGGCTTCTACCGAGACGTTTTGAGTTCACGTAGAGGACAGGATCAAACACAGATGCTGTAATGATGACAGAAACACAACCGGACTTGATTAAATACACACTGATTATCCCTTTCTCAAAATATCTGCGGTTTAGACAAACAGCTGCTAAAGTCTGACTAACCACTTCTTAGCTGGAAGATTTCTGAGGCCCTAGAGGGCAGCAGACCAAGGCCGGAATTCCATGAGTCCGTCATGCATTGTGTATAAAGCAGAGTGAGCAAATGCGAAAAAATGAAAGTACACACAAAGCAGCACACACAGTTGTCCATCTATCCATATTGTGTATTGCGTTATCCGTAAAAGCTATGTACACTGCTTATGTGCATTTCATTTTTATAATAAAGGATTGTGCACTAATACCGCAAAGTATGACGAACAACATGGTTTTTCAGCCTTATACCGGGAAAAACCATAGTTAATTGAAGATGTGCACATGTCTAGAATTATGTTAAATTTACCCGGTATGTCCGCCACCACTAGTGTCGCCAATAGCCCAAACAGATTTACCAGCCAAGGAACCATTTCATGCTTAACAAGGTTCTTGGCTATGGCTGTGGCTAGACTAAACTCCACTTGCCACTACTCCTACAAGCCGTAGCCAACAGTGCCCAATTTAGACAATCCTAATTGAGGCTGGTTCCTCGCTAATTTCTGCGTTACAAAATAATTAGACAAAAATTATGCTATGGTCCTCAAAGCGATCCATCATACACAGCGGTTATTTTTGAAACCAAGGCTGAGGATCTGGGTCCGGCTAATAGGCACCGTCTGCCTGCTTGAAGTTACGTACCGAAAGTGAACATTCTTAAAATTACTGAAGGGCGTCCTGCGCCCAACAGTGGTGTCAAAAATGAACATACTTCAAAAAATGACATCAATATGTTTCATTTATTTAATTATGTTTATGTAACATTTTCATGCAGGTCCAGCCATCTAACAAGAAACTTCACAGAAAATGTATTCAAACTCAAGTAAACTATTTGATAATGTAGATGCAGCATTTTGTAAGAAATTGTTTGCTACATTAAAAGCGCCCTCTTGTGTTCACAAAAGGTTTTCTCCACAGTGGAAATCTTTGATTTGAATGGAAGTGAGCCCTCTTGTGGTGATGAAGATTTCTTTTAACTATAGTCCTCTTTTTTTTCACCAAACTTGACATCTTAATATTTTTCAAATTCCACAGAGAAATCTTTCAGCTTGCAATTTCTTGTTTAAAAAAATAAATACAAAAATTACCAATTAATTCTGCAAATAGAAAACTTATGGGTGCAACACAAACTCACAAAATGTAAAATAACTTTGACAAAGTCATCCAAAGTGAGAATCTTTTCAGAGGTTAATGTTTTCTTGGCCCCCATTGGAACAAATCTACCCATTGATCGAATGCCTTTGTTGTAACTTCATTTTTATGAGTCACTTACTGACTTCCCATTTGGATGATTGGTAGTCCTTTCACTCGAGATAATCTTTTAAAAAACCCAAGAATTAAAATAGACCAAAAAGATAACACGATGACTAGGCTAATCAAAACATTGAGACCAATAGTAGAAACTCACTCCACGGCAGTGAAGTTTAAGATCAAGATGTCCCCTCGATCCACTAAGCGAAAGTAGTAGTCCCTGCCGATTTCCTACCTACCGCCCACGTAGTAGTTAATAAGCAGGACAATTCTTTTCAGATCTAAAGAAGTCTCCCGAATTCGGAAATCTACTCCGTGGTAGTAGAATAAATAGCAAGACAATTTCTCAAAGAACAAAATCTACACAGCTAAGTAGATGTGTTTACTGCAAAATGAATATACAATAAGATAAACTGACAGATCCTTTGCTTCCAGTAAATTCATTTGCCCTGGCCAATAAACCTCCTCAGATAACGCCCGATTGTACTGACCATGAAAGAAGTGAATGAACTCCCACTAAAATCCTGCATTTTTCATTTCCATTTCTGCAGATAAAATTTCCGAAATCTCATCCTGGACTTGAGATTAAGGAATTAAACAGAATATAAAAGAATCTCCACAATGGAACCTTTGATTGTCCGCGGCTTGAGCGTCTTGTGGGGGCAGGAGTGCACAGTGAAACTCCTTGACTTTCCCTCAGGGTGAAATTGAAATCCTCTAGAGACAAACAAAGAGTTTGAAGAGAAAAAAGAAAGAAGAAGTACCTGTCTTCCGTAGACCTTTGTCATATCATATTGCAGCCATTTAAATTGTTCTCATTCAAACCAATGAAACCAAACTGAGGCTGGAAGGGGAAGAGTAGTCTGATTCCTTCTTGGTACAATTACAATCAGTATTCAATCATCAGTGTTTCAGTCAGGGAGCGTGACTTTGATGGTGTTGGCAAGGCAAATAGGGGGGAAATCAAGCAAACTAAGTGAATATGATCAACTTTGGACAGACTGTTTCATCAGTTAGTAAACTACACCTCCAGACAGGAACCAAGGATTTTAATTGCCATCCACAATTGCGAAAGCTAAAACTTAATCTCAGTGTACCAACTCACGGTAAGCGTGTGACGACATCACCACGACTGATATGTGACATCACAAACACCTAGCACCAGCTGCCGCGAACAGGAAAACAAGTACTTCTCCTGCCCACACAAACACAAAGAAAATAATCACTTGTCTCTTTAGAGGACGGGACAGGAGGTGGCTTATTTGTGTTGATGGTGTTGTTCTTCAAATGTTGTAAATAACCTTGTTTACGAGTTTGTGTAATAAATATCCTGCAGGGTCAAACCTCAAAGTGAGATAGTTAAGACGTAGACAGTCTCGAGAGAGAAGTTTCTTATGAAAAGCAGTGGTACATCATTGGTTATGATGTGAACAGTAAACCTATTCCATACCTCGATCTGCTGTCAGTATATTATGTGATTGCAAACCATTGGTTTTCGTTACATTGTAGGCCTATTAACTTTTTAAGTAGCTTTCAGGAAACCCATTATGAATACTCACAGCCATGATTTGACAAAAAAACAAAATACAAAAAACTTAGCTTTCAAGAAATTTACCAAAAGATGATGGTACACGCTATCTAGTATCTTGTTTTCTTTTTAAAGAGTGTTGATACTAACTTAATCTTTTAGCTTTCTAGAAGTTTGTCATAAGACTGTAAAACCTTAAAACAGGTGCCAGGAACTGTGTTAAATAAATATTTATACATTTTGTTTATCTTAAAAAAAGACTTGCCAGGTGTACAAATTTCTAGATAATTACAGGTTTAGTTTGTTCTTAATTTGCCCTTCTACTGTCTGACCATTCAATATCATCCAATGTTATTTTGAATGGTAAGATACCAAAGCAAGCCTACAATATATCATGTTGTGAATGCATCTACACAGTACACGGTCAACCCTCCTACTGTCTGACCATTCAATGGCATCCAATATGGTCTTGAATGATACATACATGTAAGTGAAGACAGCCTGTACTATGATGTCATGTTGTGAATGCATCTACACAGTACACGGTCAACCCTCCTACTGTCTGACCATTCAATGGCATCCAATATGGTCTTGAATGATACATACATGTAAGTGAAGACAGCCTGTACTATGATGTCATGTTGTGAATGCATCTACACAGTACACGGTCAACCCTCCTACTGTCTGACCATTCAATGGCATCCACTATGGTCTAGAATGATACATACATGTAAGTGAAGACAGCCTGTACTATGATGTCATGTTGTGAATGCATCTACACAGTACACGATCAACCCTCCTACTCTCTGACCATTCAATGGCATCCAATATGGTCTAGACTGATACATACATGTAAGTGAAGACAGCCTGTACTATGATGTCATGTTGTGAATGCATCTACACAGTACACGGTCAACCCTCCTACTGTCTGACCATTCAATGGCATCCAATATGGTCTTGAATGATACATACATGTAAGTGAAGACAGCCTGTACTATGTCATGTTGTGAATACATCTACAGAGTACACGGTCAACCCTCCTACTGTCTGACCATTCAATGGCATCCAATATGGTCTTGAATGATACATACATGTAAGTGAAGACAGCCTGTACTATGATGTCATGTTGTGAATGCATCTACACAGTACACGGTCAACCCTCCTACTGTCTGACCATTCAATGGCATCCAATATGGTCTTGAATGATACATACATGTAAGTGAAGACAGCCTGTACTATGATGTCATGTTGTGAATGCATCTACACAGTACACGGTCAACCCTCCTACTGTCTGACCATTCAATGGCATCCAATATGGTCTAGAATGATACATACATGTAAGTGAAGACAGCCTGTACTATGATGTCATGTTGTGAATGCATCTACACAGTACAAGGTCAACCCTCCTACTCTCTGACCATTCAATGGCATCCAATATGGTCTAGAATGATACATACATGTAAGTGAAGACAGCCTGTACTATGATGTCATGTTGTGAATGCATCTCCACAGTACACAGTCAGCCCTCCTACTGTCTGACCATTCAATATCATCTGCTGTGTTTTTTTTTTAATGAATCCACACAATATACACATGGTATGTATGTACACGGTTTATAGTTCTATGCATTAGTTGTGCCACCGCACACAACCAGTGCAGTCAAATGGTTTCAAAGAACAGAAGTCAAAAAAGTTTATTCATCCTAAAAAAAGGTCTGTACTTCTCACACTAAGACAACAATGATCAAGCCCTTAATAAACTTCCATCAAAACATACTTAAATAACTTTTTGCATCATCTGTATGACTTTTTTCTCTGAAGTTTCACATCTGAAACATTCCTAAAAATAACAATGCCACGAGCAAAACAACAAGAGGATATTTATATTAAAAAATAGAAAGGAAGGGGGGGGGGGAGAGCGGGCCCAAAAAGGGAAAAAAACTACCACGCAATTCCTTAACCGCGGCCCATCAAATTTATTTTATGTAACATCGTGTGTAACACGAGCCCGGTGAGTCAACATTTAAGCTCCAAAACAGGATGGCTGGATTTGTATAGAGAAATAGAATTGCTGGGAAAATAAACCCAGCATTGATGACAACCAAAACAGACCGGCAAGTTGCGCGCAAGATCTGGCCTCTGTTGCGACAACAAAATGGGATTACACCGAGGGGGGTTTAACCGTAATAGGACTACGGGTGTTGACTCGCTCCACCATCAAGCAATGAACTCTGATGATGTAAGGACCATTAAAGAGACAAATTGACTAGGGGTTTCCGTTGAATCTTTCCTCTAAAAGACAAAGTATAACTTTTGTTTTTGAACCGTTCGGTTGTTGTAATCCTATATACATGTAAATATAGATATATACCAACAACAAAAAATAAGCTGTGAAAATTTCATTTCAAAAGGTGGAAATGTTTTTGAGATATCGCCTACAAGTCTGGAGCCTTTTGTCCACGCAGGAAGAATAATCTGTAATTACAATACACAACCTGAAAAAACGTTTCACACATAAAACGTTTCTCAGATTGAAAAATGTTTTGAATCCCTTTCTCTAAAACCACATTTCTTACGGAGGAATTGTTTCTCAAAATGTTCTACATTATCAACAGCTGTGCAGTGCTTCTTTACCAAGTAAGTTTTTTTATGGTCAGAATTCTGTTTTGAGTGATTAACAAAGGTGTACCCTGCGTTCAAAGGGATAGACAATTTTGGGAATTTGGAAAAATAAATGTATATTCCCATTTTCTGGTTTTCAAGAAACATTATAAAGGTATGGTACATTTAGTATCTTACATAAAATAGATTGCCTTAAGGGTATTTACTGTTTGCAGCACGGGTAAAATCAGAGGAAAAAATGTTAGTTTAAATATGATGGGCAAGGGTCTTCGGTCTTCATGTGATACTTCTCGTTTACATGTAGTCGTAGTACAGGCAACAAGGCTTTTTCCATAGCCGGCCCTAGGGGATGGAAAAAACTCCCTGTTCACATCAGAGACTATTCTTCAATTCAGAGAGTTAAAAAATAAAAAAATTTAAAATCAAAACCTTCCTCTTTTCTATTTTGGTTAAGCTTTCGTTATAGGTTGTGTGTTCGCTGTAAAGCATTTTGATCTTGTTACAGGCGCTATATAAACGCACGTATAGAATTTGTGAGTTCCCCCACAATGAATTTGTTTTCCCTCATATCTCTTTCGGCCTTCAGCAAAAATCGCCTTTGTTTTCGTTGAAATGCTGGTTCTGGGTTTTTTTTTACAAATTTTTCCTTGTTTTTTCTTCTTCTTCTTTCCGGTCAAAACCCACAGGTTTTGTATTTGAACACAAATTTTGTCCGCAGATATTTTCAAACTGTATTGTTTCATGAAGGCCTCTGTTGCCCCCTGGTCATTGCCTTGGTGCCCCTTTAAATGGTTCCATAGAAATTTACAATTTTCCTCGTAAAAGTGCCCTTCACCTAGGAGCAAACACCTTGATGCCCTTGTCCTTATAAAAAAAAACCATCAGGCCTTTATTGTTTTCTACCAAAAAAACCCGTGTTCGTTTTTACAAACGCTTAATTTCTAGTTTTCTTTGAACCACTCTCCGCCCCGCCACCCATCCATATTTTTGATAAATAAAAAATATATAAAGAAATTCTGATGCGATGTTAGATTTTGTTTAGAGTTGCGAAGGATCCTCGTAAATCACTCAATCTGGAACTAGGACAATTCAAAAATGCTTGTTTTCCAGACACTCCACGTAAATTAACGAAAAACAAAAGTTCTTACAAAACACAAAATGATAACTGAATGCCCTTGCCCGTTTTTCGGGAATCGTTTCATAACATAAATCAATTTGTCATTTTTTCCTGAAAGAAGCATTACAAGACCTCAAACGTTATATGACCTAGTTCTTCAGAGGAAATGTCAGCGAAAGATTACAATCACAAATCATCTTATGAAATACAAACAATTAACTTAATTTGTTTACCCTTTCCATGAAGGATTTGTTTCATAACTTTCAGAAAGTATCTCTGAACACATACACCTCTAATTACTGAACTGGTCTGACATAAACAACCACTGCTGACCTCATTGTTTGACTCCCCTCATGGGTGAAACGCAAAAACTTACACAACAGAAAGCTTTTGTTCAAGGTCAATTTGACAAACTCTTATACCACCTTGCAGATATTGTTTTACAGCCAAAAAGTAACACAGAATGTCTTACTTATCAAATTACTTATCTTACTTACTTCGAATATGCACAGGGCTTGCACTGTCTAGCAATTTCTTAATAATTGTTGAGAAAACTTAGTACAGTGCAAGATGATGGAATTGTGCCTATATGATGATACAAGCATGGAGTTTGGCAAACCGTTAGAGTATGTCACGAGAAAGATATTTGGCTATATGGCCAACGCAGATTTGTCCTTAAAAAAATATATGTGTAGGTGGTTATATAACAAGCTTGCAATGTCAGCCATTTTGAAAATTTTGCAAATTGCTTGTTGTTCTACCTAGGACAAAACTAAAATGGCCATAATACAGCCAAATATCTTTCTCATGACATATTCTGACTGTGTGTGCCAAATTCCATGCTTGCATCATCAAAGGCAAAATTCTGCTCCACTAATCATTACAACATGTACATAACTTTTGAAAATTGTATCTGTTGTTCTCTCAAAGAAAAGTAAGTACTTCTCAGATCAACTGCTTCTAAATAGTAAATAATTTGTCAATGAGGCTCTATTTTATTGCTTGGAGGTTAATGCATTATTTGAAATTCCTGTGATTGTTTTTAATCACTGCCTTAATAAACCATTCTAATTCTAATTCTAAATTTCAGCTTCAACTGATCAAGTGCGAGCAGTACGGCAGTTTAGACATCTACTCTAGAATGCCCTTCCTTCTAGGTCAACGGTTCGAATCCCACCCAAGGTGACCTAATTCTTTTCCCCGCCGGACTTAGAAGGCAATGAGCATTGAGCCAACTGTCCTGACGTTATCATCACAATAATCTCGGTTGAGCCATTTTGGGAGTCATGGTCCCTGTATATAGTGTGCATCTAAGGCCATGCGGCGTTTACACACTTGCCATATTTTAACATGCATGTTGACCCCCCTCAAATTGGCAAATGTGGCAGACAGTTGCCGCGCATGACGTTGGCGCAAGGGGTCAGTGCAGTGCTTTAGTACACATTTTTTCTTTAGATCAAGTAGTGTAACAACCCAAACACTTCTCACCTCCTCCCACCCCCCCCCCACCCCCGCAAAAAAACCCAAACAAACAAAACAAAAACAATCTAACATCAATTTCCCTTTAAGAGCAAAAGTTTGTTTAGGAGTAGTTGCGGTTTTTCCATTAGCTAAACCTCTTCCTGTTTTACCCCAACAATTTAAGTCAACTTCCTATAGATCGAGTCAAGTGCTACTGAATCATGCTTTGTTTCAATGCATACGTTTCTATAATAGTCCAGCGAAGGTGGGAAAAAAGTGCACAACTTTTGTATTCTTGGCTCCAAGGCTTTCTCAAAAATAACTCAACAAACTCTTGTTTTTAAATTTGGTTTTTGAGTGTAACTGTATTGAAACATGGGGTTCTAAAAGAGAGTAGACCTTTTTAGAAGAGCTCCGACTAATTAATGAAACCAAGCCTAAATAAATCCAGCACTGAGCTGTGTTTCTATCAATCAGTTGTGAGAAAGCTAAACAACCACACAGTTTCAACAACACTGTGATTACTCACAAAGAAGTGGTTTTGTCTCCCCATTTTGTTTGCAGTGGTTGCTGAAATCTGCATTTTTCTCCGAAAGGCTGCATACCAAAATTGACTAAAAGCCCAGTAAGCTTTTTTTTTTTAAATCCATCAGGGTTCCAAATTTACACTGGACTGCAGGCTCAAGGGCGGTGACTTTAGCAGTGGGCCAGTAAACTCAAGATCTGACAAGTCCGACAGCCGTTTCTTCAAATTAACAATAATACCTCACTGTGTAATAATCTTTAATTAAAAAAATAGAATGATATTGAAATGTTGACTTTTGAATCTGACAAATATCTTTCAATTCTGTCGAGTATCAAAGTATATTCACCCATAAGACAAATGAGATGAATATTCTCTCAGCGGTTGTTCAACCAAAAACAAATTCTATGTTAAACTGTGGATATAATTTGTTCTAATTTTGATTTCTGATTCTTGAGCTACAAGCCCAATTGTCTTGTGGATCCCCCCCCCCAAAAAAAAACAAAAAAACAAAAAAAACATAAATAAATAAATTTGAGCACTGTCCACATAAAAGGTGTAGTGGATTTGGACTTAAATATTGCCTTTGAAAATGGACAAAGGCAATCAAGCAGTATTGTAATGTATAAAACGTAAACTGCAGCTTTACTTACATGTGGTAATTTTCCATTGAAAAACTGTTACAGAAAAAGTTCATGTAGATTAAAATAATTAATAGTTTTCCCAGCCAAACGAGTTGGGAATGCATCTGATTTGAGTCAAACTTCAATATCCCTGTGGTGAAGAAAATTTAATTAATTTTTTTTAAACAGAATCATTGAACCTGAGCAACTGAGCCGGTCCATCGCCGTGGGTTACGTTTTATATACATTTTTTTATCTTGGTACTCTGCAGAAACTGTCCCACATGCTCAATATATTTATCGCCGACTTTGTGGTGTCATGGATGTGTTCATTCCGGTAATGAAATTACAAATTTGTTGCTTGTTCCGAGATTTGTTTCAATTACATTTTGTCAGAACGGGCCAATTTTCAATGAAGTAATTCTGGATTTTTTGTTTTATTATTATTATTTTTTTGTATTATGCTGTTGTAGTGAAATCAAAGATCTGTTTATTTAACAAAAAAGTTGTTCCTTTTTTATTTCCAGAAGATTCAGAGGTCATTTACACAAAAATGGAAATCCCTAAACAAAAGAGAAGAGGACCCCCCTCCTCTTCCCCAGGTTGTCAGATTTAAGTTGATATACAGATTCACTTTTAATCACCACACGAAAGAAAAACTTCAGACTTGGACAAAATAAGTGCTAAATCTTTTCTCCCTAAATTGCAAGTTCCAATCTGCAACAATACCCGACGGCAAAGACAGTCCAGTAAAAAACAAAACACCCTAAAATGAAAACAAATCTTAACAAATGACATCAATGATGTTTTCTGATACTTTGGAGTCATATTTGCCAGCAATAAGTAAATTTGAAGTATCTAGTTAGTTGTAGTTGATAAATTCTTATTTCTCAGCGCTTCTCATTTGATTGACCGTTATAAATTAATTTACGGTTTGATTACCTCATTTGATATTTAATTAATAGACTCGGCTTTGAGGGGGTGTTGTGCGGAGAGCACAAACATCAGGTTTAAATTACTGGCTGAGTATCCAGTCGGTCAAAGGTTCAACGCCCACTCCAGCGTTTCAAGCAGACGTCTCATGGTTCAGTCCCCTCGGTCTCCCCACGAGATTTAATCCACGATACTAAAGGTTTTTTTCCCCATAGCTTTCATGTATGTTATTTGTGCACATTTCAACACAATACAGAAATGACAATAGCTTTTTCCGTAACCAACACCCCATGAAGAGAGACTATTTCTATGGCAGTTTTTTTCCTTTTCTTATGATGCTTGACGTTACACAGTAATATGATTTGTGATCAAATATAATAACAGCGGAATAACAAACAAGGTATTTTTTCTAATTACATTAATCCTGACGTAGAAGGACGACAATCTAAATATAGAACTTGTTTTTCTTAAAAGCACTTCTCAGGGTCAGCTACCTGGATCAAATTCAAGCTGCTGATTAGCGCAATACATGTTGCTTAACAGTGACAGGTTACCAGCTGAATGCTATGTGCTCACTGCTGATTTTAGCTTAGCAAATAAACCTGTCGAGAATTAAAGCTAAAGAAGATTAAGTTCAGGTTTATCTTTTTGCCTTACCTTATTGATTGTAAATGATGAAGAAAAAAACCCACAAAAACTTAAATTGCTGATTTTGTACGATTGTATTTATAATGCAATGCAATAATGACCATGTGCATGGTGAAATGCACCCAATAAATTGTGAATTATTACATGATATCACATGATTTACCTCGAAGCAAACTAACCAAAAGAAACGCATTTTCTCCAGATTTATACACAATGTTTTCTAGACAAAAGATTCCCAACTGGAATGCATTGTATGTCATAAGGACTTGCGTCATACACAGAGACAAACCTTATTCACGTCATCGTCACCAATGTGTGACAATGAAAATGACACTCCATGACAACGTTTTGTTTATGGAGATAAACAAAAGCAAATGACCTTGACAACAACATCATTCACCAAAAGGTGGAACTGGTATAAAACTGGCCTCACAAAGAACTTGTTCATTCAGTGCATAATCTACGTACATACATACAAGCATTTCAATAGCGCCCCACAAAGATCGGAGCGCTTTACAAAAGCTGACATACAAACAAACAATGCATAATCTAGTTTCCAAAGGAAAACAAATAATCAAAACTAACACTTGAAAACTTCACTCAAATTCGAGTTCATCATTTGGGAAGAGAAAAAGCATAATTCTAATGTAAAATACTCTATGCTTTCAAAAAAAGATTATACAAAATTATACTTTGGTATTAAGCCTTTAGAGACCATGAATTGTTTGTTCAATCATCAACATACGCCAAGCTATGATGTTGATGTTTTGACTCAAATGTTTCAGTTCAAAACATCTGGATAAAAATAATTCACAACGTCTGGAAAAAATGATAATGCACAACAGAATTGTGGTTTTGTCTTGGAAATGTAAATACTATGTTAACATGGGAAACATTGGCAAATAAAAGTCAATTTTTGGACATAACTTTTACTTTGACCGATTTAGTTGAGTGTGAGGAGATCAAATCTTGCAGCTATTTTCAGCCTCTACCGGCAAAACACAATTTTATTAGCTCTGCCACAAATTCATACATATACCTAGAGAAGTATTTCAGAGGTATAGCTATCACAGTGTAGACTGGAATTCCATTTTTAGATATTCACAACAACTTTATCTTTTGATCAGAGCCAACAACAGAATCTCAACCCCCTCAAAAATGGCGTACTATTCTCCCCAAGTTTCACATTTTGTGTGATTGGATTTCTTCTCCCGACCACTGACACAAAAATAATATGGACAGAGAACTTGGTTAACATCAAAACAAATTGTATTCTACCTTCAATCTGAAAGCTCAACGACAACAAAAATAATCAAAACCCATTCGAGAACTATTTCAAACTAAAATACTGTCAGAGTCAAGAATAATAGACCATTATCACACTGCCATCATCTTAGTCATATGTTCCTTGTATCCAAAAACAGTAATGAATGCTAACATTCATTGTACAAAAAGAAACCAGACTATTTCTACTTCATCACGAATTACGTGACACCAACAATCTTGTACGCGCTGTTATCCAATCGTGATGCAGGGAAAATCGCTTCACTTTCGAAATTCCCGTGAAGCATGAACCAGTGCATTTTTCTGGTAAGCAACGAACTTCTTGCTTGTGCATGTATGTACCTCACGTTACTCATCATTATTTGCTAAGCGCAGACATTTGGCGTTTAAGCCCTGTAAGTAGAGAATGGTGACCAAAAGCTAAGAGTTCTGCAGTAAGCAGAGAGAGCCATGAGATAAGGCCCTGTACCGTTGTGCATAGTCATTGTCATCTGTGTACAGAGTACCTATCCATATTCATTAATTAGGACATCAATGTGAAATTGGCCGTGCGCATCATTGGTCGTTACTCTAAAATGTGGTTAATTTATCCTCTAAAAGCTCACAAAGTGGTTAGGAAAATGTAAATGGAAGCATACATTTTGAGAGATACTTTCTGTTTTGAGAGAAAACTCAGCGGGTGTGTTGAGTTTGAAACGAACCAATGGCTGTAGGCCGTTTTACGTTTTCTTAAGACAAAAAGGAAGATAAAACGTGATAAAACGTGATGCCAAATGGAAAACAGATTTCTTACAAAGACATACAGGACGCTAATTACAGTAACTTTTTATGAAATAAAATGAGAGCGTTCTTCAGTTCACAACATTTCACAAAAATATACAATAATTTAAGGTTAATCAAAGAAAAAATTTCTAGGGCAGGAAATGACCCAATGACTTCCGGATTAACGTGCTGGTACTCTACCTAACCCTATGTTGGCAATCTCACCATTTTGTCAATATAAAAAATATAAAATGTTATAAATTTGTTTGTCTTTTTCCCCCTATGTTTTTATTCTTTTATCTTATTTGTTTCCTCTTGAAATGAGCTTTGAAACTATTAGCTTGTTCACGTTTAGTAGTTATAATATTTGATTCAAGTGCTTTTCCTTTAGTGGGAATGGAATTTTAAATACTAATCCTACCCATGTGCTATTTGTTTTAAATACCAAATCTTTAGCGGTGAGAAGTTCATCTTCGCGAGAAAGAGGGATCCAAATCTAAAAATAAGTGCCGGAATTCGGGTTCAAACATTTAATAGAATGTACACATGCCAAGTGAACGTTGGTGTAACATGACCGGGGATGAACTTGGATGAACTCTGAAAATGCTCATCGTCGATTGAATTCGAGTTGAAAGTAACGATGCAGATGATAGATTGGAGGAGGAGGAGGAGGAGGAGGAGGAGGAGGAGAGAGAGAGGGATGTCTCATGATGCACTTAGCAATGACCACACCAAAGAGTGTCTTAAAGTCAAAGTACATGTACATCATTGGTGTTATTTTTAGAAGAGTCAATTAATTTCTCATCCTCTAGTTTTCAATCAGCATACCGGAAAAAACAGAGCTAAATCCGGTCATGCTTTAATAAAGTGAAAACAACAAGAAATGGCTTACATTTTGTCTGGAAATTAGTGCGCAGTAATATATTAGGCTTTACTTTGATTGTTACAATCGAAATAAGCAACAGTGGTGTCCCTTCCTTTTTTTTGGGGGGGGGGGGGGGAAGGTGTCGGGGTTGAATATTTTCTTTTTCTTTTTCACTTCTACGGTAATTAAGATGGAATTATTTCTCTGGATGGTTGGCAGTTGGCACTGGTGTTAACTACAAAGTGCATGCATGACATTTGGCCCGGGGGAAAACAATTTGAAATATTATATTGAGAACAAGGGCAGACCTAAATGAATTTAATATGGTAAAGGCTTTTACAGACTTTTAAGGGTGTTTTAGTTTCTTAAATAATGGTCGCTTTTTTTAGGGGGGGGGGGGAAAGAGAAAAAAAAGACAGTATTTTAAATGGAAATATTTTCCACCAGGTTTATTTCTAGTTTCATAAATATTTTTTTAAAGTCCCTTTTTAAAATTCAAACCCATAAACCTATTTGTTTTCCTGGGATTATTTCCAACTCTGCGTCGAACCTTTAAGACGGCGACTGTCCGTACAAGTCCTTCGATTCCTCGAATATGATCCAGGCCCCCTGTTTTATTCACACACGCTATTGATTTGTCCCTCCGATCCAGACGCAAAATATGAATTTACATCCGTAATGAATTGAGCTGCCTCTGTACACCACGGAGGGCAAACCTCATTCTGTGTACCTCTCACTGTAAAGGTCGTATGATTGCACTGGTCAAGTCTGCGCGGAGCTGCTCCGCACATAAAGCAATCATTTTGATGGGGGGGGGGGGGGGTTCGGAGATTGTTAGGGCGATGAGTTGAGACTTAAGAGGCTTGTATGGGACGACATCTCAATGCCAGTTGCACCTCATAAAAGACTCTTCTTCTTTAAACTATTACAATATTTGTTTTCCGACAAGAAGCATGAAACGATCATGAGTTTATTTATTTTAATGTTGAATTATTATTATTATTTTTAATATTTGTTTACCACCGTCTTATTATTTCCCATCTCTCGGTGATGTACTTTTGTATTTGTTCATATTTTTAAATATTGATCTTGAATATCCGACAGGTTCAGTTGCTAGTTTCGAGCTTTGTTTCATAACATCTTTAAAATTAAGTTTAAGTTAAATATCTATTATTTTTTTTAATATTGTTTAAATTTAACCGGTATTTGAATACCATCAAACAGTCTTTTAATGATTTCCATGTTTTATTTTTGTTTTAATTATGTCCAGATTTAGTTGGCATTGTTTTGCAAAGCTTTGCCAAGTATGTTTCATTTTAATGTTGACTTTTAGTTAAAATGGGGAAAATGGGTGGTAAATCTTGATATTAGGTATTAACATTTGTATATGTTTTATACATACAACACTATTATATCACTATTCACTGTTTAACACGTTGACTGCCGGTCATAGATTCGTAGGGCGTTCCCATTTGCCAAGTGTGGTGCGCATGCGCGCATACCAATAGGTACTTTTTTGGTGTCTACATGTTGTAATACAAATCAAGGATGTATGTCCTCACCACTGCCAGAAACGTATTTGTTGCGTTCTCAGTGATGCCAGTGTATTCAATTAACAACACAAAAGCCTTTCATTCTCTACGAGTATACTCATAGTGGCAGAATCCGTTACACCTGTTACTACGAATATACTCGTAGGCGGCAGTCAACATGTTTGTTAAGGAAAAAACAAAAAACACCCCTACCAAAAACAAACAACAAACAACAGCTAAAAAAACAAAAACAAAAACCGACACAATAAATCTCTTCGTTTTGAAAGCTTCACAATAACTGCAAATGCTTATAGGACGATAAGTTGAAACAGGCCTAGGGGGGATGTAGACTTTGATAATTACATTTTTGACACATAAAAGTACACAATGTTCCCAACATTAAGTTCACAGGAACCTAACAATGATATTGATCACCAGTCAATTTGCAAATTAAACATGTTGGTACTTTTCGCATTGAGTGGATCAGAAAATTAAGCACGTGTCTCTCAATTTTGAAACCAATACTGCATAAAAAAAACTATATGTGTAGTCGATCCACGAAGAAATCAAGCAATAATCACTTACATTTTATCGGCTCTCATCAAATTCCGTGTGTCACGAAGGCCAGAAATACTTCACAAAAAAAGCATCAATTGTCAATCGGTTTCAAGTTTATCGGTCTCCTCACAGAGCTTTCGCGTTCCTTCTCAACGAAAACCACATGGGGTAGAAACGATGCAATTTCTTCCTCCTCAGTGATGCAACGCTGAAGACTCTGATCTTGAAATCTGCTTGTCTTATGTCTTGAATCCCAGTTAAACTCCCGAGTAATGATGTATTTACCTAACCTAAATTCCCTACGAACATTGTTCCACGTCCGCGGTAAAGCCTTCCATGAAAATAAATGATATCAAATCAGTATACAATTTTTTTTTTTCCCCTTTTGGCTGGGAGCACTAAGTATCATATGCATGGATGCACGTGCAAAGCTCGCTGGCTGATGCCTGACTCATATCAGCTGTGGGAGAATCGATCGCTATGGTGAAACAATGAATAACCAATGACTTGTCATGACTATGCATGATGTCACAATCCATCCGCGGCCAATGGTGCGGCATCCTCTACTGAATATGCACGACGCTGGGGCCAATCAGGGTGCAGGGAAGGCACAGAGCTGTGTAATTGATGTCTGTGTGGAGGTTTAGTCTACACACGATGTAATCTGTAAATCACGACGGAGGCTTTGCATAAAAGAGCATGGCTAGCTGACTTCACCAGCGGACAAACAGGATGCATTACGACATAGAATACACACGCCGAAGAGGATGTGTCGGATACACATTTAAACAATGACGCTTTAACAAGAAATCAAGCATTCCAGACTCTATCTAGAGTACGTCAATGGCCTCCGACAAAACAAAAAAGAACACATCTGTACACATCGGCTATAAATTGTTTTTGTCTTTCTGGATGAGTCCAACGTCCAGCTATAAATAAATGATCGTTGAGCTCTTATATGTAAATTACCATGGTTACTGTCTAGATGAAGTGAGGAAGAGAAAATATACTGTGGTGTCTGACATGCTGGGCTGGCAAAACTAGGACCAAATACATTGACATGGCTATGGATAGGTTTGCGGTTACACCATGTACATGAGTAGGATTTGAAACTTTGCATGGTGGAGATACAATCTAGTAAGGTTTGCGGTAACACCATGTACATGAGTAGGATTTGAAACTTTGCATGGTGGAGATACAATCTAGTAAGGTTTGCAGTAACACCATGTACATGAGTAGGATTTGAAACTGTGCATGGTGGAGATACAATCTAGTAAGGTTTGCGGTAACACCATGTACTTGAGTAGGATTTGAAACTTTGCATGGTGGAGATGCAATCTAGTAAGGTTAGCAGCAACACCATGTACATGAGTAGGATTGGAAACTTTGCATGGTGGAGATACAATCTAGTAAGGTTTGCGGTAACACCATGTACATGAGTAGGATTTGAAACTTTGCATGGTGGAGATACAATATATATGTAGTTAGGTTTGCAGTAACACCATGTACGTGAGTAGGATTAGAAACTTTGCGTGGTGGGAATACAATCTAGTAAGGTTTGCCGTAAAACACCACTTACAGTACATAAAATAAACTTCTTTTGAGTCGTAGTGGTTTTAAACAGGTGGTATAAAGACAAAAAAAATTCGTACCAAGGGATCATTTAATCTGAAAAGAAACTTGGTTCTCAAAAACACTGGTGGTCCTTCAAGTAACTCTGCCTGATATTTCATCGAGGCAAGGCAACAGAGGCAATCGCCTCCATGCTCTTGGTCATTGCCTTGGGTGCCCCTTGAGGTTTTCCAGTAAAACCTGACATTTCCCTCAAAGAACTGCCCTTAACTCAGGAAAACCTGCCTTGGTATGCCGTTACAAGAATGAAGTATCAGATCTGAAAATGTAAAAAAATTAAGTACAAACATTGTGCGAGTTGCTTCTTTCTTCAGAACAAATGATTTTCAAACTTTCGTTCATGTCTTATCTTTTATAAAATACAAACTATCCTCAGGAAAAAACCACATCAATAAACATAAAAACCCATTTGTCGTTCTGTTCCTTTTCCTCCGGAACTAGGCTTTGCATCATCTCCAATCAGTTTGAGAGAGAAAAAATAATTAATTTGATTAATTTCACGGTGGAGGAAAAGACCACGTCATTTCACCATGACAATGCCGATGACGTACGTACGTATTAATCAATTACAGCATTAACGCCTAACAAGGATGTACAGGAAACGGCAGAAGGCAGGACAAAGTTCCCCCATTAACAACCATGTGATACTGTTACTTTCCCTCCCCCCCCCAAAAAAAAAGAGAAAAAAAAGAAAAAAAGATGTACATCCGACAAAGAGCAGGGAATGCGAACAATAAAAACATTTAAAAAACAAATCCTAGAGTTCCGAATAAATCTTAACGTCTAACACGCCTGCATTTAACACCATGTCTCAACTCAAAGACCGTAATCAAATTAAGCCTTCTCTTTGAGAGGTACACATGGACGTAAACAAAAATGGCATCGGCAAAGCTCTACCAGGGCTGCTCCCGTCTGTGTGTGTGTGGCCAAGGTCGTTTTTAAAAGCTGCTTCAAGAGTGACCCTGTTCTCTGAAGTGGTTCAAGTGTTTGTGTCCGACCACGATTAACTATGAGAATTCATCTGGGGGGAAAATTCAATCAAGAAAACATGGATGTCCTTATTTAGAATAATAGAGCAAAGACAGAGAGAGTGGAAGATCAGCCATGATCTCTGACTTAGTCCCCGTGGTATTTTGAAATTCATTTTTATCCCTCTCTTGGGCAGCTCGGTTTTATTCGCTGTTATCTTTCTAGACCAATTTTGGTCATAAGTCCATTAGATTTTTATTAAAGGAGTGCAGGGGGCATCTACAGCACTTTACCATTTTTTGTTAATGTACTTGCGACGTCTTCCACATAATTAATTTTTGTTTGAAGAATCATTCTTTTTGTTTTAAAAATGTTTGTCACTGTATGTCGTGGCCCAGCGGTCAAGCCCACTGGACTCAAGCTCTGGTGTTTCTGATCAGCAGACTGTGGGTTCTAGTTCCAGTCAAGACACTTGTGTCCTTTGGTAAGACCACTAAACCATCATTGCTTGGTTCTTAGGAAAAGCGACATAAAGCCATAAGTCCCATGTGTTGTGAAATACATGTAAAAAGAACCGAGTTAAAATTTTCGCTAAGAGAAGTGGCTTGCCCCTGGTGTTTCGGGTAGTGGCTGCTGAGTGCGCCTTATTAGCACCTTGTAAACCCTTGTAAAGTGCAAAAAAAAGAAGAAAAAAAAGTGTTTTAAAAAGGTTCATCTTTGTTCAAGCACCTTGAGTACCTTGTATGGTAGATACGTGCCCTAGATAAGACTCCGGTATTGTTGTTGTCTCCTTCTATTTTTCACTAACCGTTGCTACGCACAACAGTGGCCTGCCAAATAAACCTCTCAAATTTGGTGTCAAACCCTTTAAAATGTTCAGGGGAAACAGTAGTTTCAAGAGTGAATCACATGGAGAGATAAAAAAAGAGGTACTCAAGAGCTTTCTGACAAGCAACTTGTAGTGGCCACACAAAAAAAAGAGGGAAATTCCTTGAACAAAAACATTTCTACAGTGTTTGTCAGCTTTCTATGGAATAAAAACCGAAGGGGAAAAAAAGAAAGAAGAGGAAACAAGCTGAGAAGCTGCATGTGAATTTCCAACCCTTCTCCCTAAAGCCTTCCTCCTCGCCCAAATCCAATCTCTCCTCGGCATCTACCATCTACAAAATCCACAAGCCACACTCCCTCAACATTTATTTCTTCATACCTAACCAATTATGCCGAACAAAGCCTCTTCTACTTATCATTCGGGAAGCATGGGTGCACTGAACTTGCACACAGCCTCTCTACACAGGTGCTCGTGCCCCCCGAGGCGAAAAAACCTGAATTCATTTGTCTGTTCTGAAAGAGGGAAAAAAAAAAACCCCACCAAAACGTAGTGCTTGTAACAACACTTTCTCTAAACATATATTTCCACGAAGCCCTGAAAATTCAACGTAACAAGCATGACTAAGCATAGCACATCTCTCAAAAGGAACAGGATGGTTGTTGATTCCATCATGGATTTTGCTGGGGACTTTTCTATCTTTAATGTTTAGGTTTTTGGTCGGCTTAATCGAAAAACGATTCCTAGAACAAGAGAAAAGACCGATCCATCCAGTTCATCTCTCACGTAGTTCAGTCGATGACGCTTGACGGATTCTTATACAGCGGGTTCCTTACAGCCAGTTACCATTAAAGTCAAGTTCATGGCAAATCACTGCCAAGTACGTCATCATATTAAAGATAACATACAGCGTTGATTCTTGTTGATGCCTTTTTGAATTTTTGCTTGGTGAACTGTACATATCTGGCAGCACAGGCTGCGTACTCTCCAGGGAGCAGATGGTTTGGAGGAAAGAACTGAAACCAGGGAAATAATGCTCATGCACCACCAGCATCAAAATTGGCCGAATACCAGCGCTATATAAAAATGTGCATTAACTAAAACTGAAATCAATTGTATCTTAGAGGTCTTCCACATTTCCCTCCCTGCAAATTCCTCCCTCTCTAGCCCTATCCTTACCCTGGTCATGCTCAGAGTCTCTTTGCTTCTTACAAACTTTTCGTTTCTGAAACCAACTCCTGCACCTAAATCTTGTACCACCCACTGTGGGGATCGAGCATCTTCTCACATTGCACCAGTCTTATGAAACAAGCTATACCCAGCGACATCAGACACATTCACTCTCTCAACTCACTTTCAACTCATATTAAGAAATGTCTGTTTACTGAAAGTTGTCAACAAAACTCTTGTTTTGGTGTAATTATCTGTAGAGAGCTTGTTACTTTTGTAGTATCTTTTCGGTAGCTCCATGAGTAAAGTTTTATTAGAAAGTGCGCTTTAAAAGTTTGTAGTAGTAGTAGTAGTAGTAATAGTAGTAGTAGCTACACTTCTTTTAAAAAATGTCCTTTAATTTCTTTTTTTGTATTTTAATCTTTTGATGTGCTGGTATTAATTTAAAAATATATATATATATTTAGAACCCTGTACCCGGTTTTGCTGAATGTTTTAATCTATCGTGTAACTGGCGCATGTGCTGTTGGATGCAGAATACACCGAAATAAAACAAATAAATAAATGAATAAATAAACAAATAAATAAATAAATAAACGAATGAATAAATAAACGAATACATTATTTAAGAATTGAGGTATAGCGCATTTCCCATGAATATTTAATTCCTCCGATCCGCTGCACGGTACCACATAGTACCCTTGCGCAAGCACTTCCCCCAGGTTTCAAGACATTCTGCAAAGTATCTGATGCATTTTTTTTGACGGAGCGCGACATTTCTTGTTCAGTTAATGACTGCACCGGGAATGTGTGGAAGAAAATTGCCTCATCAGTGGCTGGCCTGGGAAAAGTGGATCAGTGCGACAGCGCCTAGAAACTCCTTCGCCAGAGGAAATGCACACCATCGGCAGTGCCTGGTTTCCGAGAAACGTTTGTTGCGGTTCATTAATTTCTTATTGGGACAACAACAATAATTCCCAAGACAAAATTTGAAGTTTATTGTCATATTATGCCTGATACATTATTATTTTTTTTTTTTAGGTACAAATAAAACACAAATTATAAATGGAACTTATAAAATGCTGATATAATTTGAGATGATTCCAGCTTTAATTGCAAAATAAATGGAACAAAAAAGAGGTAGTCTTAAGAAAATAATAATAAAACACTGTAGTGACCTATTTTTCAAAACGAAAAAAAAAACAAACCCAAAAACAAAACAAAATTGTGTTCTGTTTTAAGCACACTGCTTGTTTCTGTTACAGCTTTTTAGCTAAAACGATTCCTGCAGGACAAATTTTGATACAATTCTTATTTAAATCAATTCTAAAAATGTACATGTTGTTGTTGTTGTTCTTTTTTTTGAGACAGTCAAATTGCTTCAAGGACGTAAATGTAGGTCAAGATGTCAGTCCAGAAATCAGCGCCAACTCCATCCAGACACGAGTGCTATTGAATTAGAATTATTACTCGGAAACAGTGGGACTGAAGAGTAAACACCTCTGACCATAAAATCCAGAACGAACCCCCCCCCCCCCATGCCAAACGCAGACATCAGAACCATGTGATATAGCCTTGCTTCAAGCCACCCACCTCGGTTCACCGACCCGACACGTCATAGAGATTTAACAGTTGGATCTTTTTAGACTGATGAGTCCGAGCCTAATGATGACAGTTGACAGACGGAATGTAAAGAAAATCTTCCCCAGAAGTCCCTTGCAGCAGGTAATACATCAAAATAGAAACACTCCAAGCTGTACTCAGTCCTAAAATCTTAAAATAAAAAAGATTCTCCTTTTACCGGTGAACATCAAAATATTTCAATCTCAACAACCTTTCAAATAAAGCTTATGCTATATATAAATATTTTACATCAAGACATTCTTATTATTAAATTATATTGGCTCTGATTGCCTTGACTATCAATCATCTCTTATTGAATATAATTTAGTTTCCCTACAAAATCGGAGAAGGAATTTATGCTAAAATGTTGCCACTTCACATGAAAAATCACATTCATTTAGGGACTGGTTTACCACAACCAAGAAATATCGATGTGCAATATCAACTCAGGCAGGCCAACAAATTATCACAAGAGTAAGACTAATTGCTTTAAAAATAGACCCAATCCTTGTTTCATCAACATGTTAAATGTCAACAGTTCTGCATCTTTTTTTAATTTTTTTATTTTTAGAATTTTGTTTTATATTGTTCTTGCTGTCAGGAATTGTTATTCTTTCTCCCCACAGTTCATTGGGTGTTTGTCACTGTACAGTTGCTATTTTTAATGTTTACATTGTCTGATTATAGCCCTTGGCTACAAGTGCAATGTTTTTAATAGGCTATAGTATAAATATAATTAGTAATATAAGTTGAAATCGGAACTCGGCAGACGATGTCCTAATTGTTCTAAAAATGATATAGGTTTGTAATCCGACGGTGCACTGATGTGTAAGGTTTGTGGGGACTCTGTGTAAGTAATCTCTTCACCGAGTAAAGTGTAGTTTTAAGAAGAGGTTCCCTCGAATAACGGTTCAGCTCTTTTTTTGTCATTCGAGAGAATTGTTCTACTCTGACTTCCAAACAACAAATTTAACATTCGCCAGTAAGTTGGCCAATCATTCAAAGCCATTAAACCGCACGGGTTGTGTACTGTCTACATTATATTATATTGCAGGCTGGCACGTATATTTAGTGCTTCCATCATTCAAAAGCACAGTGGATGATATTGGATGGTCGGACAGTAGCAGAGTTGACTGTGTACTGTGTAAATGCATTAACCACATGACATCATATTGCAGTCTGCCCATCAGTCAAAAGCCAGAGTGGATGATACGGAATGGTCAAACAGTAGAAGGGTTGACTGTGTCCTGTGTGGCTGCCTTCACCACATGGTATCATATTGCAGGCTGGCATAGTTTATCTATCATTCAAAATCACAGTGGATGATACCGAATGGTCAAACAGTAGGAGGGTTGACTGTGTCCTGTGTGGCTGCCTTCACCACATGATATCATATTGCAGGCTGGCATAGTTTATTCATCATTAAAAACCATGTGGATGATATTGAATGGCTAGACATGAGAAGTTTGAAATTGTAATCGGATAATTACATGAAATTATAAATTCAATATTGAGATGACACAACTTAAAATAAAAATAAAAAGGACGATTCACACAATATACAGACAGTAATAACAATAATAATGATAAATATATAGCCTTATTACATTTCTACCAATAAGACATTTGTAAGGAGCACAAGGTGCTTGAACAGACAGAAACATTCTAAGACAGGTTTTCGGAAATTTGTGAAATTATGAGACCAAATTTATGTTGCACCTTATAAGGTTTTACAAGGTGCTGCAGCGCATTCAGCAGCCACTACCAGAAACACAGGGACAAAACCCTCTCTCTTAGCGATAAGTGTAACTGGGTTCTTTTACTTGCATTATTAATGCACGGGACCTATATATAGCTTTATGTCCCATCCGGAGGATGGAAGCAATAATGGTTAAGTGTCTTGCTTAAGGACACAAGTGTCACGACCGGGACTCGAACCCGCACTCTGCTGATCAGAAACTCCAGAGCTTAAAATCAGATGCTCTTATCCACTCAGCCACAGCCCGCCAGTAGGAAAAGTTACACACACAACTTTATTATTTACACAACACCAGGTGACTCATGGTGTGGGAAAACGAAATCCAATTCCAACTCATAATAAACTGTCCCAATGTACGTCACGACTAGTTTTATTTTCCTGGAAGACGGCCATTGTTTTGGAATTAGTTACGCAGACTCCGGCGTTAACGTTTCCTTGACATTGTTGATTGGCCATCAATTTTTACTGTGAGTGGATATTAAAGTCAACGTGTGACATGGGTTTGACGAACGCCGGGCTCAAAGTTTTTGACAAGTTTCTGGAAAGAAAATGGATGGAATTGGAATCAAATTAAGGCTGGAGGATACCATTAGTCAGGTACCATTTTTAGTATGATGAGAATCACTAGCCACAACTACTGGGAATAAGACATAGGCATGGTGAAGGTTTAACTTAATAGTTGTAATAATTGCATTGGGTAAAAAGAATATTAGGTGTTTTTTTTTTTTTTTTTTAAACTCAAACATCAGTGTAAAGTTTAATGATAAAACACATAACCGAAGCAATTATTAAATACTAAATAGTTGCAATAGTTGCACTGCTTAAAGGGAAATTATACCGTTGGTTTTGGGAACCGTTCGCTTCTTTAAATCCTTTATATAAAAGTAGATACGTACATTTAAAGTAAACTTCAAAAGGTGGTAGCGTTTTTGAGATATTGCTGGAAATCTGGAGCGGCTATGTCCACACAGGAAGACTACTTCGCATTTGCAATACACAATCCGAGAAAAGGTTTCAGGCAGAAGCGTTTCTCAGATCGAAATGTTTTTTGAATCCCTCTCTCTCTATTATAACCACATTTCTTTAAAGGAAAAGCTGTTTCTCAAAATGTTATCTACATTATCAACAGCTGCAGTGCTTCTTACCAAGTAAGTTTTAAATTTTCGTTAATTTTTGGAGATGGGTTTTGCATGTCAAGATTATCTTTCATGCCTGCTGGGGGTTTGGGTGATTATAGGGGTGTGTTCTGGTGACCCGAACCAAAAACGGGTTTCTGACGTAAACATTCACTAACCCAAACAATTTCTGAGAGCTACCGGGTCGGTAACCAGAAACAGCTCGTGTTGTTAGGTACATCTCTTGAGTATTTATGTTCTCCAAAAATACAGTCTTTATTTATTTTTGATTTTTTTTTAAGTAAGTGAACTTAGTCTGTTAAATTTGTCAACATTATCGAATTGGTCTGCTTTAAGGTTCTTCATTTCTAGAAGAATTTCATTCACATTTTTGGTTAGTTTGTGAAATCTTCCATCGTGAAACCAAGCCAAACAGTTTGGTCACAACAGCTTAGAAAAAAACCCACCAAAAAACAACAACAACAACAACAAAATACACGCTCAACCAAAGACCAAAGTGCTAACATGTTTCTGTTCGGGAAGCACTGACATGTTTCTGTTCCAAATCGCCAAATTGCGCCGGAGGCCTGTGTATCCAGACAAATTATGAAGGATTTTCTTTTAATGGATATTTAATTTTAATTGTCTTATTGTGACGGGCAGCCCTCTTACCAGGATTTTGTCCAAGGGTCGGGAAATCCATCGCAACAACATTTTTTTGAAATTCAGGGAGTGTGGGGGGGGGAGGGGTTCAAAAACAAGTTTTTGAACTATAAGTGACCTTTGACAAGCCTGCACTTGACTCAATACTAGACAACCCCTAAAAATGACCATCAATAAAATAGTGACCCATATCACTGGTGGAAAAAATCTAAATGTCATTTGACCTTTGGGCCACCAATCTTGTGTACTTTATTCTTTTTTCAAATAAACCATCTCCTAGTAATAATATTTAGCTTTTCTGAATTCAGAGTGTCACCGTCAGCGAGGGCTCCATTCTCAATGATTCAAACCTCATAAAACAACGACGTGATGATTAATTTATCCCAACCAGTCTCAGTTATTCTTTCCTTTCTGGTGACGTCAAAGATTCTTGAGACATTCCAACCCTAACAATGTTAGTGGATCTACTGGAGTTATCCTCGGGGATAATTCCTTAATGGATTTGGACCGGTATTAGTTACTATGGTGATTGCTTCCGGTCAATCTTGAAACAATAACGATGCACAAAATATATATATACAAAAAAATCATGTTACTTTGATAAACCCGTACCAATATGCCTCAAATTTTGTATTACTTATTTATCTCTTTATGGTTTAGGCAAGGGACTAAAGAAAAATATATATTTATGGAAGAATAATCTACACCCGTCATTTCAAATAAAAATTACTGAAACATTTAAATTGTCATGATTTTCTTGATTTTCAAATAAATGAACAGAAACTTTTGAGTGAAATTTTAGAGGTTAGTTTTTTGTTTGTGATTAAGTGAGAGCGTTCGTGCCCACTTTTCCAACATAACAATATATAGGCTCAAAGAAAACAAATTTACTTGTTCATTAAATTATCAAAACATTAGTTTGTTTGTTTTTTTGTTTGGGGGTAATTTATTTTATTAAAACAAAATAATAATAAATAAATAATTTTTTGGTTTTTTGGGGGGAAGAGAAACCATCACATTTTACCCCAAGGAGTTATTCAAGTATGAACTGAGAAACAAAATTCCCATGAAGGCCTTATGGTTGAGATAAAACTGGAACTAGTGTCCCCCAAATGTTGATTTGATAATTCGATAGGTTTAGAAGACTCAAAACTGTAAATCAGGTGATAATTATCCGTCTGCCAATTAGTGCAACTATAAATATTTAACTCCTTGAAACTTGGGAACTATATTGATGTCAATGAAAACACCGACCAGATTTGCCTTAAACTATGATTTTTAACCAGGCTGCCCTTTTGCGAAAACGGGGACGAAGGCTTTGAGGTTGGACCGCTGTCCCCCTTATAAAAAAAAAAAAACCACACACAACCAAACCAGCACCACTACTGCTACACAAGCCAAGCATGAACTGTTTTTAAGTAGACGGATTCGCAAGGTTACAAGTCAGACATGCCAATTAAAAAAAAAGGCTCATTATGAAATCTGCAACCTCCCCGGAGCTCTATTTTGACAAGGCAGTGACGTCAATACATCCCACTAATTTCACCTCGGAGGATTATACTTTTTTTTTTAAGCCACCCTGATGAAGTGGCAACAAACTCATTTCTCACTTGATAGTCCTAATGACTATCTCTAAAACCATCTATGTCTAAAAGAAAAACTTTAAAAAAAAACTAGCAGTTGTCCAGCTCACCCCCTGGATCGAGTGGCGGGGTTATCCCCCACCCCCTTCATAGCCTTGAATACATTTTTAACATTATTTATTTCACTTTAAATAGTTTGGAGAATGACTGGTTGGTTTGTCTAGAGTAAATTGGTTTCTTATCAAAGGATCTGTATTCAGACTTTGTGTGACCCAACATTTACCTGAAAAAAAAAGAAAAAAAAAGCTGTTAAAGTTTTAGCTCAATTGGTCATCAGAGTCACGAGAAAGTAGTGAAACAAAAACAAACCTTATATGTTTTCACTGTTTTCAAACATTCCGTTTTGGTCTTGCTAGATCAGAAGTAATTGTTTGACTCGTTTCTTAAAACAAAAACTACAGCATTTCAAGCAACAATATTTCTTGGGAAGAAGTATTCCACCATGACCGTCTTCATACCATGTTAAAGGCAGGGTGTACTTTTGGTAATCACTCCGCAAGTTAATGAGCATAACAACTTATTTGGTAAAGAGCACTGGAGAGCTGTTGATGTTATAAAACATTGTTAGAGCCGACCCCCTTGAAGTTATGTAGTGGGGGGTGGTTTTTTTTGAGAGAGAAAAATTTGAATTAAGAAAGGCTTCATCTCAGGCATTTGAAACCACACAGTTCTTTGCAACAAGGGTGGGGATTTTTTCTTTCATTATTTTCTTGCAACTTCAATGACCAATTGAGCCCAAATTTTCACAGGCTCGTTATTTTATGCATGTGCTGGCATACACCAAGTGAGGAAACTGGTCTTTAACAATTACCAAAAGTATACCCTGCCTTTAAGTTATGTGCAAATCTGGGAATATTGATATATTTGATCTTTCCGATGTCATGCACACCCAATAAACACAAACCTTGTGTGAGTTAGATAAGACATATTTTTAAGCTCCTTTTGTAACATATCTTTACATGAGCTTCTGCACTTCTCAAGAATTCTGAAGCAAATATAAGACTCGTTTTGTCGCATCGCTCTCGTAAAAAGTGGCGATTCCGTATTCAGGTCCAGGCACAAAAATATTGAGTTACCCCCTCGCCAAACACATACACAGATCAATTTTGCCAACTTGTGTGAGGTGCCATTGATGTGTAACTTAAGCACTTATATGAAGAGTTGCCACGGAAACCACTTCAGTGTTTTTTTTTTTTGCCAAGCACATCCCCCAAAACAGTTATTACAAAATGGCGACTTTGTAGCAGATTGGCAGCTGGATACTACATTGTGTATGTTTTTGTCAGGTATATTTGTTTACCGTTTTGCATTCAGGTTTTGTTGTTGTGTTGATAGCGTCTACTGTTGGCAAAGTATAGCGAGTCTTTTGCCTTGTTTACAGTAAAGCAACAGATTGTAAACAGAAACCGTCTGCTTACAGACTTTACCGAATCAGACCCTGCTTTTTGTTCTAGAACTGCAGCTTCACAGCAAACAAACTTACTGAGCAAGAAAACATTTCCCGGTCATCCGATGATACTTTTTCTCAGGGGGCGGGGAGGTGAGGGGGGGGGGGCACTTATTTAAGAAAACATTACTTGTAATTAACCCGTCCGAAACAACATTCAACATGATCCTAACACATTCCAGTTTTAAGTCGATTAAGACTAATACCCAAGAGAACCAAAGACAACTTTTCAATGTGAAACAAACAACGGAAGCTTTTTTATCCACCCTATCCATAGCGTTTTAATCAATCTCAAAGAAAAACATGACCAGAAATAAACCCTTGTCAGAAAGAGAGAGAGAGTCCACTGCTCATTCATTTGGGACTTCAGTCATTTGGTAAACAACTCTGAAAGCCAAACTGTCCAAAACGGAAGTACATGTATGCAGACAAACGTACGGGGAGAAAATTGTCAAATTTTTAATTTCGACGTCTGCACATGACGGGTTTTGCTCCGGGTGTATATTCATTGGGATATATTAGTTTCCCCCCGAAACTTAAAATGTCCGTCATGACTGACGAGGGGGGGGGGGGGGAGGCTAAAAGCTGATTAGTTCACTTTTTTTGTGTGTGTGTTACTTTTCACATCTGGAGGGCATCAGGACATTCCGAGTAAACAGTCACAGTTTTATATGGTACATGAAATCAATATTGTCTTCTGTGCTAGCCGCCTCTAAATTCCATCTCACATTGGTGACCAGACATCATAATCAGATCGGGTTTTTTTAATAGTTTTTTTAATGTATTTTTTTTTATTAAGGATTAGTTTCCAACTTGGGTGAAAGACCTTGATCAAACCCAGATGAAGATCTGTTTATTTCATGATATGGAAATTGTTAAATTTGCATCGGGGATAAAGAATATTACTTGGGTTTTACTCGTAGACCGATGTGTGTAAAGCACTGTAAACTCCGAACTACCCCCCCCCCCCCCGAGTCCTGTGAAAAACAAAGATGATTCAGTTCTTCAAATACAGATGCTGTGATTACGAGAAAACAATTGTTAAAAACAAACTGATATTCTGAAAGCGTCTCCTTTTAATTATTTGTTATTTTGAATTCAAACAAGAAAGTAAACTCCAGAGTTTGGTTTCAATGAATATGCAGAGAAGTTTTCCTCTAAACACAAAACTTGACCGTCTCATGTCAGTTCACACAAAGTATCCAAAAAGGCTATTAAAAAAACACCTTAACCCCCCCCCCCCCACACACACACACACCGCTGTGTCGTTTAAAAAATATGAAACATATCATAACCCGCCACCTTTTCTTTCTACAACATGCCAGCCGACCGACTGAAGTTGATTTAAACTTACGGAATGGAATACGATACAAAATTCTTTTTAATACCTGTCAGATAGAGTAACATAAGGAATTCTTCCTGCGTCTCATGTCATTGTAAACCGATACCATGTTGATGTCATATTTTTGTCTAAGGGTCTAGTGGTGAAGACGGTGATCAAGAGTAAGAAACGGCTCACAAATTTGGCGACCGTTTGGCTCGTTTTGTGAAAGCCGGTCAATTGTATGGATGTGGTTGAACGGAAAAGATTCCAAAAGGGGGTCAATAGGATGAATGTCCGCTAAATGAACATGGATGGTTAAAACAAAAATAATAGTCAACCAAAACAGTTTGGATTTTTTGTTCCTGATATTCGTCTACACATGATGTAACAGTGTTTATTTTTTTCTATATAAATTGAACAAGACTTGCTTCAAGTAATTTGAAAAGAATCGTCAAATATGAAGACTGTCAACAAGCAGAAAGAATAAAGCTTCAAACATGTGCCTTCAGCACTGCATGACATCGAATAACACCGTCACACACCTCCGCACTAAATAACTGTAAATCCATTCTACATATATAAGTTAAATAACGTTATGTAAAGCCACTCTCCATGGAAACCAACAACCTTCAAGGACACAAGAGCTTTTCTTGTTTCTCCATCTCCACCCCCCCCCAGTTCTTTATGGTCATTTTCTGGCATGACAAAAAAATCATACTTGCCACAGGAAACTAACCTTTGCTATTGTTGCTTTACGGCTGGTGAAATTTAAAAGGTATTTCACTGTGTTTTTCAGGGGGGGTAAAGCAAATTAATCTTCACTCACTTCCTAGGAACACACCCCCTCCTCCTCCGAAACAACACCTCGCTGCAACAATACAGGAGTTTGAGACTTAGGCAGTGCCCCATTTGGCAGTCAACATGCAGTGAGGCATAGGATATCCTTAGCAGCACCCAGGGTACTTCCCATGAACACAAGCTAGCGTATCAGGGTGATACGTGACTATTGTGGGCTGGATATGCGCCGATTGCGGCCGATAAGGTCACAGTGCTAGTCACTTTCAAGGGTCCCTTGATTTCATTACCAAAACGATTTTACAAGAATTCTAGTAAAAAGTAACAGTAACAACACCATGCGTGACTGACAGTCTACTGAGTTGTACGCTGATTGATTTCCTAGAAGATTAAATAAAAAGAGTCTGAGCTTACATTAAAATGATCAACGATAAATACAAGTTAATAAAATAGCCTCTAAACATTAAGGGCTACTACACCAAGCTAGTTCTCTGAAACATTTGTTGTTTTACTAAGTGTCATTCTGGGAAAGAATCTGAGAACTAATTTTACGTATTATATTACAGAGGCAGTAATAATATTTTTTAAAAACCTGTCAAGGGTTTCCTGAAATTAAGAACTTATTCCGAGTACGCTACTTGTACTTGCAATATTTATTTATTGTTTTTTTCATATGAAATTTATCATCAGTGTAGAAGCCTGCATTTATATTGATCTGACTGTAACGAGTTTTTGAGGAAAAACATCCAGGGCTAAATTTCGGTGTCGTGGTTAAAGACGATAAATCAGATTTTTGGCCAGTTTGACCCAAATATTGAGATGTAATTTATAAATAGCTATTAATAGATTCAAGAAAGTTACAAGCTTTCATTTAAGGTATTTGCACAAACAAAAAAATGCCAATATGAGGAAGTTATTACAATAAAAAAAATTAAAAACCTAAAATGAATTACTGCCGGATCCAGACATTAACTCTCGCCCATCAGCCAAGCACTAACAATAACTGCATGTTAAATGTATTATCTACTTTGTCCATAGTTTTTCGCAGAATCATCTGTCAAAATTCGTTTAGGAAAGAAAAATTTGTAAACAAATGTTTTACTTCAGCCAAAGTCGGGCCCTGCAACTTTAATGAAACTGGACAAGCTGGGAGCTGAAATTAGCAAAGCCGTTTGAATTTCTGTGGAAACACTTAAGTGAGATCCGGCCTTGAATCGTACAAAAATCTCTACCAGACCACAACTTTAGCAACTCAGAACTTTGACTTGACTAGAGTCATTAAAAAAAATCATAATCAAATCAAATATTTATTTCCTTACAATTATTTATTGAACTTTTAGTAGAAGCTTAAAGAATTTTCCTAAAAGTACTCATTGGATAAATGGTTCTTTATGGTCATTTTCTGGCATGACCAAAAAAAAAATCATACTTGCCACAGGAAACTAGCCTAACCTTTGCTATTGTTGCTTTACGGCTGGTGAAATTTAAGAGGTATTTCACTGTGTTTTTCAGGGGGGGGGGGGTAAAGCAAATTAATCTTCACTCACTTCCTAGGAACACACCCCCTCCTCCTCCGAAACAACACCTCACTGCAACAATACAGGAGTTTGAGACTTAGGCAGTGCCCCATTTGGCAGTCAACATGCGTTGAGGCATAGGATATCCTTAGCAGCACCCAGGGTACTTCCCATGAACACAAGCTAGCGTATCAGGGTGATACGTGACTATTGTGGGCTGGATATGCGCCGATTGCGGCCGATAAGGTCACAGTGCTAGTCACTTTCAAGGGTCCCTTGATTTCATTACCAAAACGATTTTACAAGAATTCTAGTAAAAAGTAACAGTAACAACACCATGCGTGACTGACAGTCTACTGAGTTGTACGCTGATTGATTTCCTAGAAGATTAAATAAAAAGAGTCTGAGCTTACATTAAAATGATCAACGATAAATACAAGTTAATAAAATAGCCTCTAAACATTAAGGGCTACTACACCAAGCCAGTTCTCTGAAACATTTGTTGTTTTACTAAGTGTCATTCTGGGAAAGAATCTGAGAACTAATTTTACGTATTATATTACAGAGGCAGTAATATTTTTTAAAAACCTGTCAAGGGTTTCCTGAAATTAAGAACTTATTCCGAGTACGCTACTTGCACTTGCAATATTTATTTATTGTTTTTTTCATATGAAATTTATCATCAGTGTAGAAGCCTCCATTTATCTTGATCTGACTGTAACGAGTTTTGAGGAAAAACATCCAGGGCTCAATTTTGGCTCAATTAAGTCATATTTTTGGCCAGTTTGACCCAAATATAGAGATGTAACTTATAAATAGCTATTAATAGATTCAAGAAAGTTACAAGCTTTCATTTAAGGTATTTGCACAAACAAAAAAATGCCAATATGAGGAAGTTATTAAAATAAAAAAATTAAAAACCTAAAATGAATTACTGCCGGGATCCAGACATTAACTCTCGCCCATCAGCCAAGCACTAACAATAACTGCATGTTAAATGTATTATCTACTTTGTCCGTAGTTTTTCGCAGAATCATCTGTCAAAAATCGTTCAAGAAAAGAAAATTTGTAAACAAATGTTTTACTTCAGCCAAAGTCGGGCCCTGCAACTTTAATGAAACTGGACAAGCTGGGAGCTGAAATTAGCAAAGCCGCTTGAATTTCTGTGGAAACACCAGAGTGAGATCCGGCCTTGAATCGTACAAAAATCTCTACCAGACCACAACTTTTGCAACTCAGAACTTTGACTTGACTAGAGTCATAAAAAAAAAAAAATCATAATCAAAGTAAACTATTATTTCCTTACAATTATTTGTTGAACTTTTAGTAGAAGGTTAAAGAATTGACAAGCTTATGTGTACACTTGTCAATTTTTCATTCTCCTAAAAGTACTCATTGGATAACAGTAGACAGCAGGACTTATTCGGCCATTGGGGTCACCGGCCTATTGTTGAATTTACCAGACTCTTGCCAGTGGTCCAGTGGGTATTTCGAGCTCAGAACGCCCACTGATATACGCTTGTTTGTCATGCTCTGTGGACATAACAGAAAACAAAATTCTGGATATCCTTTCTGTTTTTTTTATTAGAGATACTGATTATTAGCTGCTATTTGCTCTGACAATCGCTAAGATAGTCCTACTCCAGTTTGAGACATAAACCACAAATATGAAAACACTTTCATTTTAAGACAAATTTGTTTTTTTTCTAATTGGTGAAGCACAATGTTTCAGCGTTACATGCAAAGTGTGGACCTGAGAACAAAAGGGGTCCACACAATGTAGGAACTTGAAACAGTATGTGGACTTTCACAAGTCCACACTATGTTTTTTTTACAGTGTTGAAGAAAATGTTTTTTTCTTAAGTGCTTTTCTTAAGTGCACAGAACAAAGAACTGTCCACAGAGTGTGTTGCACACACTCTGTGTAGGCCTACGGGAGAGTCCTTGTGGGGTCTTTTCAACAATGGAACAATGGACCCCACAGGGGAATTCTTTGTTCAACCTGGACCCCACAAGAGAATTCTTTAGAAAAGGAAATTATAGAACAACAATAGCAGGACCCCACAAACCAGATCCGTAAGGTTGTGTGTGTGGACGTGTGTAAGTCTGCACAATGCCTCAAGACCTTACAATGTGTGCAGCTTTTAGTTCTCTGGGGTCCTCACTTGATATACAACTATTTTGTCTGTAATTTCGCCCGAGAAGAGGAAATTAAATTGATGGCACTCTACAAATACCTGATGATTGATCGATTGATCGATTGATTGATTGATTGATTGATTGATTGATTGATTGATTGATTGATTGATTGATGGTTTTGTTGATTGACTGGTTAATTGATTGATTGATTGATTGTTTGATTGATTGATTGATTGATTGATTGACTGATTGATCGATTAATTGTTTGTTTGATTGATTGTTTAATTGATTGATTGTTTAATTGATTGATTGTTTGATTGGATGATTGCTTAATTGATTGATTGTTTGATTGGATGATTGCTTGATTGATTGATTGATTGATTGATCGATCGATCGATTGATTGATTGATTGACAATGTTTTCCCACTTTTGCCGCAGAATGCCTTTAACAAGCTAAACTCTTCAACCCACAGTCTGACTGTCTAGTAAGTTCACCAGACGGTTTTCATACCTAGCACTCGGCCATTAAACGTGTCATTACAACCACGACCACACGTCGGTCTAGAGTTAAAAACTCATCCTGCGGCCAAAAGATGTCTCCAACGCCCCTGGATGGTTGCAAATCACCGCTGCAGATTTGACAACTATGCCCTGTGTAACTTCTTGCCGAGCCTTTCAATAAAAACAGGTGCAGTGTACTGTGAGACATCAAAGTCTTGCTGTTTGTCCTTCGTCTGTTTCTATTCTACATCTGTCATCAGTTCACACCAATCTGTGACGTAGTCTGCATTACTATAAATCTTGACTGCAATACATCAGAAGGTGGTCTAGTGATCTGGTGGTCTACGTGTGGCTTTGTCGTAGTTTCACACACGCGTTTAAATTTTTAGTACATGACTCAGTCCTTGTTGAAGTGTAACTTCCTTTTAATTAGTTGAATTTGGTGACAAGAAACTATGCCTCCGTCATCTCCATCGCATTAGTTGTGGATCATTAGCAAGCGAAATTGCACGTACCGCACGTATTACAGAAACTAGAGTCTGAGGTTGAGTACAAATTCAAGGATTAATACTGGTCACAACATGTTTTTAGTGAACCACAAAACTGCTGCATGTTCGACAACAAATAAGAGCCATTACCAAAACTAGAAAATGATCACAAGTACTGGGATTAATACTGGTCATGACAGAACTGCACAGACACTGCATGACACATACTTGAAGACAAACCCGGAATAAGTAACTCCATGGATGTGAACCCAGTGAAGACTCTAAAAAAAAATTGGCACATATATTTAACCCTAGAGTTGCAACCAAGTAAAAAAATTCCATGGGCACAGTAACTGAGCGCAAATATGTGTTTGAGCATTACAACTAAGAGTTACTGCTGAGAATATTTGTATGCGTAAAAGTATTAGTATGAGTGTGAGTATACATGTATCAATTTATTGCTCTCAATGTGAGGACTTTCCTTTGTCCCTCAAACTTATCACTCTCCATCGCCTACTCAAAAATGTGAGGACACAAAAATACAAAAGGATCCCAATGTGAGGACAGCATTGATCTTTTTGTGTTCTTTTGTTCTACTGTCCACACTCTTCTGATAATACCGTGCCGAATACATGTACGACTATAGTATAAGTATGAGTTTGAGTGTGGTCAGTGCAAGTTCAAATACATTACAAGTATGTGTGAGTGTATGAGTGTAAGTGCGAGTACACACATCAATTTATTGCTATCAATGTCAGGACTTTCCTTTAGTCACTCTAACTTAACACTCTCCATAGACTAAGGGCATGAGAAAATGTGACGACACAAAAATACAAAGGATTCCAATGTGAGGACAGCACTGTTCCTTTTGTGTTCCTTTGTTCTACTGTCCCCACTCTTCTGGTAATACAGCGTTCTCCCTTAAAAGTGCTCCGCTGGCCAAATGCCAGTTAAAACACCAGCAGACCAGTCAAAATTCATTCCAAGTGGTCCGGCTGACTAGTTCAGTTTAAAACACGTCCATATCTCAAACAAAAAAGTGTTGGAAAATTAGGTGATTTTTTTAAAGTCTACTTTTCACTTGGCTCCCATTCGTGCTCAATTCTGAAATGAAATTCAGGTGTTACTGAATGTGAACGCTGTGCTCTGAAAAACACTCAGAATTTAGGTCACAAAAATCAATGCTGAACTTAAGAACAAACAACCTCTCAAAGAGAAAAAGGGATTATCATATCTTAGTTTTTCGGGTTTATTAAAAAAAAACACCCACCAATTTTAAATTCAGCGCTCTGAAAGCACATGTTATCGGTACCCTTCATTGTACAACACTTTACATGTGATGCAGTCAACCAATAGAGGGCTCACTCCCTTTCACAGACTATATCATCAAGGAGAAAAATAAATAATATACTTCTTGTTGAACAATAATCACCAACAGAGGGCACCATTCATGATTTCCATTCTCTCAGAGATGCAATCTTGATTTCTCATCAATGCTGTCTTTCCTACCTGTCATTTCACCTTAGCCTGCAGATGATCATCGCCAAAGTTATTTGAAAAGAATCATGAAAAAAACATAAAACAGTAACTTACCTTGGCACTCAGGATAACGTAGATTTCATGGTCCAAACCTGGAAACTGCCGACACATTTTACACAAATATTCCTCCTTGGCTCACTCTTTCCTCATTTTAATCCACTTCAACACACCAGTGTTAACTTTTGAACAGGACCTGTGCCCGATTTCATACAGCTGCTTAGCAATTTTCTGCTATGCAAAAATGAGCAGGATACCACTCACATGATACATACAGGAATGGTATTTTGGCTAGTAACTTTACTCTGCGAAGCACACTTTTGTTGTGCTGTGCTACTCTTTGAGCTTAAGCTGCTCTATGAAATTGGGCCCTGATTGCTCCGTACCGGTTAACTTTGCCTTAACATTTCTCTAAACCATGAACGTTCCTGCAAGAAATTCCCTTTATTATTCGGCCCTAACAAAGTTCCGACATTATATACCATATCCAATCAAACTTTTTTCCCACTTATACTTATTTTTTTATACTAATTCAATCTGCAATTCAACACTCCCACATATTATCTGTTCACAAAAAAATTCAACATTCCAAGCTGACAACCAGCACACAGTGAAAAAATATTTCAGTCTTTCCTTTCAACTTCTCTGCACAATCCTTCAATCACTCGCAAGTGTCATTGCCTCAAATCTACAGCGTCAAACATTTCATGTTTTTCAAGTCCTCCCCAAATCACTTCCAAACATACACCTCCACTCAGGCACTTCTGACAAAGCATCCAAATCTTCACTGTTTCAGTCTTCCACAACATCACTTTGAACATAAACATCCACTCTAACACTTCTGACAAAGAGTCAAGAATTCCCTTTGCCATCATATCTTTCTTCAATCATTCATTTAAAGTTAAAAGTTATAATTCATTGAAAAGATAAAGTGACAAGTAAATTGTTGATTCTAGCATAATAATAGGCCATTTGCGGGTTAGATTTGAAGCAAGTCTGGTACAACGGCTTGCTTAGTCCCAAGTTACTTCTCAAATTTGATTTTCTCAGACCATAGAGCCAGCTGCCATGTCAAATGATTCAGGGCAAACTTTTACATAGTTACATAAGAGACATCAAACATACACAATTCTGATTGAATTTGTCTGTCACAATGGCACCAGGGTTTGCTCATCTGGAGGTTGCTATACAAAAAATTTGAAAAAAAAGACACTTATTTCTCATTGCAAGCCATGATATAAAAAAATCACTACGTGATGCCGTCTAAATAAAAGGTACGAGAAACATGAACAGCTACATGATCACTCTGAGACAAGATAGTTGACAGAAATTTTGCCACGTTTCTTGTTTTTATTTTAAATTGTTTGCAGAGTACAGTTGATTTACTTTCTTCCTTGTAATAAAACAAAAACAAAAACAGAAATAACTGTGGACTTACCGACGCTTGAGATGCCGAGCATCGGAGCGGAGACTCTCGGTCCAAGAGGAATCTTGGGCTTCAAGAAGACTTTGTTCTCGTCGTCGGGGTTGGTGACGGACATCACTGGAGCTGTCAACGACCGACACACCGGCTTGTGCGTGTTCTCACTGCGAAAGACAAAGATTGGGAACAACTTTAAGAACAAGGTTGGAGAATAATGTAAAAGCTGTTCAAAGGTTGAAAGGTCACATTCGACTTTGATCATATGCGGGTTTATACAGCTATTCGATTCTGATGGGGGGGGGGGGGAGGGGGTTGAGGAGGGTACAGGTATTCAGGAACAAGTGAAAATCAATCAGTTGTTTGATATCGAATCTAACTGCCCGCTTACTTTCAACAGTTTAAAAGAGGAAAGACAACCCAGATTGAATTTAAGAGCTTTGGGGATTCTGAGAGTAGAAAAAAAGGAGACCAGTTCTGTTGTCCTGATGTCGTATATTTTAGTTGTGAATTGATGACTTTTTAGTTGATGGATTTTATCCGCGCACTGATAAATAAATCTACGGCACGTTAAGGTTCCAGTGCAGACAATCAGGTCTGGTGTATAAAGACCGTTGGTTAGATGATAAAAGAATAGTCACCTAATTTTTCCCAAACATTAGCTAATGAAAAATTTCATTGAAGCATAGATTAATGCTGTATCCAAATTGGTGGCTACAGCTATGGCTGCAACTGTTGCTAAGGGTGTTGCTAAGGATGTCCTATACTTCAACACAGGATGACACGGCGATCCAGCCGTAGCCGTAGCTTTAATGATAGCCACCAATTCAGCCACGACCTAAATTATTTTTAAGTAGAGTGTAGTTTATTCAGTCCTTATAATTTTAAGAAATAAGAGGAGGGCTTTAAACTAATCTCCTTAGATTCTTGAGGAACAGTAACAGTAAAACACGATTTTATACAATCTGACATTTCATGTTTAATTTAACCACACAAGTACCTCTAAACATTTGTATACATGTGTGCACCGAACTGCAAGATTGGATTGGTGGATTCATCCCCTGCAGTGAATAAAATTATGTTTCCCCACCCCCAAATTTCAAAAAAATCACTTTAAATTTTAAGGAGTGTTTTTTTCTTTTTTTCTGTAGCATTCCAATTGGACAAAGTTAACGAGTGCAGAGGAGAGCGACGGCACTCTCGCTCTCACACTCCTTATCATGAAGGAATGTGTACCCCTGTGTACGCCTGGTTTCATCCAGCGAGATTGAACGGAATCAAGCTACTGACCACAGACCCACAAACAAAGAATATCAGCGTGACCATGACCCCAGATGTCTATGCCATATAGAGTGAGTTAACGAGTATTGCTTTGCAACTTCTATAAGTTTTAGTTATTATGATTGAAATGTACTATAATACCTCCGTGAGATCTCTGTGGCCTCGTTATTATCCATGGTCATTTTGAATACTTAACCGGTGCAACGCACTTTCACAACTCCCTTGAAGTTATACGCATTCTCAACCCGGTAAGGGAGTGAATTGAGTGAGCACATACTAATCAAATACCATGTACAATCAGCATTTTGTATCCCATTTACACACCTAGGTGCAGGGAAGTCAATCATGGTTTGAATCCCATGCTCCCATACTTTCAAAAGACCACTATATTTCATTGTATCTTCATTACACAGAACTATCTATAGCAGAAGGCTATCAGATTTCTTATTTTGTTTTAGGCAGCATGTAGCTGTATCTACTCTCCAAGGAATGTTCTTTATAGTCCAGCCGGCAACTCTCCGGAATCGACAACTACGTGATTGATGTGGACAACGCTGCGTCATTAAACTTTCCATCTATAGGGTCAAGCTGGCCGAGCCTAAGTAGGTCAAACCAGAGTCACGGCAAAAAGTAGTGGGGACTCAAAGAGAGTCTCGCAATCAATTGATTCTCCCAATGTTTTCCTTTTTGAGTCGTTAAGTGGTGCGGATTACATGTAAGGCAGCATATTGGATTTAAGGGTTAAATTAGCCTTGCGTGATGGACTGATGGTTTTTACACAGCACTGTGCCAGGCTCTGGCACTGTTTAAATGAAAGGAGTAAAAAAAATATATATAAAAAGTTAACAAGCTGGAAGAAAAATTCTAGAGTACCTTGTGTCTAGAAGAATATTAAAATACATTTCTAAATTCGAAAAGAAATCACAATAACTTGTAAACTGTAAAAGATTCTTGTTTAAGTATCGGTCACTACACTTTTAACAACTGAGCTCTCAATCGATTTTGATAAGATCCTCATGTGATGATGTTTAGTTCAACGTTTGTTTGTCTGACCATTTGATATCCTCTAACTGTGGTTTTCGATTAACTACTGCCAGCCTGCATTATGACACCATGTAGTGAATGCATCTACACAGTATGTAGTCAACCCTCCTACTGTATGACCATTTAATATCATCCATTGTGGTTTTGAATGATAAACTATGCCAATCTGCAATATGTAAACATGTGTTGAATGCATCCACACAGTATAATATAGTCAACCCTCCTACTGTCTGACCATTCAATATCATCCATTATGGCTTTAAATGATGGATAAACTATGCAACCCTGCAATATGATATATCTGGTGTTGAATGAAACCACACAGTACAATATAGACAAACCTCCTACTGTCTGACCATTCAATATCATCAATAAGCAAAGAAGTTTGTGTACTATATAACTCCAAAATGTTATTAATTATTCAAAATTCACAGAGTGTGAAAAATAATGGATTGGTACAGAAATGTAGTAAGAGCTGTGGAAACAGTCCTAGCATGTACACTAGATTCCCAATAAATACGCTGGGATATCAAGCAATAAAAAAAAAATACCATAAACAGGAAATGAAAGTGTTCAATTACGAGAGGTCGTTATTTTTCAAACAATATCTGTCCACTCTTACACTTGATTCAAAACGTCTGAGCATCAGCCATTTTAAACACCACGTTGCACCTGCCTTCCTGAAATACCAAACGCAACGTAATTACTCGCGTTTCCTGCGACACGTGTTGCTGAAGAAAATCACAGCTGGACTTTCTTTTAATGCCAGACAGAGTCGAGTGGATATTAATTTGCAAGGAACCCGACCATATTACAATCATCCTTACTGATAAATTACACAACAATTTAACTAAAAACTGTTAAAGGCAAGGACAATACATTAACTCTGCCCTTAACTTTTTCAGTGACTAGCCAGCAGGACCAGCTAGCTTGTCATTTCACTGGTCCCCCAGCTTTTTCACTGGTCAGTATTTTAAGGCATTTTCTTGTAACACTGTCATTTTATATGGGACCAGAGTTTGAAACCATGAACATTCTGAGCAGGCAGTGGTTTTACAACATACATGTAGCTTTTTAGGGAAGCAATCAACTAGCCATGCAGGACCACTTGCACAGAATTTTGACTGGTCCTCAGAAGTTATTACTGGCATTTTGGCCACCAGACCACTGTTAAGGGAGAATGCTGCCTACAAGCAGTAAGGTTAATTCGGTTACCTTATGCAGTCTGTATCTCAGTGCATGGGTTTAGCAAAAATTTTGAAAAAATGTTGCCTCAAATTACTTGATACGCTTACAAGTAAATCATCATTAACACCACAAAGCATTTATACAACACGTTTAAATCCTTTTTTTTTCCTTCTTTTTTTCCCCCCTGTTACTTATACTACAGACTCCTTGCAAATTACGCAACAAGAGCCAAACAACGCCCTCACTGAGGGCAGTGACGACCTATCATTGGCCGAGAGTTGTGCGCAGCACGTACACGTTTCCATTGTTAGACCTCTGCCATGCCGGCTAATGCAAGGGATATCTATTCATCAAGGCCTACAATGTCATGAAGTTTGACAACCATGATTAGAAGTGTGTTTCTAATTTACAATACTTTAAAGATAACAGCAAACCTCACATTAATTCACTGCTGGCATTTTAAGCTTTAGGGCCTTGTCACACGAGGCAACTTTTCCAGGCAACTTTGAGGCAACCAAGTGCAGTGCATGCTACAGGACCTTTTTGCTATCACATGAGCCATTTTTCAAACAATGTCTTATGATCCCCAAGAAAAATATATGAACATTGAAATGTGAATGCCTTTTCTTCATGGAGATTGCCTGGAAAACTGGTTGCCTGTAAATTGCCTCGTGTGACATGGCCCTTACAATACGTGTACATATAGTCACCATGACATAACAAAAACACAATATTATTTATTTATAGAAAGTTTACATGGTAAAGCAGTTTTGAAAATCATCCAATTAACCGGAAGTCATCATCCACCATAAATCTTGGTTGCGCCATTTTGTCAGTTTTCCCTTGTGGGTTATACTATGTATAGTTTGCATTTAAAGTGATGCTCACGGGGCACACGATCACCATATTTTTACATACAATTTGACTCCTGAAATGTCTACCATGGGCAGACAGTGGCTGTGTAGTGTGTATGACTTCATGTAAAGGGGTCAATAGTATGATCCAAGTTGTTAGACAGCAACATTTGAATGAAGCAGGGCTCAAATTTTTGGGGAAAATCCACAAGGCTTGTGGCTCAAAATGTTTACTGGGCTAGAAATCTTATTACAAGACCAGGACTCGATTTAAAAAAAGAACAAGATTGATCTTAACTGCTAATCGATCTCAATTGCTAAGCACAGTGGGATGTCACAATAGAAATCACAAATCAACTCCATCTTAAGATAAATCTTGTCTCTTTGTGAAATTGATCAAAGTAGCAGAAAGCTTCGTAACCCAGTTTAACATGCATTTACATTAACTGTTTTTATTTGAACAAGCGGTAAGACATGTAAGAGAGGATTAATTTCATTTGTCTTTATGGGTATTTAGTATACTTCATTAAATGTCATTACTCCATAGAATTGAATGGTATTTCATCAGATCAAAGTCAACACTTGAGCATACTATTTTATGTTCAAGATGTTACCCCGTGAGGTATTATTCTTCACTAATAATCAATTAAAAAACACAAGACCGCCCCGGACTTGTCCGGTCAAAAGTTTACCGGCCCGACACTAAAATAACTGGCCTAGGGCCTGTGGTCCAGTGTAAAACTCAAGCCCCATGAAGCATAGCTTTTGAACCCTACTTCTATTGACGGTCAAGGTATAGCCAAGATAACAGGACCCAATTTCGTATAGAGCCGCACAAATTTTACTCACCAGAAAGAGTTTACCAACCCAACTAAAATATCATGTGTAATAACTGTGACTGGTATCCTACTTATTTTTGCTTAGCAGAAAATTGTTAAGCAGGTTTTTTTTGTTTTGTTTAAGCAGCTCTATGACGTTGGGCCCAGATGGACAAAGGGTCATATATAAATGCACAAAACTAGTTGAATTTAATGTAACCAAAACAAAACTAATCTACCCTTTCTTTTGTCTTTAGACAATGTCTGCATAGAAAATAAGTCAACCGACTTCTTCTTTAAAACCTCTATGATTAAAATTTCCATAATTTCCGGTTATCGTCATTGGTGTGTGTACCTTTTAATATTAACAAAGATGATATATGCATTATTACTACGCATTCATGAATGTTCTCAAAATGATCAAAAGTCCCTCGAGTCCAGCCACAAACTGCAATAAACTTTCATCAACCCACTGGCAATGATTGTCTTATTCCCCAGACATATTAAAGGTTATAGTGCTGATTTGTACGCAGGGGCCAGACTCCTTTTGTTTCTGGTTTCCGCTTGGTTTTAGAAGAGTAGGGGGAGGGGGAAAAAAGCTGTTGCGCCGTACTAAGACATGTGACTATAGTCTTTCTTGCATAAAATATATTCCAAATTGTAATTATGGCGTTTCTAAAATTGTTGTAGAGTTGATATTTGTGCAATCAAATCTGGATAACAAATTCCTGAGTCGAGTTATAGGTTTTGGCCTTTATTTACCCTTGGTCTGAACAGAGATTGTGTTATTGCATAATTGACACAAGTCACCTGACGTTGTCAACACAAACTTGGTTGCGCCATTTTGGAAGTCAATGTCGCCATGTGTTATACAGTGTAGTGCACATTTTAGGTGACGCGGAGTTTGCACAAATTCTACCTGAAATCTGACCTCCAAAATGGCAAGCCTAGCAGACAGTTAGCAGCGTGTTACACTGGTGTGTGTGGTAAATAGGAATTAGAGGGCGTACAAAACCATGCAAGACGGCCCAAGAAGAAGCATTTCCACCCCGTTGAGACAATGGCACTGACCAATCACATTAACACTGGTCACTCTTCAGTTTACACAGCAAACATTTTCTAAGTGGACATTCGTATGCAATTCACCCACAGGGATATTTACGCCCATGGCAGGTCAGCAGAGTTAAGTGCGTGACACTGCAACTTCAAGTTCTTGTTCTTTACTCTATGTGCTATTGCTTGTTTATTACAATTCCAAAAATGAAAACATAAGATTTTTTCAGAAAGCTGTTTAACAGTTTTCCTTTGGATTTATATATATTTTTTACCCATGTAAAGGTTTATGGCACGATTCACAAATTATTTCAAATATTGCAAAAATTTACCCGTCTAAAAATCCATCTGTAAATATACATCTTTCATTTTTCAATTATTTGCCTGAGGCCACAAACCAATTTCTGGGGGGGGGGGGGGGGGGTTTATAATTATTGTAGCCTCTTTGCTCTGGAAATGCACTTGCTGAACATAAGGGAATCAAGAATCTTCAAATGAGAGACTTAATTTGTAATTTTTAAACAATTTGTAAATCCTTTGATACTGATCTCTTGCTTTGAACAGTTCACTGTCAGAGCTGTTTCAATTTCTCTTGTAGGGGATGATAAAGTTTTAATCTAATCTAATCCTATCTTATCCTATCTAATCTTATCTAATCCTATCTAATCCTAATCATGGGATTCACAGACTCTGTACAAATTCAAATTACAGCAAATAGTAAACTGGAATTTTGGTCATAAACGGCTTGGGCTTGGGTCCCAGCTCTGTCCACCTGATTGAAGACCCATAATGAAAGTACACATTTTTATAAATAACCGACAGAGCCTACATGGCCTAGGCCGAAGCCCAAGCCCAGGCTGTGGTTCCGAAAAGGGCCTATTCGTCCCTCTGTGGTCAGTTCACATCTTTCAAGAAGTCAAAGCATGACATGAAAATATCCAGAAATCCAGAAGAAGAAAAAAATCATGACAAATCAAAGGACTAGTAACAAAAGGGAGGAAATTTTAAACAGGAATGTTGAAAAAGTGGAACTCGGAATGAAAACAAACAAAGCCCTTTTCACATGACAGAGACAATTCCCAGGATATATTATCCCGGGAAATTCCTGAGGGTTTTAACCCCACCGTCACCCCATGTTCGTTTCATACTCGATGCAGTTTTCCTGGGGAAAATGAACACTCAGTATTGCTAGCCCTATGGGGTCATCTCTCTTAACCCTAACTTAACTCTTAACTCTTAACTCCCAAGCAGAGGTATAGTCCCGAGAAGGGGTAACTATTTCCTGCGAAATGGCTATTTCCAAGGAGATTGCCAGGGTTAGCAATACAAGTGTGAACAGCTTAACCACACTCCACTGGGAAGTTGGGCTGAGAAATTCGTCTGGTGTGAAACAGGCATGCTATTTGGCCCTTGGGAAAAAAAGTAGAAAAATGTTCATGGTACAAGGGCTGACCTACGAATGGTGAAGGCTTTGATAGGTTTTCAGGCAATTGTATAACAATGTTGCTGATTTTTTCTAAGGAAAAAAAAGATAAAAAAAGAAAGAAATCAGGTTGAAGTCGGAATATTATCACTGCCTGGTGAAAGGGGCTTGAGAGATATTTTAGAATGTTACCCTTTAAGAGGTCATTACGTATGTATGTAAGTTATCGTGACAGTCAGACAGTGCATGATGTTCCTGATACATGAATACAGGTTGCTCCCCGTGTTTAATGAGGCCGAATTCAAGAATGGTTTCAGGTTTACAGGATGTGTTTTTAATTAAATTCCATCAAAGATTTTCTCGAAAGAGTACTACATATTTTCTAAAAGGGCTTTTCAGAGACCAGCTTGGAGACCAAATCCTACATCACTGCAAGATCAATTTTTTTTTCTTCTTAACCTAAAGAATGCTGACTGAGTGTATCACTATAGCAGGTGGGCGGCCATTTTGTCTGGCAAATTTAAAGGATGCGTGTGGTACTACCTTGTCAATGCCATGTGAACATTTGTAACTAATAAATAATGAATCGGCTGAAAGTATACCTGTTACTAGCCCCCTTTTTAAAAATGTATTTCATTTAAAATAATGCTGTCAGGGAATGTCCACAAAAACAGGTCTTGCTCATGATGTGAAGTCGCTGGTGGTACAAGAAACGTCACCGAAAAACGTCTGAATTTCGTTGCTACCATACATGCACACTGAGGTGGACTTGTGGTAGCGCAAGTGTTTCTTACAGGGATGTGATAGGCTGTTGAGAAAAAAACCTGAACTCTGAGCGCAAAGAGCGAAAGCATGCGAGCTCGAAAACTTGCGAGCATGAAGCCCAATATTAACATTTATCTTTGGTTTTAAAAGCCCTACTCTGCAATCTGGGCGTTATAATTTTATTATATGGTTTACCTTCATTTTTTTATGAATTTGATCTTTAAAAAAAATTTTTTTTTAAACAATAAAAAATTGGGGGGGGGGGCAAAAAAAACCCGGAATTTATTATTATTTTTTTAAGGGCAAAAAACCGGAATTCTGGTTAAAAACGGAGAAATCACATCCCTGTTCTTAACATTTCTTGTTCCACCAGTGATCGTCACATGTAGAACACCATGAGCCAGGCTTGATTTTGGGCCGTTCCCAGAAAACATTAATTTAAATGAACTTAATTGGAGGGTGTCGCAACAGGTATATTAGCAGTTGGGTAAAGATTCATTAAAAACCTTTTACATGAAACACACGTCGTTTAAGCATTCCCTTCCCATTTGTCTATTTTTCAGCACAAACATTATTTGGTCAAATTTAGGCGTCACTACAAAAGCACAGAGCACGGACAACAAGCTTGGCTCTTTTAAAGTTAGATCCTCAATCCAAACAGCAGAATAAAATTTAACAGGCATTAACCCTAAGCATTATTACCGACCCTCCAAAATTCTACCTTTGATTTGGACTGCACTAGTACACTAATTATGCTTTACATGGGATCAGGCATTATAACACCATCATCAGAGTCCAACAGTTTGGGCGTTGAGTTACTGGATGGTGTTGGAATGAGGACTGCACTAGTAAACTGATTATGCTTTACATGGGATCAGGCATCCACCACAATCCAAGTTTGGGTGTTTGGTTATAATATTCATAGTATTGGATTTTGTTTGAGTGAGGAAGGATCTTAGTAAATTACGAAAAGGATATTGCGGTTAAAAACTGTTAGTAAATATATTGCTTCGCTTAGAGAGGTTTTGCAAGTCTATGAATACGGATACAGAAACAGATATGATAACCATGGCCATTCATGTCAGACAGGCATCAGACTCTGTTCCTCAATCACAGAGTCAGCTTATGTGTCCCTTGGGAAGCTAGCGTTCTACATATAGTGGCGCCTGGGGAGTATTAATACGCATTGCCCTCGAAAATATGACAGACATATTATTGTTTATGTTTCTTTCCCCCCAATCATGGACAATATACCATAAACAGAGTGGGAAATGTTGTTAATCCAGAACAAATAAACGATTAAAATTCTACAAAACAAGACCCGTTTTTCTACTATGCGTATGAACCTCTGTATCCATTGTTAATGTGCAAGCAAAACATAGACGCCAGTGTTACGTGTCAAGTGAACACACAAAGTGCTGAGGTACAGGTCTGCGTATCCTTACAAAACCTCTCTAATAATCCACAAAAACATTTTTCTTTACATAAATGAAATAAGGCAAAAAATTCAAGCAATTACTGGTTTGCAGCTGATATAACAATTGATATAATAAACACCGAAATGTTTTGAGTACCCTTCAAACAGTCCCACATGTCCTAAATGAATTGAAAACTCTTCATCAAAAACATAGATGAGAGAAACTGAAACTAACAATCAAAACCAGGAACAATTCTGAAGAACATTACGTCTGTTTACAGACAAATGTTTGTCGAATGAGACAACATTTATCTATGTTAATGTCGTTCAGACTCAAGTACACTGTTTCATTTCATTTCAAGACATTTATTTTCATTTTTTCATTCTAACAGAGAATTATCATAACAATTTTTTTTTTTTGTAATTGTATTAATTTTATTCCAAAAACGGAACAAACCCCATACTCTGGGGAAGAGTTACAACAATAATACAATTTTAAACTTACAGTATAGCAAAGAAGGAGAGGTTAGCATGAACAAATATCAATATTATACTGGGTTTTCCTTTAACTTAAAAGCAGAGAATATGTACTTGGCAACACAATTCATAATGGTTTTATCATGACAACTCATAATGAAAATAAATTTGTCCTTCTCAGATAAGATACTAAAATGTATCTGTCACTCTACCTCACTGTTAGCAGCTTTTTAAAAAAAAACTCTCAAAACTCACTTGTTTAATTAATCACTCATGTGTTTTGTTCACTCTGTATATTCCTTTTTGCTTGCTGTTTAATATTGTGTGAAGCGCTGTGCTACTTTCTCTGGTTAGTTAGAGCAAATGCTTTGTACTATTATTATTACTATAATTATTATTAACAATAACAAAGAACAGTAAGATGATAATTGGAAATAGGGGCATAGACAGAAAAGCCAAAGCTTGTGGTAGGTTTACCCAGACAAACAAAAACACAAATGGACTAAAATTAACAAGTACACAGTGTGAGTAGGTTCATTTAAGATGCAGCACCAGATATTTTGTTTGCCATGAGCAAAAAATTTATTTAACTTTAATTTTAGATTTGATTATTAGCTATTTTCTTCTTTATATTTTGCGAACAAAAGATATTGACAAAATGGGGAAACAGCCAACATTAGGGCTAGATAGCTCAGTTGGTAGAGCACCAACACATTCATCTGGAGGTCACAGGTTCAAGTCCCACTCTAGTCGATTTTTCTTTGTTCAACCCAAAATTATTATAATTTACCCAGTCAGTTTCCTATCAACAGGTAGTCCCATTTTGTTTTTTTGCAAAAACAACTAAAAACAGCTGTCGATTGCAGCAATTTGAATAAACAACGCTATTTTTCCTTGACTTTGACTCCTCCAGTATTCCAGACAGACATAGATCCCTGGGGGAATGTTGCTAGCATGAACTTTGCAATCAGTCAGCTTCCAGATTTTAACCTAATAAATTGTTTTCCTACAATAAGTTACCAATTCGTTACTTTTGTCTTGAACACTTTCGCCTCAATTCCACCCCCCCAAAAAAAAAATAATAATTAAAATAAAAAATTCAATATATATATATATATTGTAATCACCATGATGCCCTAAGCCTCTTTGATGATTGACAGGTTTCCAATTTACAATAAGATAATCAGTTGAATCTAGATCATTTTACATCAGGTGTAAAAAGTGCATACAGAATTCTCCCCTTGTGATCCGTCAAATGCGTAAATTGTGTCGGCCATTAATTGGCCAAAGCGTCTTACAAATCCATCATGTTGACAATCCTTGGGTTAAATTGATAATCCAGTTATGAAAGGGCAAATCCTAATTTTGTGTTAACCGCCATTTTGAAGTCCTTAGAGAGCATTGGTGAGATTGATTCAAAGGAAGATAAGATCGAAAGGAAAAAATGGTTCCAGTATGAACTTTATAATCAGTACACTTTCAGACTAAAATTAAACAATGAAGTTTTTTATTCTCACCAATTCTGTACTTAGCCATGGTATGAATGCTAACAGCTCTTGTAAACTTGGTTCAGGGAAAATTATGGTAAAAAAGCTTCAATTTTTGCACTTGCTCTTTTTAAGGAGAATTTTTTTGAATAGGTGAAATAAATTGTTGAAACTTTCCTTCTGGTAACCATTCATTGTATCCAACTACAAAATGTTATTAGGCCGCTGTCATCCAGCCGCCATCTTAGAGGTAAAACGGTGATGAAACAATCAAAATGCACAGATTTGTACACAGGGTGCACATGATTGGCCAATGAACAACCTCCTTTTGACCTCTAGGCGAGGGCGCCCTACTGAAATGACGCCATGTGCATAAGGTCTATGCAGTAAACTACATAACTCAGCCAGGATCTTTGCTGTGTAAATCCTCAATACAGTATGCATAGTTTAATGAGTAAGCAATTATATACAGATGTTGACTTTCTGTCTTTTCTACACGAATATTTTGTTGAAAGGCATGAACAACATTCATTTATACATTCAGGCCCAATTTCATAGACCTGCTTACGCAGAAAACATTGCTTAAAGAAAAACTCTGCCTAGCAAAAATAAGCAGGGAACCAGTCACAAACTGTGCACATAACTTCTTCTTTTTTGGCTGGTAACCCTTTTCCAGTAAGCAAACTTGTTTGGTGCTTAGTAAATTTGTGTGCTTAAGCAGCTCTATGAAATTGGACCCAGGCATGATATTTGACCCTCTGTAGGACAAAGTAAGGCTGGCCTGAATGTATACCAGCTATTGTGAATTTTTCATGCTGTTTAATCCTTTCTGTGGGCAAACAATCGTCTGATACATTTAATAACTTGTGAATTTTTAATTGTACAGCGCTTTGTGATTTCTATGTGACATGGAAAGCGTTTTTTGAATAAATATATATTCTTATTATTTTATTCAGTTTTCGGGATATTAGTAATAAAAAATTTGTTTGTAAACTGTTTGTAAAAAAAACAAAAAAAACAAAACTTGCTTGTGATTAGTTTGTATGTTGCTTTCCAACAAACTCAAACCACCTCCACATTACCCACTGCCCATGCCCCATTTTACTCTTAGTTTATGAATGATGACAGCAATTAAGATCATGCTCATTCAGGTGTGAATTTTCAAGATTTCACAGGCATGCAGGTTGATCAAGTTAAATCAGCAGTTAATCTTAGGGGTGTGTGTTGTGAATTGCTTTAATCATGATGCATTTTCTGTCATAATGAAGAGACTAAACCATGAACAAGAGGGTATAGTAGAATACTGTATAGCCAGTGCCCAATGACATAGAGCTGATGAAGTAGAAAATATTGCTTAACAATTGTCTGCTAAACAGAAATGAGCAGGATACCAGTTACAAATTGTACATGTGACATGGTAGTTTGGCTGGTAACCTTATTCTGTTAAGCAAAATTTTGTTGTGCTCAGCTACTTTTTGTGCTTAAGCATCTCTATGAAATTGGGTCCAGGGTTTGATTTTTGGAGGAGAATCCACAAGACCGTATAGGGCTTGTAGCTTGAAATTTTTACTGGACCAGAATTTATTTTACAATACTAGAAACTAATGAGAAAGAAGTTTTTACAAATTTAACATAATAGTAATAATAATAATAATATTAATAATAAGCAGGCATAGAGCGCCTTTTCCAAAGGTTGCAAAGTGCTAGGATGTGTCCTACATAAGTCGAAAATCAAGATCAAAGATGGCCACAACATAAAAAACACTGTCGACAAAACAAGCGGGTCTTTAGCAATTTCCTGAATGATTCAACATACATGTAAGCAAACTGTTTTTATTTGAACAAGCACTAAAAGAATCTCTTTTCTTCTTTTTTTACCTCTACTAGACTAAAAAGTCAACATTTGAACATCATTTTCCTTTTCTTTTTATTACACCGTGAAGTACTTTTATAGGCAATTGAGAAACACAAGACCACCGGCCTTGTGTTGGCCTGAGCTTACTGGACCGAGGCTAAAGTCACTGGCCTCAGGCCTGCAGTCCAGTGTTAAACACAAAATGGCTGATATGTCCTTTAAATTAGTTTTTTGTTTGTTTGTTTAAATTTTTTTTGCTATTTGTTTGTTACCAAGGCATTAAGACTTAATATAATGGAAAAACAATACTGAAAACTCTTCCAAGAGGTCACCATCAACTCAAACACACAATGCATGATGAGGTTTTTCTCTCCCCCTTAAAAAAAACCCATAATTACATAATTTGCTGCAATATATTATTCAAACAATACTGAAAACACTAAATCTAATTATAGGGGTAACAACAAAACCAAAGAACAGAACTGTCTCAAACACCAAATTGCCGATGAGAAGTTTTTTTCCCCACCGCCAAAGCATTCAAATGATATTGACAAAAACTCAAAACTGATGAGCATCAAAACAAAACAAAACAATGTCTCGGACCAAAAAAGCAGCTGGTGAGGTTTCTTCCCCCCGAAGCATTCAGGCTTAAGCCGTGTTCGCACTGGACTTAATTTGGGCAAACTAACCGAGCCAATGGGTAACTTACCCATTTCAAGTCCAGTGCGAACAGCCCGGGTAACTTTCCTCACAGGTAACTTACCCACGCCGCGTGGGTAGTTTAACCGAGCCAAAGGTGCCCAGGAAGATTGACCAGGTCAGTTTAACCGAGCCAGAAAATCCAGTGCGGACGCGACGTCTCGGTTAAATCTTCGGATAATAAATGTTGGTGCTATCCCATCCAGTGACGCTGTATCTGTTGACTTGTTGTTGAGAAGAGTATTTGTGATAATACAATTCCAAATGTGATATCTGTGCTAGACTATTTCCACTTTTGTTATGTTAACTGGGAAGTGGTGGGGAAATAGTTCAACCGAAAGAGTATGAACTTTTTTGACCATGTTGGTCGGTGGTGAACGTTTTTTTTTTTTTTCGAGATCAAGGATATTTTTGCAGATCTTTTTGGTAGCGGTCATAGGTCACGCAGGGCTCCCTCTTTATTGTTTTGGAGACAGCTCGGTTAGTTTACCCATGGTCTCGGCAATTCTACCCGCGTCAATTAAATCCAAGTGCGGACGGCGGGAAGATTAACCCATCGGAATGTTACCCGGCGTCATGGTAAAGTTACCCAAAATGTTTATCCAGTGCGAACACGGCTTTAATGACATCATTTGCTGCAGTTTGGTCATCAAACATGTCAGAGGGGAAATTACATAATTGTACGTAAATACAAAAACTGTCAGTGTCTGATTTTTTCATCTACTGCTGAGGTTATGTTCCAACACCCCTACGTTCTGACATCCCATAATGTTCAGACACCCATAATTTATTTTCCTAATCCTAATTCTAATCCTAATGCCAATCCTTATCTTAATCTTAAACCCTAACCCTAACCCTAGCTTGTAGATAACAACGGGTTATCGAATCATAGGGTTGTCAGAACATAGAGCGGTCACCAATGTTACAGATGATTTGGAATATAGGCCCTACTGCATCAAAACATTGACTAAATAAATAATGTGCCAAAAATTACAAATGGTCTGACGTTTTCGACCCTAGCAAAGTTTACCTCAGAAAGACTCCAAGGTTGAAAAGTCAGGCCATAAACAATCTGTGCATACCACAGGTCATTTTGATTGGTAAGCAGTTTGCAACAGCTAATTCTTTTTAACTGTCTTTTTAAAAATCAAACCACCAGGGAAACTGACTGGGTAAAATTTTAAATGATTTATGAGTGAAATAAAGAAAAATTGACTAGCGCGATGGAGACCGCCCACATAGGGATACAATTCTCAGTTGGTGGAGCACTGGCACATTAATCCGGAGGTCATTGGTTCAAATCCTGCTCTTGTAATTTTTTCTTTTTTAAACTTCAAATCATTTTTTTTAAAATTTATTAAATAATGTGACCCTCCATGCCAAATCCAGTCATTTTCCTGTCAAAACTCAAAACTTATAGTTTACTTGCTCAACAAATAAAAGCATTCAAATAACACATAATTAGGTATTATAATGTATTCACAACCTTAAAATGCTTCAGACATCACATCACATTGATATCAAGGCCGATGTTTTTGCCGTCTTCACTTTTAACGCCATTTCATTGTTAGTGAGAAATGCCTTGTTTTGACAAGGGGGTGTCAAATATACATGTACACCTTGGCCAAACAAACCACATATCTGGGGTTTTTTGCAAATTTTTTGTGCTTACTCAGTTTGAGAAAAAAAATGCACTGAATCAAATGTATACTTCACAAATGATCAAGAATATTTGACTGGGCCTTTGCGCTTTCACAATGGATTTGCACTGTTGCGCCACTCGTCTGCTTACAAGAACCGCCAGTAAGTTAGCGCGCTAATCACTTTGCTTACAGTAAGCAGATGGTTATAAAATAGAAACTGTGCCAAGGTCCAGCATCATAAATGTCTGCATAAATATTTTATGAATTTGACCTAGATTCTTTTTCGTTTGTGTGTGTGTGGTTTTTTTTTCATTTTCTTTCGTTGGCACTGACCTAATTAAACATTTCTGTGAACTGGACCTCTCCACGTAGTATTGCCACATCATTTCAACACTGTAAACTGAAAAACAAAACAACGTGCAGTCAAAACAGAAAGAAGTCCCGATGTCATTTAATATGCCATGGTTTATTTACCTTTGTCCTCCCATCTTGACATTTTGGCTCCCACCACCAAGCTCCTTCCTCTGGATCTTAAACACCTCATACGACCCACGATCGCTGCGAAACATCTTTGCAGACTCGACGTAAATATCCTGAATCCTTTTCAAAATTGAGTCATCAACTTGGCAACTGTACCGTTTGTTTCTTCAAGAACCTAACATCACCACAACATGGATGATATTATCAACTATGTTAGAATGTTTCCACTCAGGTGGGGGGGGGGGGGGGGGGGGTTACCAGTACATTACAATCACACATGGATACCACGGTAACCGCATCATAGAGCCATCACGACGCAAACTGTGTTCAGTCAACTCTTACCTCATCAAAAATAGTACATCGCTTAAATAAAAAAAAATTAAAAAGAGAGAAAGCAGCCACACAAAAAAAAAAAGACGAATTCAAAAAAAACAAAAACGAAGTAATTTATGCTGAGTTGAAGACAACTAGCATGACATACTTTTATCCCCCGAGTGTGAAGGATCAATACAACATTATGCCGTGAAACGGTTGTCATCCACTCTGGATAATACACAAGGCATGTGGTGGTATAGTCGTCGTGGTAGTACAGCTCTCTCTCTCTCTCTCTCTCTCTCACTCTGTTGTGTGTAGGTGTGTGTGTTAATAATTTGACTGAGGAGTGAGTGTACATGTACATCATCGTCAGGGTCTCCACTCAATGCGAATACTGTAATTGTAATGCCTCATTCTCCAGGGGGGGTTAAACGCGGTGATGGGTAGGAGGTTGCCGGCACTGATGATGCTGATGAAGATGATGAACTAGTACATGTACATGTATATGTAATGCCGAGTTAAATCTATCTCACGACAAACCGTCGCCTTGTAAGATGAACGCCTTGCAATATTAACAAACAAAAGCGGCGTTAATTAGCATCACTCAGTCCAGCGCAACTGGCCGTCTTATTAGATCGTGCCATTTATAATCGAGGTCCCCTGTTCAAACATGGTTTAATTTTTGCATAATGAATATAAAAATATCAGTCCATACATAAATCAAAACAATACAGGATAACATGAGGGCTCACTGAGTGGAGTGAAAATAAGCTCCCATCACTGATGCAAAAAAACCTAAGTCCGTAAACAGCAACAAAAAATTTCGCCCTGACTTGAAAAACAACATCTCAACAAAAATGAAATAAAAAGTTCTGTTGAGCGAGACAAAGCAGACAACCGGGCTTACACAATACAACTCATAGTACAGTTCAACCAGTCACCAACCAGACGTTGCCAAAAAGCACTGCTAAGTCAAAATAATGTGTCTGCACACGACACCGTTTCGAGAAAGAAAGGGAAAAAAAGTATATAAAAAAAAATAAACAAAACAAAACCGAGGTAGAGATCAGAGGCATTAGCAGGGAGTCACGACTATCAACCTAACGAATGGACTTTGAATCCATCGATGATGCTTGTGTACATGGCAACCGTCTCATGTTGAATTAACAAAATGTTAAAGGAGCAGACAGTCTGCAAAATAGCTTTAATGACACACTGATATCTTGTCTGAAAGGACAGTGATAGAGACCAGTTATTATTAGCTTCACTCGATAAGCCACTTTCAGATATGGTGAACCCATTTACACTGTTTGGGTCAATTAGGGTCTGTGTCCACCCAAACCAAACAGTGCACTCCAGCGCTGTCCACCATATCTCCAATAGGCTTATAATTCCACCAAATCAAAGAATGTGATCGCCAAGGACGTTACGTCAGATTTTCTTCTGAGGGATGGTACACTATCGCTCTTCATTTCAACCTTGCGCAGTATTAACTCAATGAAACACGCAAGTACCTCAAGAAGAACTGGTGGGAAAAAAAATATATTCATCCTACAAGTTGTCACTCTCAAGGATGCATCAACTTTAAATCCCGTCTGAAATAGAGCACGAGATCTGTGAAGTATCAACTACTAATCCCCTCTCGCATCACAACAAAATCCCCCCCTCTCAAAAACAAAACAGAACCCGAACACCAACCTTCTTCAACCTTTCACTGATGAAAGAAACAAAAAACTTTCATTTGTTGAATGCACAGTATACGGCTTTTTGATCAAACAACAAAATCACTGCCCTCGTTCAGTAGAGTCCAAGCTTTTAACAGACATCAGAAATACTTTTTTTATCCACAGTGGTTCAAGATCGATGCCTCGTTTTTTTTAATGATATGTCAGACAGACCCTGGGCCGCAAGAGATGAAACGGAGACCTTGCAGATGAAGACAGCTTGAAAGTGATTAAGCAAAATGTCACTAAACCAAAGTCGTAAATTTAATCACACTAAATTCCCTTGGTCATATAAGTCACTGGCACACAAAAAAACATGCCTTCGTTCTAGTCCATTGATAGTTAGAATTCGTTCATCCGGAAATTATTTGTCCGTTTTTGTGTCTGTTGTCGGAAGAACACATTCTCACAAAGAATTAACCTTGGAAACACTGTTTGTTCAACCTACATATGCCAAGAGCTTGGGGAAAAATGCACCATGAACAAACTCATAAATAAGCCTGGTTTCTGCTGTTTGGTTATTTGTTTGCTGACATTACCACGGTAAGCTTGATGGTCAGACGTCAGACTCAAGCAGACCATCATGATATTGGCAGTCAGGATCAGGAAAAGGGGAGTCCAAATTATATTTGGGTGGGATTCTTAACCAGGGTGTCTCACCTCCACTACTTACACTTTATATTTCATTTCATTTATATAATTCTGGTTGTGAAGCCAAGGACTCTCAGAAAAGCGAACTTAATCACTACACTATAGCCAAGAACCCCATGGAGAGAGAAGACAATGTAGAAAGTTTCAGTTTAAGAAATAGGAGGAAAACCCAAGAGACTTATTCCAAGGAAAACTCAATCCACAGTGCCCCCAGCGGGATTCGAACCGGGATACCGCTACGGCAACCCGAACGCCTGGTTATATATGCAGATGTCAGTTTATAAGTGACAAAAATAAACCAAGGTGGCTAAATTCAGGGGTGAGAATCATTGCTGACAAAAAAGACCTGAAACTAGGATCCAAATTGAAGGAGGAATGTGGAAATGATGGCATTTTAACTCTTAGGGAACCCCTGGAGTTATAGATTTCGACGAGTTTCTAGGAAAAGTTTCCTCAGCGCTAGAGAAGTAGATCAAGGATCAGGATTTCTTAACATCTAAAGAAAATAACAATTATTTTTTCAACAGGCCAACATAAATGTGTTCAGATAAAAAGTTTGGACTTTCTCATCCTGAAAGTGTAAAAAAAAAAATAATAAAAAAACCCAGAGCAGAGTGATCAAAAGATACCTAAACAAGGGTTAAACACAAAGAAAAAAGGAGAGAAAAAATCACCTTGCAAAAGTAAAGTTTGAAGAAAAAAAACCCCTGTAAATATTAAAATCTGAAATTCAAATTTCATCAACATCGAGCAAAAGAGAGGGGGGTGAGGTTTAAGGGGCAAGGTTTCGGTGTACACATCCTATTAAAATCTGACTTTTGATTTCCAATACATCAGCGAAGTCTGCCCGAGGCATCGTTATCTCTTTTTTGAAATTACATGTCCATCATGAGATCGTTCCGCCAGGATCCGACAATTTGTCTGTCTGGGTAAATGAACAGAAATCCCCTCCCCCCCCCCTCCAGCTCTGTGATGAGTATCCATCATGCCTAAGGGGAATGTAAATGGTAAATGAGTTTGCAATGCTGGCAGAACTTCCTCTATGCATATAAGCAGTGACATACCTAAGGGAAGGCGCCTGCCCCCACCCCGCCCCCCACCATTGATGTCAGTGCTACCCTACCATTGAAATCTGGACCTTTTAGATTAAAAGTTACTGAAATACGATATTAAATTCTATAATCTTTTATGTACATGTAGTACTCAATATTTAAAACTATTTTTCTATTTACATGCAGACAGAAAATGCTGAAGATTATCCTTAAAAAAGAACAGTAACCAATATTTTCAATTGGCCAGAAGTGCCCCAACCCCCTCCCCAGCAAAATGGTGCCCCCCTTGAAAACAAATTGTTGCACCCTCTTGTTGCCCACTAAAACAAAATCTGCATTTTGTTGTCACTGCATGTATAAAGGTCCTTCTTCACACACTTACGAAGCCTAAAGGCAAACCCTGAAGGCGAACTCCCAAGGAAAACAATGCCCAGTAAATTCACGGCATCCTCACCACTGACCCATCACACTATTTGGTCACTCGTCCTCCCAGTAAAACCACAAAAACCTACTCCATGGGAGTAGCTTTTGAAGTGTGTACATACCAACTGGTAGACATTGGCACCCTCCCCTCCCCCCCATGTGAATGCAGAGAGGCACAGACGGCCGACCACATAATTGACAACTGCCCCCTGTACTCTCTCCCAATGAGCCAAATTGGACTGGAGTCCCTAGATTCACCATCACAAAGATGGCTGACAAATGGCTGCCCCGATATAGGAATCATGAGCAACAACTCTAATGAAGATGACCTACCAAGAGCTCCCTAGACCCCATTTACACTAGATCCAGAAAGGTGAATCAGACCTGGGTCTGATCCGGCAATGTGGATTAACGGCTATATGTAAACGCAAAAAAGCAGGATCAGACCCGGTTCAAGATCCGGCAATTTGAATCCACCTTTCGAGGAGGGTTGAATCCGGCAATTGGTGGATCAGATCCGGCAAAGTGGATTCCAAATACAAGTGTAAACGCGAAGGTGGATCAGACACCGCAATTCGATGTGGTCATTTCCGGTTTCGCTACGAATGGTGAGCTTTTTGCTAGTGATTTGGTGGGACGTCCATCGCTGTTTATATTTTTGTGTGTTTCTTCATTGTTGTGTCATGCTGTGTGCACATGGACTGTGTGTGTGTGTGAAACGTTTTGTTGTTTTCAGCATCCTTATACATACATTGTTACGTTCGGAGCTTGCCTTGTTGCTGTATTTTGTTAATTCCCATCAACAAAATATTTCTACCTGCATGGTCGTTGTTATCCGTATCATTTGCTGTACTGTATTTTCTGCATTCTACCTTCGCATTGATAATATTTATAGAAGTGGCGCGCTGTAATCGTGACCTTTGATCTTTGCCACGTAACCCTTGAGCTCTTTGCGAGGAGCGGTGATGTAGTGACCAATATACATCCGGTTCAAAAGTGGGATCGGAGCCGGATCAAGCGCTGGTGTAAACGCGACACCAGATCTTGATCTGCGGTCGTTAAAACAATGCCGGATCTCAATCCACCTTTCTGGATCTAGTGTTTGACGCAGTGCTAGAATTTCCCAGGAAATCCATCGTTTGAATTACGCCTTTCTCATTGTGTAGTCACAGTGGAATATATACCAGAGGGACGTCTGAGAGTCTATCCTATTCATAAGTGTGACATCATTCTACTGTGAGCCACGCCTACTTTACACAAACAGGCTCGACTGATTACAAGAAACCCACAGGAGTTGCATTGAGCTAGCTTTTACTCGATGCTTTTATGCAAGAAAAGTTTGATAAAACAACACAGGTTTTACGTACAGTCTTCAAATACAACAGGTCTTCAGAGAATAAGTTTCTGTAACAAGAAATGCTTTTAAATGATGAAATATGTGATTTGGGGTAAAATTATACACAAACATATGCAAGCTTTGGAGCCAGAAGTAGAAGAAACTTTGGACCTGCAGCAGAGTTGCAAACATTTGCATCTTGCAATCAGGAAGATTTTGTGCAACATACATGGAGATATTTAGACAACTCAACAATTCAACATTATAGGAAAAAGTTTCCGTAATCAGGGAGATTTTCAAATTTGTTCATCAGACCATGGACAGATTGGTTAATCTTCAGGGAACTTTCTGCCGAATCAGGGAGAGATGGCAGCTTTGCAGACTTACCACCGGGATTGCATTCAGTCTCGACACCAAACTCTCTTTTTCATTTTCATCCAAAAAGCAGTAAATTACTTTGCTTTTCAGTCCTTCATTTTAAGAAATACAAAGAGACCTTAAAACTGGGTCAATTTCAATAAAGCCTGTAATCACAACAACTTACTAAGCACAGAAAAGTCTTGCCTAGCAGAAACAGGTTACCAGCCATCATTCCATCAAGTTTACATTGTTGAGACTGGTGCCCCACTTACTTTTTGCTTAGCAAAGACATTTGTTAAGCAGTATTTTCTGCTAAGCAGCTACAGTATATTGACTACTAATCAACAGGAGTATTTTAGACAAAACAATTTTGCAGGATGCTTGCCACCATTACCATCTTTATAACAAGGAATCTTTTGGATAGAAATTGCACATTTTTTCAGGGGTCATGACCCTACCTTTAAGCTGTAACTAACACTTCTATTAAGAATGAAAGGACTAATAAGAACCAATCATTTTTCTTTTTTTCAAATTAAAGCAAATTTTGGCTAAAATTCTGACTTAAACTCTGGGTGCAGCCATCTTGTTGTTATTCAACTCAAAACAATGTTAAATTTCTTTTTGCAGAGGCACTGCAGTGTTTAAGAGCACAGTTATCGGAAAAAGCACTGTAAGTTTCCACATAACACTTCCCCTTTAGATCCATTAGAAAAATCCCCACTCTTAACAGCAATGGGGAAGACAGTATCAAACCAACCCCCCCCCCCTCCTTCAGATTCGAACACACATCCAGTAAACAAAATTTCCAGCAGGTGAGACACGACAACGGGAGCAGTCCAACAAATACGGCCACCTCTGAGAGGGGGACCTCTTCAAGTCGTCTAGAGAAGAGAATGCCGCCGCTCCATTGAGATACCGTAGGCATGAGATTGCCGATGCCCTCCTTGAAGACACACTGTGTAAACGAGTCCCTCCAGGAGAATGCAGATGTCCATGGACCCCACCAATAGGAAGAAGTTAATTCCCGACCCCCGATGCTAAATATTTCTGAGATTTTTTTTTCTTCTCTCCCTCTTGCAAATCCACCCCCCCCCCCCACCACCACCACCTACCCGCTGCTGCGAACTATGCTTAAAAAAACATACATGTTTCTATTTCTAAATTTGACTACACAGATCCTTTGAGGAAGAGCAAGAGAACGAGGTGGGGAATACTAATGATCGGAATTTATTACTCTCAGTTTGGTGTAATCCATAAACAGTGCATAATTTAAACCCCGTCTTGGGGCATTTGCTTACGAGTTCTGAGACAGTCTTGAGCCATTACCGAATGAAAAAATACGTTACAAGTAACGTGTTCTTGTGAAACTGGACTTGTGAAACTCGACTTAATATTATCACCAGACATTTTTATAGCACATAACGCAGGAGCTTCTATGTGTAACACAAAACATAAAACAATGAAATGAAAAATATAAAGCAATTTGTTACAAAAACAAAGATTCAAACAACTTGGTCTTTAAAATGCCCTTGAAAATCAGAAGAGAGTCATCTCGGCGAATATGGAGAGGTAAGTTGTTCCATTTAACGAAGGTGCAACGAAGTGGAAGGCTCTTTGACCCTAGATTTTTGTGGAAGAAGTATTGTGAAAACTATTGACTGACTTTGAATAAACATTAATTGAGAAAATGTTTAGTTTATATTGGGAGGGATTAAGTTTGAATTATCTGATATTTTTGATATGAACGAATTCTCTTCGTGGGTCAGAAACTGGTTGTCTGTAATTTGTATCGTGTGACAAGAGGTTTACAGACTCTCTACATCATTTCAAATATGAAGGTCTGGTCAACAAAGGCCAAGTCTTTTCATCTCAGTGATTGCAAGTTTGCCTCTTTCAAGAAAATCTGAAGATGCAAAGGAATCAGTTTAAAATCCTGACAAATCACATGCTTGGACTACAGTGTAAACCCGAAGAGCACAACAACTCAAATTTCAGATAAAAGTCTGAAATTTCTCCTTCCTGAACCTACACTGAACAAGACAAAATTGAAGTCGTTCAAAAGTACGTACTGTCAGAGCCAAATCATATCCTAAATGAATGCAATAGTCAGCATGAATCTTCAAGTGACACTGAACTATTTATTACTAAGTACCAGGCGCCCGAGATGCAAATATTTATAAATTGGGAGGAAAGGAGAAGTCCTATAAGATGGATGTTTTACACATGGAAGATTGACAAGCAGGAATGCGAGTGAGATTCTCACCATTAGACCAGAATGTCAAAGTGTCTGGAAATTCGTACACAAGTCTTCTCTTTGTTCCCAAGACGGGGCGGGCAAATGATGGAAGATGAGAAACATCTTCAAGATGTTTGTATATAAAGGCTGCCCTGTCAGGAAGATGTCAGTTTACGAATGGTAGAGCATGGAGAAAGCATTATGCAAATAAGCAGTAAGAGTGTTTTTTGTAAAAATGTCTATGTAAGGGCACAGATGTGAGTGTGGTCCACAGTGCTCAAAAGTTCTCACAAGCCAATCTCCCCCAAATCCCCCCCCTAAAACAACAACAATAACAACAACAAAAGCAACTAACCAAACCAACGCAACCTAGAAAGTCTCAAAACAGAACAACACCAAACAATAGTAAGACCATACTAAATTATACAAATTGAACACATATGTTTTGACCCAGGTTTTGAGTTGTTCTGATGTTACGGTCTTTTTGAAAACATTCCGAAAGTTGTTCCATAACTTAACAGCAGCAAATTGTGGAAAATGGGAGACACCGGACTTAGTTTTCATACATGGGTGTAAGTGAGGGTGTCAAAAGAGATTTATGGGTAGAACGCAGATTTCTAGTTGGTTGGTACTCTGAACTGGTTGGTATTCTGAACTAAATTTTGAAGCTATACAGAGGCCACAGATACACTTCCCTATAAACACAATCTTTATGGGCAACTTGGGTTTTGGTTTTGACTGAAGCTGCGAAGGTGTTCACCGACCAGTCATGCAAAGAATCTGATCTAACAACTCTTGCATGCCCCACTTAGTGTTTACGCATAGCGCGTAGTTGTGTGTTCAAAGATGGCCAACTTTACACTGTGTGGGAACTATTCATACCTTGGTACCTTGAATATATGTAAAAACTACTATTCGTGCCCGTAACGGCAACCAGTGCAAATTATGGAGAATTAGTCTCATGGATTCTACGAAACATGAACTTTTATGTTAACATGGTTAACAACCACTCCGGGACGGTATTTTGAAATTTTCCGTGCCCACCCTTAGTATTATTTTTCTGAACTTTTTGGAGCTTGAGCAATCACTTTTTCTTTGGAAATATCATTGCCACAATGAAACCCTAACTTGAACAAAGGAATTACAACAACGATTCTCATAATTAGTACTGGATTTGGTGCTGTCGCATGAGAACATTTTGCAGATAAACCTGTCCTTCGATGTGAAGTGGTTAATAAATAAAAAAATGTTTTCTTCAAAACTCATAAAAATCACATGACTGGGTTTTATTTGGACTGAGAACTACACAGCCAAACCGATTATGCTTTATAAGTAAGCCAGAGCGTTAAGAATCAAAAAGTCAAATCAGTTCAGCTTTGTTGAATGCTGAGTTAGATGGATTGAGGAAGCATCCTATAAGAAACCAAAATCAACTGTTACAGGGCATTTACACAATTGGTAAGATTGAAAATACGAATGTTCACAGATCTGCACATAACTAGGTATTTAATCAAGATGGCCATGGTGGACAACTTCCCTTGAAATACTTTTGCCCTAAAGTGCTACAGTTTTTGAGAAATGAGTTAAAAAAAACTAGTTTTGATCTCGCGAGTCTGAAATCCGATGCTTCAAAACAGTGACGGAGTTTCCCCACTATTCTCTCGTGACTCCAATGTTATTTCATATACACTTTGGGTCACATAGAGTGCGGATGCTGGTCTTTGACAATTCCAAACATTGGCCGCTGGTTTCTAACGACCCAAGGGAGGTGGCGAGGTGCACTTTACCGTACTCAAACCCAAAACCCGGTCCCCAGAAAGTCTAAACTAAAATACAATCAAGGATCATCAACGTCAAAGTTTATCAGCTGCCTAATGTTGTAAACAGACACAGGTATTAGCTTTCGGCCTCAGCTATTGCAACCAAGATTTATTCAACCCAAACCAAATGTGACAGGTGTTTAGAATTAAAGAACGCATTTCTGAGAATCGGCACATCATCATCGTTAGTCTGTCCTACATTGAAGTACAGGATTTGACAACAATATTATCATCATGCAGGCCTTGAAGAGAAGATCACTTGGTTGAGTACGAAACTGACTTCTTCCAACAAACAGGACAGAATAGAAGTACCGCAATATCGTCCTGACTGTTTTTATGCAGTAAAACAATAAACAACTGATATTTGCAAATTTCTGTTCAAGACACTAATTTAACCCCATCCGCCCCCCCAAAAAAAAAAGACAAGGCAAAAAACAAAAACAGAGAAAAGACCTCCCCCCCCCCAAAAAAAAAAAAAAAAAAAAAAAGAAAAGAAAGGGGGGAAGAAAAAAAACCACCAAAACCAACACCACCCACAAAAACAAAACAAAACATAAAATAGACAAACCGTCACCGTTTTCACGAAGGGACAATATCGTAAAAAATCGATAAAAAACTCATTTGGATTTTTTGGGTGGTTTCGATTTAGTTTAACGGTATCTAACAATTCACTTATTTATAGACCTAAAAGTCGTCTAGTTTCTTAATTATGCTAAGATGGTGAAAGACAAAAACCTCAAGAACCTGGAATTGCGGTTTCACGAAGAGTCAAAATCCTTTTTGTGCGTTGAAGACACGGCTGGCACAGCGCCAAATACGAGTGCTCCGGCTTTTTGCATTTTCATGAAGTGCCAAAACACTTGACCCACAATGTTTTACGCGCGCGCCCCAAACGACCAAAACTTATTTTTTTGTTTTCGTGGATTTTTCCCCTGGCACAGCGTAAAAAGTAAGTGCTCCGGCTTTTGCGTTTTCACGAACAGCCAATTCGTTTAAACACGACGCGCTGCACACAGACCACGTTTGCACAGTTTTCACGAAGAGAAAATTTTGTTAATTGAATAATTACTCATTAATTAAACCGTTATAGACAAAATTGGAAACAGATTTGTATGATTTAGGATCTCTAGTTTCCTGATATGTAAAAATTTCAAAGATTAAATAGCGAAAAGTCTAGTGATTTCAAAATCAGCATAACTTCAAACGCGGTTTTCTCCAAACATACTTTTTTGGCTGCAGGGGACAAATTGTCTCTTTGTGAAAACGGTGACGAAATAAAGACCAAATTGAACGATAAATCCATAAGATGACTTGGATTGCTCAAAATTGCACATTTATTTAAAACGCCAAAACTCAACAAAAAATCATCCAAGTACAACTTGACCCAGAAAATATCCCAAGGCATCAAAGACATTAAGACACTCCGGCAACAATTATTACCCCATTGTTTTCCCGTCAAAAAACAAACCCTGCAGAGGAACCCAAGATAAATATTCTGGGGAGGGGGGGGGGGGGTGGGGTGCCCCTTCTGATTAAAATAAATGCTCAGCGAGATCACTCATCATCTCAAGGAAGCAGGAATTACCGGATGCAAATGTCCAAGGGAGTTCATCAACGGACACCCACAGACTACCATGGGTGATGAATAGATGCAGAGACAGGGATTGGCCGACAGCCCAGGCCGGCAAGAGGGGGGGAAGGGGTACTCTTACGGTGGAAAAGCAGTCAACCATTATGAAGGTGCTTTTTGTTTCTTTTCTCTTTTTCTTTTTTCAGAATAAATTTCTACAATACAAAGTCCCCTTTTCCGAGGGATTCCCGGGGGAAATTTGGTTGAACTTTTCACACTTGAATTGCTAACTCGATCGTGAACTCCTGGGAAATAGCCGTTTCCCGGAAAAACAGCTACCCCTGCTTGGGCAGGAGTTAGCATACTGAGTATTAATTTTTCCCCCGAGGAAATTTTGCATGAACAATGGGATGCCATCAACATGGTGGAGTCAAAACACCAGAGGAATTTCTGGGGGTTTTAGTTCTTAGGAATTGGGTCTGTGGTGTGAAATTGTCGTGTCCGTGCAACAAGGCCGTCCAAAGACGTAAGCAAAGACTCGGCGCTTGCGGACGCAGGGAATTCCACGCTTACGTCAAGCGTAATTCACGGGTTAGCAGAGAATATAAGAAGAAGTATTAAAAAAAAATTGTTTTTAAACGGAACAAAAAACAAGAGGTGTTCCAGGCAGATTGCCCGAACACCTAATTAAATTTATGTACAACGATCCAGACAGAGATGCTGATGTTACAAAGTGGCCTTCGGTCAAATCATACAGTTGAAATCCTCCCTGGGGTATTGGTACAAATAACCTAGGAGCAATCAAAAAGCAATCTGACGTGAAGGCTGATTGTTTACAGGCTGAACTTTAGGGCTCAATGTACTGTAAAATGTCGTAGGAACGTTTGTCATTACGTCACATGCACACACGTCTGCTGCACGCAGTTTCAGCTACTTCAGGCTCCCAAGCTGGCATATACATTTAGGTGTAATTTCACCCCCAAATCACTCATTTAATCGTTCAAAGGCTTTTCTTATGGACAGAAACTGACGAGACCTGGAGACTTTGCAAAATTTGAACGTCAAGCCAGTTTGTGTAAAGTGAGCTTGGCTTATAAGGACCATAAGACTTGGTCATGGCAACACATTTTGACAGCTGAAACTCAACCATTATTTATTTTTTATTTTTTTACACTTTAAAAAAAGAGAAAAAAGTAGAAATTATGACAGAAAATGTAGAACTTCCCATGTGAACATCAATATCTTGCCTGTTTTTGCACCTGTACCTAACAATACGTATTCTGAATACTTTTAACTGATTTTCTTTAATTGGAATTCAGATAAAAATTGGAAGAATATCATGAATGAAAAATGAAGCCACTTTAAAGGTCGATTTGATTTATTTTAAAAGAAATTTTGATTCCAAAGGAATCAGCACTTATCTGAATAAACACTTTCCTTTAGAATTTCCCCTAACCTAGAAAAAAAACGACTCTGAAAGAAAATGTATCAACCATTCATGCAGGCAGTCAATTACAACCTTCACCACTCTAAACTATGTCTCAGGCAGACTCATCTGGCGTCCTTGATGTGTACTCCAGCTTCACTGGTTACCATAGAGACCAATCACACAGTCATAATTGGACCTTGTCTCCCTATGAACTCTTCAAAATAAATCACACAGTAGACCGTTAAAAAAAATGTTCATTATAAAAATTTTAAAAAGTAAATGGCGTATTTAATCAACTGTTTTCGAATTTTATAAGATACAGGCATCAACTAATGTACAGACTACCCTGATCTGGTCCTATAGTACCCTCATTGGGAAAAGATACAATATATCCATATCAGGTAGGTTTTGGTACCGTCTACATGTACATCGAGTGTTGTCATCCAGAATACCACAGTTCTCAGTGAAGATCAAGGTAAAGATACCTGCAAATTGGGTATGTTTTATTACGTTGGGTAGCGATGTCAACCAAAGATACCCCGATTGGGACTATTAAGATCTTTATTAGGAGCTATGGTTCAGATCAGTGAACAAAAATATACCTTGATTGGGCTAGTTTGGGTGACAAGGACCTTGCCAACCAACAAAGTACCAGCATTAAAACCCAATGCCAAGTATTGTTTGTACAAAAACCATCCAAGAGAAAAATTTAGAATGAATTTCCCAACCCAACAAAGTGCAACTATACCTCGATTAACTGCAGCAAAAAGAGTCAATAACATTCAGAAAGGTGTGAGTAACTTACGACATGATCAGGAACACAAAGTGCAGACTTTCAGCTGTCTAAGACTAAGAGATCGTGCTGACGTTCCAGCTATAAATGGTCCATGTAGGCAAGACACCAGCCAGTATCCCGCACACTCACTGTTTCATAAACCCCTATGTTTTTCTTTTAAATGCATTTTATCGTTTTGTTTTGTTTTTCATTTTTAAAGCTTTTTTTTTTTCCTGGTATGCTGCACAAGGACATATTACTCTGGAAAAAATTTAAGTACCACTCTAAAAGATATCACCATAAAAATGGAGGCCTCCATGTTTGTAGGTCTGGAATTACATGGAGGCCTGGGAGGCCTGTGGGAGGCCTGGGTTGTCCTGGTCTTGGCCTTGGTGCCCCCTTCAAAAGTTTCCAAGAGCCTTGAGTTTTTCAAATGGAACTGCCCTTTGCAAATTGGAAATGGCCAATTGCCCTCTCAAAGGTGGCATTCAAGAACTGTTCATGCCCTTATCCAAATGCACACGTTTTGTTTGATTCTGTTGGACTGAGGACTGCACTAGTAAACTGATTGTGATTTACATGGGATCAGGCATACCACCATAATCAGAGTCCAACAGTTTGGGTGTTGAGTTATCATATGGTGTTGGGTTTTGTTAAGAGTGAGAAGCGTGAGTGCAACAGCGTGAGTGAGTCCAACAGTTTGGGTGTTTACTGAATGGTGTTGGACTGAGGACTGTACTAGTAAACTGATGCTTTACATGGGATCAGGCATACTACCATAATCAGAGTCCAACAGTTTGGGTGTTGAGTTTACCATATGGTGTTGGATTTTATTAGAGTGAGACATATTACTCTGTTGGTGGACAGCCCCTTTAAACAACAAATGACAGTTGGAACAAAATTAACATCATGTAAAAATGAAATTTTACGACTGCGGATTCTCAAGCTCTACAGGCACTAATCCGCAGCATATGTTGATGACCCCTGGATCTGGCAAGTGACGGTCGACAACAACCATCTGCATTTCCCATCACATAGATGAAGTTGCGCTTATATCCCCCAAAGAGCCCAAACCACAGCGGAGACTCGGAGAGTTAACAAGCCATCTTATCATCGATGCTCTCCAAGGGAGATCTCGTCCTCGCTATCCATCAACCAGGAGATCCCTAATCCGACCCGCTCAGAAGCAAACAAAGTGTAGCATCTTATAGTCGGCTTAACAAAACCCGCCCGTTTAAATCCTCATGCCTAATGAGTCAGGCGTAACAAAGCTCAAGTATTACGACCGGATTCGCCGTCAATATTACGAAAGAGAAAAAAAAAAGGGTCAACCATTTCATACCGTCGAGGCTCAGATGGCGATAATACGCCTGGGTTTATAAATAGATCAATTAGTTATCACGCTAAAGTTCAGCCTTCACTTATTCTTGTCTCCGTTCGACTTGGTAAACCTTGAGACGATCCTTCCATGTGAACATCATACGTACTTCTACGGCTGCATACAAGTGCTCAACGGTGGAATACATGGACAGGGACCTTTGGATGATTGTTTTGGGGTTTTTTCACCTCCTCTATAAAACAAAAAATGCCAGCTATGATGGGGAGTTATCAGCATCATAATTCAACAATTCAGTCCTTGGTTTGCGAAATCATCTGGGTTTAACAGTTATTTGGCTGGAAAAAAACTACTTCCAAAATCAACAAACATCAATTTGTCAATTCGTAAAAAAACCCTGTTTTTATCTTATTTTAATTTTTTTTATTCAAGATCAAATTCACAAAAATCTTTAAATAAAACCATTTAAAATCCTCCAGACAGTAAAGTACAGCTATTGAAACCACACATCAACATCAAGTAACTAAAGAACATCCCGAGGACCTCATTTCAATTCAGCGTGCTTCGGTCAAACTTGCAAAATCTAGGTCCAGAACGCCTCACAGGTTTTTTTTCACAATCCTTAGGAGAATCTTGTATGTACAGTAGTTGAGACACCACAATATGGCCGCTCGCTAACATCATAACATTACTGATTAACAGCATGACTTTCCCAGAATTTCTTGTTGAGCTACATTCGTCTATCGACCACTACACTCATTACAATGTACACATACGCGAGCGATCTTTATTTATTAATAATATATTTTCAAGGGATGAGCACCACTAGTTCATTCATTATTAATCCTTCCAGGCACACACTTTCCAACGTGCTCATGAAATTGAGTTACAACGGACAAGTGCATATTATGCACAAGTGATCTGTTCTTGTAATTTGGAAAAATATCTTTTGTGTTCCCGAAAAACAGCATGTAGAAAATGCTGAATGATTTTATCGTTTTGTGGTGTTTGTGTTCTCACAAACAAAACTCCAGCATCTTTTATTCTTTTCTTTTTTTGTCTTGTTTGTATACATAAGGAGCAAATGTGAACAACAGCCCAACAGACATTAACAAGGTCAAAGGGCAAAATGAAAATTACAACCAGACTGAAAGCTCTTAGAATGAACTCTGATGGGCTAATCAAATGGGGTCACTGCAGCTCAGAGTTGCTAGAAAAGCATAACAGAAAACAAAGACTCATATCGAGGAAACACTGATTTATGTAAGAAGGAGGTGTTCATATGCACAGGGCATTCAAAGAACTGAATCCCTTCCTAGGTAATGTTGCCAACAACAGAAACTTGAAGACTGTTATTATTGTACAATTCTTGAAAAAGAGCAATCTAACTAGCTGTTCATATCCTGCATGTGGGGGGGGGGGTTAACATCCTTAGAATCTCCCCTCCCACCTGACTGAAATGTCAACGTCTCTCACGAGCCTGCATAAAGTCAATCTAATCATGCCACGGTACACATCCAAAACATTGCCTGCAAACGTCATTCACCTTTTTCTATAGCTCCGTACCCGAGAAGAAAAAAAATAAAGAGACAGGAAAATAATGCAGCAGGTTCCATTTTCATTTTGTTAAGGAGGAGAGGTTTTAAGTAGCATGAACAAAATCAATTGTAGTGTACAGATACCAAAATATTAGGATAAGTACATTCCGTCTTGCAGAGCCATGTGCATCACCCCGGCCGGCCGGCGGAGAGGAGGCCAGGCGCTGTTGGCGACAGCGCTCTTCAAGTATTCAGCCCGGGTGTTATTTGTGGGGCAACTGAAGTCAGCAGAGCCGTTAATTATTAAGAGTCCACTCCGCTATTGTGTGCTTGTGAAAACAAACTCTTGAACTCCTCCTGGTCTGGCGAAATGGCGAGATAGAATCTCGTGTGAGGATTGAGGAGAAAACAGATTCAAGATTTTGAGGTGTTTAATGTTTTTTATTTATTTTCATTTTTTCGGTTTGTTTGTTTGTTGATTCTGGTAAGATTTTTTTTTCAGATTTGGTTTTAGGCCCTCTATTTAAAAGAGAGAACAAAAAAACACATCTTATGATCAACTAATTTTGCCATATGACTAGTGTCACTTGGTATTGCTGCTTTATGTTCACAGCCGAGACAGAGGGCCTGCACAGCAGGCATGGACGACAATTGAGCCCATCATTCTCAGACTTCTATGACAAAACATCAAACTTTCCAACTTTTTCAGGGGTACAAAATGTACAAATACAATGGTGTATTTTAACACTGGTTCACGAATAATCAAATGTGAATGGAAACATTAACGTCACCAAACATTTTGCCGCGGCGCTAAAACCAGCCTTTAAATATTTCACATATAAATCTTGAATTAGGATGTTTCAATTCACTCATGAGTAGCAATTTAGTAGCCGCATCCACTACCACCTTCAAACGTCAACTCAAATCTCACCTGCTTAGCAAAATTTCCCAGCTTAGGATCGTTAAAAAAAAACTTTAAAAAAACCTTCTTTTCTTTTGGTATAATTCTATTGTTGACTGTGCGGCCCTATGCTCTTTGTATTATTACTATTAATAATAAGTAAAAAGTAAAAAGTAAAAAGTAAAAAGTAAATAAGTAATAAGTAAAAAGTTGGGAAGGTAGTGCATTCAGCTCTACCAGCCAGGCTCCAAGTGGATGATACCCATGCCTATATCCTTACGGACTGTGAAGGGGGTAACCCTGTTTCAGCCCCAGGAGTAGGTGGCAACGTGCCTCTGGTGACAGTTGATCTGGGTTGACAGCCCAAATCAGTTAAGTGTAGCCCTCACCTTGAAGTGGCCGTCCGGCCTTGTGAGTTGGGCGATATCTCATTAAATTAATAATAATTTATAATGAGCAAGGACTATGAAGTGAAATTAAAATATCAAAAATAAAATGAAATACATGCAGTATTGCAGGTAGGTGATTAAATTGTGCCTATGATTATGCAAGCATGGAACTTGGCACAAAGTCAGAGTATATTGTGAGAAAGATATCTGGCTATTGGAACATCACAAATTTTGTCCTTTGAGAAAACATACATAGAATAACAAGCAATGCTAGCTGTTTTGAAATTATTTGAAGAAAAAAAAACAACAACAACAGAGCAAATTTTCCCGCGTAATCTAACTGTATCAATCTGTTTTTATTTATTTATTTGTTTTATTTTACTATCATTTTTTAAATTTTTGTTGTTGTTGTTGTTGTTGTTGTTTTTTTTTTTGGGGGGGGGGTTTATTTATTTATCAGTGAAGGCCCTACTCAAGAAAACATGAAGCTTGTAAAACACCCCAGCTACAGTTCATTAATTGTCAGCAGGTGGCCCTGATCAATAAAATTACTCGGCAAATTACCAATTAATTTGCTCACTGTACAGGTGCCACAAGCTCTTCAGCCTATGTTATTACTAGTAATGAATACATTAAGGTTAAAGTTGGATCTTAACTCAAACAGTCAAAATCTACTCTGAATGAAATGTACTTTGAACTGCATCTACATCAGGCCTGGTACTTCCCTCTTGTGACGGCAAGGTAGTTTTTCCTATTAAAAAAAAGGGGGGACCACCCCCTGTGAGGGAAAAGTACATTTCTACTGGCACACATCCGGGCCCAATTTCATGGAGCTGCTTAAGCACAAAAAGTAGCTAAGCACAACAAAATTATGCTTACCAGAATAAGGTACCAGCCAAACTGCCATATGTACAATTTATGACTGGAATCCTGCTCATTTCTGCTAAGCAAAAACATTCTAAGCAATATTGTCTGGGCCCAGGCCTGGAAATTCAATGGAATGGAGGCTACGGAGGCCATGACCGCATCTGTATAAGCAATAAAGTTTGTTGTATTGGAGTGCGTGTGCGTGTGCGTGTGCGTGTGTGTATGTCAGTGGGTACACAGTGAAGTAGATCATGCTGAATTTGGTTTGAACAGATGGAAATAAGTTGATAGGGTCGGACAATTCCCGACTCCGGACCTTCTGTCAACGATGATGCTGTAGTCTGGCTTACGGAATAGGGGGCCTTTTCCAAACATCCCACTATAGGCTCCATCTCCAGCCTCCGGGCTCCGATTGATGTTAACAAAATAGGGAGACCGCCAACATTAGTGCTAGATAGCTCAGTTGGTAGAGACTAGAGAGTGCAGTCATGTTAATCTGGAGGTCCCAGGTTCAAATCCCACACTGCTAAATTTTTCTTTGTTCAACCCAAAAATATCTCAAATTTAGATAGCTCAGTTGGTAGAGACTAGAGAGTGCAGTCATTATGTCATGTTAATCTAGAGGTCGCAGGTTGAAATCCCACTCGGCTAAATTTGTCTTTGTTCAACCCCAAATTATTTAAAATTTACCTGGTAAAGAGTCATTGGTGACAGAAAAGGTCTGACACTAGGATCCAACTTTTAGGAGGTTTGTCGAAATGATGGCACGTCCACCTTTTGGTCACTCCTGAGGTTATAGATTGCAAGGAGCTTCTGGGAACACTGTCCTCAGTGCTAAAAAGTACATCAAAGAGCATGATTTCTTTTAATCTAAAAACAAATAACAGCTACTTTCTTTTCAGCGGGCAGACATTAAACAAGTCTGAACTCGGGTAAAAGCCTGAAATTGCTCATCCCTGCTAACACCTTCAGGAGAAAGGTTTCTAAGTGCTCAGAAGGACAAAGAGAAAAACTACGACGACTTGAACATAATTTTTTTTAAGAAAACCAGTCTTGAAATGTGTGACGATGGTTAGCTTGTTTAATGTAAAGAGAGAGATTGTTCCATAAATGAGGTCCAGCAAACTGAAAACTGCGTTCATATGATTCACATGATTTGGTGGTAACAGTGGGAATACCACTGTCTTTGTTTGCAGGTGTATAGCGGGTGTTACTGTAAATATATTTTTTCCCGAACAAAGATATTGATTAATAGGGAGACCGCCAACATAGGGCTGGATAGCTCAGTTGGTAGAGCGCCGGTACGTTAATCCACTCCAGTCAATATGTCTTTGTTCAAACCCAAATTAATTACAAATTTACCCAGTCAGTTTCCCTTGTGGTTTATTACTTAAAAATAAAAGTATAATGACTGCTTTGCTCTTGGTCTGAAGTCATCAAGTCTACGGATGTTTGAATGTGTGTTATTTATTCTCATTCTAAAGTTCATAAACTCATTTTGGGACCCCCCCCTCCTTAATTTCAAAATTGCTGTCACTATAGATTACCCCCATCCTTCATGGCCTTGGTGAGAGCGCTGTAACTGGGACGAATTCATCACCTTTTGGAAGAACGCGGACAAAGTTGATGACCTAGCACAAACTTTATAGAGAGCTGTTAAGCAGAAAATATTGCCTGAAGACCCGACTCATCAAGTACAATTATCACATGATATTTTGGCTGGGACCAGGGTCCAATTTCATAATTGGTGCTCAACAAATTAATTTTTTTATGCCCCAAAAAACAAAAACAAAAACAAAAAACAGGGAACCAGTCACACAGTGTAGGTTAAATGGCATTTTTTGCTAGTAACCAATTTTTGCTTATAATTTTGTGTGCAAAAAAAAATTTGATATTTTTGTTGCTTAATAGCTTTTAAGTGAAAAACTGGCTGGCCTCATCTTCTGCTAAGCAAAACATTTTTGGTGGTTAGCAAATTTGTGTGTGATCGGCAACGTCTTCACAATGTCCTAGGGCCAAGAAGACGCTTGTAAAAATATCCCTGTTCTATAACCGAGTAAGGGAACATCTATTAGATTGATGGACAACAGAGTCCGTAACAAACCGCTGTAAATGAGATTTCCTTTGCCATGTGATACACATGTTGATCGTATCAAATGTGGGATTGCACTAGGATTTAAACGGAATAACAAAATAGAGTTATTAATATGCCATGACTGATTATGTGAATGCCGAAATGACACATTTAATTAACATATAAACATGACATAAACATGAAAAACTAAAAGGGCAAGGGTGTCACATACAGTGCAGGGATGTGATAGGCTGAACTGTGAGCGCAAAAGCGTCAAAGCTTGCGAGGGCGAAAACTTGCGAGCTCAAAGCCTACTTACATGCATTTATCTTTTGTTTTAAAAATCTGCCACGAAGGATTCATGCGACATGCACAAAGCAGTTGGTCACAAACCAATGCCTTCTCTTCTGCTGATGGAAGAACTGCATCAAGAATGTTTTCTTCTTCTCTTGCAGTACCTGCTGCTTACAGACTGTGCAAGTCTCGTACGCATTTGAAAATTGGGACTAGTAGTCAAGACATCTGCTTGAGAATGCAGTTGTCGCTAACTTACATTGTAAACCCCACCACAAATAGCCTGTGGATTTTCTTTTTCCCTTGCAAGTCTCGGGATAGCACTGAGTCGACAGTGCTTATCACACATCAGTGTAACAATTTGCTTTCGTTGTCGATTCAACTTCTGATATAATTGGCAAGTAGAACGGCACTCACCAAAGCAACACTGACAACCATTTTATTTATTTTTTTGGCCTGGTCGAGGCAGACAATATTGATACCTTCGAGTAAAATGGAACGTTCCTGGATTGATCACTGCAATTCCACATGTCTCTCGTCGCTGTGACATTTACGAGAAGCTCTTGTATCTTCAAGATTTGCTAAGGCTTTAAACGCACATGTATCCGATTTTGACTTTCAAAACTGACTGTATCAGTTTTTTACTCTAGAAAACATTTTTGAAGTTCTGTCAATTGTAAGAACAAAAGTAAACAGTAAATAAAGATCCAGATTTGATTCTGAAAAAGGGTTGTACTTTCCAAAAAATGCCTTTTACAGTTTTGATTTCCTTTTCATGATGTAAAGGTAACACCTCGTAGATCACAGGCTGGTGACCATGTGGTTGTACTCCCCAACCACGAATCTTATCGAACGGGGAAAACTGACCTGCTTAATGTTGATGAGGCTAGGGGGCAACATTTCTCCAGGTTTTTATGTTTGCCAAATGTGAAAACTCCTTGGTGGCCTGGGCTACCCCCCTCCCCTCTATTCTATAAAATATTCTCATTGGTTTAAATGCCGATAAAACCAGATACAAACACCAGCCTGATGAGCCGTGCTTGCTCAGTACAGACTCTACTTTCTAAAGGGAAAGTGAGGACCCTGCCCATCAGGAAGGAAGTTTCAGAATTGGGAAAACCGTATATCTCATGATTTTCAGGTTACATCAAAAACTGAGAATTGTATTAATAGCAACAATCACCAGGGCTCGAGTTTTACACTGGACCGAAGGCCAGGGGCCTGTGGTTTTAGTGCCAGTAAACTTAAAACCGTACAAATCCGGCGGTCTTGTGTTTTTCAATGAAATACCAATACCTCACTACGTAATATCTTGGACAGAAACAATTTACATTCAAATGTTGACCTTGAGTCTGAAAAATACCTTTAATTCTATTGAGTAATGAAGTTTACCCAATACCCCCAAACGATAGATGAGATAAATCTTCTCTTACATGTCATTACATTCACAATTTCTACAGAAAACTTTTAATATGTGGCATTGTTAGTGAGACTGTCCACAGGAATATCAACACAAAATTTAACTTATTGACAGTCAAAAAGGACAGTTCATTTACAATATTCGGAAGATATTGAAATTGGCTCCCTCAGTGCTGTAAACAATCTAACACGCAGAGTGTAATCTTGCAGGCCCTACAACTTTACAGTTTCCACAATTCAAAGGCATGTTTGCAGCAATCCTGGAGCAATATATGTTCGTCTGAGAAACGCGACGGTTAGATCACCCCCGTAGCTCGTACGAGCAAATGAGTGCTGCCACGGCAACCGCTTGGATCGCGTTCCTCATATATCAGAAGCTTCTCGGGGAATTAATCAATTGAAGGAGTCCGTTACACACACTAATACCTTTACCCGGAACCCGCTTCAAGTCCACTGCACTTTGATAAAGCCCCGTCTTTATGTTGATGATGTCTCGGCACATATTATGTCGCCAGAGTTGGGGGTTTTTTTTCTTCCCACCCTTTCTTATTGACGTCATGGATGATGTTAAATATTTAATTAGGTTTTCCATAATCATATTTCAGGGTTTTCGTGACATTATACCCATGGGAATTCACAGAAATATTCGGCTTAAGGTTTAGAGACCTAGTCACTTTGGAGGATCCTTTGGTTGCATCACCACAAAGGTACCGATAATAATAATAATAATGATAATATTAATAGCCATAATAAAAACAGCAATGGTAATATTTGTATTTAATTCTTTGTTTATGTTAATAAAAATAATAAGAAGATGAAGAAGAAGAAGAAGAATAATAACACTTTACATACACTGCACTTAATACTATATTTCTAAGTGCTAACAGTGTTTATCCTGCAAGGTATGTGGAGCTATGTTTTGAAGTATTAGAGACCTATTCCTTTACATAGTACCGTGTAATGGTTTACAAGGTGCTTTCGCCTAATACGCAACCCAACAAAACCAGGAACACCGGGGCGAACCCCTTCTCTTGATGATAAGCGCACTGGGTTCTTTTACATGCATGACACAACACACGGGACCTTTATACGTCCCATTTGAAGGACGCAGCAATAATGGTTAAGTGTCTTGCTTAAGGACACAATCGTCATGACTGGGGTTCAAACCCACACTCTGCTGGTCAGAAACACAAGAGCTCGAGTCCGGTGTTATTCCGCGTATCGGCCCGATACGCTAGCTTGTGCATGGGAAGAACCCTGGATCAGTAAAAAGCAAATTTGGTTTTAGGGGGTATAAACAGAGGGAACCTCCTAGCCAAAAGCATACAAATATTGGTTTTTCAGGTTTTATGGCACTGAAAAAGAAGAAAAACAAGGAAATCAGCTGGTCAGCTGCTGCAGGCCTGAAAGATGTGTACCAGTGAAAATTATGCAAGTTTGCAGTACTCTAACCGGTAGCTGCATCCCCAGCCATCTTAGGCTACATCCTATCAATATATCAAAGTTTACAGTGATCTAGCAGGAAGCACAGCCTCCAGCATCTTATTCGACCCCCCTTGAGGTCACAGCCATGATTACAACCCAAAATTGAACCCGGTCCTCCCAACATAACCTCATGTGCAGTAGAGACAACTTGACCGTGGCACACACAACAGTAGCCAGCCATTTCTCTGACTGCACTTTACCTTGAGTCTACACATACACCATGTACTTAACTGGCATGTGATCTGGGAAGATGTGATTATGAGGAAACGCCACGCCAGAGGGAGCGCACAGTCAGCGGAATACAACGCATAATAATATTCAGTTATTCCTTGGCCATTTATTTTGGGAAAACCCACACAGAATTCTTTAGCAGTCTGTATTCCCAATAAATTGTGTATATTTAATGAGAAGTCGGGGTGCTTGTTCTGGATCCATTTATTTTGTGAAAGATTGTATTCAGAAAAGGGTTAATGGCCAGACGTTTCGACTCTTGCAGAGTCTTTCTTGATGGCGTTTGAGAAAGACTCTGCTATAAAGTTAGAGCATCGGGCCATTAACTATTTCTTGCAATTATACTATTTTGGTTGGTAAGCAGTTTGCAACAGCTACTTCTATTTTTGATTGTATCATTAGTATAACGCCCCATACATAAAGATTCTGCCTTTTGATTGGTTTAGAGCATGTCACATATCATGTTTTATTTTGGCTACAAAGCTGCGCGAACGCTTAAGCAACCGATGTACTACACCCATAGTAACCAATGTACCATACCCATCGCAACCGATGTATCATACCAATAGCTACCAATGTACTACACCCATAGCAACCAATGTACTAGACCCAAAGAAACCAATGTACTACACCCATAGCAACCAATGTACTAGACCCATAGAAACCAATGTACTACACCCGTAGCAACCAATGTACTAGACCCATAGAAACCAATGTACTACACCCATAGCAACCAATGTACTAGACCCATAGAAACCAATGTACTACACCCGTAGCAACCAATGTACTATATCCATAGCAATCAGTTTACTATCTCTATAGCACCCAGTGTACTATACCCATAGAAACCAATGTACTATTCCTGTAGCAACTGCAGCTTCTTGGTACCTAGAGGTCTATAATTTAGTGTACCGTATAGGGTGTCATAAAAACAAACATTAATTTGGGGTTGAACAAAGAAAAATTGACTAGAGCGGGATTTGAACCAATGACCTCCCGTGTAACAGTGCCAGCTCTCTGCCAACTGAGCTATCTAGCTCTATGTTGGCGGTCTCCCTATTTTATCGATATCTATGTTTTGGGGTGCCAGTCAGAAGCCATACAATCGTTAGCTGGACCGTGTAGTCAGGGGTCACACTCAAGTTTACGATACAAGCTGGGAAGCGGCAGCCAAAGGATCACCATAAGAGGATGCGACTTTTTTTATTCAAACATCAAGTTTTGTATTTGTCTTTGTTCAACTCCAAATTATTTAAAATCTACCCAGTCAGTTTCCCTGGTGGTTTATATCTTGAAAAAACAAACATTAGCTGATTTTTCTCGGTGATCCCCCCCCCCCTCCCCCCGACCATTCAGATTTTCCCTCGTCTTCTCCTTGGGGGGAATACAACACTCATGAGATTAGGAGTCGAGGTTTTAACCAGAGCACTCTTGTAAATTAATACGTTTCAACCACAGAATAAGCCATAGCATAATAACAATCAGTTCTTCTTTGCTTGGCATTTATTATCGTATAACCAACTGAAAATTAATTTTGTATTTTATAAAGTTGGGGTTTTTTTTGTCTTGGATGGACTTTCCCACAATAATTTGCTTTAAATAAATATGCTATCCATTTCTCCATTTCAAAAACAAATCTGAGTAGGCAGGTTGCAAAGTAGATAAATAAAGCTGTCATTTGCTACTTTTCATTAATTTGTTTAGGCAATATTCCTGGAAATTCTCAGTTGTTGTGTATTTTGAATTCTCTACATTAGCTAACCTAGTTGTGTAAATCAATTTTTGTTGAAAATTAAACAAGTCGAAGATTAACTATACAACAAAAATTGATTTGGTCGTCAAAATTGAGGACCAATTTAAAGTCAACAAAATTGATTGTTTTTTACTTTATCGCGACACATCATTTTAAAGCAAAGCAATCATTTTTACTTTGGTTTTCAGCCTACAGCGACGTGTAAAACTAATGTAAACTTGGTGCTTTCCCGAGTCCTGCTGACAAACAAAAACCCAACACAGGCATTCTTACTCAGGTGGATTCGAACCCATTCGAAAGAAGTACCATAAAACCTGTTTTATTTTGATTAAGACGTGAGGCAGGGAAAACCACTGCCATCAGGTAGCGACTGAAAACCCAATTCACATGCAAGGCTCCGGTCAGAGGGGGGACACGAACCAGAGTCCACAGAGGTGAAAGGGCAGACACAGAAACCCTAGAACCTCGCTATACGGGCCGTGGACAGTACGTCCATCCAGACAGATGCTTTTATACAAATCTACCTCACTACACAAAATTGTACAGTAAAACTAAATGAAAGCCTTTATTCTGTATTCATGCAACCTTCACATCAGAATGCTAAAAATGCACTAAAACAGAACTGAAAATAGCGCCCTCCGCAGTGGAGAGGGGCGCTGATTATTTACATCCGTAATGTTGCGTACGACACCGAACAAACAAACAGATGTTGAGGCAAATGTTTTAAACATACCTGAGCCTTACTTCGCGCGTAGACCGGTTTCCAGAAAAATCTGCATGACTGCCGATCGCAGAGTAAATCAAAAACGAAATGGCGAACGAACCCCTCTCCAGGACCATTAAGGTTCAGCCCACACAGCCACTTAATACCCTTTAAAAAAACTCTCTCTCAGGACAACTAATTGCTGAGATAACATCCTTTTACAGCATTTTTTGTTTGTTTTAAAAGCAAAATTAACGACCCCACTTTTAAGTGGAATTAATCCGCCCACAAGGTCATCCAGCACGCATTCTTAATGACCAAAGCGTAAGTGGAAAGTGTGCATTTAACTTATAACAGACATTAGTGATCACTACATAAGAAGTTTGTAAAAAAAAACAAGAAATAAACTGTACTGGTAATGATAAATATTACTCACCAGCCTTATATGTTCTGCTTAAATCTTATTCTCAACTAAAATGTTGTAAAAAATTGTGTAAACTTTCATGCTCCCTAAAAAAAAAAGGATTTGCTGTAGCGTGCCATCGAATTTATTGGACACATGGTCTCTCCAGTGGACTAACCTTACATGTTCTGCTAGAATCTTATTCTCAACTGAAATGTTTAAAAAAAATTAAACTTCCATATTCCCTCAGAAAAAGATTTGTGGTAAGCATGCCATATTGGGAAATTTTGGAAACATGGTCTCTCCAGTGGATGACTCTACTATAACCCAATAAGTCCTGCAGTCTTGTGTTTTTCCAAACGCAAACCTCTGAACAATTACTATTAAAAAAAAATTCAATTCCTCCTTCAAAAAGTTAAACAAAATAACATGAAAAAAAGGAAATTCTTGTAAAAAAAGAACTTGGGAAAGTACTGAATATACAGTGCTTAATACACATCTGTGTAAGGGTAAAAACCAAACTATAAGAAACTACTTATTGTTCATTTCAATTTCTGCGCTACAAAGCCCTTGGTCTAGCAGAGACTTTCTTGAAACTGAAGCCCAGATGTCACGTATACTTTTCACCCAGCATCTTGTACGATTTCTTTTGATCAATGTTGTTGTTATATCTGTATACAGACTTCTAGATTATTGTTTATCTTGTCCTGTAGGAGCAAATGAAAGAATCACAAACACAAGGGGAGAATGCAGGATCCAGAGTAGAATCAAACATGCCTGGTGCACCTGTACTTGTCCCATGTTAAAGGTGGGAGAATAAACAGGGTGCCCAACGAACGACATCGGTAGAACCCACGGTAGAGCCCATTGGAACGATTTTTTTTTTCAGCGAGTGTACTCGACTTGATCATGGTAACAAATTTAAGTCAGCTTAAAACAAAAAAAAGGGCCTTGTGTATGTGAAGAAATTCAACTAAAGACCAGACCTATACTTGACTTTTCTGAGAAAAGTAAGAAAATTTCATTGAGTACAAGGGCTGAGTGACCATTATATGGTTTAGGTTTTTAAAAACTTTTTCGGGGTTCTAAAGTCAAATTCAGTTTTGTGATCCACTCATATTTCAATAGTTAGAGTCCTTAAATGATAATAGATAATGACGTCACATTTCAAAAATTTGGTCTGTACATTTTTGTAAAGAGATTTTTCAGTTCATTCCTAAAATATGTTGATATTCAATCAAAATGGCATTGAATTGACCTTTTGACTGATGCAAAAGCTCGCCTTTGGAAAGTACAGACCCATTTGTTTTTGATATCCGAAGACGTCTTGTTTCAAATTTCACTCTGAAAGTGTGAAATCAAATAAAATGACATTTTACACCATTTTAACGTGAGGTTGGAGAATGAGTGCATCGCAAAAACTCAATTTGACCTCGGAGACCCTCTTCGATAACAATCAAACTGATTTTCCATGGGCCAAAAAAAAAGCACAGAATTTTGAATAAAATAGGAAAGATATCATGACTGCTCAAGACAAGTAAAAATGTTAAAGTTATGTTTTAACTTGAAACTCAAATAGTTTCTGAAACTGTGTACTATGCTTTTTTTTTATTTTAGAAAGTGCACTTTCCATTATCACAAAGTTAAATAGAGCATTCAATCAAATGCTGATGGTGAGATAACGATTTCGGAGGGCTGTAGCTTCTGTTTGGACAAGTCATTGATTTTTTTTTTTTTCAAACAGGAAATGTTCCTGCTGCTTTTCCGTTTGGGGGGGGGGGGGTCTGGAACCATTTGGTGATTTGTAAGGGCAAGGTTTTGCATTTTACAGAAACATAAAATCCTAGGCCCACTTTTATCAGGAAGGTCAAAACATGGAAATGGAGTGCAATGGACTCAGCGGCCTTCAGTTGCTTAATTCTTGTTCTACCATTTATTACTATTTTGCACACTGTTAATACTTTGTTTATTCATTCATGATTTTTTTTTTTCAATTCATTTATTAAAAAATTTTCGTCGGAGGGGCAAGTCAATCATAAATCAAATTTTGTTAAGATTCATTTATTGAATAAGTTCTGTTATTATGAATATAGAAAGCAAAAAATTTAATTTTTTATTTTTGTATACAATTTTTTGATTAATAGGCGGCAATTGAAAAATTTTATTTTTTCACAAGCGGCCATTATCAAAGCTCAGATTGTCACTCACTGTTTATCTATGTAGTGTAATGAATGAACACACGAGGATAATTTACAAAACTCGATGAACATGGATTGAGAAATATTCCTATTCATAGTTAAACCACAAGAGGGCGCTATCACCCTTTCCCAGTACATGAAAATAGTCATTGTATTTTGAAACAACAAACTGGTTTAGTGCAGTGCACGAACACTGCCCTCAATTGGTTGAGCAAGGTACGGAATTGTTCAGCTCCAAGGTACAACCAAGAATTTTGGACTTGGGAAAAAAACCAAAACAAGAATAAATGGTAAAATGCAATACAAGTAGAATTTAGTTGTACAAACAGTCTTTGCATACTAAACAAAAACTGGTTTAGTGCAGTGCAACTAAACTAGTTGAGTAGGGTAGACTTTTTGAGCTCAAGGTACAAGAATACTGGATTTGAAATTTAACAAGAATATGTTGTACAATGTATTCTAGAATCCCTAGTGTGGTGTTGGCTAAGGGCTTGTTTATGTTTAAATACAAGAACATATGCCACATACTGGGATTATACTCCAGAGCTCGAAATTTACACAACAACACAGTGAATTTAGCCTCGGGCCAGTAAACTCATGGCCAGACAAGTCCGCTGATTCTGTGTTTTTCATTTAAATAAAAATGTATATTCGGTTTGCGGTAACACCATGTGTATGTCTACTAGCTATGTAGATTTGTTCTTAGAGAACTTGCTTTTTTATATTCTACTGCCGCGGAATAGATTTTGGAAATCGGGAGACTACTTTGGGAGACTACTTAGTTCTGAAAAGAACTGTCCAGCTTATTAGCTACTACCTGGGCAGAGGGTAAGAAATCAGCTGGGACTACTACTTTAGCTTAATAGTGGATCGGATCGAGGGGACTTCTCGTTATTGACTTCACTGCTGCGGAGTGAGTTCTTAATTGGTCTCAACGTTTCCACTAGCTTGCTCTAGTCATCGTCAGGAGTCTAATAAACTTATCTTAAATACAATAAATTCTATTGAGCAGTATACTTGCCCAGAGAGAGCAAAGAAACATTAGATAAATCTTCTCTAAGTTCTTGGTCAAATAAAAAAAGTCTGTACTTTAAACTGAGTAGATTTTGATCCTCATAATGTGCTGGTCCTGTAAAATGATTTCTGGGCCAGTAAATGTTTGACCTACAAGCTCCGCGGTATTGTGGATTTCACCCCAAAATTCCAGCCCTGTACTCTCAAATCCTCCTAGTGATTACGCTCAGATGGTGTTCAATTAACAAAAAGCTGCAGATGCCAGTCATCCATTATTCAACTTGCATCCAAAAACCATCAATAATGTCTCACCACATCCATTGAATTTTTAATGATACGTCCCCGCCTATGTGTTAATGTACAGTGGTGGTGTATGGTACATCCTGGTCACTGGTCAGTGTTTGTAGGCCCCCCATCGACCCCCCCCCCCTTTCCAACTCCCTGTCTATGTGACTGCAGGACTTGCAATCACAAGGTCATGGGTTCGATTCAGGCCAAGCCAACCATTTGGAGCTCGAAATGGGGCATGAATGTCATCCCCGCCCCCCCCCCCCTGCTGTGCCTTCATTTTGTGCTTGAAATCTAAGGAATTCTTAAGAGGATTTTAGGGAGTTAGGGGCCTACTTCTGTACAAGAGGAATATAGTGTCTTAAAGTGTGGGAACATTTGTGGGGGTGGGTGGAGGTTCCCTTTGCCCCCATATCGAGCATGGTATAGCGCTAACCACTGATTTCACAGTGACTAAAAGAATTGTCATCTAGTTACTGGATCATAATTTAGTAATCTTTTACAAACACTGAGAACATTTCGCCAGGGATGTTTTGTTTGTTCTCCGTCGTGTGAAAGTGGCTTTGATTACGGCTCTGTCTGCCAAACTGAAATACCATGCTAAGAACACACGTCTTTGAAATCACAGACAGAATCCTAGAGAGCCTAGAGCCAGAGTAAAAGCCACTGTCTACATTGACTCCTATCACATGAAACATTTACACAAGGCAGACATCCAAGTTTCAAAATGTGCTTACCTTTTATCCAAACCGCAGTCACATAGATCCTCTGTAGTTGCTGGTATATCCCTGCCCCGGACGAGCTTGCTGGTCACCAGCTTCCTCCCCCGTCCAGAGGGGGGCAAACCCGGGGCAACATCCCGACTCGAGAGGTACTTCAGTCTCCCGTCTTTCTCATCTGATCCTGCGGCGGCTACAAACAGACCCACGGGTAACTCCACGTGGTTCGACCCAGTCTTAAAGATGACGTCCTTGATAAGATCACCAGGCCCAAAGATATTGATGGTTTCTGGTTTATCGGTTAACAAGCATTCCATACTGAAACCGCGGTTGTTTGGGTCACCGGACGAGCTTTCCATGAACTGCTGATCGAGGGCGCTATCCACACTACAATTCGTGACCAGCGGTTTCCGTCTTTCATCCCCGGAGCTCTTAAACGTCGGACTCCTCCGGATGGCTGAGAGGATCTCCGAATCATCCCTGTTTGTGAATCTCGGAACGATGCTCTGCGTGGAGAAATTCCAACTTCTAGGACTCCCTGAACGACCTGCTCGCAGCCCTGTGACGGGAGGTCCGTCGCGGATCTTTGCATTCTTCTTGTTATGCAGACTCACATCGGGTCTCGCACGCACACTTAACTTATCGACGTGATCCAAAACCGCAGCGCTTTCTGTAGGCTCCGTGCCATTTATTTGCACACTACCTTTACTTAAATTATCCCTATCCATTTCAGTTGCGTTTCCAGGTTTTATCCCTGCAGTTCTCTGGTTCAATTGAATTTTTCTCCTCTCCGAGTAGCTCATCAACTCTCTGGGTCCCCTCTGCACGTCCTTCCCTTCGTCCGTCGACTGACTCCTCACCAGGAGGCCCTGACGGAATCGGCTGGTTGTACTAGCAGGCCCAGTGAAGTCGGGAAGGTCAACAGTCCTTCCTCGGTGTAGGAACCTGTGGGTACTGGGTGTGCTGAAGGCTGCTGCTTCTGCTGTCGACCGAGCCATTGCTCCACCCTGGGATTTCCCCAGGAAGGCAGGGTGATCTAACCGGCCATCCTGTTGTTGGTTTCCATGACCCAATTTGACAGTCAGCTGCTGGTTCGATGTCTCCGCCTGACTGTTGACATCCCTTGGATTCAACCGGTTCCCCGGATCATCTGATCCAGTCCGGTACCCATCAGTCCTCACATCTCTGATGATCCCATTTGGGATGGTCCCTGTGTACTGGTTTTTACCCGCGGCTTCACTGAGCTCGTCTGCTGGGGAGAGCTGGCTCTCAAAGTCTTCAAAGCAGTACAGCTCTGCTCCATCCATTCTAAAATAATAAATGAACAAAGAAATAAACACAATTTTTAAAATTTCATTCACACAAATTTCACAGCGAAACTGCAGATAGCGAAATCCTCAACTCAACATCTATTTGTACCAAAAGAATTTACATCATGAACAAAAATTTGTTTTACAAGTTAATAAAATCTGCACGCTTTCATTGTGTTTTATCTTTCACCTGGTAAGTCTTCCTGTGCACTTCAGTTTGAAAACGCCATTTACACTTTGTGTTTTTAAATACTGACCTTAGATTACTCTTAATTATGAATACTTGAAACAACAGAACTGTTTGCAATCATTAAAACCAAAGCTTTACACGGCCTACATCATAAACTGTGCATTTTCGTTCCATCCTTTCTTTTTACCTATTGAACGCTAGACCACACAGTGCGTAGAATACATGTGATACACAGCAGTACAAAACACCCTCATAGTGGATGCCAGAATAAAATCTTGTACAGTTTGTTATCCTCTGCTCAAATGAAAAAACATCTACTTGGATTGTTAGTTTATTTCATTACATGTCCAACGGCACAATTAGCGCTAATAACAGGATGGATAGGAAATGAGAAGAAATGTTCAGTTTTAAGATGTGGGAGGAAATAAACCCCCGATGGAGAACCAAAACAATGAGGTAGGGACTGAAAACCCAGTCCATGTGCAAGGCTCCTCCTGTCTGAGGTGGGATTCGAACCGGGGGCTACAGAGGTGAAAGGCTGGGACAAAAACCCACCGAGCCCAGCCACTGTGGTTTGCAATTTGTACAATGGAGAGAATATCTGCATTCATTGAAAGATGAAAATTGTTCCATTGAAAGCTGAATATTGCTCCATTGAACTCAGCTTCACCTCATTGAACGGAACGTTCCATTGTTCAACTCATGAATATCTTCTCACCATTGCACTAAAAAATATCCATTATTTCTTCTTCTGTTGTAATAATAATAATAATAATAATATACAGCACTTATAGAGCGCACAGTATCTGACAAAGAAAATGCCATTCAAGGGCGCTGGTTCCCAAAGTCAAGAGTCCATGATTTAAGATATTTGTTTGAAGAGGTGTGTTTTGAGCTGCTGTTTGAAGGTTGAGGGATTACTTTGTGTTCTGAGGGCAAGCGGCAGTGAGTTCCAAAGACGAGGTGCAATGCTGGAGAAAGCTCTGTCTCCGTAGCTAGCGAGGCGGGATATGGGTACGTGGAGTGTGAGAGCCGATGACCGTAGACCAGGCCTGACATTACGAAGATGTAGATGATAGTAATAGTTGGAGTTCTCATAATCAGTACGCATTATACACAAAAGCAAGATTACTACATTAGTTTGTTCAACAACTACTTCATGGTTTAGGCGTAATCATTTTTTAATAAATAGTTTTCTGTTTTTTTCACAATACTTTTGAGCTGAATGAGCTATGTCATATGTATTGTGAGTTTTTTTACATTTTTAACTACTAAGCATACTGGACGATCAGTGTTAAGTATTGAGCCCTTTTAAAAATTTGGTTGAACTTTAATTCAATATATTTTACTGAGTAAGATAACTTTTCTCCCTACAGATTGTGTTTTTGTCTGAGGTTTTCCATACTTTAGCCTATTAGTCGTCTGTTTGCTAAACTGTTTTCCATCTTCACCATTTTGTGACACAAAGATTCTCACAGCCGATTTGTCCCAATTCCTAGATTAGATCACATTGTAACTATGTATAATTAGGGGATCTACAATATGAGGCGCCGTTTGTCAACTAATTGTTAAGCACATTTTGGACATGTTTTTACCGTGGTTTGTAACAATTAGACGTAAACCGTAGAAATTGTTGTCAACATTATTTTGTGGTTTACATACCATGAATATACAATCAACGCTTAAAAACCTTGAAAATCAAAGCACCTTCAAAACATAATTTATAAACCATGAAAATGTAAGCATCATAAAACATGGTTTATAAATCATGGTTTATAAACCATGAAAATTGAAGCGCCACAAAACGTGGTTTATAAACCATGAACGTTTAGACACCTTCAAAACATGGTTTATAAACCATACAAATTCAAGCATCATAAAACGTGGATTTTAAACCATGACAATTGAGGCATCATAAATCATGGTTTATGAAGCATGAAAAACGTGTGTTCACAAATCATGGTTTAAACCATGAAAATCTCCGCAGCCTCCTTCTCAAGCATTCTGATTAATCCGACAAACGGAGCCCCATACTACAATTCTAAAAACCACCTCAAGGCTGCCAGATACATTCTAATCATGCCTCTCCATTCTCGCTGACTTTTACGAGACTAATCTGGATCCTCTGGAATGCTTAAGCACCTAGTCGCTTTTATCCAGTCCAACATGGGACATCAGTTAAATCCAGCCACATTTACAATAACTACAAGTGTCTTATGGAATAATGCATTGACAGAGTCCAACATGGTGGCTCCACACGAAAACTATTGGACTCTGATTAGTATGCCTGATCTTATGTACATTTATATTGCATAATCAGTTTTCTGGTGCAGTCCCTCAGTCCAACACCATTCAGTAACTCAACACCCAAATTGTTGGACTCTGATTATGGCTGTATATGCCTGATCCCATGTAAAGCATTTCAGTTAGTGCATTCCTCAGTCCAACACCATTCAGTAATTCAACACCCAAACTGTTGGACTCTGATTATGGTGGTATGCCTGATCCCATGTAAAGCATAATCAGTTTACCTAGGCAGTCCTCAGTCCAACAGAATCAAACAAAAGATGCAGATGGATTTTGAAGGGATGGGAGTGGTAATCTTACAGATGGGCTCCAAGGTCGAATTCAGTTTTCTCTTCATCCAGCCTTAAAAGCATTATTCCTGAAACCATCTTAACTCCTATGGAGTATGCAGCAACGGCAACACAATTGACACACAGCTTGCTAAGCATTCACATCAATAATCTCGACACTCACGAGTACCCATTTACTCCTGGGTAATAAGAAGCAATTATAGCTAAGTGTTTTGCCCAAGAACACAAGTGCCATGACCAGAATTCGAACCTACACTCTGATGACTCAGCCATCAGAACTGGTGCTCGCTGCTCCAGACCGTTCGACCACAACACACAATTATTGCGCAGTACCTTTTTGTTATTATTGTTACAACATTTAATGTACCCATTCCGATTTGGAAAACCAAATAAGAAATCTCCTGTTTGGGAACAGCTTTCCACACCTGGCTATCAGTTGGAAATGTCTAACAATTAACATTTCTGCTTTGAAACTAAAATTGTACAATATTTCTTTTTTCAAGTACTAAACCACAAGGGAAACTGACTGGGTAAATTTTTAAATAATTTGGGTTTAAACAAAAACAAAATTGACTTGAGCGGGACTTGAACCAACGACCTCTGGATTAACGTACCAGCACTACCAACTGAGCTATCCAGCCCTATATTGGCAGTCTCCCTATATGTCAATATCTTTGTTCGGAGGGGGCCAGTCAGAAGCCATATTACTGTTAGCTGCCGTGTAGCCAGGGATCACACCAAGTTTTACGATACATCCTTTTTTTCATTACCAATCATGCACAATACCTATAACCATTTCAACCCCTTGGAAAACCAAATAAGAAAATTTTTACTTGGGAACAGTTTTCCACCCTTAGCTATCAGTTTGAAAAATCTAAAAAATCTCCGTATCATTTCTCTTTTCAGTACACATCCTATACAATACCTTCAACCGTTTCAGAGCCCTTCACGGCTGGCAAGTGGCTCGTAAAAAAATACCCACGGTGGCCGCAAATGGCCGCTCTGAGAATTGATTTTTGACTTGCACACATAAGTTTTCAATCAAACAACAAACAGTAACAGTAGCGGTGATAAATGTCCTTTAATTGAAAATTTCCCATTTGAACATAAATCCTACATTGTAATAAAACCTTGCGCCATGTCCCTAAGGACATACATGTAGGCTCCACAACTGCACAATTCCAAAAAACAAAATCACATTTTCGAGTTTACACTATTTCCCCAGACATTTTTTTTTTTCACCAATAAAGAATGTGCCAAACAAAAACAAAAAATCAGCAAAATCAGCAATGTCTCGGTTATTTTCTTATCTCTGTGAACCGCAATCCCTCCCGTGGATTTTTGGAAAATCACCATGAAATTCACACTCCGAGAGACTTAATACCGTGGCAGAGTTTGACGGTTCTGGATGTTGACTTTTGACCAGCTTCATTGCTCTCCTATGGAGACCTCAGTTCTTGTTCGGAGGGATTTGATTTCATGATGACTGTAACTTGAGTCAAACACACCTCCTGCATTTACATAATGAACAAATGGCTAGTTTATGTTGTGCATTTTGAAGAAAAAAAAAGGTTTTGTGTAGTTTTGAAAGACCTTATGGAGTTTCTGGCTTTTGGATTTTCAAATGATGAACAAGTTATGACTGAAAATTCCATTGGGTAAAATGTCATCATTGAAAACAAATACTGCAAGATAGATTGATGAAAGCTTTATTACCCTACACTAGGGAAATTCAAAACAGCCTTGACTCAAACCACACAGACAAAAACACTAAAATATAGAACATTAAACAAACCGACAGCTTTATTGAACCTATCTAGACGAATAAAATAGAAAAACAAATAATTATTCGGGCACCCCGCTGCAAAAAGTTGGATTTGAACCGCCACAAGCTACAAGGCAATCTCAATGGTTTAGTGGCAAGACATCTGGTCTAGAATGGCGAAGGTCGGTGGTTCGAATCCCATCCGGGTAATATGCCTGTGGATTTTATTTTTTTTACAGGCTCTGGAAAGTACTGAGTTTATAGTGCTTAACACACATTCAATTCAATTCAAATCAATTCAACTTGATTCATTGTAAAAATAAAAAGTAATAAATTACAACTGAACTGTAGTCCAAAGACTAAACAAGTAAGGCAAACAAGTCAAGTTTACAAAAGATAAAAGATTACAGTAAAAATGACAGATTAAGAAGGTGTTGAATTATATAAAAAAGTTAAGCACAGAAATACTTTTTGAATATGTGCCTCAAAGCTTTAGTTTTCAAGGTATTACATAGGTTGGGTAGAGTTGACAAAATAGTCGTAGACAGTGTTCATGTTTTGTGCGACCAACCATGTACATGAAATAACAAACCTGCGAAAATATGGGCTTAATCCGTTGTGTGAGTCAGGAGAAAATAGTGAAAAACCACGCACAATTTTCAGCTTGTATGTAAACACATTTTGGCTGTAGCAACCGAAATCAGCTGATTTTTCTTTTAGGTTTTCAGATGTAGTTTCCTCAAATGTACGACTTCATTTCAGAGAGAAATATATCACAGAAGAAAAAAATAGTTCTAGTATTATTAACTTTACAACCTGTAAGCTTTCAGACTAAAACTAAACAATGTTTTTATCCAATTACCAATCCTGCAAGATACCTTTAAGTGAACGTATTCGTTCTAAAAATATAACTTTGCACGTTCATGGAGGAAAGGTTTGTTGTAGTAAAACACATGCAATCTGACAACACTGCAAAAATCTACTGCATGCACAACATGTGACCCTAAACTTAAATTTAATCGCTTGTATAGTACATGTACATGTATACCCTATCTACGTACTAATACCTAACGTCACCTTACGCGTTGTATATTAATATTTTAATTACACCAATAACAAACCACTCTCAATACAAGGACACATTGGTGTCATCGCTACATTCAGTAATTAACTAAACTCATTAGAGAGTACCAAACGAGCAAAAAAAACAACATCAAGGAGTAAACACTCACGTCACAGCTCAGCTCAAAAACAACCACCCTCCAGACTGACTTTCAGTTTACCCCCCCTGAAGGGAGACGTCCAAACACACGCACACACACACACACACACACAAAACACCGTCAGATGTCACTTTGAGTGCAGAAAGTCATCCGAAATTCGCCTCCAAAACTACTCCCAAATCTATTATTCCAAGGCCAGAGCAAACATTTCAGTTGACGTCAAAGGCCGCTCTACCGTGATTAAATTAACTGCAATTACTCCCTAAGACAGTATCTGTATCATTTTACGGCGACGACAACGCACGAGGAATGGGTGTTTACATACAAGCAGTTGTTTTCACCCTCCCAGCATCTGTTACCGCTGCCTATCGATTCCTGGTCCACTCTTTGATCCACTGAGTGGATAAAAGGGGCTATTTTGCTTGGGAGCATAAGTCGATAATCCTATTAATCAATACAAGGCTCTTAATCATCAGTCAATGCCCTGATGGGATTAAGGTCCTAGCATCTTAACACTGGCTCATGGAGAGAAAAAAAAAACTGGGTTGTCTTAACAGAACCACTTTCTCCTCCCATCAATGAAGTAGTTTGGTACTTGATCTGTGACTCCATGAGCCGTGTTTACACTACAGAGGCACTAAAACCCCAGGAAATCCCTGGGGAATGTTAACTTCACTGTCACCCCCTTGTTTGTTTCACACTTGATGCAATTATCCTGAGGGAAATGTAAACTCAGCATGCTAACCCTTGGGGTTATCTCGCTTAGCCCTACTCCCCCAGCAGGGATAGCTACATGTTACTCCCCTGGAAACAGCTTTTTCCCCAGGAGTTTACAGGGGTCAGCAATTCAAGTGACACTCAAAAGTGACATTTTACCTCCAAAAATGATATGGGACTTTTCACTTTTAAGCCACCCTTTGGTTTCATTGAGTTGTGAATGGAAGAAAACAACATGACTTCCGTCTGTGCTGTAACTTGCTAGAAGGCTGTGCTACAAATTATTAGCAGAAATTATTACTACTTGTTTGGCAATTGTGCTTTAACCTTTTAGGAGAATGCTAAACTTGTTAGAAGTCTGTAATATAACTTGGTATTTAAGTCTGTGCTATAACTTGTTAGAAGTCTGTGCTATAACTTGTTAGAAGAATGTGCTATAACTTGTTAGAAGAATGTGCTATAACTTGTTAGAAGTATGTGCTATAACTTGTTAGAAGTATGTGCTACAACTTGTTAGAAGTCTGTGCTATAACTTGTTAGAAGTATGTGCTATAACTTGTTAGAAGTATATGCTACAACTTGTTTAAAGTCTGTGCTGTAACTTTTTAGTAGTCTGTACTGTAACTTAATAAAAAAATGATTGATAACTTGTCATGCAATGTTCTATTTTATCTGAATTTGTATTTTCATAGTACACTGTAACATTGCAACATTACATTGTTATCGGTCACAAAAATGTGATTAATTCATCATTTCCCTTTCTATTATCTCAAAAATTACATCCTCCCACACACAAAAATTAATAGTAATACTCTTTTAAAAAGCCTCATCACAATATTCATACGTTTGCATAAAAATAAAATGAGAAAATAGAATTAGCTGTGGCAAACTGCTTCCCAACCAAAAGGACCTATGGTCCGTATAAATGCAAAAAAATAGTTAGTGGCCTGACGTTTCAACCCTAGCAGAGTCTTTCTCGAAGGCTAAATGACCTTATGAGAAACCATATTTAGCCTTCGAGAAAGACTCTGCTAGGGTCAAAAGGTCAGGCCATTTACTAATTTGTTTACATTTAAAAATCAAATGATAAAATAATCTGGTCACCACTATCAAAAACATTTTTTGAGGTTAAACCTGTTCAGACACACAATGTATTAAAACCCTATAATATATTATCCTTGGTGGAATGGAATGCAGGCCAACATCCGCCCCATCAGACAAGATTTAGACACCTTCTCTCATTATCCATTCAAAAGGACTTTAAAGCAAGGCCCTCTTTTCCTCTCTCTCTCACTCCAGGGGAGACAATCCCAGCGTTATAACTGGCTAATTACTTTACCTTTCTACCCCTCGACAAAACTCCCATGAAAACTCATTGAGGAAGACAGACAAATGTGACGGACGGGCAGAGTTGAATGAATAAAAAGCCATGCTTGTTTGAACCAGATTAACTTTTTCGTAATTTTTTTTCCCCACCCAGACAGAAGGTCATACTTTTGTGGAGACTTTTATTTGCCCTGCCAGGTTTTTATGGCGTTGGGCTAGTGGGCATCCCAGATGTTCAGGTGTTCACAGGGTTCATGCCCTTTACTTTTTCAGTGACTTGCCAGCAGAACCAGTTAGCTTGTCATTTCACTGGTCCCCCAGCTTTTTCACTGGTATATACTTAATATTCAATATGGATGCTTTTCAACACAGAACTAGCCAGCCGGACTACTTAGAGTGAAGTTTGACTGGTCCTCAGCCCTAAGGTGTTTCAACATGGCATTTGGCCAGCGGACCATTATTACGGGAGTACTACTTTGGGTCCAGGGAGGTAGGGAGGCTTAAAAAATGTGTTACTCTCAGTCTGTCCTTAAAAATGATGACAACTTTGGATGACCCCCTAACATGTTACAAATTAGTGTGAGTTAGCCACTTGTATGACCAATGTTTCAATTGGACCTTCTGAATTGGAGTCATCACGCCGCCATCTTAGAGGTAAACAATGACATAACAATAGACAACAATGTTTGCACGGCGCACAGGATGGGCCAATGAGCAATCTTCTTCTTTTGACCTCCAGCCGAGGGCGCCCTACTCAAATGAGGTCAAGTGCATTATAAGGTCTATACTCTATTTTTAATGTCTGGCTGCACTCAAACAGGTTATGCAACATAAACAATGGGAAAAAAAACTATAGTTTGACTTGCGGGTTCAGCCAAACTCTTTTGGGAGAAGTGTTGGCTCTGAGAAGAGCCAGTCTCGACGATTCGAACAGTATACTCTGCTCATCTTTGGGAGAATGCCGGACTGCTGCTGATGCTGAGGTTTAACAAGGGCTGGCGGAAGGATCCAAGAGAATGGAGGGGTGGTAAGAAGAAGATCACCCTACATGCACATAGCACTGCTCGACATAGGCTTGGTTTTTAAGAGAATTAAATTATATGGGGTTTACTTTTTTTGCCATATATATAAGCCAAACTGATTTTTGCTTTCATGAGAATATCTGGATACAAACATGTTTGCAAGGCACATTGTCTCAACACTGGGGGAGCGGGAACGTCTCGATATAGAATTGCTGGCAAGGCAACATTTTCTCAATATAGGGGAGGGGGGTGATATAGGAGAACACCTTCCTTGAAACAGAACTGCCGGCAAGGCCCTTCGCTCAACATCGTGGTGGGGTGGGGAAGGGGGGTAAAGGGAAGGGGGAAAAGAGAACATCCCCACACATCATTGTCGACAAGTCTCGTGTCTCAACATTTAATTACCTGCATGTGCGTATAAATGAGATCCATGCGACTCGTGTTTTTTTTTTAATGAGATTATTTATTTGCCCATGAAGGTATCCATGACAACATGTACTCATTTGTTTGCAATTAATCCGGAGGAAAGAAGAAAAAAAAAACAACCATAAAAATACACAACACACTCTGGTAGGAATCTGATTACTAGTAATACACCGTAAATCAACCGCAAAGAAAATGACATTAAAATCCGCAGACGTTATAGACGGCGCACAGCATTAGAGCTAAGTTGGAAAGGGCAACAAAAATAAACCAAGTCACGGACACCAAATAATATCTGTGACTTGATTTTTTTTTTTTTTTAACAATCCTCCAAATTAGTACATTGCTCTCTTAATTTAACGGCGCACCAACCATCTTTCTTCTTTTAAAGGTGAGGGTCATAGATTGCTTTTTGTCAACATAAATGAGGACTTAAAAAGGCAAAATTTTAAAGAAAAATACAATAAAAGTTACATGAGTAAGTTTCAGTTGACTACAGTGTCTACTTGCTGAGCAAACAGCAAAGGCCTGTTGCAGTATTTTCACAAGAACGTCAAATCCATCACCATTTAGCGAGGTGGCAGTGGGTGTCAAACGCATCTCTGGCCGCAGCATTCGCGAACAGACACCAACCCTCAGAAATCTGAGAAACGTTCATGAAAGAATCCTTTCTCAGATTCTAATGGGTTTTTTTTTTTTTTGAGGGGGGGGGGATTATCAAAAGGGAATCCTTTCTCTGAATAGTTTAAACTTTCCATGGCTGCAGTGCTTCTCACCAAGTAAGCTTTTACGGTCATTAACTTTTGGAATATGACCCCACCTGTAAACAACATGGTTAAGTTAGCTCCCGAGTGAAAATCCTCAAAGTTAAATCTTTTCTTTGGCAAGCAGGATAGATATTCACTGTGTTGGACTTCACACAGTCTGTCACATGCACCTTAAAGTGCTTGTGGTCATTAGATTCAAGTTGCTGACAGATTTGCCCTGAATTCATTGCAAATGGACATTACATTAAACAAAATTTATATTAATGGGAAATTGCCAATCACAAGGCTCCTAAAATAGGTCACTCCAGGTGAGGTCTTAAAAGGGGGGGGAAAGAGGATAAAAGAAGAGGAAATACAAGCAGATTTTTACTTAAAAAGAGAGACACTGTAGCCTGTTTTTTTACACCAACCAGCCATTTCCCAGGAAACAAAAATCCCAGGGAATTTCTGAGAAACTTTAACCCCACCACCGACCCCATGTTTGTTTATTCACAACTGATGTAATTTCATGGGGGTGGGGAGGGGGGGGGGTGCTAACCCTGAGGTTATCTGGTCAAAGGCAAGATTGCACTTTAGTAATGACCCCGGAAAGAAATTGTGTAATTTTTTATCTGAAAGCCTTTGTTGTTATAAAAGATGTTAATGGTAGTAGGCCTAAGAATCCTGCAAACTTATTTCGTCTGAAGCACCCCTATTGATTAGATATCAATAAAAGCATGTCGACAAATTTTACTCCAAAGATCGTCTGCAGATGACTTTCGGAAATTTATGTGGTGTCCGTTTGAATGCTGCCCTCTATACGGCCAGAGATGCGGTCAGTACCGGCTGCCACCTCACTGAACGTGGATGGACTCAAAATGTTTTTGATGAAAATACCGTGACAGTTTTTTGCTGTTTTCTCATCAAGTAGACACTGTATTCAACTAAACCTTTCACAGGTGACTTTTGTTGTATCTTTCTTGATAATTTCACCTATAAATCAGCATTAAGTTTACAAAAACCAATTTATGATAATAACTTTAACATTTTTAATTCCCCCCCCCCCCTTGCAGCGATAGCAATTTACCAGGAAATTGCTATTTCCCAGGAGTTTGCCTAAGCGTGATAACATCAACCAAATTTTCCGGCAGTTTTCAAGGAATTTCGTCTTGTATAAAAATGGGCTAATAATTTTCAACGAGCTACAAACTGCTCTCTATAAAGGAGACTTCTTTGCACTCCTCAAAACCAAACTTCACACATTTGTCTCAAACTAAACGATAAAATTATTTGACAAACTTTTTTTGATATTTTTTGTTGGCACTCCTCTTACAACGGGAGTGCGGACGAGAGCGATTGCACTTGCACTCCTTAACAATGAATGTCTGAATGACTGTTCTTTGATAAAGTCAATAATGCCACACCTCCAGAATCTTCAAAATAAAAAATATTTTAAAAAGCCCAAATTTCAAACCCTACTAAAAGAAAAACTACCCCTTGTTTTAAAAACTCAATTCAAACATACCCATGCACTCTTTTGACCTGAAGTGGTTTGTAACCATTAGTTCCATGTCTTGGGCCCCCCCTCAGTTCAAGTCAGTGAGCAAATATTCTTTATCAAGACTGAAGTGGCTTGCAATAGGGATCTCCCCATTCACCAGTTGTGACAACAACAGTGGTGACTACCAGCAGGAATGTGCGCTGTGAACAATCTAAACGACATTAGACAAATACGCCCCAACAATGGAACAGTGCTGGGAGTAAACAGCAAAAGGACCCAAGAGTAAATGTCTACCCACTGTACTGGGATTGTAAGTACAGGGTCTGGATTGCCGCTACTTTTCTACTTTGGAGTGGTCAGATTGTTTTTGGTTTTCTTTGTCTTCTTCTTCTCACTCGTGGAATGCGAATAAAAGACTTTCCATCCATTATGAGTTTTGTACTGTGTATTGAGACGACTGGCAGCTAAGCTTGGGCGTGTATTCAACGGACACGAAAAACATGTTACTACTGTCCACGGTGGTTTCATAAGAAATGTTCAACTGAGAAACAAACCAAATAACTGCATCCTTAATTCTTAACACACACACAAACAAACAAACAAACATTTTAAGAAGTAACTCCAGTAAACTTGCTGGTATTTCTTTCTCCCCGTTGGCGACATCTTTCCTCCTTTGAAGAAAATTTAATGGCTCAAGGAGATTAAAAAAAAAAAAAAATGAAACCAGGGAAAAAAAGTCACACCCCTGCATAAGGTTCTCCATGTCTCCTTTTGAATCTCCACTACACGTTCCACCATCATAGAAGAAAAAAAATTACCGCCTCTCTCGGAAAAACAACACATTTTCAACGCCTTACTTTAACTTTAAATAATAGATGGTTCCCACGAGATGCCATCTTGATCAGCTAATTACTGACTCTTTGAGCTGGGTTGTGGAAAGAGAAGTTGTAACTCCCCCCCCCCCCCCCGAATTCCCCCTTCTTCTGCAGTCAAGTGCTGCAATGGCTGACCCAGATGCACAGACTTCTTGCTTGTCTGATGAAGTTGCACATTTGAAGAGACTATAGAGAGTCGTTACTGCGGGTAATGAAGTCAAATTTGGTCAAATTCAGCATGGGATACTCTTTTATCTTCTCCTTTTTTCAACTCGAACCTTCAATAGTGCGGTCCCAGTCTTTAGAATTGATCAGTCAATTAAATTCAAACCCTCAGTGGGGCACCTTCAAGACCTCCTTCAAATGGGATCTCATCCTCCCAACATGCAGCATTATTTATCTCCAATGTGTTCCTCTCTCCCCACCCCTTCCCTTTCCCTACATGGCCAGTACATTTTTTATTTAGAGAATTTTTGAGTTCATTCATGAATTTTTGATGATGTTCAACCAAAACAGCATTGAATTTGATCCGTTTAAACTGGCGCAAAAAAAAAAAATCTTTGGAATGTACACACCCATTTGTTGTCGATGCCCGATGACGTCATGTTACACAATTTCACTCTAAAAGCGTATCAAACAAAATGACATTTCACAACAATTTAATGACATGTGAGGTAAGAGATTTGTAATTTTCCCCCCACTTTCACTGAGACTACGTTGGAAATTGAGTAGATCACAAAACTGAATTTGACCTTGGAGCTTCTCTTTAAGTGTGCCGCCATCCATGCACGTAGCCCTCTAAAAACAAAGTCTTTCAAATAAAAAAAAACCAGGCTAGCTTGCTGGGAGATACAGAGATTTGGGGTTACTCGGGTTAATTTCAGAACTGAGGAAGTTTTTTTCCTCCAGCTGATTAACCCTGACTCCCGTGAGTGATTTACAAGGATCCTTCCCCACTGATACAAAATCTAACACCATATGCTCACTCATTACCAGAACTGTTGGACTCTGATTATGACGGTCTCCCACGTACCTGCATTTAAAGCATGAACCAAGGCACGCAGTCGGAATTTGAAAATTGAAAAATCATGTTTTTTTCGAATTCTAAACTATTCTACAATTTTGTGAAACCTATTCCAACCATTAAAATTTCCATTCATTAGATCGCGACTTGTTGATTGTTCACATTAACTTAAACACCCTTTGTCTTCCCTATGGATACACAGATTTTGCTCTTTACACAAATGTTACGTATCAAAATTTCTTCCTCCCAAAAAATAGTCAACTCTCAAAAACAAAAACACAAATACAATTTTTTTTTAGACGAATAACAAATAAAACAAATATACATTAATGCATAAAGAATACAAGAAACTAAAACACTTTAATCACCAATTAACTAAACAAATAAAAAATGGAGAAAAAAAAAAAATGGGCACTTGATGGATACCATCAACCAATAAATTCATTCCAAGGCGAATCATTCCCGGACAACGCCAATGCTCCATTTGACAAATTATCATAACTGGCACATTTTATAAATTGATTTCGTTCTCCCCGCGGAGAGACAAATCCTGCATGGGGGCCCCTCTTACTCCGAGGATATGGTGTGCACTATTAACGCAGACGGCAGAACTTAAGTGTTTACATTCCATTCGATATCTCACTCCGTGGACAATTGTTGGTAAACATTACATTGTGAAATTTATCGGCTGCCTGGCGACCGGTTTAAGGTTTGTTTAAAGGAGACTGTGTAGGTTTAGCTGTCTGCAAAGTACACAGAAAAAAAGACGACCAATCATGACAAAAATATCCCCATGTATTTATTTGTTTAAAAGAGGCATGAAAATGCTACTGTTGATTTTAGAAATATTCTCTAGACTCTAGTCAAGTCATACTGGAACTACTACTACACATGTAGTACCACTACCAGTACTTTTGATATTTTATGAATAGATTTTTGTTCAATTTTTTTTTATTAAAAAATTGTTTTTTGGGGGGAGCATTATGCTGGTATGGGGGTACATATAATAGCCATTAGATTTATTGACAATAACAAGTAGAAGGAAATGCCAATTTGATCATAAAAATTGTCAATAGTTTTCACTGAGAATTAGTAGTGGTAGAGTTACTGTGGCAGGGCTGAAATACCCTGGACAACTGGTCCGAGTCCAGTGATTTCAGCACTTTGCCTGCTACCCCAAGTCCTGCAGTCTTGTGTTTGTACCCGTCAGGATAATTAATAAATAAATAAATTAATTAAGTCTTAAAGGAAGAATCATACTAATTGTAAAGACCCTCCCCCAAAAAAGAAAAAAAAATTGTAATTTTTATCCAAAAGCCTATTTGTTACAAACGCTGTGGTAATGGTAGTGAGCATCCTGCAAAATAATTTTGTCTGAATTTTGTCTAGAAATCCACAAAAAAGTATGGTGGAAAATTTGAATCTCCAACAAGGATTGCTTGCAGGCAACTTTTGGAAATGTCCATGGTGTCTGTTTGAATGCTGCCCCACGATACAGCAAGACATGTGGTTGGTACCCGCTTATCGCGAATGGGTTTGACGTCTTGATGAAAATACCGTGACAGTATTTTGTTTTGTTTTTTCTCAACAGGTAGACACTGTATTCAGGTGAAACTGTCGCATGTGGCTTTTATTGTATCTTTCTTGACATCTTTGCCTATAAATCAGCATCTTGTTGACAAAAGCCAAATGATGACCCTACCATTAAGGTTTTTAATTCCAAACCTTCTCAATAACTCAATTTTCTGTTTTAATTCAGCGAATACAGCCCCCTAAAAATCAATATTTCAAGTCTTGTAAGCACATTCCTGTTCCAGAGGAAGTCCGGCGGTCTCGTCGGATTTTCATGAAATCTGAGTCCTGCGTGTGTGCGGATGCCCCTTACCGTTCTTCTGCCATGATGCCCTTTGTATATTATCCATGGCTTATAATCAACACTGGAACGCAGGCCTGAGGCCGGTGATTTTAGCTAGCGTCGGGCCAGTAAACTCATGACTCGACAAGTCCAGCAGTCTTGCATTTTTCAATTGGATAATAACACTTCACCATGTGTTCATATTTTCTTTGAGTGATGAATTTTTGTCAGTTTTGTTGAATACCACCATATACTCGCCCATAGTACAAGTGAGATAAATCATGTAAGTCTTAAAATAAGAGTGCATTCAAAGAAAGACAGTTTATTGTGTTAACCTCGTAGTTTGTTTGTTTGTTTGTTTGTTTGTTTTGAGGGTTTTCTTCTTCTCATTTTGATTCTGGTCCTGTAAAAAGAATTCTGCTTCAGTAAACATTTTGAACTACATGTACAAGCCCTGTGGTTTTGCAGATCACCCCTACATCTCAGCCCCGACACCTCCAATACAACACTTCCATATTTCTTACTTGCCAGGGGAAAAATGACTGCGCCCCTTCAAGAACGAAGTTCAAGGTTTTGTGGTTTCATCCTCAGAGACGTGTAGAATGCTCAACCCCCCTCGGTGAGGCAGCATGAGGCGTCTTCCGAGTCGAGTCTTAAGGCAGTCGAAGCATACTTTTATTAAAAACGTCAAGATGTGCTTCCTTCATCCAGCGTTACACGGACGGATCTTGACACGGACGGATCTTTACACGGTGCCGCCGCAAACCTTTTTTAGGGTTGGGGGTATGCAAGATTTTCAAATAATATGGCGCCATACGCGACTCAGTGCCTCTGTAAGTGCTTGCTCTATCAAGGCCTAGCACAGTGGCAGTGCATCAACGATCAATGGGAAATAATTCATGTGCTACATCTTGCCCTCAGCATTTGAATAAGTCAAGCAAACAAAAATTGACAGTATAAATGGCTAACTCGAGCACATCCTTGAAAAAAAAGCTTCATTTGGTAATAATTTTTTGGATGAGTAGTTGATATTTCCTCCATGCAAAGTCTTGAGTTCCTTCCCGGTCATCTCAACTCTTCTTCTAGTTTTTTTTCTGTTTCAAAAATTCTCTACAGATATTATACAGGATTGGTAGAGCTAACAAAATAGTCACAGATAGTGTTCATGTTTTGTGTAATCAACCACATACACATGTACATGAAATAACAAACTTGTGAAAATTTTGGCATAATCTGTTGTGTCAGTCAGGAGAAAATAGTGGAAACCATACACAATACTCAGCATGTAAACACACTGTTCTTAATTTTGGTTGTAACAACCAAAATCAGATGTTGCGGGTTTAAAAAAAAAGGTTTTCAGATACATTTTTTCTTAATATGACTTCATTTCAGAAGGAAATATTTCACACAAAAATGGTCCTAGTATGAAGTTCATAATCAGTAAGCTTTCAGACTAAAAATAAACAATGTTTTTTTATCCTTGCTAATCCTGTATATTACCCGTTAATAGCAAGTTGATTCGATTCAAATAAAATATTCACAACTCAAATGGTCCCACTCTTAATTTTCAGAGTGGCTCACAATGTGATAGATTGCAAACAATCCTCAGGAGACAGCGTGGTATAACAATTACTGTAATCCGATATAGTTCTATTTTAAACAGATCCACATGAATTTACGGTAAAACCAATCAACCAAATATCCTCCGCACGGAAAACAAACACGAGAGATCATCAACATTCAACTATCTGTTCAAGGGTATAGTATGCAACAATGACCACAACTATTTGTGGTGGAAGTTGTCATAAAAAAACCTAATATTTGAAGGAACGATAACTAAGGCAACAAACAGAATGAAGAGTTGTTCCGCTTGAAATATTATAACGGTGGAAAAAAAAAATGGAATGACGAAATGGACAACAAGCTATCTGTTTCACAATTAGAATAGTGTACATTGAATAAGTTTTTATTATTTTATTTTTAATGTTTCTTTGAACCTTTGGTACAGTTAGGCATACAGATGCAATAAAGCATTTGGTCAACATTGGTGATTGTCAAAGACAAGTATCCGCACTCTGTGTGACCCAACATAAAAAAACCTGTGAAAATATAATCTCAATCGTTCACCTGAATCACAAGAAAATAGTGAAAAACACCCTTAAATATTTTCACTGCTTTCAACAATATCCAAACCGACTTTCAGTCTCGCCAGATCGGGACTAACTGTTTTACTCATTTCTAAAAAATTATGGCATTTCAGGCGAAAAATACTGCACGGGAAGTACTCAGAGTTTTGACCTTAATTTTATTAGTGACAGGTCAGCTGGACCAGTTCAGCTTGTCATCTCACGATAGTCCATCACCTTTTTCAAATGAAATATACTAAGCGTTTCAAACTGAACTACATTGTAGCCAGGCGGACCAATTGGAGTGAATTTTGACTGGTCCTCAGGCGTTTTAACTGGCATTTTGACCAGCGGACCACTGTTTAAGGGAGAACACTGAGTTTTCCCACTACGACCGTCAGTATACCATAAAAGTTGCTGATAAAATCTGTGAATGTTTGTTTTGCGGACTTTACCAATGTCGTGCACATTATTTACCAAGAGCTACTTTTAGCATTCTCAGTTTATCAAACACTGTAAAAACTGAAATTGAACAAATCCTCTCACACACAAAAAATGACTTAAACCGATTTTACACAAACAAACAAATAAGATCTTAATTTAACAAATTATCTCTTGCTTCTTCACAGGATGATTGAAATCAAAAAATGTTGTTTTAACATTTCTGGGTCAAAAAACTACACCGTCCCCGTAGTTAACACATTATTAAATTTTTCCTGGTTGAAAAAAAATGTTCCTACGTGCGTCTGCAATTTTGGTCAAATATTAAATAGAGAGCAGACCGAACACACTTCTCTCCCTTTTTTTAATTATTTTTTTTTTTCCAACCAGAGTCGTCGATATTCTACAAAGGCTTATATACCAATACGTGTGTTAGTGGTCCTATAATAGTTCCTGACAGCGGTCCCAAGGCAACGGTAAATCTCATTAAATACAAATTTCATTTGGCGTTGATACACTATTTAGTTTTTAAAGGGACTGTACATCAAACTGCTTTTTTAAAGGAAGTATATTACTTCAAATGAGAAAGTCTGTCTAGTTTATTTAAGGACAAATTGGACTTACATCATTGTACATAAAATTGGTATTGCCCCGCCCTGTGATAAGCAATTGTCATTTGGGCCTACAGTCCTCAATCCTCCGCAGTCCTTCAACTTCATAAAGAGGATTTTGGAGGATTCTGGAGGGTTATCGAGTACAGGGCAAGTCGAAGAGTTCATGCTGTTATGTATGGGACATTCAGGAAGTGTAAACTTCTCAAAAGTTCCTCAGACAGTCATTGATTCCAAAGATTTTTATTTTAACATTGGGCACTTAAAAGAATTTCTTTTTGTTTACTTAGTCCTTAAAAAAATTACAGCATGTAAAAAAAATAATAACAAGTGTGTTACAGCAAACCACAGTGAGTAAAATTATATTTGACTCCTCAGGTCTGAAAATTTACACTGGACCCGCTGCCCGAGGCCAGTGACTTTAGCCTTGGGCCAGTTAGTAAACTCAGGACTGGACAAGTCCAGTGGTCTTGTGTTTTTCAATTAACTAACAGTACCCCCACTGTAGAATAGCAATCTATAATAAAACACAAAATTATGTTTTAATGATTATTTTGAGCCTGGTAAATTTTCTCTTTCAATTGTGTTGATAACCATTCTTAAAGGGGAGTGTATACCTTTGATAATCACTCCAAAAATTAATTACCATAATAACTTACTTGGCAAGAAGCACTGTAGTAGTTGATAATGTTGAACATTTTGAGAAAAAAAATCCCTTCCAAGGAATGTGGTTTTAGAGAAAGGGATTCCAAAACATTTCAATCTGAGAAATGTTTCTGCGAGAAACATTTCTTGAATTGTGTATTCCAATTAGGGATTATTCTTCCTGCCCGAGTGGTCACTAACGCTCCAGATTTTCGGCAATATCTCAAAAACTGCTGCCGCTTTAAAATGAAATTTTCACAGGTTAGTTTTATTGTATATCACCATTTATATTCAAAACCAAAGGTCTGCTTTGCCTTTAATAGCATATAAGACAAATGGGATCAATAAATCTTCTCTTTATAGAGCTTGTTCAAATAAAAACAGTTTACGGGTACATCTTATTAGATTCTGGTCCAGCAAAATAAGTTCCGGTCCAGTAAAAAATTTTAACCTACAAGCATGACAAGCCCTGCATTCTTGTGAAATTTTCCTCTAAATTTGCGCCCTGCCTCCTGAAAATTGTGCTTCAATATAATTCTCTGGACCTTTTATTGATTGTTGGTGAAATATTCCAGATTGACCACCTGTATGATGTACAATGTAGAACTAAAAAAATTGAAAAAATTCAATAATTCAGAATGTTTGTGTTTCTTTGAGCTGGAGGAAACCAATAACCAAACATTGTTTCAACAACCCGGTTCCAAATATTTCACTTCCGATGGGAAATAACGTTTTTGTTTTTTTAAATGACTCACCCAGAGAGATACCTCTCAAGATTGCCAATTCCTTAACTTATAAAATTTGTTATCGGGTTTTCACTTCCACCCTTCTCACGAAACCTCGTAGAGATCTGTGGCTACATGTACGTGACATTTATACCTAGCCAGCCTAGATGAATTCAAGCTTGTGGTAAATTATCATTCTAAAGAAATGTGGCTGTAATATAATTGAAAAAGCCTTGAAGCAGTCATGTTAATCTACCCATGCAGGAAAAAAAAGCTGTCCGCAATGTAGGTCGAAGAAGGTCGGCAAAGTAAATGGGGAAAGACAGCAACTGGGAAGGAACAAGTTGACTGAGTTTATACTTTACTTTTTCTTTTCAAACAAAGGATAGGGGTTCTAAAAATACAAAGAGTAAGTGGGGTGTGGTTTTTTTTCTTTTTTAGAAGACAAAACAAAACAAAAAACAAACAAATGATGGACAACTATTTGTGAGTTTACAGAGTTGTCATTAAGTCTTCGGAGAAAAATCTACCGAAGTCTCAAGTTTATTCGATCAAGTCTCAAGTCTTTATGGGCAAGATTTAAGTCTTTAAAGGTGAGTTTCAAGTCTCTTAAGGCAAACTTGTCCTCAAGTCTTCACGGGCAAGTCTCCAGTTAGTTTCAGGAAATCCCAAGATAGGTCCCACATCCCACAAGGTTCAAAATTCAGTGAGACTCAATCGCAGGTCACCGACATCCAGTTTTCAACCAATAAATTTTATGGCCAGTCCCCAGGAGCACCGATACTCACAGTAACCACGATATCCAAAGAACATCTACGTGCACCAACAAGAACACACAGCAGCAACCATCTTGGGAAAGCTGGAGCTATACTATTACTTCAACAATGCATTTTTAATAATTATTTCTAGCATACAGGTACATTTGATTTACATTTGATTTTGGTCAACCTCATTTATCCCATCATTTTGAATGAACCACCTTCACACCGCATCAGCCAAGTTTGGCCTGACTCATTCTCAGATCTCAGTTAACCTCTTGAAGTTGTTCACTGGTACTCAGTAACTTAAAGTTGCATCATGGCCCGATTTTCCCTGAAAGGAATTTTTTTCTCTGAACAAATTTTTGACAGATGATGCCTTTTCAAAGAAAAAAACATACTTGAACATTTAAATATAGTATGCCAAGATGCACAAAATGCAAAATTGTTTGTACATAATGGCTACTGGACGGGATCCCAACAAAAGGTCACTTTTAGATTTTAGTTTACTACTGTACTTATCACTTATTGGCGTGTTTTGTTTGTTTGTGCAACACCTTGAATCATTCATTAGCTGTTTCGTAGCGCAGCGCAGCGAAACAGCTCTTGTTTTCGTTAAAGTTTTTTTTATTATTTTTTTTATTTGTCTGTTTCAGTAAAAAAGGCTATTGACATAACGCACGTTCGGTCAAAGCGGCTTTTTGCATAGTTCCTAAAGAGCAATTACAATGAAACTTTCAGTGATGAAAGGCATTGGTGCAATAATGATCTCAAAACAATGAGGTCATGATGACGTCATCACCTGTCACGTGACGTCATCTTAAAGGTTTCTATTTTAAATATTTGAAAATCAGTAACAAATCAGCCACAAGAGACCGTAGGTTTTTGATTGCGGGATTGTATAGGGATAAATTAGGTCTTCATTTTATTCAGTGTGCGTGACCTCACATGACCTCTACTTCCGGTCGAAACCGGAAGTGCCTCGTTATTCAAAAGTGGAAATAGTTATGAAGTTGCTTTCAACTATGTTATTGTCTGGCAAGGGTGGGTAATTAAAAAAAAATACCGATGACGTCACAACACACAAGAGCGCCCTCTAGCGGCAGGTTGAAAACTGATCAAAATGGACTTTTTGAAGATGTGTGTGGTGAATTTTTGTGTATTCACTTCAAAATTTACACACATGTTGATCGTCGAGCAGCCATCATATGTGTGAAATTTCAGATCGATGACGTCATCGGGGGTCACGTGACGCGGCATTAAAGGTGCCTTTTTTAAAGTCGTATATCTCCCTAAGTGTTAGTGCGATCATGTTGAAACTTGGTAGGTTGTTGGATATTGGCAAGTTCTTGTAAACTCTGAAATGACGTCATGATGACGTCATCATATGATTTTTTATGATTTTTTGAAAAAGTTATGGCGAAACAGCTTGGCATTTGTGCACAAATGCAATATGTCTAGTTTTTTTAGCTGTTTCGCAGCATAGCGCAGCGGAACAGCTCTTGTTTTCGTTAAAGTTTTTTTAGCTGTTTCGCAGCAAAGCGCAGCGAAACAGCTCTTGTTTTCGTTAAAGTTTTTGTTATTATTTTTTTTTTTCCTTTTTTTATTTGTCTGTTTCAGTAAAAAGAGCCATTGAGATAACACACGTTCGTTCTAAGCGGCCTTTTGCATAGTTCCAAATGAGCAATTGCAATGAAACTTTCAGTGATGAAAGGCATTGGTGCAATAATGATCCTAAAACAATGATGTCATGATGACGTCATCACCTGTCACGTGACGTCATTTTAAAGGTTTATATTTTAAATATTTGAAAATCTGTAACAAATCAGCCACAAGAGACCGTAGGTTTCTGTTTGTGGGATTGTATAGGGATAAGTTAGGTCTTCATTTTATTCAGTGTGCGTGACCTCACATGACCTCTACTTCCGGTCGAAACAGGAAGTGCCTCGTTATTCAAAAGTGTAAATAGTTATGAAGTTGCTTTTAACGATGTTATTGTCTGGCAAGGGTGGGTAATTAAAAAAAATTACCGATGACGTCACAATACACAAGAGCGCCCTCTAGCGGCAGGTTGAAAACTGATCAAAATGGACTTTTTGAAGATGTGTGTGGTAAAGTTTTGTGTAATCACTTCAAAAATTACACACATGTTGATCGTCAGGCAGCCATCATATGTGTGAAATTTCAGATCGATGACGTCATCGGGGGTCACGTGACGCGGTATTAAAGGTGCCTTTTTTAATGTTGTATATATCTCCCTAAGTGTTAGTGCGATCATGTTGAAACTTGGTAGGTTGTTGGATATTGGCAAGTTCTTGTAAATTCTGAAATGACGTCATGATGACGTCATCACATGATTTTTTATGATTTTTTGAAAAAGTTATGGCGAAACAGCTCGGCATTTGTGCACAAATGCAATATGTCTAGTTTTTTATTATTTTTTTTTATTTTTTATTTTTTTTTATTTGTATTTTTCAGACAAAATTCGTTCTAAGCGGCTTTTTGCATAGTTCCTAAGGAGCAATTGCAATGAAACTTTCAGTGATGAAAGGCATTGGTGCAATGATGATTTTAAAACAATTATGTCATGATGACGTCATCACCTGTCACGTGACGTCATCTTAAAGTTTCCTTTTTTTTAATATTTGAAAATCTATATCAAATCAACCACAAGAGACCGTAGGTTTCTGTTTGCGGGATTGGGTGGGGATAAATTAGGTCTTCATTTTATTCAGTGTGCGTGACCTCACATGACCTCTACTTCCGGTCTAAACAGGAAGTGCTTTGTAATTCAAAAGTGGAAATAGTTATGAAGTTGCTTTCAACGATGTTATTGTCTGGCAAGGGTGTGCATTTAAAAAAAAAATACCGATGACGTCACGATACACAAGAGCGCCCTCTAGCGGCAGGTTGAAAACTGTTCAAAATGGACTTTTTGAGGATGTGTGTGGAGAACTTTTGTGTAATCACTTCAAAACTTACACACATGTTGACCGTCAGGCAGCCATCATATGTGTGAAGTTTCAGATTGATGACGTCATCGGGGGTCACGTGACGCGGCATTAAAGGTGCCTTTTTTGAAGTCGTATATCTCCCGAAGTATAAGTGCGATCATGTTGAAACTTGGTAGGTCGTTAGATATTGGCAAGTTCTTGTAAATTCTTAAATGACGTCGTGATGACGTCATCACATGATTTTTAATGATTTTTTTCGTTTTTTGCCCCTTTAAGTCATAAATTGCTAACAAAACGTGGTATAATCCAAATTCTTTTTAAAACAGGCTTGATACATCATTACTGCTTTGAATTCAAACAACTTTCATATTCAATTGAGTAATTTGAAAAAGTTATGGCGAAACAGCTCGGCATTTGTGCACAAATGCAATATGTCTAGTTTTTATTTGTCAGTTTCAGTAAAAAAGGCTATTGACATAACGCACGTTCGTTCTAAGCGGCCTTTTGCATAGTTCCTAAAGAGCAATTGCAATGAAACTTTCAGTGATGAAAGGCATTGGTGCAATAATGATTTTAAAACTAATGATGTCATGATGACGTCATCACCTGTCACGTGACGTCATCTTAAAGGTTTCTATTTTAAATATTTGAAAATCCATAACAAATCAGCCACAAGAGACCGTAGGTTTCTGTTTGCGGGATTGTATAGGGATATATTAGGTCTTCATTTTATTCAGTGTGCGTGACCTCACATGACCTCTACTTCCGGTCGAAACAGGAAGTGCCTCATAATTCAAAAGTGTAAATAGTTATGAAGTTGCTTTCAACGATGTTATTGTCTGGCAAGGGTGGGTAATTTAAAAAAATTACCGATGACGTCACAATACACAAGAGCGCCCTCTAGCGGCAGGTTGAAAACTGATCAAAATGGACTTTTGAAGATGTGTGTGGTGAAGCTTTGTGTATTCACTTCAAAATTTACACACATGTTGATCGTCGAGCAGCCATCTTATGTGTGAAATTTCAGATCGATGACGTCATCGGGGGTCACGTGACGCGGCATTAAAGGTGCCTTTTTTAAAGTCGTATATCTCCCTAAGTGTTAGTGCGATCATGTTGAAACTTGGTAGGTTGTTGGATATTGGCAAGTTCTTGTAAATTCTGAAATGACGTCATAATGACGTCATCACATGATTTTTTATGATTTTTTCTATTTTTTGCACCTTTTAGTCATAAATTGCTTACAAAACGTGGTATAATCCAAATTCTTTTTTAAACAGGCTTGAACGTCATAACTACTTTGAATACAAAAAAAACTTTCAAATTCAGTTGAGTAATTTGAAAAAATTATGAAGAAACAGCTCGGCATTTGTGCACAAATGCAACATGTCTAGTTGTATAATTGTCTTTGTATTCAATATTTCTCTTTTGTTGCTTATTTGTTTTGTTTTTTGTTCTGCGCCTCGGAATAGGGTCTTGTACACTAGATAGATGGCGCATTATAAATGCATTATTATTATTATTATTAAAGCTTATAGTATAACTTTCTTGAATCTATAAAAGTAGAGCCTATGTAAAATTAAAAATCAAAATGTTGGGGTCAAATCAGCAAAAAGGCTGGCTTAGCATCTAAAATATGGTAGTTATAGAAAAGTTATATAATATGGCACTTTTCTTAACAAAACAAGAACACAACTACAGTTTGTGTACTACTGCAATACTCTGGGTTCAATGCAGCGGCCTAGCCACGGGCACAGCGCCCCCCCCAGCAATATTCAGGTACCTCCCCCCCCCAACAACAAAATCTAAACATGTAGTGGCCTCAAAAAAAGGAAAAATATGGTCCCCAACTGAAAAGCAATGCGCCCCCCCCAAGTGAAAATATCCTATGCAGCTGGTGCTTAATGTATTTTGACAAATGAGATCCCCTGTACTACAATGCGCATTTTGATATTTTAAAACTCACAAGTGACTAGTATACATTGTACATTAAAAATGAAATATATATTGAATCTTTTGAAATGTGATCCATGTCTTTGCGACTGTTGACACTGTCGTCATGGGATTTAATTTAAAATAAATCCAGTCGAGCGCAACAGTCAAATTAGGTCAGGAAATGCAACGAGTTAGGAGATCATAGTGCGCAATAAAATTACCGGTACGACACACAGTGCATTTTAATGCAGACAGTGTTTCGAGAACAATAAACAACCGGCCTGAAATTAATATCTGAAAATCTTATTCAAAAATTATTATTCAATTTTAATTTAATTGAAAAAAAAATTATTTACAGTCTGAACATGCTGACAAATATCACACATGACAACTTTGAAAATCATTGACTGTCATCGAATATTTGTTTTAAAATAAAAAATTAAAAAATCACACAGTACAGTTTTTAAAACCAAACGATACCGTCAAGTGAAAAATCATTCCCAGGACCTTGTTTCACTTCAGATTTCTTCCACCAAACTTACAAAATTTGGGGCCAGAATTTTGGGACCAGAATGTCCCCAATTTAAAAATAAATCCCTAATTGAAACTCGAGCCCTGTAGACTACAGTTTGTACAAATGTATATGTCTATCCATTCTGTCCATTCCCTATATACTCTGACATAACAAAGTCATGAATTTACTACAAAGTGTGTTCTTCAGAATCAGAAGAAGACAACAAAGTTAGCAGAATTGCATAAAACAGAGTGACTGGAGGTTAATTATATAACAACTTTTAGACATCAAGGACTCAGGAATCAGTCACGGCTCTTTAGTGTCATTGTTACCGAAAAGAATGACCTTATTGTATGTGAATGACACTGGTAGTTGGATAGTTCATCAAGGTCTTGATACTGTTGGAGTTGAAACACAAGCCAGAACACAGTTAAAGGGGAGATTAGGTTTCCTGAAAATGAAACTTGAGTTGCCCCGGTTTGGAAATGGACAGAGGTCAGGGTAGGGAGGCCATGGCTTCTAATGCCGAGGGACCAATTTCATGGAGCTGCTTTTACTTAAGCACAACAAGTAGCTAAGAACAAAACAAGTTTATGTTTACCATATATAATAAGGTGACCAGCCAAAGTACAATTCTACTTATACCATCTGTGACTGCTATCCTGCTAAAAATACAAATTGGGCCTTGGTTTTTGCCTTGGTGCCCCCTTGGTTCCATGATCTGTCATAAATATCGCAACAGCCAAAAAGACATGGCACAGTACATCTGTGGAAGTGGGTGGCCTCGTACTTCAACTGGGCCTGGAACCTCTCCCTCTATGGACATAATGGACTTATGGTTTCATCCCAAGTGGGTTTCTGTCTATATCATCCTTCGCAAACTACTGGTCTTTGGTGAGATTGTTCCATGGGTTGAGCTCAGGTTGAGCTTCTAGCGAAGCTAACTATCCCCCCTCAGCCATAGGAACCAGTTTGTTTGTTCACAATGAACCGCCAATGTGTACAGCACCGATTAAGAATTTATAATTGTGCTTGTATTGTCATGGTTTCATTTACAGCCCAGTGGTTTATAGACACACATCCAGGTAGTTACCAACCATGTCAAAGTATTAAAAGGGAACTTGTTGATTCCTATTTAGTTGACTCGACCTAATGGGAAGTCTTAACTATTCGATGACCCGTAAAGTACTTATTTACTGGCTTGGACTTCAACCCTTTATGTAAAAAAAAAAAAACTACTTACAGCTGTCTCAAGGCTAAATAATATGCACTTTCTACCTGAGCTTAAAAGATAAAATTTTATAAATAGGGCGTTCTAATTTGCGTCAACTTGTTCAACAAAACAAGGTGCCCAAAACTGATCGCACACTACAACTGATGTAGTGATGACTGTGATGTGCAATAACTGTTCAGTGTATTTATAATGAACCTTGCTTTAAACAGCAGCAATTTGTTCACCTTTGCACCAAGACTAAGCATTTTAAAACAGCCTGTTCCCATTTTAATCAATCTTTTTCAATAGTTAGCACCCTCCCTTTTTCACTGATTTTTGCTCAACTTTTTAACATGTAGTCTGTTTCAATTTAACTGTGTACTTCAACAACCTGGCCATTTATCTAATAAAACAAATATGGTGTTTGTAGTTTAATGTTGTTATTAGGCCTATAATTATTACAATAGCTAAGCCAATTCACCCTTGAGGAACGAATTGTGATTTAAGTAAATAAAGATCATGTAAAAATATTCTAAATGAATGAAGCCTGTACACAAACCAAGGTAAAGAAATTGGATAAAAACATAGGCTGAGTGTCAATACTAACACACTGACGATACAAAAATATGTAGGCTACATATGTCCTCTGCATTCATTTAAATTTATCAGCAAATTGGTGTGTTTAATTTTAGTACCATTGAAAGTTTTAGGGCTGTAATAAATTCAGGGATGTGATAGGCTGTTGAACAAAAAAAAACTGAACTGTGAGCGCAAATGTTTACTTAAGTTTGGATACAATTTTGGCTGCCAAAACTCAAATTTTCAAATTTTTCATTTGAATTCTACAATGTTTTATTTTTTAATTTTTAATTTAATTTTTTTTTGGGGAACCACCTACTCAATGAGATGACCAGTTTCCACTAATCTACTGAACATTTCCAATCTAAAAAACATTGGATAGTACCTTTTAGTGAAACAAAATTTAAATTGACTGTTTCCATCTCAGCTTCATTACCCGCAGTTGTTGCTACGATTTACTGAACAAAACCTAAACACAAAAAATGTAATCTCCCTAGTAACTATCTTAGAGCCAAAGAGCAAGAAGCATGGTGCCCATTTGATCCGCACTGGACTACCTTTGTTATTCTTTTATGGCAGTCTGGGTGCCAGGCTATTTTCGCGAGTGCTTCCATGCATGGTGAGTTCTAGTTGTGTTAATCGTAACCCTGGATCCTCCCAACGGTTGTACACCAGGGGAGGGCCATGACCAAGACATTCGGGTATATATCGCTACTGTAGAATAAAAGTTGAGTGGAGCTAGCAGTGCAAGTATTATGGTTGTACAGACTGATTGGTAGGGGGAAAATATATAAAAACATGCATCTGCAGAAATTGAAAAAGATGGATGCCAATTTTGCTTTGAAAAAAAACCCAAAGATTCAAATATTGTATTTGTCATTTAATTTTGAATAAAGTAATAAACCACAAGGGAAACTGACTGTATAAATATAAATCAATTTGGAAGTTGACTAGAACAGAATTTCAACTTGCGACCTCTGGATTACATGCCGTTGCTCTACCAACTGAGTTATCTAGCCCTAATGTTGGCAGTCTTCTTCGCTCACCCAAAATTATTTTTAAAAATATAAAGACAAGAAAAACATTAAGTTAATAGTTTGGTTAATTTTGCATCGGGGATAAAGGATTCGAACTGCCTCTACCGGGCAATCTCGGTGGTCTAGTTGGTACGAGTCTTAGTAAGACACTGCTCTAGAATTGCAAAGGTCGTGGGTTCGAATCCCACCCAAGTAATATGCCTGTGATTTTTTTCACAGAACTTGGGAAGTATTGAGTATACAGTGCTCACACACATCAGTGTAAGGGTAAAACCAAAATTAATAACATTCAGTTATTTAAATTAAAATTTAAAAATAAAACTATGATTGAATAATATTCTATTCTGACAATCACTACTGTACTACTAAATTATTTTTCTACTACTAATAATATCCTGATTTCGGAATCACATTTTTTGCTTGAAAATTTGTCATTAATTTTAAAAGCACATAAATTCAAACACTTATGCCATGGCCAGTGATATTGACTATGCAAATGACAAGTGACACCATGTGACACTCAGTCACACTGACATGACTGACCATGACCATCATACAAACAATACATTGCATGGGAAAACTCAGGCGCGGCAGTTGAGCACGGTTTGACTTTTCAACACCGTACGTAAATATGACGAACAATCCAAATTGATAAATAAATCATGAAGTCTTCTTCAATCAAACGATGTAACAATTTCAGAAACTAAATACGGGAATCTCAACTTACCAGATATCCTACACTTCGCCTGCCCACGTATTCTCCAAACACTTTCACCTTCACACTGTTATCTGGTTATTAAAATATCCGCGTTTTTTATCATTAATTAGTGAATCGAGCCCTCCACTGTTGGAACGTAACAACGCGATATGAAAATCCATCGGTCGGTGGTGAAGAAAAACATACAGTCTGGTGCATCTGCAGGTGCACCATTGATAAACCACAAGTGTGCACGCGACCAGACTGAAATGAAAAGCCTGTCAACAACAGGCCGTTTTAAGTATAACGTGTAGTTAATGATATTCTTTAATTACACAACTTTCAACAGTTTTTGTGACTGAAAATTACTTCAACTTGACCAAAAAGCGAGACATCGTTTAGCTTATAATAAATTTGATGCAAAAGTTTGATTTGTTTTCTTTGAAGAGGTTGGTTTTTATTGAAACCATAACGGTTTCCCCCAAGCTATTGAACATTAATCATCATCTACAAGCTCACAGTCATGGAGACAATTTTCAAAAGTTTTCAGCTACAAACATCGTGTAAATAAACAAAATCAATAGAGGTCGCTGTTTACACTTTTGCTCTTTCCCTCTCAAAAGCAAACACGTTGATAAAGGCTGTTCCACTGGTTTTAGCCCCGTAAAATTTATTATTAATAACTATTTGTCTCTCCATTTCTAGATAAAGGTATACTAAGCAGGCTGGATTTTTAGGGATTTTTTCCTTCAAAATATTCAGTACCTTTGAGTGTTCATAAAAATACTTTGTGCAGTGTGTATGTCAAAAAAGTCAATGACGGCAGCAAAATCTTCACAAATAATTATTCAAATCGGACTGCTCTCCTTAGTATTTTAAAGTTCTTTATTTTTAAGCAGGGGTAGGGCCTACACTAGGGTATTCCGACAGTCTAAGCTTCCCATCGGCATCCAAAATTCAAGAGAATTTGGGAATTCAAATTTCTTGCAACTTTTCTAGGTAGGGAGTGTGTCTATGGATCTTGCCGCTCTGTGTCTTTAGATCGTTCGGTTATAGACAGTCTTGTTGATTATGATTTAAAGCTGTTTTGAGAATCACAACAATACATTGTGTTGATTTGATTTGGTTTAATTCAAATCATGATTAGAGTTTATTATGATAAAGAAAAAACAGCAAGAAAACATGGCACAAGTGTTAGAATAAAATGAGAAAATGAAGACAAGAAAACATAATTCCACAGATAACCCCAAGAAGGCCATTTCCATTTAGGGTCCTTAGGGGACGTTCAGAATAATCAATGGTTTTGGGTTTTTTCCCCCGAAAAGTTGTGGGTGGGTGGGTCAACAGAAATAGCTGAAAATCGAAATTCAGTTTGCAATTCAAATATAGGAAAAAAAAACAATTTTTAAGGGGAAAATACCCAGCTGGCCCTTCCAGATCGTCTGCCATGTTTTTTTACGATGTCATCGGTCAACCTTGTTTCGATAGACGACGTTCGTGCATGATGGGGAGATGACAACATTTCCTCTTCTATAACTACAAAGCTGCATTATAGAATCTATATTAGAAAAACTAGTTGAAAACTCCTCAGCCGGCCGGGAGAACATTGCCTAAAATATCTGCTTGATTTATGAGACATTACTTTGTTCTTCTGTATGTTTAGATGCTCCGCCATAATTATTTTAAAATCGGAATTTTGTGTGTGTGGGTGGGTCAAAACTAAATTCGAAAAAATATCGAAACAATTTCAAAATGCATCAAACAATCTATAGAAAACAGATCTACAAGCTTACTTCTCTGAGCCTCCTGCAGAACTTTCATCAATTTCCAACTATTTCTAACACAAATAATACAAAATAATACATAACATGTTTGATTCAAAACTAGGGTAATTGTATTAGTATTACGGACGTTTTTGGAGACCGGCTTGCTTTCGTAGTTTATGATGTTCATACTTTCTAGTTTCTGATTCTCATTTTTTCAGTCTTTGATATAAGTGATGATGATCAGTCTTCGTTGGTGAAAGAGGAAAAAAACTCTACAATAATAGAAAGAGGTCACGAGAAAAGTTATCAATCTCAATTGCAACCACAAACCTCCAATTCGTCCCGTACTCTGTGTGTCAGATGAATTGTCACTAATTCATCAGTTTTACATTATTATTGTTATTGTTATAATTTATGAATGGGATTCGTTTGTGTTATGGTGTTTGGCGTGGGGGGGGGGGGGGGGGGGGGGGGAGTCTGTCGAAACGAACCGGGACGCGAAAGATGCAAGTTGATGCCACAACCGACCAATCAGCGCCTGAGCGAAGAAACGGATAAAGATAGGCGGTCGCGGGAGGGCGCTTTAACGGTCGCTCAAAATCAGCTGGCAGTCCAACGGCAGGCGCATCTTTAGGGACAGGGGGGCTGTAGTTTAGAGCACCTTTTTACGATTTTACATCCCAACTTTTTCTTCCAAATTTATTTCATAAGGATGAAAGGTAAGTAGAAGTAATATGCCCGAGTTTCAATTAATGTCTTGTTAAGAAACTGGACTTTTTTTAACGTTGCAAGTTTTGGTCAGTGGCCGCGCTAAACTCAACGGTCAGTTTGTGGTTTATCGACCACCCACAATGCTGACCCCTCTCCGTTCTGTAGTGTGTCTGTGTGTTGGCATTTTTATCGACGTAAGCAGGGATTTACAAGTGTTTTCGAGTTTATTTCGTTAAGTTTAACATTTTTATTAAACCAACCTGTTCTCGAAAGTTTTAAAAATGAAAATACCTGTGACTGTTAAAAAGTGTTTATTTTGAATGATTTTGATTTCGAAAATGAATTGAAGTCGATAATCATGCCAATTCCAACAAAATAGGCCTAACAATAAACGGTGATCCCAATAAACACTGACATGAACAAGCACATGGCTACATGAATGCAGAAAACTTGTTTAAAAATTCTTAGTAGGTTTCTATTTGTTATATGGATCACAAACAAAATGAAAAACTTATGATTTATTAATTATGTTTGACTTTGATTGGGTCTAAACTTTAGAGTGTAAAAAAGGTGCATAGAGAATTTAATAAACAAACTGGCTGAACAACCTATGCGAAAACTGTACTCAAACTACTAGGCTAAACATGATAAACAAACATTTTTCTATCTGCCTATAATTATTTAAATCGTAGCTTGTTTGTGAGAAATGTGGAGTGTAAATTCTAAATATAAAATACAATTTTGCGAAACAAACAAAATACAAAGAAAGAGCGTGATTTAGGCACAACCATTATCTCAATTTTGTTAATCCATATTGTGTTTCTCAACTTCAAGAATGAAGAGGATTTTATTCATAACAAATTGTTTGTTTTTTTCCTTACGCAGGTGACTCAGTTACAAGGAACCGGAATCGCCGGCTGAGATCTTACACGTTGTGCAGTTTGCCCCAAGAAGTGCTTATTCAACTCTTCAAGTACCTTCCTTTAAAAGACCTGCTTAATATAAGACAAGTACGTGCTCCCCAAGACCAACGTGTTTGTTAAAACAAACTAATCTTCCCTGAAGTTTTTCTTGGATTTGTTTGCTGTTTTGTTTTAGTCGTTAAAACAAATCATAAATAAAATCAAAACCCAAAACCCACTGTTTCTTAAGGGTTTAAATTCTAAGCCTCCTAAAGGTATAGCAAATACCAGGAGAATAAAAAAATAGTTTAGGACTTTTTTATAAAATATTTCTGATCCAGTGAGAGTGCTGAGCTAAAAGACCTGGGCCCAATTTCATTGCTCTGCTGACCTTAAGCAAAGAATCAGCGCTTATGGAAGCAGGGAATTCCGCGCTTATGTCAAGCATATTTCACAGTTTAAGAGGGAACGTTTGCTTTCGGGCATGCGTACACCACATTACAAGGCATTCTTCGCTTACAGTGTAAGCGAAAAATGGTGATTGCAAGTGCAGAATTCAGCGGTAAGCAGAGCCATGTTATTGGGCCCTGTACAAATAGTCTAGTGAATATTTTCTTGAAATTTAAGCCCTGCGAAAATGATGATTGGATTTTCTTTTAGGTTTAAATTTGTCTCTTATTTGTAAAGCAGTTGTAAAACCCATCTATTTAAGAATTAAATGTATCATTATTTTCCCGTATAGGGATACATGTACATGTATTTCCTTATTGCAAACTTGATATTCCAAAATGTGTATAATTATGTGTATTTATATGTTTATAATATTGTTGTAACTGTAACTTGTTGTATTGTAAAGCGCATAGAGATGTTAATTCATATAATGCGCTATATAAATGTCATTTATTATTATTATTATTGATGATTCTGTTTGACTCATATTGTTTGTCGGACACAGGTGTGCTCGCTAATAAAATGGTTAATCGACAGTAATCCACGCCTGTGGACAACGGCTACTCTTGTTGATGAGTGGCCAAATGAAATCAACTTTAAACATTTTCAAAGGTAAAATAAGTCGATGATCAGGAATGCATTTTAAACTAAGAGTTGTCCTTCCTTCATTATTTGTCGACAATTTTGTCTGATCGATAAATGCATCAATCCAAGAGACTATCAAAACTTTGCAAGGCTGCATCCCCCTTTGACGTTTCATAAATCACCCCACATGATTATTCAAGAAGTCAGTTTTTAAAAACTCGTACCCAGGCCCGATACTCTGGTCTTGCAAGTGCAAGGCAGGTTTTCCTCAAAGAGCACCTCCAAGAGGGAGGTATGCCGACATACTTCAAATGGACACACGTCTGGGATCAGCAGATTTCAAGTCAGCTATGGGAGGCAAAAAGGCATTGAGAACTATCGTGATTTAAGGAATACCACTCGCAGTATATGAGGGAGATGGCAAGTTCAACTGGAACATTTCAAGGGGCACCAAGGCGATGACCGGGCACATGGAGGCAATCGCTGAAGTATCATGGCCTGCGTTATTCGTGTATCATTCCATCCAACTGCAGTCAACGAAATATTAAAATTTAAACCCTTGAAAGTTGTCTTACGGTTTGTAACACTTGAGCAGTTTTCTAGGTCAGCTTACATTTAATACGAGAAGATGAATCAAACCAAAACAAAAAGAGCAGGAAAAAACTTTGTTGTGTTACTATCTTTACAGGGCAGCTGATATGGATAACGTGGAGGCTCTAATCAAGTTGGGTATAGCATGCTTGTACAATGAAGGATGTAAGTATACTTCATACATGAGCCTCTTTCTGACTCTCGGTAACAGTTTTCAGGAAGTTAACCAAACAATTGAAGTCATTCAACCGTACAGTTTTTGTACATCGGATTAGTGGTTTCTCAACTGTGTATAATAATCATCCAGCCCCTCCCCCCCGTCTCTGTAATCATTGTTTACCCCCTTGCTTTTTCTGTGTGCTCTCTGACTCTCTCTCTCTCTGTTTGTGTACTTCCACTTGACTGCTTCTGTTTCACTTGTATACCTGTTTATGTGTTGTCATTTAGCCTCCAAGACAGACTCTGCCACTAATTATTTGTTGCAATAAAAATTATATTTGGTTCTTATTTTGCGTACTAATCTCAGTTCCTAGATTGGGGCGCTTTACAACATTTGTATCCCCGTTCATTGGGAATACTTAGACCATTCCTCGAACTTTCTCAACTCCCTGTGAGCATGGACATACGTGTACTGTGTACATGCATTCATGATATCATATTGCAGGCTGGCATATTTGCAGATATCATTCATACTTATAGAGGGGCGGGGGTTGTCTTAAATAGTAGGACTCTGTGTATATGACTTGAACATTCTTGAAAACTTTAGACAACCCTACAAATTGAACATTGGATCTGTAGGAAGGTAGCAGCTTTTCATTTCAATTTGTCAGTACTGCGGGCTGAAACCTAATGTTCGTATTTACAAACCAAAGAACACACTGCAATTATTTTGTTATAGCTCTGGCTGTGCTAATTGTCATTGCAATGAAATGGAAATTATGAGAGAGAGAGAAATATTCCCAAGTTGAATAACTACTTTGTCGTCACACAGCTTCACAAAATGTCTTTCAAGATAATTAACCTGTATTTTCCTATTGTGTTTGACGGCATCAGTGCCAGAGTCGTTTGACACGGACACCGAGGCCAAAGGTAAACATGCCGCCGAGTTCCTGTGCCAAGCGGAGAGACTCCTCAAAGGGGCTGACCCCTTCCTCTGGGCACTCATCAGACCCCCCTGGAGTAAGAATGGCACTTGCTGCAAGGCCACCGTCTTCAGGCTGTTGAAGGAACTGGGGAGCAACTATCAGGTTAGCAGGAAGAAATCAGGTTTTGCCAAACTTGAAAAGGGAAAACACGGAATTTCAGTTGATAAGTCTCAAGATGTAAACTAAGCTGTACCAACAAACTAAACATTTAACATTTTTGTAACTGGTTTTGTACGCATAGTTTTGGGGGACATTATGGTATACCAGATTTTCTATTCAATATGTGTTTATTTATTTATTTTTAAAATTAAGCTTCCATCGTAACGATTCCATTCCCTTTTGAATTACAATGTATAAAAATGCAACTATTGTCTCGTGTTGGCAGGAATGTGACCAAACTGTGCTGTACTCTGTCGCCAGAATAAGCATCATACTTCAGGTATTTCATCTCTTCTTTTATATCGTTTTATTATTAATTTCGTTCCTGTTATGATCACAAGTAGGATCCTATCAGAATTGGTCAAATTTCAACAGCAGAACAGTTTCATGTCACTTGCATCTGCTGAAGCTGTTTATTTGTGTAAGAGGGTCCCTCACGGTTGTTTCTTTTATGTTTTTGTTTCTGTGACTAAATTTTTGTGGTTTCGTTAACTTTTAGGATGACGACGAGAGCATTGACTCGGATTTCATGACAGAGGATACCAAGATGTGGTTGACGAAGGCAGCTGAGGTCGGCTCCCACAAAGCCGCCCTACAACTGTGGCAATACAACGAGAGAAACTGTAAAGTAAGCTACGGAACCTTTTTACGCACAGTAAAACAACATGACAATCTACATAGCAATCTTTCCTTAAAGGTAACAGTGGTCCGCTGACCAAATGCTGGTTTCAAACGAAACTAAGGACCAGTCTAAATTCTCTCCAAGTGGTCCAGCTGGCTACTTGTAGTTGAGTGTTGTAAAGCATCCCTACTTCATATGAATTATGGACTGGTGAAAAAAGCTGGCGGACTTGTACAACGAGAAGCTAACAAATAAATGAAGTCCGGGCTCTGTAGCTCTTTTTTAAACATGGTCTACTAAACACTTTGAATCAAATCCAACTTGAGTGGAGTCTATTCATCTCCAAATAATAATCTTGAGCTCTAGCTAATAATCGCCTCGACTAATAATTTGTCTTTACAGGATGCGGCTTCCAAGCTTGACAGAATACGACAACTCAGGGAGATGGTGCAACCTCACGGATCCAAAGTATCCAAGGTGAGACTTAGTTCAGTTTGTTGATTTTGTTGGGCGAGGTTTTGAGGGCGAACAGTTTGGTTGGGAGTAGCATGTCCGTGTATTGAAACTTTGGATATATGCGTTGTTCACGCCATAACCTGCGCTCATTAGATTGTCATATTACTCTACTAGATTAACAAGCGCCGTTAATCCACATGATATCATATTGCATGCTGGCATATTTTATCAATCATTCAAAATTGTAGTGGATGATATTAAATATAGAGCTGCCAAACTCTACCTGATTCTGCAGAAAATTCCCTGAAAATTGAAAAATCTTTCCATGTTTTGATGAACCAATCTAAAAAATCTCCCATATTTTGGAAATTGTTTCCCAACTCTAAATATCTCCCTGATTGCAAGATGCGAATGTTGGCAGCTCTGGGAAATTGTCAGACACCTGGTTTTGTCTAAAAAAATTTATCTCTTTCACTGGACATTTTTCTTACAGATGGAATTGTACAATGCATACGCTCTGGGCAAGTTCGGAGGTCTTCTCCCCCACCAGGCCGCTGAAGCTACCAGGGCATACATCCGAGACTCGATCCCAAGGAACTCACAGAAAATCTTCAATGTGCAGTCAAAACTCAACAGTGCAATGAGGTAAAGTGTTATTACTCGCAGGTAACGTCCCCAAGATGTTGGTTGCCTATACAAGGTCATGAGTGGTAAGGGGTTAGAACAACACTTCTTGTTCCTGGGTAAAGAGAAGCCAATCATGGTGAAGTATCTTGCTCAAGGACTTGTACACCATAAAAACTGGTCAGATGGGGATTTGAACTTGGAACCGCCTGGGCTAAGGTCTCTTGGACTAGTGTCTGGTGCACTGTGTACTACTGAGCCACAAAACTCAAGTTTGCTGTTGCTAGAGCACTAGTATGGTACTCCGTTGATCAAGGATTCGAATCCTGCCAGTACTGTCTTGTCAAAATACTTATACTCGCCCACTTGCAAGTGAAGAGTGTACGTGCATCGTAAGATCTAACCGTACATCTATAGAGAATGAACAAGAATTCTTAAAAAATTTATAGTAGTTTCCTGACCACTTACTGGCCTGATTCATAAGATTTTGATTCTGATACTCTTCTGACAGATACATCTTAGTGGACTGGCTGGTGGAGGTGGCCGGGATGAAAGGCTACTCCTCCCACACGCTACACATGGTGATCAACTGCATCGACCGGTACCTCATGCACCAACCGGTGTCCAGAGGCAATCTGCAGCTGGTTGGCATTACAGCCATGGTGCTGTGCTCAAGGTAAGTTGAGAGCCCCTGCCCTCCATCTCCCCCCCCCCCCCCCCGAGCCACCTCTCAGCTCATATGGGATGGACATTTACATCTCTGCCCCTCAGTCATCGTACCAGAGCACCGTGCTATCCACAAACTGCTCAATGCAGCATTCCAAACAACAGCAACTTGTATAAATTTTGTAAATGGGTTGGACTGTTTGTAAGTCTTTTGTTGCCTGCAGTCGTGATTGTGATCTGTGGGTTGAGTTTGGGATGGTTGATTATTAGTCACTCACTCACTAGTCTCTCCGTGCCCCCTGGCACATAAGGCCTCAACAACACCGAACCATTCATCCATTCATCTCTATGTTTGGCTGTACGTCTAGCGTCATTCCATGAGTTGGACCCAGCCAGGTTTCTTTCTCTATCATTCTTCTCCATAGTTGTTTTGCGGTCTACCAACCGATTAATAGTCCAGTGAACGATTTTCCTTAGTACAGCTTTGAGAAATTACTACACAAAATCTAACAGTTGCTACTCAAAAATCATTATCAGTCATTCAACAGATGGCATTGAGTGTGCACAAAACACGTGGGACAAAAACCAGTCCCTAGAGTTACCATAGCGAGCCAAGCAGCTGTGCCGAGCCACTTTTGTCAAACATGTGGCCGTTTACCAACCCCTCAACCTAGTGACTGGTATGAAAACCCAGCTAACAAATCCCCGATGATGTATTTTTTTGTGTGCGTGTAGAATGTTGGAGCCAGACATCGTTACAATTAGGGAGGCAGCGTGGTTGACGGACGGCACTTACAAGTACGAGAAGGTCGTCAGGATGATGGGTGACATCTTAGCGACCCTCCATGGAAAGATTGACGTGAGTTCAAATGGCCTTCTTCAAGACAGTCTAAAACTAAGTCATTCACCAGAAAAATATTATTCCTTTGTACAACTTCAGTTTGATTGTAGGAAGCAAATGTGCTTAACTACTTCAGAAACATTCATCCGTTCGGTACTACAAGGTAGCGGTGGACAATAGTATCAGGATATTGGCAATAATGAGGAAAACATCAACGATATCAATTTTGGTTTGGAAAAGATATTGACAAAATAGGGATACCGCCACCATAGGGATGGATAACTCAGTTGGTAGAGCGCCAGCCATTAATCCGGAGGTCGCAGGTTCAAGTCCCGCTCTAGTCTATTTGTCTTTGTTCAACCCACAATTATAAAAAAAAAAAAAAAATTGTGGTATTTTACTTGAGAAGATCAGAGCACCGAGTGAGACTTTTCGGCTGATCAGCTGATTTCCTCTTTTTCTCCCTTTTTTTTCGGTGCCAAAGTAAACTGAAAATCACTGCAAAGTTTTTGCGAGGCAAACTCCTCTGTTCTGGAAAAACAAAGTTACATGTCTGATACAGTGCTCATCACACAACAGTGCTTAGTGTTTGTGCAAAAACAATGTATCTAGGTTTAAAAAAACATGTATCTCGTATGAAAATGCTCCCTGCACAAACGTATCTCTGCGCATGCTTGTTTAGTATTTCAATCCCGCGCGTAACGCAAGTGATATTTTAGGACATACAAAGTTTTGGCACTGTTACGATAAAGTGTATGGTATCAAAACAGTAAATCTTACTCCAAATGAAGATTTAGTTAGTCATAAAAAACAATACACCCAAAAGTGTTTTACAACTTTGAATGAAGTTCCGTGGAATATATAATAATTGTAACTTTGGTAAATTGAACATTGCGGTAAAGGGAATCAAATCGTTGGACATTTATACAGATAATTACTATAAGTGAAATTGTTGTGTTTCCTGTTAGATGCCATCCATGTGGGAATACCTGATCCTCTACTTCCAATTAGCGGACGCCGATCGTAAATTAAAATTTCTTGCGTTGTTCATCAGTGAGCTCACGCTGCTCCATGTTGACTTTGGCCGGTACTCGTTAGCGCATCAAGCGGCCAGCGTCTTCTACCTAGCCAGAATCAACTCGGGCTGTGGTAAGTTATGATGAGAAAAGTAGAGGACGAAAGACTTTGACGCAATATTGTCAGTAAATTCTGTTTTTGTGAGGGTTTCCTTTATAGAATTTATTTTCCTTTGCATGAAGTGACTTTTTAAGAAAAATTCCCTGAGATGTAGGCCGTGGCTTGATTTCACAAAGAGTTAAGATTGATTTGAAAGTGCAAATCAATCTTAATTGCTGAGGAAAGTGTGATGTCACAGTACAAACCACTATGGTTATACTGACAACTCATTTTATGATAAATCTCGGTGCTTTGTGAAATTGACACCAAGAGTTTTATTTTAGGATGTGTGGTGCCGTTTTTATTGCAAATGGCTCATCCTTTTTTTGTTGTTGAAAATCTGAATATTCTGAAGAAGTGCCAAGGCCAAGACAAAGGGGGTTGGAGATAGACTGCATGTGACTCCAGACCTTGGGGATGAAGGTTAGAAACCTTGACAGTGAAAGCAGACCTTCATGTGAAGCATCAGTAAGAACACCCTTTGTGTCCTTCAGCTAGACTCTTGCCGAGACATCAGACATACCGTATGTCCCGTACGTTGTGTAATGCACGCATAAGAACCCAGTACACTTGTCGTTAATGGAAGGGGGTTCACCTTGGTGTTTATGACCTGGGCCCAATTTCATAAAACTGCTTAAGCACAAAATATAGCTAGGCACAATGAAATCATGCTTACCAGAATAAGGTTACCAGCCAAAATATCATTCCACATGTATAATTTTGCTAAGAAGAAAATAGGGCACCATTAGCTCTATGAAATGCGGCCATGATTGGTTGCAGACTGCGCCGGATCACCTTGTATAAACCCTTACGAGGTGCTACATAAAAGGTTCTCATAATACAAAACAAGCTCTGGATACCAGGGCCCAATCTCATAGAGCTGCTTAACAGCCGATGTTGTGCTTACTGTGCGATTTCCATTTCATAGCGCTGCCAACCGTAAGCACACAAAAAGGCATGCTAACCTTCCGGTGTTTACTGTATGAAAATGAATGACGTAACAATGCAAATCCATGGTGAATGCGCAAGATGGCTGCCTAATTTTCTTGCTAACCTGTGAAATACGCTTACGCTTAAGCAAATTTTTCTGCTATAGTTGGAACGAAAATTTGCTTACCGTTAAGCAGCGCTATGGAGCACTTTGAGGTGGCCTTCAGGAGTAGATAAGAACTAGGTGTTGTTATAAATGTTTCTTGATTCAACCATTCAGATACACCGTGGCCCCCCAAGTTGGTGGAATACACAGGCTTCAAACCCACGGATCTTGTCCAGTGCACACTGCACATCCACAAGAAATGGTATGTCAACTCCTTTTTAATTTTTTTTGTAATCATTTTATTTGTTTAACCTGGTCATTTTTCAAGTCTTGCTTTGAAGTATGAAATGCAGAGGATGGATACCAAAATCTTTTTTCTCAGAAAAACTCAGATTTGGTTAAACCCTGAAATCTGAAAATGAATCTGTCTTGTTCGGTTCAGTTTCAACGACGAGCCCCTGTCGGACCACCGCGACGTGAAACTGACGGCCGTCCAGCAACGATACGCAGAAGAGGAGTACCTTGAAGTCAGTAAGAAGAAAATATTGGATCACGCGGCTCTACGCGCCCAGCTGTATGCAGAGGACGACGACATGACAGTAGATGAGGAGAGCTGCTCGTTGCCTGGTACCCCAACTCCCTGCGGTAGAGTGGAACCATTCCTCATGTCACCGTCTAGGAGCTCCAGGTCAAATAGGTGAGAGGTCATAGGTTTCAGGTCATAGGATACAGGCTATAGGTTGTCTAACCACTAAACTTAATCCTCAAAGTTCCCAGTGGGACATAAGGGGCATATTAAACCACTGAACCTCCTTTAAAGCCAGTGGTTTGGCTTTGGCTCCGTTGTCCTTTTTGAGGTCAGTTTTGAAAGTCGCAAATATAAAACAGTTTGAATTTGGAGGTACAGTCTCCTTTTAGAAAGTTCTGCTATAACCATGCCAATTGTGTGATTTTAGAGGAAAAAACTATTTTTGTTTTCCCCTAAATCCTCAGACTTTCGCAAGCATCCAAAGATGACCGGGGAGACCTCGTCACCACACCAACCGGGGAACTCTCCACGGATAACCTGGAGCGGAACGGCCACGAGGCAAAAAACGAGAGCTTCATGTCCCTGGAGTCGGGCTACGATGGCGATATGGAGAGCGACGCAGAGGGCGATTCCATAACGGACACAGTTCATAGTGAAGGTACGCTCTGACCATTACAGACGTAGTCTGACATTAGAAACCGATAGCGATCTCTTCTAAAGCATATCTGAGTTTACTGGAAACTCAAAAACAGGTTGATCAAATTGTTCACTTTCAATTTTTTTTACATGTAAATGACAGGTTGAAAACTTGGAGTTCAAAAAACACCCCAAAACCCACCTCTGGTTATAACAATATGCTCAGAAACATGAACTCAGAAACAACAGAAGTTTCATTTAAAATAAAGCAGACTCTAATTTTTTGGGAGCATGTTGCGTCATGTGTTGTTTCGGAGAGAAAATGTACAAACAAAATTACTCATTTGATGAGACGTTTGACCCAAAACTAATCAAGCAAAAGTAATAAAAACGCATTCAAAGGCACTGGTTATGAGGAATAAATATTATCAAATGGTTGGAAATACAAACGTGAACAAGTGTGTGTTCAGTTTCTATTGGAAGAGAGTGTTGTGAGTAATTAATTAGAAACTACACGTACTTGGTGAGGACGCCACTACTCAACTACTCAATGAAACTACTCATGTTAAAATATACTCAGTCTGGACTTAGGAACTACTCGATTAGAAACTAGTCAGTTAACAACTACCTATTTTAAAGCAGGAAGTTACTCAATTAGAAATTTCTCAATAAAAAACTACTCAATAAAAGTTACTCAGTCAGAAACTACACAATCAATTCAAAACTGCTCGTTTTGAAATCAGTCAATTAGAATTGTTACCTAGGATGAATACAGTTTTTTGAATTGAATTGAATTAAATTAGAAACTTACTCAATGAAAACTACTCAATTAGAATTTGAAAGGTTTAAAAATTGAAACAATAACCTTGTAAACTGCTCGCTGCTTCTGTCAAAAACAGTGCTGCTTTTTGCAAATATCTCTCACAAATTACTCATCTCGAAGCTTAACACTGCCTCAAAATTCATTTTTCTTTTCCCAAAGTTAATTAACTGCCATTTCCCACTTTTCAACAGCCTATCACATCCCTGTTAATAGTAATTTCTAATGCCCTAGCCCCTCAGTGTTTCTTGCATCATCATAAATTCTGGTTCATACTTCAAGCGAAAGTTAAAGTGAAAACAAAGTGAATTTTCTTGCGTCACAACTGAAAAAATCCCAGCTTGTACCAATTATTGCGTCATCAAAATTGATTTTGCATTCGCTTCATGGTCTGAAGTATGAACAGGGCTTAACTACGGCATTGCCAGCTTCCATTCCATTAAACTTTTCTCACAGAGACCTGAACAGAACACAGTTGGTTAAAAAAAAAAAAGCAATCTCTATTACACATTCATAAATAAACCAGTTCCTGCGTTTTTCCCATCCCCACCCCCTAAAACAGAACAGGAGAAATGATCTGAAAAAGAAAAAGAATTTCACTAGAAAGGCCCAACAATTGGCAGCCTTCATTCCAACCAGAAAGTCACATTCCAGTCATTTTATAACTAAGTTTGAACTTTTTGAGGACTTGTTGAAATTACCGATACAGCCCTTCAATATGTTGACTTTCAAATACACAAGAGAACCAATTACCAGCAGTTTTGCAAACAGTTGACACAGGTCGTGGTTGTATTTTGTCCAGATTCTCTGTGGGTGATACCAGCATTCGATGCCCGCTTGCCTAAAGCTACCCCCTCCTATCGCGCCTGGATATCGGCCTCCTCGTCCACCGCTGCTGCCTCTACCTCATCTCATCACGCTACTCATCTACCTCAAACTCGACCCGCCCCCGCCGGTTTGCCCCACGTCACAACAAACAGTGCAATCCCAATTTACCAGTCAGCCGCCCCCACCGAGGAACGAGAAACAAGATGCGGCAACCGAGACTCTCCACCGGCAACTGTTGCCATGCCAGCCGTTGCCATAGGAACCCACAATAAAACGAATGCAATCATCACTGATAACAAACCGATCGCCCCGCAGGTTCAAAGAGACACTTCTCAAGTCCCGTTCACTGGACAGAGCTTCAAGTTTGACTCGAGTGGAAAGCTGAAACCCCGGTCGCCGCGACGACCTCTGAAGAGATTAGAGAACAGCCCAAGGAGGCGAGACTCCAAAAGGCAGTACACTGGGATCGGCAGGAGAGAGCAGGTGACACGAGAGAATGCTCAAACACTAACGTGATCGAAGGGATATTTACAGGTCATAGGTCACTGTGGTGAAAGAGACTGTAGATGGTAACAGGAGTGGTGTATCGTCTGCAAAGGGCACTGTTAAAAAATGTGAAGGAAGTTTTGGGGGTGGGAAGACATTTTGCTGCAGAAGGGACTTTCAGGAACACTGGACCATTGCCAGTTGAAGTAAGTCATTTAAGTAGACCAGATTGAGTCTATTTATAATAAACTACTCACTTTTCAGCAATATTTGTTTATTTATCCGATATTCATTTCATTATTCCTGTCTAGCTGTATTGTCAAACAAAAATTCAATTCAATTCAATGTTTTCTTGATGTATTTATCACAAACGGATTAATCATTTTTTTTAGGATTGTCACGGAAGTGTGACCCATACTTGATTCAGATTCACAAGATCCTATTTCTTTTATCACTTTCTTTTCCAAACCATGTATTCAAAGCGCTTGCATTTTATTCATTCCAGTTATTAGTAGTGGGAGACTTTTGAGGCGACATCGGGGGTCGCACTCACGGGTCCTTTTCCATTGTTCTCAGTGACGAGAACTATAGAAAAAAACAGTGAGTGGGACGCCTGCTATCTTCTGGAAAGTCTCTCATTGGTCGACTGAGATTGGTTAAGGATGGAGGGGGGAGGGGCGGAGGTTGATTGTGGAAGTGGGATAGAAAGTTTGTGAGATTTAAACAATTTGGTCCACATTATAGTAATAATGTATCTCTTACCATCAAACTTGCTAAACATTTACCCCTTACCTTCCCAAATCTTTCTCTGTCCTCTTTGCCAACATGAAGGATTCAGAAGGAAGGTCTATAGGCCCATATGAGAATTGATTATCACTGTGTGGGGCATTCCAAACAATTGGAGTGACATAGGAGGATTGAGGTCACCCATTGGCTAAAAAGGCCTTGGTGTGGCCTTCTGTACACAAGGAACACGGTGTGCTCAAGTATGGGAACTTTTTTTTTTTTTTTTTCCTTGGTTTTTTCTTGGACTTAATATGTTTATAATTTAGTGTACAAAAACATTCCACTCTATTTGTAGTTATTTTTATATTCAAAGCCAGTTAGAACTGACTGGTCAGTGGTCACACGGTTCCTGAAATTAAGCTCAAAATCAGTGGGATTTTGGACTCAAATTTCAAGTTATAAAAAAAGAAATGCCTGAAATGAAGCACCGATGCATTTGAAACCATCCTCTTTGTGATTTTCATTGGTTGTCATTTTGGCGGTTTTTTTTTTTCTTTTTTCTCTCTATGCAAAGAATGAAATAAATAAAAGTGTAATTTTTTAAAACTTTAGTTTTATATAAATAGACAAATAGTTGAGAAGGGGAAATGGGCAGCCAAAGTTCAAGATCGGTACATTCTGTCTTTCAGGGTTTTTTCAGGGCTATAAATGTATTTTGTTTTGTTTTGTTTTGTGTATAATATTTCCTACTCTGTTGTCCCACATGTACTGCATCAGGCTTGGTACTTTACGGAGGTCATTATCTTTGTGCCCCTGGTCATTGCCTTGGTGCCCCTTGAGCTGTTCCAGTTGAAACTCACATTTACCTCATTTCCTCATATGCATCACAAAAGCAGAGTTAAGTTATTAAAAAATATTTGTTTGTGTCTAGTGCAAACAGGCTTGATATCTGAAAAAATAGCCTTTATGTGACCTGCATAGAAACGGCACATTATTGTTGAGTCACAATTTCTCGAATGCACACATAAGCTTATAAAACCCAACGGTGCCAGAAGAACGATTTAATTAAAAGCCAAAAAGAAGAACTTTTTTGCACTGATGCGTGAATTTAAAACTTAAAGTCGTCACATTTAGTTACTTCAGTCATCCGTCAAATCAATGCTTCCAGCTTGTTTCCATCAGTACAAGACACCAATAGAAAACTACATTAAATATATATTGTTAACAATGAGAGAATTGAAATGATTTATTTTCATTTGGGAAAACCAGACTCTACAACATGTATAGAGGTTCAGATTCTTTTCATATAACTATTCAAGTTATCTTGAGAGAATGCCTTTTTTTTATTGTGTCATTGTATTTCTGGAGAGAATTTGTAAATGATTGAGGTATCAGCATTTGCTCCAAGTTAGGAGAAAAGGGTGTTTTATTGCTCACTGGTGATCATACATTTCTTGTTTTTGTAAGCAATGATAAGATGATGAAGAAAAAAAAGATAATGGAAAAGAAACAACTGTTGCAAACTGTTTTTCTGAACTAAAGTGAACTGAAAGAAATGCAAAAATGTAGAAATGCAAAAAGTGGAAATGACTTCATGTTTCTCAGAGGTTCAACAGTGGTCTGCTGTCCAAATGCAGGTTAAAACAGCAGGAGACCAGTCAAATTTGTCTCCAAGTGGTCTGTGTCCAATTTCATGGCTGAGCTGCTTACCGTAAGCAAAGAATCGGCACTTGCTACAGAAGCATATTTCACAACTTAGCAGAGAATTTTTTGCTTGTGCGCATGCGTACTCCACGTTACTAGGCATTCTTCGCTTACACAGCTAGCGCAGAATTCGGCGGTAAGCAGAGCCATGAAATTGGGCCCCGGTTATACAGTTCAGTTTTGAAAAGCATCCCTGGTGTATGTGAAATATGGACTGGTGACAAAGCTAACTGGTCCTGCTCGCTAGTCACTGAAATATGTTCGGACAACTCAATGTTCAGAAAACTCGTTGTGATCTACACACTAGGGTTAGGGGTTAGGAAAATACATTAGTTTGTCAGAATGAAGGGATGGATACAAGCTTTGTGTTTGTCTGTTTCTTTGTACCATGCACAATGTTCTTCCTAATTTAATATGAGGATTTCTAATTTGTGTTTTGGCCTTTAGAAAATCGGAAAGATTTTTATTGAACACCCTAAAAAAGTTCTATAAAAGCCCACTGTTCGTAGGTTATTCCTTGGGTGACTGTTCTATGTTCAGACACCCCTATAAATGTTCTGACAACCCTATGTTCAAATAACCCCTCGTGATCTTAGCGCTAGGGTTAAGGGGAGGGTTAGAATTGGGATTGGGGAACTACATTAGAGGTGTTGGAACATGTGGTGTAACCATCCGTTGTACTCAATAAAAAATCTTTTTCCATGGTTCATATATCATGCATGTTGTGCTCATTTTGGGAAAACGGTTTGTACACATTCTGTTTACATTAATGTAATAAAGTAAAGAGTTCCAACTTCCAAGGACAATTTAGCACAAAAATAACTCTAGATATTTATTCATGGTGTGAACAACCTTGCAAGGGAAGTGTATTTGTTTTTTTCCTATTTTTGTAGTTTTACAATCTTCGTTTAGTTCTCTTAATTTGACATTCTTAAGAAATAGTATAGAATCCAGGACATGACTTGTTGGAATCCCACATGGGAGGTGTTTAATTGAAGGTATTTTTTCTTCATTTTTTTATTTTTACCTTTTGGTTTCCCTGTATGATTTGTTATAATAACAGAACACTGCCCAGTGGAAGAAAAAAAACTATGTTTGGAAACTTGTGTCGTCTTCTTTTGAAAAGAACTTCAGTGTAAGGAATTTCCCCCCAGTTTTCTCTCTTTTTTTCAAACCCTACCGTACACTGCACCATTTGATTTTCTTTTGTAGGAAAAGTCCAGTAAAAAAATAACATACCGGGTACTTTTACCATCACCCTCAGTTTGTTATTTCTGGTGTACATGTACACTGCCACTCTGTTTTGCCCACTCTCCCTTTAAAAGATTTGACTGAAGTTGGATAGGTGCCAGGGGGCAGGATTGAGTTGCCATCCCAGGAAGATCAAGTTCAGAGGTCAGGCACAATTATGCAAATCATCAACTGGTTTATAGAAGATTGTGACGCATGACAATGCCATGAACTAGTGAAGCTACAAAATGCCTATTGCCTAATGCAGAATGACTACAGTGCAGAAGAACTAAGGAACTCTCGAGAATTTTTTAAAAAAAGTCATATTTATATTAGGTATCACACAAATGTTAGTGGAATAGGGACAAATATCATGCATCTGCGTCTCATATCCAACGATGCCAAAGGCCGGGTTGGATATGAGAGGCAGATGTGCTATATTATTCTGTTTTCTATGAGCATGCATGTGATGAGTTCATCTTGAAGAAAACTTAATGGGGTTTCATATTGGCCGTTTAAAATAGGTGAATATCAGAATTGAGTATTCAAGTTTGCTAGAAGATAATGACCTCATAAAATGACTAAGTAGAAGTCGTTTTATGACTTAGTGCCAATTAAGTCATATTTATGAGCTAGAAATGTATCATTGAGATTGAGGTATGACTTGTACTAAATTTAGTACAAGTCATACTTCAATCTCAATGATACATTTATTATTAATTTATAATAATTATGAGATAAAGACTTAATTATGACTTCATTTTTCTCTCTCAATTTCCCTTTAATGCTCCCATAGTTCAGACAAGCGGCATATGCATTATTGGAGAGCTGCATGGTATTACTATTATCATGCGGCTGCTGCCATGTTTGTCATGCACCATGTGTTCAACATCAATAAGGAATACTGATTTTCATCATTCCAGATGGAGATCAGACTACTTTGCCCCTCCAGCCTTGGTGGAGTGTTATTTGAATCAGAGTGAGGGGGAAAAATTGCGGCACCCCACTCCTAAATCAGGCAGTTGTCGGAAATTGTGCACTCGGATTGAAAGTGAAGTCATGAAAATGAAAGTGAAAAGTCAAACATTTGCCATATCAAAAGGCCTAAATTAGGTGTTAATTGAAAGCTCTTATTTGCATCTATTTGTTGGGCAAATAAACCCAGTTTTTGAGTTTTGGCACTCGCCTCACAAGCAGAGACAGAATGGTAACCGTAAGCGCAGAATTTCATGGTAAGCAGGGCTCAATTTGCATAAAAGCACAAAAAGTAACTACGCACAAAAACAATTTTGCTTACCAGAGTAAGGTTACCAACCAAAACACCATGTTACACTGTACCATTTGTGACTGGAAACCACTTATATTTTGCTTAACAGAATATTGTTGATACTATCTGCTTTAAGCAGTTTTATGAAAATGGGTCCCTAGTCGTGGAAGGTTCTCAACTGAAAAAAAACCACCAGCAAAAACCCTAAACACAGCCATATAAAGGTGTACAATACATTCATCATTGGTTAACAAGCACTTTGTGCATGTTCACACAAATTTTATTAGGAAATTGCGAAAAAACAAAACGAAATAGAACTTTCTCGTACATGTTTATGGAAGTATTTCATAATGCGATATTAATGACAAAAAGCTTAATGATTCAAAATAGCCAATACATGTACTTATCACTTAAGCCTGCCACCAATCCTTTATATGAACTTTTTAGTGTACATTCTAACTTTGCAAATTTTTTTCTACCAATTTTTATTATCCCATAGTAGTCAAAATGTCTGTAAACAAAGTATATACATATATCAAGCAGACATTTTGTTTTGCTGAAGATCTTATCGCTTGTTCACTCATAATTTGAGAAAAGGTGCAAAATTGTAAATTCAGGACACAACCTTGACTGTTAACATTTCGGTTACAAAAACCAAGGAAAATTGTTTGCACTGTTGGCATTCTGATTTGTACTAGGTCGCTATGGTCCTTTCACTTCAGTAAGGGCCAGCTGTGGATGCTGAGTGCATTTGAAACAGGCCTCTTGCAGCTGCAATAGTGGGCTTTTGGTCTTTGTTTCTCATAAGATTATTCTTGGTCGACAAAATGCATTTTCATTATTTTTTTCTTCTTTTGTAGTTGCTGAGGTGATGCCCGGGTTGTGTCCTTACTGTACACAAAAGTCTATACCACACGCTCAAATTGTTTTTGATAAAAAAAAACCCTGCCTTTTCTTATATAAGAAAAGATATCTCCCAACCACTGCCTTCTGGATCTGCAGGAGTAAATCAAAACTTGAACTTTGACTCAACCAGGTAAAAAAAAAAATCAGGAATCGGAAGGATTATTGTCTACTTTGTAAAGCTGTTTGTTCACAGGAATTGTGTCCCCTAACAGAATATTCGTTAAGGGGCCGTTCACATTTATCAACATTTTCACAAGCGTACAAAGTGTACGCTGGGGGAGGGGGGGGGGGGGTTAATGCCCGCCGTACGCTTTAAAAAAAAAATTATGTCGATATTCACGCGACTTTCCTGAAAAAATTGTTCTGTGATTTTCATTTTTTTCTCAAAACTTGACGACTTACATTGTATGAAGCTGAAACTTCTACAGGTAAATTATAATACATTCATTCACACTGAATAGGGGTTCATGTCATGGCCAAAAAACTTGATCTACAAAAGGTACAAAAACCCTTTAAATCACGTGCAAGTGTCTATTTATAGTCTATAGACTTGTGTGAAAACAAATCTACATTGTTTCCGTACACTTTTAGGGGGGAGGGGGGGTCTTGAAAAAGTGTACTCTTTGTACACTTGTGAAAATGTTGATAATTCAATTGTGAACGGACCCTAACACATGTTCACAACAATCATATCCAGAACACTGCCTTCTGGATCTACATGTACACAGGTAAACCCGAACTTAAACTGTTACACAATCAGTTTTTTTTTTTTTACCTAGGCATTGGAAGGATATTTGTAAAGCATGATCATCATTCATCTTTATATTGTTCATGATTATTTGTCTTCTCTACCGAAGGTGATATTTTCAAAGGAATTTTCCCAGCTGTGCTTGGAACAATCACAAAGCCTGTTCAATTGGCATTCCTAATCCTGTCTAGGGGCACTAGACATTTCAAAAGTTCAGTTAAATGTTGCCTTTTCAAGTCCAACACAATGCAAATACCTTACAAAAATGGACCTTATTTGTCTGTACTGGGAATATGCAGGTAACAAAATTTACAACCGAATAGATTTCAGTTGTCACCCAAGCCAAGCTGTTACCACAAACATGGACAATTCTGCAATCTAAAGCAACAGGGAAAGTCATTGGAATTTGATTATACACTGTAACGAGTCATTGAACATTTCCAAGGGAAAACTTGAAAAACTCCACACATGATATTGCTTCGTAATGTCTAGCTACGACAGTCTTCAAGTTTCCATCCAATTTGTTATACCTCACGCTGCATGTTTGCTGTACAAGTGTTTGTTTACAGATCTTCATTTTCAGTGCGATGACCTGGGGGTCTTATGCAAAGAGACAACCAAGATGTGAAATAACCCCAAAACCCCACCCCCCAAAAAAACACCCCAAAAAACAAGGTAAGAGTTGGTCACTAAAAACATCAATTCTATCCTGTGGAAAGTCATGTCAATTTTGTCAAATATTTCTGTATCTGTGTCAACCCTGCACACCCCCACGACCATTTTTTGTAAGTGAATTGTGTTTGAATGCAACTGTAATGCACTATAAAATCAAGTCACATTACTGTAAAAGAAGAAGAATAAATCCCCAAAACACCAACGTGTCCCCTTGCCCTAACCGACTTGTTAAATACCCTCCAGAGAAAACCAAATGAGGTTTTCAATGCACTTTCTTTCTGGGCCCATGGGTTTTTGTACTATCACTGGAATTTGATTCACTCAATAAACTTTGTCTTTAATAAAAGGTAGAAATAAATACAATATCTGCATACCAAATGGACACAAAAGGTAATAACACTAAGTACAAATTTAGGAGGAATATAGATAATAATTATGCTAATTAGTGTATTAGGGTATTTAAATGTGCTTTTTAGAGCCACAAAGGGCCCCTCATCGGGGCCATGCTTTCCTGAAACCATCTCAACTCCTTGGGAGTATGCAGCACCAGCAGCCAAATATGCACACAGGTTGCTATAAATCCTTCACATCAACAATCTCTACCCTCGCAGGTAGCCATCTTGGGTGATGAGAAACAACTATAGACCTTTCTAAGTTTTGCTAATAAAGGCTAAATACAGACAGCCACAGTTTGTAACAATGTTTATACACAAATTTAATAGAAATGTCTTAAGTTAAGTGTATTGCAAAAGAACACAAGTGTCACAACCGGATATTGAACACCACTCTGATGTCTCAGTCACCAGAACCGAGTTCAATGCACTGTACCTTCCGGTCATGACACGTCAAAATATTAATAATTTCAAAACACCCTGCACTAAACTAAAGTTTTATAGAGCATTGAGATATTTAATCAGCACTTTGTGACCCCAGTCCTGGGCCTTATCTAATATAGCTGCTATGCACAGCATAGTGCTTAGCTGAAAAGATAGCTGGGAATAAGCTGGACAAAAATAAGCAGGATACCAGTCACAGATTGTACTTGTGACATGTTGTTTTAGCTGGTAACCTTAGTCTGGTAAGTATAATTTTGTTGTGCTTACCTTATTTTGTGCTGAAGTAGCTCTTTGTAATTGGGCCCAGGTCACAACTTACTTCTTGTTCTACTTATAAGAATAATTATTAAACATAGCACAAGTTTGAAGTTTTCTTTTTAATTCAATTAAAAAAAAAAAAAAATGAAATACTTGAACACACCCAGAACATTGTAAAGAGAGAACTGGTCTAAAGAATCCAATGTTCTTGAAATCTGAAATGGAAATTCACTGTTATAATTCTGCTGAAAACTTGAAAGAGCTATAACAATTATTTTTTAGTAAGGACACTTCAAACAAAGCCAAGATTCTAGTAAAAGGAACCAACAAACTGTTCCCTTTTGTTACCAGGTTCATAAACGCAACACCTCAACCTGTAGAGCCGTGGCTTAACTTTAACCCTAGAAACTTTTCCGAATCAACACTTTTTCACCGCATGCACCAACATTATTTCACATTTCATAATCCCCAATACTGACACTCTGGTTTTTGTTTTTTTTCTTTTGTGAATTGACCGACGAAAAAAAGAGATTTATGACACTCTTTACATATGAGCTATTTTGTTTGACATCTGAAACAAGTAACGACGATTTACTTGGGAAAACAAACTGGCCGGTTGTCATGGTAATTAGCGAGCCCTTAAACAGACCGACCAACTTTTTATGAACCCTCAAATTTGTGAGCGCATACCTTAGGTCATGTGATGAGACACACAGCCATCATTGCCGTGGCGATGCGACAACGCCTAAACTCACTCAAAATAACCAGATCTCTTGAATGTGACATTGCATGATTGATAATATCCGATTTAAAGTGTGTAACATAAAGCCAGCAGTTGGTTGCCAATCCTTCTGCTTCCGATGGAATCACGCGTTGACACTCCAGGATAGGAGTGTCAATGCGGGATTGACCACCAGGAACAGAAACATGGATGCAAAGAGCACGATGAGAATCAATACCACGGAGGCTACAAATGACTGGTACTCATCGTCCGTGCTGAAGAGACGCACTCTCTTGTTGGTTCGGTTACGTTTTCTAGGGGACCACGTATCCTATTCCTGGACGACGTACTCCTCCTCCTCCCCCTCCATGGTCTGACCGTAAGGCTTCTCCTCCGGGCCTTTCTTGCTGTCGACAGCGCCACAGTCTCCCTTGATCTTCAGTCCCAGACGAGCTGCCATCTTGGCACGGATCGGGGCAGATACGCGCCATGCGAAACGACCGAGGACCATACCGGAGATGAGGAACAGTCCGATGAAGACGGAAGCGAACATACTACTGACGAGCGCAAAAATGAGGACCCCAACAGCTGACAAGATGGCAATGCCTGCGCGGATTCAAACAAATCCAATTGGAACTTTTCAAAATGAAAACTTTAGGAATTTAAGAGGCAATCAGGTGCAGGCAATTACCATGAAAAAAAAAAAAAAAAAAAAAAATCTTCACATATAAATTTTTCACAATAATCTTATGATTAATTAAAATATTTCTTTTGTTACAAAGATTGTTGTTGTTGCTTGTAGTAGAGGTGGTTGCTGCAAGTTACCTGTAAAAATTACCCAGCGTTTAAAGGTAACATCATACTTTGGTAATGACACCGAAAAGAAGTTGTGTAGTTAGTATCCAAAAGCTTACTTTTTATAAAGATGGTTTGCAATCTGTGAAATTATTTCATCTGAAGTCTGTTATCAATAAAAATATGTTGACAAATTTGAATGGTCAAAGAGTGCCTGCAGGTAACTTTTAGAAATTTGCGTGGTGTTCGTTTGAAAGCTGCCCTCAACACAGCCAGACAGAGTTGCGGTTGTTGGAACCCGCCGTCGCTAAACATGGATGGATTCAAGGTTCTTGATGAAAATACGATGACAGTTTTCTCGTGCAAGTAGACAGTGTATTCAACTGAAACCTTAACGAAGTTTGAAAAGCCCAATACTCAGGATGTGGTATGGACCGTACATTATGGTTTTAATATCACACTTATGTTTGCCCTAAGTAATTAGAATCGAGGATTCAAATTGCTTGAGGATGAAATTAATCGTAGTCCAGCAGCTTGAGGTTTGGGGCGATAGCCATTCTTATATATAAGAATGGCGTAACCAAGATTATTTGATGACAATGTTAGGTGAATAGACCGATCCATTAGGCTCCGCCCACGGTGCACATGTGAGCAAGAACGCGTGAACACGTGAACCTCTCCAATGCCATTCTGCACAACTCTGCCACGTGCGCCAAGCATACGCGCACGCATGTCAGACTTTTGTCGGACTTTTGGTTGCGCAATCAGGGCTGTGATTGGTCAATACGCAATGGGGCGGAGCTTAATGGATCGGTCTATTGGTTCAATAGCTACTGATCAAAATTATCAAACAAATATCAAAGCTTATACTACAGGTTCTTAAGCAGACAAAATAGTACCTTCAATAACCAGCAAGGTTATAAGCCCCACAGCCAGGAAGGTGGTCACGAACGACACAAAGACCACAGCCGGTAGAAAGCTTGTTGCTGCCACAACACCAATCAGAGTGGCTGCTATGGGTCTTTCCTTGGCGAACTCCAGGGCGGCCTGTCCACGTTCCTTTAACTTCAGGTAGTCCAGCGTCCCGGTCACCATGCCCAAGATCCATGACCTCATGGATTCCATAGATTTACTATCGATGCATAAAAATAATACCTGTCAATTAGTAGAGTGGAGGGGGGGGGTTAGCAGGCTGTTGAGTAGGTGGTCAGAACTACCCTACCCCTCGACAAAATTATAGCAACACTCCTTATAACTTTGTATTGGTCTCTTTTGAATTGCGTTGTCATTTTTTATTTTGATACTGTGAAACTAAAACCAAAAGAAACTTGAACCATGAAACCTGCATCACATCGGATTACAAAAAAGCCACAGAGCCCGTGGAAAATTTACACACAGCTCAGTGGAAGAGAATCTAAAATCCTATATGGTGAATGCACTGGTGCCAACTTTTGATATGAATGAAGTAAGGGGGCACATCTCAAAACTTGGTTCAGCTGTTAATCTGTTACTTTTTTTTACAACTCCTGTTTTTATGTGACAATATTATGAATCAAAGTGTCACACTTCACATCTGACAAACTGCCACACTTCACATCTGACAAACTGCATTATCTTGCCTGCCAGGTAATGCCCTGGACCACACAAGGGGGGATTGTTTTTGCTGCCAAGACCCCCGGCAAAATCTCTTCATCATCATTTCCCAAACAAATTGCTCCAGTAGATCAACCCCTAGCACATAATGTAAGCCATGGGGCTGAAGGTTAAGGAAAAAATTATCATACTTAAAAAATTAACTCAGCATATAGGCCTACCTTGCAGAAAAAATACAGAGTGCTTTGAGTCGCCCATCGGGTGTGATAAAGCACTATATTCAAACTGCGTATTATTACTAGTAATAATATGTCAATACAATAACAGATAGTTTAAAGGGGCTGTGTCATCATGATCAAAGCAGGGCCTGTGGATGTACACAGAATTATGAACTCTCAACCAGTTACTGCATGTGCGCCCCCTCCCTCTGTAGCCTATTGGGGAGTTCCGAGGGTGAGAGTTCATGAGTCCATGTACAGCCACAGGTCTGCTTTGATCATGACAACACAGCCCCTTTAAAGGGCAGTCCATGGATCTATCATAAGTATGAGTCATTACAAACTACGAGCCAAGTTCATAACTTCTGAAAAACCTGTCAAGTTCCAAGTTTGTGAGGATACTGTTAGCTTTAGGTCAAAAATCAGATTCATTGGTCAGCCACGAACTTGACCTTTGCAGGGTCAGGGGGGCCTTTGTGTCTGGGCCTTCTCCCAAACCTCGGCTTAGTGCTTTGTAATGGATTGTGAAGCAGTGTACATTTTGTACGGCGTTTCCAACATCCACCGAAGCGGAAACAAGAATACACTTGAAACGAAAACTTGTATTTTTGTTCCTCTGATAAAAAAAACCTGCAAAATATTTTACTGAAGTTTATTTCCAGCCTAATTGTATAGGCCTATTTCAACTTAAATTAATATAAATAAAACAGGCCGTCTGATTATTTCAGTAATTAAATAAACTGTGAAAACATGATTAGGCCTATAAATACAAAATTACAACATATGGCTGGAAATGAGCTGTTCTACAGGCAAAACAACAATGAAATTTATTAAATACCAAATAAGTTTGTTTTGTATGGTGTTCTATAAAGGACACTTATCTATTTTGTCGTGCGTGTGGAGAGGTCCGTCGTGCCTGTGAGCAAGTCCGTCGTGCCTGTGAGCAAAGCGTCGTGCGTGTGGAGAGCTCCTTCGTGCATGTGAGCACGACGGCTTTTTACTCAGAGAGGCACGACGGCTAGCCCTTTCAGAGGCACGACGCTTTGCTCACAGAGGCACGACGGACTTGCTCACAGGCACGACGCTTTGCTCACAGGCACGACGCTTTGCTCACAGGCACGACGGACTTGCTCACAGGCACGACGGACTTGCTCACAGGCACGACGGACTTGCTCACAGGCACGACGGACTTGCTCACAGGCACGACGGACTTGCTCACAGGCACGACGGACTTGCTCACAGGCACGACGGACTTGCTCACAGGCACGACGGACCTCTCCACACGCACGACAAAACAGATAAGTGTCCTTTATAGAACACCATAGTTTTGCTACTAAAAGTAAAAACGGATTTAGTTAAACTTACGTCACTCCAGACATTTTTGGGTTGATAAAATTGTTACAGCGCCAATAACAACTGCAGTCACAACAAGTCCAATCTTGAATTCTGTGATATTTAGATAAACAAAACAAAAAAACCCACTTAAATACACGGGTAAATAAAACAAAAGCAAGGCAAAAAAGAAATAGAAAGAATTTGTAGCGCATCGCTTTTTCTATCCACTGCACTTTGGATGGACCATGGACTCGGACGTAGAAATAGATCTACCTCCATGTTTGGACCGTCGACCAATGACGTCTCCAACTCACCACAGCCCAGTTTAGATTTCCTAAGTGAGCTGTTTTAAGTAGGGATTATCCCACTCAAGACTGTGAGTGTGATTGTGCTTGACCGCCGGAGTCTAGCGAACGGCCCGGGACAAGCAACTAAAGGTCATTCACCACCAAAACCGGCTGAGTAAGTGGTTTACTACCCCATTCGGCCTTCTGTTGGATAGCGGAAACACGCATGGCCAGAGTTCTGTGAATTGGACATTAGGCCGTGTCCGAAACGGCAACTTCGGCTACAGCTACGGCTAGATCGCGCGCGTCTGCCTATTCTTCAACACTGGCAGACGCGCTGATCTAGCTGTAGCTGTAGCCGAAGTCCGTTTATGACACGGCCTTATAATCGGCCTCCCAACAAGAACGAAGACTACAACGTCTAGTCGTGACGTAGAAGACCCTCAACCAATCAGATAGCCATGTCACACAAGGCAACTTACAGGCAACCAGCTCCAGGCATACTCCATGAAGAAAACTCATTTACATTTCAATGTTTATATTAACTTGCACCAAGACTATGTTTATATATTTTTCTTGGGGATCGTAAGACATTGTTTGGAAAATGACTCATGTACTACCAAAGTGGTCCTGTAGCATGCATTGCACATGGTTGCCCCCAAGTTGCCTGAAAAAGTTGCCTCGTGTGACAAGGTCCAACCTTTTTTGAGCTGATGGTACTTTTATTCGCTCGTCCCCATTGAATTCCTTGGCTTAATAAAAATCCACCGCGATCTGAAGTTGCAAAAACGTGTACGAGAGAAAGGTCCCTTCAAATCGGAACCATTTCAAATCTCGAATGGCGCAAAACTTAATATTGAACTTTAAAAAAAAAAACCACCATCAATAACATTAACAATACAGCCGCTAAATAAATTGTTTTAGTCCATTGTGATGTAGGACTGCACACAGTGACCCACCCAGACTCATAGAGGTCAATAATAAGACATTCCATTGGTTGAGAGTTGTGCGCGGGGCGCGCTTACACGACCGAGTGCGCATAGTATTTCAATAGACCCCTTACATAATACGCGGAACACTGCAGGTACGCCGAGGTCACGCGTTACGCACGCACAAAGATTAAAAGCTATCGTCCATCCAATGATTTGCCTCCTTTTGCCTCCTTTTGCCTCAGTGAGGGCGCTTTTGGCCTCAATGAGGGCAAGTTTTTGAGAGTGTTAGTGACGTCAAATGCGTCGTATAATCATAATCAAATCATAAAAACCGTTCGGGTATAGAGCGTAACCTTTATAGTCTGCACTACGATCCGTATGGTTATTGGTTTGTGTGAGCGGAAATTAGCACTCATAAAAGCAGCGGAAGAACAACCTCCAATCGTTGGTGCCCCTAAAAGAAAACATGCATTAAACACGCGTAAAGGTGCCGACGCAATACCAGCAAGGTAAATCCCCTTCGAAACAAAATGGTGTGCATATTAATTAGGTTCCAAAAGCAGCCGGCCAATGACAAAATTTGTTGCCCACTATGTGTGCTACATAACATTTTCTATTGGCTGAATTCCTACATAATATAGGAATTCAGCCAATAGGACATTGTTACGAGCTACATGTAGGAATTCAGCTCGCACAATGTTTCATCAACACTGCAATCGGTAAGTTACACTACTAATAAAATATCATAAACTTCTGTCGGCGAAAAATCTCGAACCTTTTCCAGACATGTTGGAGCCTGGTTTTGCCCCCAGCAACGGCTAGATTCCACTGGTAGTATTATCTATTATATTGATTATCAGTCGTTCGCTGTCTGTCTACCAGTGAGGCGGGCACAATCACAATAGTGCATTACTAATGGTTGATATGTTAGTTTATAAATGTGGCCTTGTTGGATGAAAGCTTGCTAAATCAGTCACGCACGATGACAACAAATAAACAATCAGTGCTCGTAAAAGCATTCTTAAGCTGGTCAACACCAATTGTTCCTTTGTTATACAGTGAGTCTCCCAAAAGACCAGCCAAAGAATGCTTGACAAGGCGTGACACTGGGCGCAGGCCATAGATATAGAATAATATAATACCTAGATCGGCCGCGCGTGCGCGCGCTCCACTGCCTGTGTAGAAAAAGATTTGGTTCGCCATGGACGCAGTAAAATGTCACGTGCTTGAGGCGAGGCGCAGATATTGACAATGCCATATTCATGTTATAGAACTTATGCACATGATGTCATATCAGTAGGGCGTCCTAGAGGCCAAAAAGCGGCCGCTCATTGGCCAAACCTGTGCGCCGCGCGTACAAATCTGCGCAATGCCTCAAGCACGTGATAATGTCAGCCCCCCCAGGCTGAACCAGCGTATTGTACGCGCGGCCGATATTGGTATTATATTCTACATCTGGGCTGGTTTTCTTTTGTTTGAGCTTGCGCGCATGGAACGCGAACGCGTCGGAACGCGGCCGTGCTAGTGACATAATTTCTCCATAGTCCCTTAAGAGTAAGGGACTGTAAATATCAAAGATTTTTGGAAAATGTTGGCCACGGCCAAAAAATGATGGACCTTTGTCCCAAATTAACAAAAATAGTAAAACTTTTTTAAAAATAGCTTCAACAACAAATAGCAACATAGCCATAGCAACAACAAATGTTGCCAAGTTATAATAGTTTGACCCCAATGTTAGGGTAAATTAGCAAATCTCATGTTGACTAGCTGCAGGTTTAAGAAATTATTGAGGGCAGTGCAAACATTGAATCTCCCCAACCACCCCCCACTTGTTCAGGTTAAGCCCCAGTTATGGCAACTCTCTAGTGTTTTTTTTTAGTAACTGACCATTATATTTGATCTAACTTAATATAAAATTGATTGTCTTTTCAATAAATATTACTTACAAAGTTTTAATTTCGTTTTCAGAGAATTTAAAGTGGGGTTGACTTTGCAGTGAATTTCGAAAACAATTGGAAAATGTACGGCATCATTGCGAAAAAGAAAACATTTAATGGTAGCGAGGCCTTGAAAATAGGCAAATTTCACTATTCAAAAATTGAATATATGGCAAAATAAGCATACAATTTTAATTTGGCTGTTGCCATGGCAACAAAGCTATTTTTTTTAAAAGTTTTACTATTTTTGTTAATTTGGGACAAAGGTCCATCAAATATGAAAGTAAGAAAAAAATCTATTTTTTACCGTGGCCACCCTATGTTTGATATTTACAGTCCCTTACTCTTAAATGGCTCAAAAGAAGAAGAATAAGACTAAGCATTACGCTGTTGGTTATATTTTGGTTGCTATAGAATTACCCCCAAAGACTTGTTTTCCCTTCTTAAAGACTGCAGAATGTTAACCTTCTGACGATTTTGGGCAAACTCAAGAGAGAATGCAACATTTTCACGCCTATTTTTCTTGAAACACTTTGCACATTATTAGTAGGCTATACATGTATCTTCTTACACGCCCTCTTTTAACTGTTCTTTCTTCCGGCCGGGCACACGTCTCAATAATGTTACAATCTAACACCTAATATTTTTGTCTGGATGTGCGCGGGTTGAGACTTGCATTTTCTCTCATTTTCATAAAAATCTAAAAAATGAAAATGGAAAATGAGTGCACCACAAAACTGAATTTGACGCATGGAGCTTGTCTATGATCAATCAATCAATCAATCATACAAATATAAAGCGCCTAAATCAAAGGTTTGCTCAAAGGCACCGAGGCACAGGGCCCAATTTCAAAGAGCTGCTAAGCACAAAAATTTGCTTAGCATGAAATTTCTTCCTTGATAAAAACAGGATTACCAACCAAATTTCCACATGATTTTCAGGATAAGCAAACAACAGCTGACTACCAGTAATAAGCAATATGCAACACATGGAAATTTGGTTGGTAATCTTGTTTTTATCAAGGAAGAAATTTCATGCTAAGCAAATTTGTGTGCTTAGCAGCTCTATGAAATTGGGCCCAGGAGACATGAATAAGTCATTGATGGTAAGCCTCCTGAAACAAGTCTAGTAACGTGGCTTGCTTTTGATGAAAACTCAAATTTAAAAAAATAGCATTAAAAGAGTAACACTTAATCCATTTATCATGGGAGCTGTTATTTATTTACCTCAGGTTGCTGATCGAAACGAACTCACGCCTTTAGGGGAATTCTCGTTGCCGTCTCTCCGAATTCACGCTCAACCGCCCTGCCTCGGCACCAGAAAAACAGTGGCCCCCGGGGATATGTGAGGATTTATAAGAATGGCAGAAAACCGCTCAAACGTTCACACTGTTGAATCCAGACAGATCACTGCGACGGCATTGTGCCCTCACGCTGCTAGTCTCAACTACAAGGCTGTTCACGCACACGGACTCCGCACCGTCCACGCGCACAATACAGTCAATGATTCCATGCACTCCGTGCATGCGGAAGCGTGCGGGCTATCGGACGGCAGAGGGATCTGTGACATTGCAAGCGTCTGCAGCCATGGTGGTGAAAATTAGTGTCCCTCCACCAATCTGGCCCTATTTTATGCAAAAGACAAACGCTATTGTCCTTTCACGCCTCACTTTCATGCGCATGTTGTCAATGAAGTATGTTATGGAGGAAAACATCATAACAACCCATAGGCCTAACCCTATAAAAGCAATTGGTTGTTCGTTGTATCGTTATGTAACAACCGCTGGCTCCTTCGACTATGTAGGTTAAGACAGTGAGGTTGATTGGAACTCAGCAAATACCAACAACTAAAGAGACAGTATGCCTATGCATTCATTTGAATTCCCATCGCTCGAGTGATCATGATCTCTCAGATTGACTCCGCCCAGCTGGATTGTGTGCATAGTGTGGAATAATTTATAGCCCCTCTTGCGTTCCTCAAAATAATAGTGCCAAGAAAACTGCCAAGACACTCAAATAGCCCCTGTAATTCGTCAGCAATTTCACAAAGTCCCATACATGCAACCAAACCAAAATGATGGAAAAAACCGCGTTTGAAGTTGAAGCTAATAATTTTGGAACTACTGGTTCGTCAACAGTGTTTGTCGACTGTTCTTCGACTGCTCTTCGACTGTTTTTCTTTGAAATTTTACACATCAGGGAATGGAGATCCTAAATCATACTGTAGCCGACTACAGCTATAGACTCGCGGTACTAATATAAGCAATAATAAGGTCCCTTGTACAAATACGCTTCCGTACTCATCATGTATGTACAATATTGAGGTTTATTGAGCAAGTGAAGATAGAGGTTTGTAACTGAAGTATGTGGAAGTACATAAGTGTGGAAGTTTGCTATAATATTCATAAACAGAAGGTTTTGCTGAAAACAGCGACAACAAAAATATGGTTTAGGAAAGGAAGCTACAGCAATAAAATGCATATACGAATAAAATATAAACAAACTAACTCAATTCAACCAGGCTACATGTATAAACTAAGGGCCTGCATGTATAAAGGGCAAAGCAAGAAAAGTATGGGATAAATCACAGTAGCTGTGTCAACTCTATAGAAGCAGTGTGCACTGATGGGGCAATAATACAGTCACGTAAGGCAAGACTAGTTTGGTCTGCCCTGTAAAAGTGAGAAATTAAATCGCCTATAAAGGGAATATCTTACACGATGGTAAGACAAATCAAAGGAAGTAGAAACCTATGGTTATTAACAATCAAGATGAAACAAACTGTGTCCTTACTACGCTGGGGGGTTTTGTGAAAACTGGTAAAACTCTTGGAATAATTGTTAGACTGTGTTTAGGAATAGAGTTGCAGAACAAAAGTGAAGGTCTTTCACCTACTTAAAGTAACTACTATAAGAAACAAAGAATAAGTATTGGCGGTTTAAGACCTTGATTAACCATTGCACTGGCGGGCCAGAGAAATGCCCCAGGGTCTAAATCAGAAAGAAGAAAGCTTGTTGGAAAAGCAGGGGAGACTGGTGAAGGAGACGCACAAGGTCGCCCAAGGATTGAGTCTAAAATATACTGCATGGGTACATTATGACAAAATCTATGCGGTCTTAGCTAATGGAAGGGTTTAAAAAATATTCTCTAAAATAATGAACACAAAATGGTATAAATTGAAACAAGCAAAACACAGAAAAACAACTAAAATGCACAATGTCTGCTACACATACAAATCTGTGTTCATAACATGTGTAACTACTGTTTAATTATTTAATTAATTTGTCTCTTCGTGGAAACTGTAGTGGTCACGTGTTAGGCTGTCTGTGAACCCGCAAACGCCGGAGCACTCACGTTTGACACTGTGTATGCGGCCATCGGCATCATAAATAACAAGTTTCTGGCTATTCGTGAAAATGTAATTCCCCGTACTTGTTCATGTTTTGTTGGTTGTTGTTTTTCTTTCATAAAACATCATGATGGGTCAAAGTTTTTTGGCGCTTCAATTCGTGAAAACGCAAAAAACGGCACTTTCATGTTTGGCGCTGTGCCAGCTGTGAAATCAACGCGGTCGCGTATAAAGTGACGAAAAGGTATATTGCTCTTCGTGAAAACGCAATTCCAGGTTCTTGGGATTTTTGGCCGTTCATCACCTTAGCATAGTTAAGAAAATAGACAATTTTGAGACCTACAACTTCGTAAATTGTTAGCTACTCAAAATGAGTCTTCCCACCGACTTTCATGTTTTTGGCACTCCATGGTGTTGCTGACAATAATTATAGACCTTCCATTGTTGATATAAACAAACCGTGCTGGGCCCAATTTCATAAAGCTGTTAAGCAGAAAATTCTGCTTAGCAAATTTCTTTACTTAGCAAGAAATGAGAGGGGTACCAGTGGCAACAATTTAAACTTTATGGAGTGTTGGCTGTTTCTGCTGAGCAAGATTTTTCTGTGCCAAGCAAGTTTTTGTGCTTACAGGCTATGATGAAATTTGGCCCTGGTTGGCATGGACGGCCAAGCGTAATAGCAAAACATTCAACCGTGTTAACAGTTGTGTGTGACCAAATTCAACATTAATTCTGCCAACTTTCAATTTAAAAAAGAATCTGTCCACTGATTGGTTGCTTTGTTTCCAACAAATTCAACACTATTTCTGAATACTCTGTGTCACAACTGTAGTTGTCTGTGTTTGCTTTGCATTTTTAGACCTGCAGTGCCTCCCGTATATTTCCAGCCCCAGTTTGCAAAAACTCGGGCTGTCACGTTGCAAGTTTTATCATCATTCGTTTGTCTCGTCGCCCGTGACTGATCCCGCCGTTGCGGGGCGTTCTCTCACCCTAGATTAGGCCTACTCCATGCATAGCTGGATTGTGCAAAGAAATTTGGGAAGGCACCCAATAATGGCCCCTATTGGTGTTATATTGTGTACCATGTTAAAACAGGGGAAACTAAACCATATTTCCGATATGGCCGCAAAGAGGGTATCCCTCAATGTTCTCATTCTTTCACATTACACACCATTATTTGTCCTCTTGTACAGAAAGTACCGCCCCAAATCCTCTAAAGCATTCCTGGGATTCACAGAGCACAATGAGGACACAAGGGTGTCCCCTAAAGAGCGAGTAACAAATGGGGAAAAAATAGTCTACACACTTAACGAAAAACAAACAAACACCCCAACACCCCAACAAACAAACAAACAAACAAACAAACAAACAAACAAACAAACACCCCAACAAACAAACAAACAAACAAATAAAATGTGTTTACTTTTGCTCGGAGTTTGTATATCCATGGAGGTAATATTTTACCTCCATGGTATATCGGGCGCACTAATTTTGCGTTCCACACAGAGGTAGGTTGTTACAGTTAATCCGATTAAGTTGAATTTTGAGACAACAGATCGCTAAAGCAATGACTACTGTCCAATTATCCTTCCACATTCAAGCAAACTTACCTTGTCCTTATTCAAGACCCATTTCCTGTTATTGCACATACAGGACCCAACCCGGAAAAAAACACACTTTAGGCGGAAAGCAGGGCCCCCTCAATCGAAAAAGCTTAGCTACTTCATGATTCCCTGACGTCTGCTATGGTGATATGTGTATAACACAGGTCCAACTGAAAACGCGCCAGCCTAAGCTTACTCCACACGGGGAATTCCCTATTTGTTTTACTCTGCAGAGCTGGATCAGTACAATAAGAAATAGAGTATGACTCGGTCTAGTGTCTGAGACTGACTGAGAGTGAGAGTATGCAAGTTATTATTATTGGATATTTGGCAATCAAAAGGGTAAGGTACAAATTACAGATCTAATGTTATACGAAAATGAGATATAAATAAATGACTCGTAAATTTATGAGACATACGGATACGACTTATTAACGTACCATCGTCATTTCAGTCAACCATGGTGATGGTCAAACTTAAACTACGTTCAATAAAGTAAACGAACGACGTTTACAATAATATTGCCATATTTTTGTAAATGTTAGCTATACCCGGGGGGGGGGAGGGGGTCATGGTTGATACAGTAAATAGTCATCTGGTCTTACAGTAGACAGTAGAGTAGCCCATCTTGTTAAGTTGTTGTGCTGTACAGCCCGCTGCACTCCTCTTTTTGAAATTTCACAAAGAGGAATACCGTTTTTTCCAAATTGTTGACATGGCTCTGTGATTGCAGATGTCAAATTCTCAAAATAACGGAGTACATTAAAGCGTCCCAGTTATTGGGTGTAGACCCAAATAGTTTTTGTGTACCAAACCGTATCAAATTTACACAAATTTAAATAATAATTATCCTCACACACAGTGTAAAAAACCCCACAGTATTTGTTTTGTTTGTTTCTTGGGGTTAGGACACTACAAAACAATAAATGTGAAAAAAGTATTCCTTTAAATAGTTTTGTTAATGCGATTGTAGTAGAGTACTACTAACGTTACAATGTTTTGTAAAATTCAGGTACAGAAGCTGTCTTCAGAACTACGTTTGTGATTATTTTAATCTTTTACAAAAGGATGTCATCGTAAGCTGTGTCTGACCATGCAGAGACATCTTAGAGCAGCGGTTCAACAGAAAGCGGGTAAGAGTGGATAATGTGTGCATTTGTGGGTGTGGCGTACACACTCAAACCAGGGACCTGTAACAAAAGAGGACATTACGGTCCTTGGTTTGGTGAAGGTCCCAAGTTGGAAAGTGTGTACAAAACCATTGGGAGCTGTTGGCGAAAAACAAAAGAGGGACAATAGGTGGTCCTTGATTGCAGGTGTTTACACACTTAATGTTTTAATATCGCTACCTTACGGAGATGGAGGAAAAAACAGAAAGGGAAAATAATAAGTTTCCATAGTATCTAAAAGACTAGGGTGCTCCACAAGGAATTTTGTGTGCATAGTATATGGGAGGATGTTAAGTACAGGGACAAAGGAAAGAACAAAAGATGTCTCCACAGTGTGTGGGTGTGAGTTTGTAGTGGCATTCAAACCGGGGACCTATAACAAAAGGGACAATAGTTCCACAGTTGCTATAGTATTACAAAGGGTTGAACAAAGGAGGGTCTACGATTGCCTGTGTTTACACGCATGTGTGAGTTTGTAGTGGCATTCAAACCGAGGAGTTAAAAAAGAAGGGACCCTAAGTCCACGATTGTTATCACAAAGGAAAACAATGGGGTCCACATTTGTCAAAACAATTAAGAGTTGAACAAAGGGGTCCATAATTGGAGGTCATTACACACTTTTATGGGCTATACAGAAGCACCCTTGTGGGGTATTTTCAACAATGGAACAATGGACCCCACAAGGGAATTTTTGTTCAACCTGGACCCCACAAGAGAATTCTTTAGAAAAGGGAACAATAGAACAACAATAGCAGGACCTCACAAAACGGATCCGTAAGGTTGTGTTTGTGTGTGTGTGTGTGTGTGGAGGGGGAGGGGGGAGGGGGGTTTATAATGTGGTTTATTTACTGTAATAAGGCAGTAACTATTTTGCTAAAAAAGTAGAACTCTCTTGATTAAAAAATCTTAATGATTTCCAGATACCAGTGAAGTAGTTCTGAAGGAGGGATGGTGCGTTAAAAAAAGTGGAAACAAGGGCTTGCTTGGACAATACAAGTGGCAGAGACGATGGTTTATTCTTCTTCAGCGTGGTCAGACAGTAACACTCTACTACTATGAGTAAGTTACTGAAGACTCTATTTTTTATACAGGTCAATTCGTCCTCCAACCAACTCGTACTTCAACCAACTCATACTCCAACCAACTCATACCCCAACCAACTCATACTCCAACCAACTCTTACTCCAACCAACTCTTACTCCAACCAACACAAACACAAACCAACTCGTACTCCAACCAACTTGCAATCCAACCGACTCGCACTCCAACCAACTTGCACTCCAACCAACTCGTACTCCAACCAACTCATACTCCAACCAACTCTTACTCCAACCAACACAAACACAAACCAACTTGTAATTCAATCAACTCGTACTCCATCCAACTCGTCCTCCAACCAACTCGCACTCCAACCAACTCGTACTCCAACCAACTCATACTCCAACCAACTCTTACTCCAACCAACACAAACACAAACCAACTTGTAATTCAATCAACTCGTACTCCATCCAACTCGTACTCCAACCAACTCTTACTCCAACCAAATTGTACTCCAACCAACTTGTACTTCAACCAACTCTTACTCCAACCAACTCGTACTCCAACCAACTCGTACTCCAACCAACTCGTACTCCAACCAACTCGTACTCCAACCAACTCTTACTCCAACCAACTCGTTCTCCAACCAACTCGTTCTCCAACCAACTTGTAATCCAACCAACTCGTACTCCAACCAACTCGTACTCCAACCAACTCGTACTCCAACCAACTCGTACTCCAACCAACTCGTACTCCAACCAACTCGTACTCCAACCAACTCGTACTCCAACCAACTCATACTCCAACCAACTCGTTCTCCAACCAACTCGTTCTCCAACCAACTCGTACTCCAACCAACTCGTACTCCAACCAACTCGTTCTCCAACCAACTCGTACTCCAACCAACTCGTACTCCAACCAACTCGTACTCCAACCAACTCGTACTCCAACTAACTCGTACTCCAACTAACTCGTACTCCAACCAACTCGTTCTCCAACCAACTCGTTCTCCAACCAACTCGTACTCAAACCAATTCGTACTCCAACCAACTCATGCTCCAACCAACTCGTACTCAGATCAGTTCGTACTCTGACCAACTAGTGCTCAAATGATGATATTGTCTTTATAGATAAAAAAACATACTTTATAGAATCGTGTGTTTGTTTTTATTTTTTTATTATTTAGGAAGCAGGGTGCCAGAGCTGCCAAGGGCCAGATCCAGTTGAGTAATAAATGTAAGCAATCTCTCAAGCTGCCACCATCTGGGCCCAATTTTATGGCTCTGCTTACCCAGGAGGTCTGCGCTTATGGCTCCTAGAGTCACACACTTTATAGGGGCTGTAAGCGCAGGAGTTCCGTGGCAAGCAGCGCCATGAAATTTATGGGCGGCCAAAAGGGCCAAAACTAATAAATTTATAAACTAAAGGACAACATAAAAATCAAAGAAAAGAGTTGTTAAAATAAAGACAAAGTCAAAAATAACTTTAAAAACTGAACTACAATCAAAGAAAAATGTTTTTAAACAAAGAGGAACTCTGAATCAAACTAATCCAAAAACCCGTAATCAATTATAAAACATAATAATAAAGAAAACAGCGAAACCAATCAAAGAATAATTCTTGTAAAAGAACACACACAAAACCAAACACAAACATAGCAGATGACTAACAGAATCGAATTAAAGACAAATCCACTGAACTATCGTTAAAAACGAAATCAAACTAACTGTTACAAAAAGATTGAGGGCGGATATCTGAAGCTAAAGACAAACTGCAACAACTATCAATGACAATTGATAATTGATTACGGGTTTTTGGATTAGTTTCATTCAGAGTTCCTTTTTGATTAAAAAACAACTTTCTTCGATTGTTGTTGAGTTTTTAAAGTTATTTTTGACTTTTCTTTGATTTTTATGTTGTCCTTTAGTTTGTAAATGTATTAATTTTTGCCCTTTTGGCTGCCCATAGAAATTGGGCCCTGCTTGCAGTCCACACGGCAAGCTAGCAGGCAACCTTGCAAGCTTGCAACCAAACAATCATTCAAGGGAAGGAGACTCCATTCTTACAATCATCTTTGCAAGCTAGCAGGCAACCTTGCAACCAAACAATCAGTGAGGAAGGAGACTCCATTCTTACAATCATCTTTGCAAGCTAGCAAGCGACCTTGCAACCTTGCAACCAAACAATCATTGAGGAAGGAGACTCCATTCTTACAATCATCTTTGCAAGCTAGCAGGCAACCTTGCAACCAAACAATCATTGAGGAAGGAGACTCCATTCTTACAATCATCTTTGCAAGCTAGCAGGCAACCTTGCAAGCTTGCAACCAAACAATCATTGAGGAAGGAGACTCCATTCTTACAATCATCTTTGCAAGCTAGCAGGCAACCTTGCAAGCTTGCAACCAAACAATCACTGAGGAAAGAGATTCCATTTTTACAATCATCTTTGCAAGCTAGCAAGCGACCTTGCAACCAAACAATCATTGAGGAAGGAGACTCCATTCTTACAATCATCTTTGCAAGCTAGCAGGCAACCTTGCAAGCTTGCAACCAAACAATCACTGAGGAAGGAGATTCCATTCTTACAATCATCTTTGCAAGCTAGCAGGCAACCTTGCAAGCTTGCAACCAAACAATCATTGAGGAAGGAGATTCCATTCTTACAATCATCTTTGCAAGCTAGCAAGTGACCTTGCAACCAAACAATCATTGAGGAAGGAGATTCCATTCTTACAATCATCTTTGCAAGCTAGCAAGCGACCTTGCAAGCTTGCAACCAAACAATCATTGAGGAAGGAGATTCCATTCTTACAATCATCTTTGCAAGCTAGCAGGCAACCTTGCAAGCTTGCAACCAAACAATCATTGAGGAAGGAGATTCCATTCTTACAATAATCTTTGCAAGCTAGCAAGCGACCTTGCAAGCTTGCAACCATACAATCATGGAGGAAGGAAATTCCATGCTTGCAATCATCTTTGCAAGCTTGCCAGAAACAGTGCAAGCTACATGGGTGGGAATAATCACAATGCTTATCACAACGCAAGCTTGTTTCAAGCATGCACGAGCATGCAAGCTTGTGTGGAGCTGGCAAGGAGCTTGGGGGAATAGATACAAGCTTGTATGAGTTTGTGGCAATGTAGCCACAAGCTTAATATTACCTAGGCCGTATCCGAAATGGCATTATGGCTACGGCTACAGGTGTTGCTAAGGGTGTTGCTAAGGATGTCCTATTATGCTTCAATGCACGATGACTCGGTGATCCAGCCGTAGTTGTAGCGGAAGTCGCCAATTTGGCAACGGCCCTAGCTTGCCGCAATCTACAATTTCTGTAAAGGGATCCTAGTCTTGTTCCATAAATGCAGCAGCCCTAATAAATAAGAATTTTTATCATGCAAAAATTGGCCTGACTACTTCACCCTCTAGCCTTGCTGATGATGCCATGATAAAATTGGTCAATCTAGTTGCCCAATTGATATTCAGCTGTCATGGTGATATCATCCATGTCTTGCTCTCTGCGTGCAATAGCAATGAGGAATACTGATACTCAGTTTGCCAAAATGGAGTCAGACTATTTATTCCTTCCGGAAATTCAAACTCGGATGTTGTCGGATTGATTACAATGGGGGAAAAAGAAGAAATTATGCAGTGTTAGACCATGTCAACTTGTCGACATTCCGGGGCATTTACGGGCAGTCAAGATACTACACCGGTCATCTGCAGGCCTGATACTCTGAGCTTGTAAGGGGCATCAAGGCAGTTTTACCCTCAGTAAAAGGGCACTTCTAGGAGGGAAACAGCTGAAGATGTTTTCAGATGTGCTCTCTTTCTGAAAATTTCAATGATTTTTTTAAATTTATTTATTTATTTTATTTTTAATTTAAAACCATATTTAATGAGGGTGACCAATCCAGCACAGCTGATCATTTGGGGCTCTCACATAATATAAAAATACATCATAAGATAAAATACTCAAAGTGACAAGATTTGGCAGAAGGTGCATAAAAAGGGAAACACATTACTACAAAATGAACAATAGGCCTAACAAAAAGGACAAAATGGACAAAATTAAACACTGTAACAGCCAACCACACATAAATTTGGACATTAAAAATGTGAATAAGAGGATACGAGCGCCCCCATCCTCCCGAATACAGATCATAAAATGTAAAAGAGAAATTTCAACTTCTACTGGAACATTTCAAGGGGCACCTAGACAATGACTAAGGGGCATTGGGAGGCAATTGCCTCTGCTGCCTCTTTGAAGTATCAGGCCTGCTTTGTGAGAAATTGTGAAACTTCACATAAAAATAAAAAATTGTAAAAAATAACAGATGAAAATGTTTTGAGATGTGCCCTCTTTTGAAACAATTGTTCAGTGCAATTTCAATGAAATGTAAGAATAATCGTCTTCTTCCACTGTGCTGTATACAACAGTTGTGCCTGCAGGAAGTCCAGGCTCAGTAGCTTTTCTGTCATGTCTGTTATCACAAGTAACTTGGACTTGGTACGTGGACATTCAGTGATTTAATCGATATTACCACCAAAACATTTCAGTCGCTCAAAGTCTTTTTCCTTCCAAATCTAAAAAATTAAAGCTGATAATGATCACTTTTTTGAGGAAAATTTGCGAAAGATGGATGAGAAATGACAGTCCACTAAACACACTAAATACGTTTACTACCAGAGCTTAGCGAGTGCATTTTGCTTGTTTACTTCCAGATGTAACCCGAGAACCAGAGGGCAGGGAGAGGGAGAAACCGAATTGTTTCGAGGTCGGACCCTTCGCCGAGGATGGCACAACGAGAACATACTACATCAGTTGCGGTAAGAAAAGACTTCTACAATGTTTTCAAGCTGTTAAGTGGAAAGCAATAAAAGTCTAGCGCACTGAGCTAACATTGGCCTTTTTTGTTGTTGGTCCTTGTAAGTTTGTTATCTTTCTTCAGTGGTGAAACTTTTAACCAGTTAACTTCAGACGACGCGTAACCTCGAAGTTTTCCCCGAATGTATGCCAGGAGACGTGACTTTTGTATTTTTGTGTCAAATTGGATGACCGGATCAAAGGTCGCTGAGGAACTGAAATATTATTTTTAGGGAACAAAGTGATATTTCGTGGGAACAAAATAAATGCAACGAAGTAGTATTTTCAAGGTACCCCCTCCCCCAAAGTCCCTTTATGGGCTCCGTAGTTTATCTTATATTTGTTTTTAAAACCCCCCCAAATGATATTGTATCGTTTCATTTTGAGTTAACTGGGTTTTCGTGAAAAACTTCCACTAAACTGATCGGCTTACAGAAACGGAAGATGACAAACACGAGTGGATGGAAGTGATGAATGCAGCCATAGAGGGCAGTACAGCCAAAAAGGCTCTTGAGAGAAAGCAGACGGCTTCATTCAAGTGTAAGGTAAGACGGGAGGAACTGGGTTTAAACTTGGTAGAATCTGAAACTTTGAGACTGGAACCAGTCTTAAAACTGACGTTTACCTTCCATGTAATCAATCTTTTGAATCTCTTACAGTGGCATATAACTCCCCCCCCTCCCACCCTCCCCACCAATTTGGCAGTAGTTTTGACTGCAATCTTATGTGGTGCAGAACAACCAAAACAAACTGGTATTTCCATTAATGTCATTGTTATTACTTTTATGGCCATTGATACAAGAAAACAACATACAGGCAGTCAAAATGAGATAAAACTGTAATTGTCATACAAGGGAATGAGCCTTTGAAAGCGCCCTCATGCGGCCATATTGTGGGTCCCAGCCAACATGTCAAGTTTCACTAACGTAATTTCACTCACTAACATGCTCAAGCTTTATGTTTACTTGTGTGTACTGACTGTGCAACTACTGCGATCTGCTGTGTCGTTGGGGTGATGGCTAAAGGGGTGAAATGTTTGTCTGACATCCGGGTATTTTAAGCAAAGGCGTTGACTTTGTGCGGAGTGTTATTGAGCAGAAATGTCTAGAAAAAAATTGTGTAGCCCCTTGTGCCGCCTAAAAGACTACCTTATTTTCTGCCGCTAATGAGTTGTCGCTCTGAAAAAAAATCACAATTTTGACAAGTGAGTTTAGGCATGGTTATAAAAAGCTAGAAAATGGGAATTATACTCTTCTGAAAACATTAATGTCTTTTCCCATTAATTTGTTTAAATCTGGGCCCAATTTCATAAAGTGGCTTTAGGACAAAAAGCGGCCAAGCACAAAACAATTATTCTTTCCAAAATCAGGTTATCATCCAAGATACGTTTTCACACATAGCATCTTTGCCTGGTATCCTGCTAGTGTTTGCTTAGCAGAAAGTTATTAACCAAACATTTCTGCTTAAGCAGCTCTATGAAATTGGGCGCTGGTAGACTTATCATATTACTGATTTAGTTGTTTTTTTGTGTCTGTTTTCCTAGAAACGGCAAAACCGTGCGAAGGTTCAATCCATGCACATTGGGAAGCACGAAATAAGGAGAGACTTGTATTTGGATCCAGAGTGGAGGAAATTGGTAAGCCAGTGAGGGTTGGTGTTATTGTGTCAACACAAAAAATGTTGTGTCTCTCTCCCATTGGGTTTGTCAGGGTTGAGACATTATTAAGTTTTTGTGTGTCTGCTTGGTGAAAAAAAATCAGCTAATTTCAGTACTTTCCCGAGTCCCTTTGAAAGAAAATCCACAGGCATATTACTGGGGTGGGATTCAAACCCATGACATTTGCCATTCTATAGCAGGTGTCTTACCGCTAGACCACCAAGCTTGCGCAGTAGCTAGAGGCAGTTCAAATCTTATATTTTAGCAGAGGCAGGAAACCGCAACGATTTAATAGATGTTAAATTTGTTTTGGGAGACTAAAAGACAACAAACAACAAACAGACAATATATGACAATCGGTACACTGACACAAAATAAAGAATGTATAATAAAGATCAGAGACAAATAATGAACGGATGGCAAAAACAGTTTATGTTGAAGGTAAGGTCATAGATTGGGTTTTGGGGGATTTGGTCAATGTAGTGCTGATTTATAGGCAAAATTATACAGAAAGATACAATGATCGAAAGTCACATGTGAAAGTTTCAGCTGAAAACAGTGTCTACTTGCTGAGGAAACAGCAAAAAACTGCCAGGGTATTTTCACAAGAACATCAAATCCATCCACGTTTAGTGAAATGGCAGCGGGTACAAATAGAATCACTGGCCAACGCTGCAGCATTTTGCGAATGGACACCGACTCTCGGAAATCTGAGAAATGTTTCATGCATCAAGTTCAAATGTTTCTGGGTGAAAAATTATGCAAACCATACTACTTTCTCAAAATAGTTGATACTATCAACAGCTGCAGTGCTTCTCACCAAGTAAGTTTTTATGGTCATTGAATTTGTGGAGTACTTACCAATCTACAACCCGACCTTTAACAAATAAGATGGCTTCCCCCTGATAAAGTTTTTTTGTTTTTTCTTTTGCTAGCAATGGAGGACTCTTGTTGAATTGGCGAGCAGCACAGACTGGAAGAAAAGCGACACAAAGGACGGTATCACGGTCAGCAGGAAGAGCTTCAGTGATGGCGTACATGCTGTTGTTAAGGTCAGGCTTTGATTCCTGCCGGGGAAAAAAAAGATGTTTCGCCATAACCTCATTGGTGTTGTCATTGACTAGGATCCTTGACAAGTAATGTTTGAAGCTTTGCATGGTGGGGATGATAAGGTCATTGTAAATGGTAAACTTGCAGGTACAACCATGGAGGTAGAATTGTAAAATCTCTTTTGGGAGAAGTGTTGGTTCTGAGGTTGGTTCTGAGGTTGGTTCTGTGGTCTCGACACTTTGAAGTATACTCTTCTTGTTAAGAGGAGCATACATGTAGCAAACTGTTCCAAACGTCGAGACCACACCAGTTCTTCTCAGAACCAACACTTCTCCCTAAAGAGATTTGATACATGGCTGTACCAGCAAGATGACTATTTATAGTGACCTAAGTAGCCCTGGCTCTCTGACTAACAGAATCCAACACTTCATGGTAACCCAACAACCAAACAATCATGCGTGATCAGTCTCATGCAAAAACTGGAGTGCCTTGGCTGAGAGTGGTCTGGTGCACCGGCTCAAGCTTGTGGTGTTATCAGAGTGTGGGTTCAGGTCCCGGTTGTGGCATTTGTTACCAAAAATTACCAAAGACACTTGACCCTAATTGTTTGTCCTTTGGATGGGATGTAGTTTGAGCCACAGAACCTAAAATGTCAACCAAGATGTTTCACGGATAATAAGGATAACTTAATTGGGTCGACACCTGTCATAAAATAATGAGTGCTTTTGGGTGTCTGTCTAAAATATAAGCGAGCACTTTGATTGTTGCTAACTCCTGCATTTTTGTTTTTGTCTGTCTACTTTATCTAGATTGAAGGAATTGTACAGGCAAAATGCAAGCATGTTTACAGCTTTTTGCAGAGTGCAGTACAGCCTGGTGGGAAGGTATGTCACACAGTGGGGGACCCATGGATGGGTGGTGTGTTGGGGGGGAGGGGTTGGGGGTTGGTGGTGGTGGGGAAAGAGTTGTAGCTCCCTCCAGAGTCTGTAAACCCTCTGAATTGTAACATCTTGGAGGTGCTGGGTCAAGAACAGAGTGAGAACCCAGGCCAGCGATCTATTTTTCAGGAATTTTCAAATTCATCAAATGCCATCCCTGGTTTAAGGCACTATGGGTAGGGGAATAAATAATAAAATCGTACATTTTACCGAGATTGCATCTTAATTTGTTTTTCAATTTTCGATATGTAGATAAGGGGGGGGGGGTATCTCGTCTCAAACTTATTCAGCTTTTATTTTTTACAGTACAAGATTTTATGTGGTAACTGATGCAAAATGTAGAATTTCTGATACGACCAGTGTGGTATCTTGCCTGCCAGAAAATGCCCTGGAATGGGTGACTTGGTCTGTATAGGAGGGTTGATATGTTGATATGTTGATAGTGAAACACGATTAGATGGACCCATCTCTTTTTTCCACTTCAAGCTTGACTTCCCATTCAAGAATGTAGATGACATCCTGGAGGAGTTATCAAGTCCCCCAAGAGGGGTGGTGGTCAGCTGCTACAAGGAACTCAAGGTCCTGCCCAACACCCAGCCTCGTCATGTCACCCTCTTACAGATGACCGTGCCGATGCAGTTGACTCAGGGAGAGTCATGTGGACTGCTGGTCATGTCTGTTCATCATCCAGACTGCCAGAAGAGACCGGTAAGGGGTGGGGGGGGGAGGGGTCGTGGGTTTGGGCTCACCGAGTAAGTTTTTGTGGTCATTACATTTTGGAGTATTTACCAATCTATGACCCTACCTTTAATCTGATGTAATTATATTCTTCCTTTTTTAAAGGAACTTGCAGCATTTGGTTTCGGAAGAGTTTATTAATTGTTTCTCAAAAGAATGCTCGTTTGTTTTTTATGCTGTCAAATAAAAAACATATTGAACTGTCTAATATCAAATGTTTGAAGATTATCTTTTTAAAGACACTGATAACAATAATTTTTTTCTTATTTAAATTTTTTGATCACACCCCCTGAAAGTTTTCTTTTTTTCTTCAATATTTCAATCTTTGCTTTTAGAGGTCTAGGGTAATTGTTTGGCTTTTGTCAACATAATGGGCAAAGGTATCAAGAAAGATACAATCAAATTCACCTGTCAATGTTTCAGTTGAATGCCATGTCCACTTGTTGGGAAACCAGCTTTGAAATGTCACGGTACTTTCATCAAGAATGTCAAATCCGTCCACTTCTATCGAGGTTGACAGCGGGTACTAATCACATGTCTTGCTGTATTGAGGGCAGCATTGAACTGGACACCACAAAAAATTCCAAAAGTCGCCTGCAGGTGATTCTTGGAGATTTAAATTTTTTGACATACTTTTATTGACTTTACAAACGAAATCATTTTGCAGGATGCTTATTACCGATTTCATCATTATAGGAAGTAGATTTTCGGATAAAAATTATACGATTTCTTTTTTTGGGGGTCATAACCAAAGTATCATCCCATTTTCACTTTTTCCAGGATGCAGTCGCCTGTAGTATTGGCATTTCGGGTTTCGTCGTCAAGAAGCACGTACTCGAGCAACAGACTCCTAGTGTTCAACCCGACAGTAGTGATGAAAGTGATGCCACAGACCACAATAGGTCATCAAGGTCAGAGGTCACCCATCTGACCTTGGTGTGTCAGGTCAACCTTCAGGGGTCACTTCAAGCGATGACGAAAGGAGCATACAAGTCTGGTTTGTTGGTGTACGGTATGAGATCGTTTTTCCAGAACCTAACCGACCACATTAACAGCTACGTTAAGATCGTAGACTTTTGAAACTAATTGCACAATCATTGCGGGAGACTCTGAGAATGTACGTGACGGCAGACTCTTACTGGATTACTTGCCACTTTATCTCATTGTTGTCAAATGACATCTCTCTGGTAATGAACCCAAGGAATGCTCAAAGTGATACCTTTGTAGAGAAGATGTCAAACAAAATGTCAATTTTAAATGAGGGAGGAAAACACCATCTTTGGGAAAACCTACGCTATCAGGTAGGGACTGAAAACCTAGTCCACATGCAAGGCTCCTCCTGTCCAAGGTGGGATTCGAACTGTGGTCAATTGAGCTGAGAGAAACCACATGGCTAATCCCCCAGGAGCATGTATACCTTTCTTTAGTGCAATAGATTTACAAGATATGTCTGCCGTCACATAACACACAAAGTCCCTGACCTAGTCTTCTATCAGTGTATAACGAATTTGACAACACTGCTATCATTTTTTAAACTCCTGGGAGTTGAAATTAGTGATTTTCTGAATTTTATACGGAATATAATATGTAAATATAGCACATCATTTGTAAGTGTTTTCATGTTTTGTGCGTGAAGTATTTTCTGATAAGGGTAACATCATTGCAAGTAAGTCACCTCATCATAATTTTAATTGTCCACAACCAACACGGTTTTGTTCTCATTTTTAAACTCGACAGAAACTTATCCTGGTTATTAAACCAATGAACCAGTTTGTTAAAGTGAATGATAAACATTTATTAACAAACAAGTAAAAATAAAAAACCCAAACAAAACTAGCAACATTCCTTTCCATTCACATAATATTATCAGAAAAGGTGCCTGACCAAGTTGCAGATGTAATAAATTTCTCTGTCTAAAATAACAACAGCGCCCTCATTTGACAATCATTTACAGATTTTGATCAAAACTTTATTTTAAAGAGGGGCTCCAAAGTCCAATAAAATTTTGTAATGGACTCATTTTCTAATAGATAGAGTCCTTAAAGGGAAGGTATACGTTTAGTATTCACTCTTAAATTCAATGGCAATAGAAACCTACAGCAGCTTTCGATAGTAAAAAGCATTTTTGAGAAACATTTTTTTGAAGTAATGTGCTTATGTAAAAAGATATCAGTTTTTAAGCCCCCAAATTTGAATCTGAGAAGCGTTACTGTCAAAAACGTTTCTCAGCTTGTGTATTCCTATTTGGGATAGTTCTTGCGTGGACATTTTCGCTCCGGATTTTTGGCGACATCTCAAAAACGAAACCACCTTTTGAAATGAAATTTTCACAGGTTAGTTTTCTTGTATATAAAATTAGTAGGGGAGATGGCCTTAGCTTTCGATCCAAACCGGACCTTCATCAGAGGCATAAACAAGAACAAACACAAACGTATCCATTTATTGCAAAAAGAAGAGCAAAGGATTAAGGGAGAGTATCCAGAAAAAAGCGGGAAAATATAGCCAATCAGAGTTATATATCATTTATGTAGGATTAAAACAATCGAATGGTTCCAAAAACCAAAGGTGTTACTCTTCCTTTAAGAAAATGGGGAAAAAGTTACAATGCTCTATACTCAGGTTAAAAGGTATAAAATTTGACAAAATAAAATTGTGTTTGATACCCTTCAAGCTTAAGCCGTAGCTGAAGCGCCGAAGTGGAAGCCGAAGCCGGAAGCTGAAGCCAGAGGAAAACATGCCAGTAGCACAGTCACTGTTTCTTTTTAATGAATTTAAAATTTATTTTCAAATGATGTAGAAAAAGAAAAGGGGGAAGATTTCCAGATTTTATTCAAGGCTCACAAATTCATATATTTTTAAAATATGAAATGAGATTTTAATCTTTAACTTTATTTTTCTACAATAGATTGATAGATTGATAATGATAGCAATAGAACTTTAACAGATTGTTTAGAATTCGAGTTGTAGGTTTTGATCTTAAATTTATATGTTTATAAAAAAAGAAGAAGAAAGAAGTTACTTCCACTTGTAGTTTTACCAAAAACTTTGCCAGATTGAAGCATTTTGTACGATTGAAACAAAAAATCATTGTATATAAAATGAAATAAAAAACACCAAGCTGTTTACTTTTGGAATCTCATGTTGGTTTTCCTGATTAATATTAATCGCCTGACCCATCCCAATGGGCATCCTCCCGGTTCCAAATTCAAATCACAGTTTGGCAAACATCTCGCTAATCACCGCAAGTCTTGGGACAAAAGCTGCCAGTGACGTAGGGTGTGGGAGATCAATCGGCCAGCAGCTACGATGCAGTAGTGAAGTAATAGGATTTAAATTTCTCGAACTTTGAACTCAAGTGAACTCGAACTTGGTGCACTATTCTAATAACCAAGTGTGGTACCCAATGAACTCCTTGCACCGGTCACCTAATTTGTTTTCACGTATTCACAGTCGTCTCCATGGTACACCTGGATGGGTGATCTACCCGGCCCGATGAACCCGCTCAGTTGCAAGTACTCGACAATCTCATCATCGTAGAGGGCGTAGTAATTCTTGACGTCACGGACCAGCATGAAGAGGGCGAGTGCCCGGTCGTCCGACACCACCGCGTAGGTGTATTGGTTGTTCACCACGGGGCCGAGTTTGACAATCCAGTCTGGAAGAATGATAAAAATTAACCACATAAGTTATTGGGAACGGGCGAGGATCATATCCAAGAAAGGAAGCATGAGTTGGGACTATCGGAGAGAAAATAAGACGTGAGGGGAAAATTGTTATGACTAGGAGCGTTTAATGCGTTAGAAGCAAGTTAGGGTGGGTAGGTTGACACACCCGTATTGTGCTTAATTTCGCTAAAATGGTAAAAAAAACAAAAAAAAAACCAACAAAAAAACCCAACCCACAAAACAAACCACCAGTCACTCAACTGTTTTGCCCGTTTAGAGGGAGTTCGACAGACGGCCAATTTAACATGGGCCCTCATGCATCAGAATGCAGATCAGCCCCGTCCAAAGACGAACCCTAGCTGCGGGGGCACACCCTACATAATATACCAGGTTGGTTGGACCCCTCCGCAGTGCATACGGTGACTGGCGTCATACCAGGGCTAGCCAACAACACCCAAATGTTAACACTTAGGCCTATGTTAAAAACTGTTTAGTTTAAGACCTGGGACTTACAAGGGCTGTCGACGACTACACCGTCGAGTTTGACCCTCAGTTTACCGGGATCTCTCGGGTCAGGAATAAAGGCATAGCCGCTGATCTTATCCTCAATCCCGTCACGAGTCTTGTATCTGTTGAAGACGGTGACGAAGGTGGAATTGATCTTGGAGTCTGTGAAAAAAATGTGCAAGTAAAAACAGAATAAGAATATTGTATCGCGCTTTAAAGAAACCATGAAATTGAGTTGGGTAAATATAATTTTCCCCTCACCCATTTGAAGAAAAAAAAAATCATTAAATTCAACAACACCTCTTTCTTTTGAAAATAAATACCAATAACAGTTTACCATTCACTGGTCAAATTAGATCATTAAAGTTCATCAGGTCCCAAATGAGATACATGTAACTCAGTTTCGTGAAAAAAAACAAAAAAAAAAACAAACAAACAAAAAACAAACCGGCACCCAGAGGCTGGGCAGCCATTAGAGCAGTTGTATTAAATAGATCTAGTAGAAATTCATCTAAACAATTGTGGAAAATATGTAGTTTTCTGTGCCTACAACGAAACAGAGTGGACTGAAACGAACCCGAGTGAGAAAAACAAAATCACTGCAAACACGAAAACGAAACGATAATTTGATCGAATTATTCGAATTTAGGAAATGCATTATAGAATGAATTTTTGGTGAGATTGAACGGGAATGTAAACATTAAGCCAAAAGCCATTATGAGGGTTGGAGGGATGGGGGATTAAAACACAAATTCTCACAGCGATGACTTTTCTACTTGTTTTGGTTTCTGAAATAATCAGCTATTTAACAGTGTTGATAAGCCCAATCAATCTTTTATCTCCACCAAAGCATTACAGTTCTTTCCTACAGCCCGGCTGATCGTCAGCAATGTCTTTGGCTTGGAAATTATGGCCCGATTTCACGGCTCTGCCTACCGTGGAATTCTGCGCCTACAGACCATAGAATCACGAGCTTTTCAGGCACCAGAACTCAAAATTCTGTGATAAGCAGTGCCATTACAAAATGTATGGGTCGATATTTTTCAAACTAGGTGCGACTTAAAAAAAAAAAAAAGTAAACAATTTATATATTTATATATATCGGAGCTTGTTAATTCTTTATCAATCACAAAAACCACCCCAAAACAGTCAAACAAAACAACAGATATCCATTATAAACATTGCACATCTGTTTTATTCTGCGCTACCAACTTACAATCAGCAGTCGTGCACTCGGCTATTTGACTGTCTGCAAAAAGATTCGACCAGAAGTTGCCATAAACCTGATGAAAAAAGGAGAGCAAACAACACTTTCAGTCAAGTTGGCCGTACACCAACACAGATGTGAATCACTTTACATTTAGCGCATTTTGCGAAAACTAGTTCGGTAGCAGACTCCGCAACCTCCTTCACACAATGGTATGGGGAAGAGCACTGATTTTGTATTCTATGCGAATGCTGGGTTCGAAATGAAAATCAACTATATTTCTTCACTCTCACAGGGTCCAATTTCTTAAAGCTGTTTTATATAGCAGAAAATTGCGCCCAGCAAAGGAAAGTCCTTCTTTGAGCAGAAACAGGTTACCAGCCAATACACCATAGGCTATCGTGTATTGTTTGTGACTGGTTCCCAGCTAATCAACCAACTATTTCTTGGAACTTGGCAGTTGGAACTTGGAGGGAACGACATTGGGTACGCAATTTAAAAAACGACATAACTTGCTCTTTTCAAGAAATTCATCTGTTTATATTAAGGGAAATTAAAGAAAATGCTTATTTTTAGTCTTCAAAACTTTGATTGAAAGGCCTAATCCAAGTGGCCCTTTTCTATGACTAACAACCACGATCCAGATAGATTGTTGCAGTGTTCCGGCTTTTTCCCGAAAGTACATGTATTTCATGTCTATCTCCACAGTTAAAACTTCAAACTCTGCAAAACTATCTTTTCTGGGAGCCATTTCAACGAAAAACGGAACTTTTGCAGCATGCACCAGAACAAAACAAAACAAATCTCAACAGCGTAAAGCTTAGGCCTAACTAAAGATGTTGCTTTTTGGCCTTTGTCTGGTTTTCCCTTCCACGAAATAAAACAGTACCTGGTACCATCTCCCAACATAGGCATCCACGTCCACCTCCTTGACCGTATCCAAGGCAGCTGCCCCCGTCACCAGCAGCGCAATCACGGCAATCACGTTCAGCGAGAGTCGGCCCTCCATATCGGAAGTTTCTTGACTATTGCGATGAATGTTGTAGCAACTTTGAACGCTAGTTATGATCTCCACTGGCTAATTGACGATGCCGTTGCGTGTTGGTTACACTGTGTGGTGAAGGGATTATGGGTCCAATGTACATCGTGATATCAGGGAGGGGGTAGGGATTAAGATGTTACCGCAACTAATCCTATTATTTTAATATTTAGGCATTTACTATTACAAATATCGGTCCATAAAAATCACCTTGATACCACGTGATGGTGATGGTGAGGGGCGATCATTTTGGCCTCCATGTTTGGCTTCCTGTCCAGTAGAATGATAATGTGGCTAAAAGTCAGTAAGGGGCCAGACTATTTTTCATCTTGGGAATTGCGGTTTGTTTACACGCATTCTGTATTTGAGTGAAACAATGATAAAAGAATTATTGGCCGAACCGGATACCATGCTGGGATATCAAGAACTCATCAGTAAGGACCGTCCTGTGACAGTACAAAGTAGTAATCATGAAGGTATGGCAGTAGTGTTCGCTGCTTTTTTGTAGGCTGCACAAAACACAATGACAAAATTGAAAAAAAGATACATCTTATACTTAGACTATCCATGGAGGGCGTCATTCATCCTTAAACATTCATTCCAGAAAAGAAAGAACAAAAATCCCCTCGTCTTCCCCTACTCTAATACTTATGATACAACTTTTCAGTCCTTTTCACATTACGGAGCCAAGTCTCGGGAAACAAATCCCCGGGAAATGCCTGTGGAGTTCACCCCACCCCATGTTTGTTTCAAACTTGATGCAATTTCCTAGTAAAAACGAGCACTCAGTATGCTTACCCCGGGGTTATCTCGCTTAACCCTCTACTCTCATGGGAAATGGCTAAATCCCGAGAGTTTTTAGAGTTTCGAAATTTGTCTAGAGTAAAAGGGGAACATGGTTTTGTTCGGAATGTATAAACATTAAAATCACGTGTCACATTTCACGTGGGTTTCCGAGACCCTCCATCTTGTCTGAATTTAAAACCAAATATTGCGGAAACAACTCCAGAGTATTTAATTTGATTTTGTGTGTATCAGTCAACAGTAAATGGCGATACCATTCGGCCGCCATTCAGTATCCCGTCCGATAGGGAGACGTCACTACCGTGAGCATGTTTACCTAATGACAAGGGGGTTCAACCATTGGGTGTGGCCTCCTAAACGAGATTCTAGTGTAAATTAACAAAATAATGTCCCGACTTGATTCCAGTGTGTACTGAACCAAAGGCACATCTCAAACACCAAAACGAATAAAAACGTTTTATCCTGTATCGGGTTGATGCATTTAACGTCTGTGCTTCCAAACTGCAAACGATGGGGGTGTCCTTGACTCCATGGGTGTTGTCACATATAGGCACCAAAACAGAATCAAAGTGTACACCATATAGGGTGTTAGAATAACACTAATTTCAGCAAAAAAACAACAATTACAATTGTGTTATTTTTAACACCTTATAATGTTAATTTTGATTCTCTTTTCGATATCTGCATGTGACAACAATCCTGCTGGTGTAAATTTTTAACACCCCAGTTTTTGCAATGCATGGTACTATAGTAGGGAAACACCTATTTAACGGTGAAGGGACATCGTTCAACAAAAATACACTTTCAAATTATGGTATTAAAAAATACACTCAGGCAATTTTCGGAATGACTCCGTAAGACACCACTTTATTTTGGGATATTACATGTAATTTCAAACGTGAAGGAAAAAACCCAGCTTTTACATGCAGATGAAAGCAAACAGTTTTTTGCAAATTAGTTGTTTGTGTCAAAAGCTAGGTATATTACTTGTAATTTGTTTTGACGAATATTTCCCTTCGACATGATTTTTTGGTAGATTTTGTGCGGTTCCGTGTGTTATGTCGACGATGATCGGTCTGCTCAATCCCCCACTTTAAAAACATTCATCGTAAAATAGTTAAGTTTTAAATTTGTGCTAATGCCATATCACCTTTTCGTACACAAGTTTTATTTCAAAGATGATTTCTTTTCCCTAAATCATGTTTGTGTAAAAATAATACCATAGCTTAATATTGTTATATCTTTCTCACGTGTAAAGTTCGACCTGCCATGTGACGACGATGCATTGCCAGATCAGGCCATTGGAATATAAAGTTAAGTTTCCTTCTTGCGTTTACATAACAATCAACAGGTGTCCATATTCTCACCATATCATCATCCACACGTCCATCATACCACTTTTTGCATTGTCACGGTGAGTATAAACATAATCTTTTATCAACGGGCCCATACTTTAATCAGATTATGTAAAGTGTTTGATACTAAAACTAAATCCCAAGATAACTGTATAAAAACGTGAACCCACCCGGATGGCAACTTTAACAGACACAACCATCACCAGACTTAAAACACCATAACTTCGCCAGAGTTTGTCGTCAGTGCACCTCATCATGTGCAGTCTTGTATTTTTGGCGGTTTTGGTCGCAGGCAGCAACGCCTTGGGTACCGTTCCGCAGCTAGATGTCGGCCAGTACGTCGGACGTTGGTATCAGGTATACTTAGATTACCCTTCTTAAAATTTCATTTATTTGAAAGAATTTGATTGCGGCTGCGAAATTGACGCCAAGCATTTATAACTAGTGACCACTGGAGCTCCAGATGCCATTTAACATAAAACTGTTATTTTCAACTGTATTTATTAAAACTAACGGGTCAAACTGTCCGATTTCAGAAGTTTTGTTTCCAGTAGAAAATATCACTCAGCAAAATTCCCAGCTGACGTTATCACGAAAATGTATAAACAACATTGCATTGTTATGGTTGGTTACTGAACTCGCTATGACGCTCCATTTTGTGCTTATTAGCTTTGAGGAACCCAGGTCTAAATTTCACAAAGCTGATTTTGTGCTTACTGGATATTCCCATTTCAGATTGCTGCTAACCCTAAGCACAGGAAAATGTACGCTAAACTTCTGGGCCCAAATTCATAGAGCTGCTTAAGCAGAAAATTTCGCTTGACAATTTCCTGCTAAGCAAAATTGTGCGGGACACCAGTTATAGGGGGTACATGAGATATGGTATTTTGGCTGGTAACCTTATTGTGGTAAGCTTAACTTTGTTGTGCTTATCTACTTTTTGTGCTTACGTAGCTCTATGAAAGCAAGTTAGTGACTGACGTCACATTGCAAAACCACGCTATACGCGTAAACTGGCCGCCTAACTTTCTTGCTAACCTGTAAAATAGTTTGCGCTTGAGCAAAACATCTTTCATTCTACAGCTGTATGAAATTTGCCCCTGGTCGTAGCATTGACTGACACACAACAGTCCCTAGAGAAATTATGTTTTCAAAATAAACTGCCTTTAAAGAACAAATATTACTTAAACAAATGTAAATTTTAGTTTCGAGCTTTGGAAGTAAATTAGTAATAACTTTTCTTTGTTCAACAGATGTACACAAATGGATGGACGGATTTGTTTTCCAATCTGCAGGAACCCCAATGTGTCACAGCAGATTGTAAGTAACCGAAAAGAAAAAGCACCACAAACTAACATGACGTCACAAAATTTCCATTTTTGTTATAGCAAAACACGCCTAAATATTCACAAATTAAGTCACTGGCTTGAATGTGAACGTACAGCAGAAACCTTGACTTTTTCCATTTTGACAGCTACAGCTACGGCTATAGTTACGGCTACGACTGTTGCTAAGGACGTCCAGCACATGATGATGCGGTGATCCGGCCATAGCCGTAGCCGTAGCCGTAGCCACCAATTTGGACACGGTCTAAACGAACCAATGAATTTGGTTTAGTTCCAATAATTATGAGTTTCTTAAACAAATTCAAACAAAGACAGAGTCCTTTATATGTTCGATTATTGCTCACAGAAATTCTGGTCTATTTGTAGATGCAATCATTAATGCAACTTACATCTCAGTGTACAATCACAACTACAACCTAGAAGGAGTGGAGAATGGCATCGCTGGGTACGCTTTCCTTCCTGACCTCAGGGAGCCAGGCAAGCTGAAGGTCGCCTTGGATGGTGTCCCCGTTGTTGGCGACTGTAAGTAACTTTTGAAAAAGTTTTTATTATTTTATTCTACGTCTGCGGTTTGCATCCTGTGTGGATTATATCCATGACAAAGTGGCCATTTCGTATTGTTTTTCCAGACAAAATACTGAGAAAATATTATTTTAGGCAAAACAGGGGACAAGCTTAAATCAAAGGGTGTGTGTGTGTGTGGGGGGGGGGGGGGCAAAATTGATTTTAATGTAAATTTGTCAGCAGAAAAGCGTTGCCTTACCACAATGTTAGACTTACACCATCGTTACTCTTTGAGCGGGGGAACGCAAACATAAATGCATTTATGTGGGTGCATCGGGAAAAAACGGGAAGTTAGTGGGGGAGGGGGAATTTCAATTAATGTGTAAATCTCTTTCTTGTTATAACTAGTGTTCGTTTCCAATGTAAAAAACTCCCACCACAACCCCCAAACCAAAAAACTATTTCCTAGTTATTGAGTTTTTGCTATAGTAATTAAATAAAGTCTGAGATTCTTTATCTTATATCAATTGTTTTCATCCTCCACTCTAAAATACTCCCAGGTCAGAATTCATCCGAATTCACGTTCTCAGGAGGAGGGGCCTGACCCATTTCAGGGGTCAGACTGATTCCAAAACTGAGGCGGGGAAAATTTGCTTTTGACTCTGCGTCATTTTGAAACAGTTTCTGGTCAGTTTTACACAGACCCCGGGTCTTACTGACTCAGAAATTGGTCGGGCCACCTGCGACCCGGAATCCGGGTAAACTCTGACCGAGGAGATTTGAATGTGTCCACCTCAAACTTTATGACATTGGTCTTGTTTTGTAACATCTCTATCCGCCATTCTCACACGTGGCTATTTCTTCTGTCACTCAGACTGGGTATTCAAGTTGGGCCCCGTAGTCAACGGTCAATACGAGTACAGTTTGATCACCGATGGAGCAGCTACGAGACAGCTTTTTGTTCTGGCCAGAGACCCAACCCAATTCAACGCCAAATATGACGCCGAGGTAAGTTAATAAGATTTATCATTTGAAACTAGTAGAATATATCAGGCACCGTGAATATATCAAAGGGAGCTAAAAAGATAATTGCTTTTAGAAAGACATTTTAAAGTGTAAATGTAGTTTTTGTTGGCCTTAACTTGAATATTCTCTCTGGTAGTTTACTAAGACTGGAAATCACAACCATTGAACTCTTAGGCGCAAATAATATTGTTTGTCCCTGACCTTATGGGATGGAATAATGTTTTGTTCACTCTAAAGTAGTAATTTAAGTTCAAAGTCTTTCAAAAGAACTCTTTTTTCAAAGGCCATCAATCATTCAATAGATGTTAATTTTATCAATAATCTTTTTTTTTTAGAAGGTTGTTGACTCTATTTACCAAGGTATTCGAAGTACAAATTGGCAATTATTTTCCACTGTAAACAATGTTGCTCGTCGATGAAGTTGCGAATCTGTTATTAAATAAGTTAAACGCCAGAACCCAAGATTAAGTCATAAGTCAATTTTGATCAATAAATCACCAATCCACAAAAGCAGATATTGAATCAGGAAATTAACAACTTTAATAGTTTAACAACTGACAATTTTCGAATCCCGTTTACAAAAATTACTGCGCAATATCTATAAAATAATATTTTAAAAAGCTGTTACATTCAACTCTCCCCCAGTGTTCAAGAAACCTAAAAACGACCCTAGCTGCAATTGAGGATGAGTTTTTCAATTTAAGTTTTCTTACAAGATCCAATATAAGAGGGGTTCAATTAACACATTTTCGCTTTGATAAAAAATGAGCACCTATGCATTCTCGAACGGTACCAATGTCACTGTATTTTGGATGACGACCTTTTCAAATTTTGAAGAAAAAAAGAAAAAAGTTTTTGAGCTTGGCTGTTTGTTTTAAACTTTAACATCTCTATGAAATTGAATCTGGTTTTCTTCATGGTTTCCCTTGCCTGTGAAACGGTAGAACTAGATCTCATTTTGGGGCTATAAGTTTCTCAAAGGGAGAACAAATTCCAGAGGGAAAACTAAGTCTCAAGTAATTTGTTTTTAAATTAATTGAATTTTAATTTTAATTTACAGGTGCAAGAGTATATCACTCTCGTTGGGTTCACTTCCGGTCTGAAGAAGTACGAGCCGGTGCCTCAGGTGCCAGAGTGCAAGTACATCACTCCACCTCTCTGAAGAAGCTGACACCTGAAACAAAAAGAGAAGAAATCACCAAATTATTTGATAAGCTTTTTTTTAAGTACACCCTAAAATCTGGTTAGTTTTGACATCTTGAAGGCGTTTCTTAAGACTTTGTGCAATGGAAAATCAAGAAACAAAACACCTCTTTTGGGATTAAGTAAACTCTTTTGCATAATATTCAAACGTTATTAGTGGACTATTTTGATAAAATAAGACCCTTTTTGTTTTTATTACTTTATTGTTTTGATGATATTGGTCTGTTGTTGGAATTTGGCAAGAGAATGAAATAAAACTGCAACCGCTGAAGGAATTTCATATGCTGAAATTGTTTTCTTTTAAAGTTCTTTCAATCATTAAAAAAATCCCTCTTATTATTGTTTTTCATCTAGAAAAGTATTACCAGAAACTGGTTCTTTTCAGTGCATTAAATCATAATATCAAGTAATACAACTCATCATGATAGATCCTTTGAGTAATTTTGTGGAAATTAAACACTCGATGATGCAATGGTGCTGTTCAAACAGTCTGTTCGTAAACAAATTTGGTTTACTCCAGCAAAACATCGGTTTGAAAGTTTCAAAAATTCAAAGTTCCCTATCCTAGACCTATCCAAGTAGCATGGTAAATGGAAGTTACACTGGGTTGTTTCTTTGACTAAAACAAGTTCAGTTATTGAGCTCTTTAAGAATTCCCACAAGGGTTGTAAACAAATCACTTAGTCTTGGTCTAATGCCACTCCTGGCTGTACCTAATCATGTCTTCGACATTTAGATTCAACATGGCTTGACTGGATGGAATTCATTTTATTGAGTTCAAAGGCTCTTATTCTGATGTTTGAGACTATTGGAAAGGGACTATGTTCACTCCCAAAATGAGTGTTTTTAAGGACTCACCAATTCTTCTTCCGTGGGTCGTAAAAGTTCCTTGTGTTGAAGTTTCATTTCTGTTGGCTTACTAAATAGAATGGAAAACTGTTTGCGGTTAAAAAATTGTTAGTCATAATTGTGTTTTCGTTAAATTAAGGCTTAGGGTTAGCGTTAAGGTTAGGGTTAGGGTTATAAAACTGGGTTAGGGTTAGGGCTTAAGGGTGATGGTTAAAGAATCCAAGTTATGAGTTTATCTGGGGTTAGATGTTATGGGTCGATGGTTAACCCTTGCTGAGAGATTGTGGGTGGTGTGTGAGGTCACCGGTGGGTAAAAGAAGTGGTGGGTGATAATCGTGGTGGGTGCAGTGGCGTAACTAAGGGGGGGGGTCACGGGATGGGGCACGTGCCCCCATCCAGTGCCCCCATCCAGTGCCCCCGGGTTCCCCCATTTGGAACCCGCCATTATGTAGATCAAGACCCATTTTTTTAAAAAGTGCAAATGGAATCTATAATTGTTTTGCCACCAGTGCCCCCTGGAAAAAATGGTGCCCCCTATGCCCACTACAAAGTTACCTTAGTTACGCCGCTGGGTGGGTGAGAGGGGTGGTTGAGAGGGGTGGTTGAGAGGGGTGGTTGAGAGGGGTGGTTGAGAGGGGTGGTTGAGAGGGGTGGCTGGTGAGATAGGTGGTGGATTTGGTGTGCGGTTGATTAGAGGTGCAAATGCAACTTTAAAGAATTAATGCTAACCCATTGAAATCTTGAGAACATATTTCTCATTCCCAAATCAATTGATCTTTCTCTATTTTAGACATCTTAAAGTAATTTTGACTGTCTTGTACTACCGGTCTACAAACCCAACATTTCATTGCACACCCCATTTCTTGAAGAGACGTCCATAGGAGAATGACTGTAATCTGTGAGAGAAAAGTTGAGAGAAAAGTTGAAATGAAAGGATGCAGATCAAAAGGACTTCCAGCTTAACCATCCTACCAGCGATTACGCTGTTTTATCTGATGATGATCTTACCCTAGAACTTACCATGCTCCATTTCCGGCCCCAGAATACACCATAAAGAACGGGATTTCCGTTGTGAGAAACGAGGGATCATAACCCCTGCAGAAAAGACTAAAATATGTGTTTTGGGGAAAACTAAATTAGTAGCTGTGGAGAAAAAGAAGGTTAGGAGCTGCGGAAGGCACGTGTTATTTCTGTCTAAGCCCAAGTACCTTTATCTTACTTGATACTTACATGGCATACCTTGGATAACCCACCAGATCCTATTCATCATTTTACTGCCATGAGAAAGACGACAACCGTAGAAAGAAAGAAAAAATGAGAAGGGTTTGTCACGGATTAACTTCTTAGCTCCGGGAGCATCTAATGGATCTGAAGTAAATCTTTGGATGGAAAAAAGGGTGAAGTTACAAAGTTATTTAAATTTTTTTTTGCCAACTTGATAATTTCATTTTACAACTTACCATGCTCAATTTCCGGTTCCACAATGCACCAGAAAACTGGCATTTCCGTGATAAGAAACGAGGGTCATGACCTGCAGAAAAGACTAACAGAAGGATTAGGGGCTGTGGAGAAAAGAAGGTTAAATGCTGCGGAGAAAAGAGGGTTAAACACTGCGGAAAAAAGAGGGTTAAACGCTGTGGAGAAAAGAAGGTTAAATGCTGCGGAGAAAAGAGGGTTATATGCTGCAGAGAAAAGAGGGTTAAACGCTGCGGAGAAAAGAGGGTTAAACGCTGTAGAGAAAAGAGGGTTAATCGCTGGGGAGAAAAGAGGGTTAAACGCTGTACAGAAAAGAGGGTTAAACGCTGTAGAGAAAAGAGGGTTAAACGCTGCGGAGAAAAGAGGGTTAAACGCTGTGGAGAAAAGAGGGTTAAACGCTGTGGAGAAAAGAGGGTTAAACGCTGGGGAGAAAAGAGGGTTAAATGCTGGGGAGAAAAGAGGGTTAAACGCTGGGGAGAAAAGAAGGTTAAATGCTGGGGAGAAAAGAAGGTTAAATGCTGGGGAGAAAAGAGGGTTAAACACTGGGGAGAAAAGAGGGTTAAACGCTGGGGAGAAAAGAGGGTTAAACGCTGTGGAGAAAAGAGGGTTAAACGCTGTGGAGAAAAGAGGGTTAAACGCTGGGGAGAAAAGAGGGTTAAACGCTGTGGAGAAAAGAGGGTTAAACGCTGCGGAGAAAAGAGGGTTAAACTCTGCGGAGAAAAGAAGGTTAAATGCTGCGGAGAAAAGAGGGTTAAACGCTGTGGAGAAAAGAGGGTTAAACGCTGCGGAGAAAAGAGGGTTAAACGCTGCGGAGAAAAGAAGGTTAAACGCTGTGGAGAAAAGAGGGTTAAACGCTGCGGAGAAAAGAGGGTTAAACGCTGCGGAGAAAAGAAGGTTAAACGCTGTGGAGAAAAGAGGGTTAAACGCTGGGGAGAAAAGAGGGTTAAACGCTGTGGAGAAAAGAGGGTTAAACGCTGCGGAGAAAAGAGGGTTAAACGCTGCGGAGAAAAGAGGGTTAAACGCTGCGGAGAAAAGAGGGTTAAACGCTGCGGAGAAAAGAAGGTTAAACGCTGCGGAGAAAAGAGGGTTAAACGCTGTGGAGAAAAGAGGGTTAAACGCTGGGGAGAAAAGAGGGTTAAACGCTGCGGAGAAAAGAGGGTTAAACGCTGCGGAGAAAAAAGGGTTAAACGCTGAGGAGAAAAGAAGGTTAAATGCTGCGGAGAAAATAGGGTTAAATGCTGCGGAGAAAAGAGGGTTAAACGCTGTGGAGAAAAAAGGGTTAAACGCTGTGGAGAAAAGAAGGTTAAACGCTGTAGAGAAAAGAGGGTTAAATGCTGCGGAGAAAAGAAGGTTAGAAGCTGTGGGAGGAACGGGTTATTTTGTGTCTGCCCAAAATAGCTGACTTTAATCTTACCTGATACTTACAATGGTACACCTTTGGTCATCCATCAGAGCCTTTTCGTTCGTCACTTTACTGCCAGCCATGACGAAATAGTAAAACTTAGTCTTAGTTCAAGACACCTCGATGTTTAAATTTAGATTTGAAAGAATGCTTTTTTCAGAACAAACATAAGAGCCTTTGAACCAAGACTAAGTGATACAACACCATACTTTACCATGCTGAATTGAACCTGTAAAGGGAGTTTAGTTTGCTAGGCCTAACCAATTTACTCATAGGCCTGTTCAAAGTCTTACCCATCATACAACAGTACCTTAGATTGTGTAGCTTCTTATTCTGCAACAGCCCAAATTCTCTGTATCATCAAGGCTCTGACGTCAGAGGTGTAGATTATAAGCTCGCAGCATGCTTTGATTTTTCCTTGTTTTTTTCTTTGCAAGCTTATCGCATATTAGGCCTACTACTTGAGCGTGCAACGCTAACTTGTCCAGTGGAACGATCTTATAGTGCATGAGGGAAAATTGGACAGAGGGGTGCAGAGGGTGACTGAAAAATCAGGAAAAAATAGCCATTTACCCCCATTTTTCTTATACAAGGTTCTCTTCAGGGCCTACTTTGGTGTTCAGGTTTCTGTATTTCAAAGGAAGGTTAACTGCAAAAGTTGACCTCGCAATTTGAAATATTGAACCGCTGCTATATAGATCACATAATATGCTTGTATTAAGGACATTTGTTTTGATTAAACTAACTTTTATTGGTACGTTATAGGGAGAACTATTCACATATTTTATTTAAATTTTAATGTATGGGGGGGGGTGAGCTATAGAGTTTACAATTTCCTAAAAGACTAAATAGGTATGGTTTTTATTTTTATTTATTTTTTCTTTATTGCACTAGGTTTTACGTTTTTGGAATAAATAATTCATGACAACGTGTAGACCATGTCAATCGTTGACATCAACTGACCAGGAAAGCTTCGAGTGGCGTATAAAGACTACACTAAAAAGCATCACTGGCTTCGACCAAATGCTACTGGAAAACCCATGAAAATAGCAGCAGTGTTGACCTATTGGTTGACGTCACCAATGACAGAAACACAAGTTGACATTACTAGCATTGGCGTTCCTGTACACAGAAAAAAGGGAAAAACCTGCTATTTATTGGGGTGGAAACGGGTTAGCTGTCTCACCTTTTCGATGTCCCCAAGATCTTGTCCTACCTTTGTAGAACTCCACATCGTCAGAAAACCAATACCACACACTCCACAGAAACCTTCAACTTCATGGATCAGCCAGAATCACCATGACCACAAACTCCATGGAAAACGTTAGCTTTATAATCGGACAGCAAAGAAGTGGCATAGACCTGAATTGAAGAAGAAGAAGAAAAGAAAGAAAAAATTACAAGTGAAATTAATGAATGAGCGGGGATTTCAATACCGTGAGGAATGTTACTTTTGATAAGAAGAGTGATTGGCCCTGCACTATTATTTAAACTGCAGGCATAATCTCAAATAATCAATGCATCCCCGGAATTAATTTATGTTTGGAGAGAAAAAAATATCCTGCACTGTAAAAAAGTTCCGGGTCACAAGGGGCCTGACCCGGGTCAGGCTGACCGAGAAACTGTAAAAAAAAAAAGAAAAAGAAAAAAAACCCCGGGGATTTCAACTCGGATTCTGCATCAGTTGACCCATTTCTGGGTCATTGTGACACACATTCCGGGTCACACAGAAATGAGTCAATACTGACCCGGGAGGTTTTAGAGCGTGGGTTTAGGCATTTTAGCTGATAGTCAAACCATTATAGTCAAACAAATAAAAAAATAAAAATAAATAAATAAAATAAATGGAAACAAAAACGTATTTGCTCGCTTGCCCCCAATGCAAGTGTTAGGGATGGGTGGGTGTGTAAGTGAAGAGGGCAGGGAGGGCCTTTAGGGGTTTGATAATCGAAAAAAAAAATCTTGGTAGGCAAATTAAATACCAAATTAACTAGAACAATGGTACATCAAGAATTCAGTAAACATTGCAAAATTTTTTTTTGAAACTTTATAATAATAATACTTCAGTGCACACCTCAAACTTTACTTATACACTTCATTTTGTATGTGTGTGTTTTTTTGTCTATTTGTAAGTCAATTTACCTTAATGCAATTTAAATACATTGTACAATTCTGATTTTATCACTTATTTTCGGTTAATGACAACAAAGGTATACCAAACAATAGCCCTCGTAGGACGTCAGTCCAACCTGGGCTAACCAAACAATTACTTTTACTTTATTCCTTCCCTTTTAAATCATATGTTCGAAAATTCCTTACCTTCAGCTTCTTTGTGAAACACAGCCCCGGGTTGAACGTCTGAAGATCGGGGCGCTTGCACCTTGGACCGCTCCCCTCTCAGTCAAGAGTTTCCCCCAGCATCAGTCACTCCACTCGGTCACATAGAGACGTCCAGCCAGCTTCGTGGAGCTCGCGAGCAAGCTGAAAGCTTAAGGGGAAAGTGCGTCCGTTGTGGAAGGAGTGGCCCGGTTCTCCTTTCAGTTCACCCGGGCAGGGGTTCACCGAAGAAGATGGAACTCTCTCCCCAGAGCCCTCAAAGCTACGCTCGCATGCTCGACATCGAAGCCAGACATATCCCAAGAGAAAGGCAACCATTTTGTGTCCTAAAATAAGCTTTTCGAGCGTCTTATTTGGAATGTTCTTCTGATAAGAAACGCGAAGGCAAAAGGCCATGCTTCCAGTCCGCAGTCCCGCGTGTAAAAATGGCGTCTTCGTACCTAGCATGTTCAACCAATGCTCCCGCGTTCAATGCACCGACATGCCCGTTTTCGAAACCACGGGTTGTGATTGGGCTCCGGCTTTTAGGCTCCGTCTGCTTGCCTAAAGCCCCGTACCAAAAGCACTCGTTTTCAGAGTAACTCACAGCGAGTTAAATCGAGAGCCCAAGCCGAATCCGTGATTTCGAAAGAGCCATTCTCAGCTGTTTGTCAAAGGGCATTATATAATTACTACGGTAAATTTGCATAAAAATGCCCTTAATCCAATGTAACGGTCTCTTTTTTCTCGATTCCAGATCAAAGAACGCACATTAGCTCCTTCACAACACAAACACGTTTGCATCATAGTCGAGCTTGCTCGGACGCCACTTCTAATCCCAAATGGTTTAAAACTACAGGATTATAATGGAACTTTGGAAGTATTACTGGCAACCACTCAGGATTAAAAGAGAGTTAAATGTGAATAAAGATTCTTACGGTTAAAGGTCCAAATGAAGTGAGAAAATAATGTATTTGTAATCCAAACGCCCCCATTTCCAAGACCTGTATAAAACACGTATGGGTCTTATATTTGATTTACAGAATTATAGGCCTACCTTTTCATTTATTAATTTGCCATCGAGTCTGAACCTTTTGCTTAGATAAGAAATTTCCTTGCACCTTTTTTCTCCTTTTGCGGTATAAGTATTTGGAATGGATTCAAATTGGACGGGAGGGGTGGGAAGGGTTGGGGTTGGAGGAAACTTGGCGGGTTTTATTATTGAGTGCCTTTTTTTGTTTCGAAATGTTTACTGTTGACTCAAGCTACCTAAGAAACAAATAAACAGACAATCAATAAATAACAAACCGTATTGTATACTTATCATTTTATTGTAGTACAGTCAGTTAACAAGTGCAAGTTATTATACTGTCTTTCACAGAAAAAGTTGTTTCTTAACTCCAAAGAACTTTCACCTGAAAAAACTGTCGTTTAAAAACAACTCAAAATATTGTATCTGAGCGAGTTTTGATGAGAAAAAGCGAAGGTTCAACATCACTCGGGAAATCTTTAGACCTATTTCAATGGAACAATTTCTAAAATTGCAAAGCTTCAATTCAATATCAGTACACACCTCGCCTTGCCAAAAAAAACCCCCAATCTCATTCGATCGATTCAAACAAATTTATAGAAATAAACTTAAAAAGATAACCTTTAGTAGGCATATACAATATCCCCCCAAAACACCCCATGTGTTCTATCTGGCAGTGGGGTAGCCACAGTTGCTAGCCTGAAGCAGTGGCTTTGGCTTCTTTAAGAAGCCAGTGTAGCCGTTATCGTCAAGAAACTTCAAGACGTCTTCCTTGTACTTATCCAAAAAGGAGATAGGGCTTCTTGCGAGGAGGTAGAGGGCGCGGTCACCGCTGCTGGTCACAACGGCGTAGTCGTACTTATCAGCTACGATGGGGCCTAACTTAATGATCAAATCTACGGAGAATTGTAAACAAAATGAAAGAATAATGGATGAAGGACTTAGAAAACATTTTACTCTCATGCAGCCATTATGTTTCACTCCAATTCAGTGTAACGAAATCGAGGCTTGAAGGAAAAATAGACTGATCCCTGTGGTGCCATGCGAAAATGGGAATCCCTGCTTACAGTTACATGACAGATAATGGGTGGCACAATAATTAAAGCCCAAAGTTTCACAGAGTTGCTTAAGCACATCAGCATTATGCTTACCAGATCAGGCTACCAGCCAAAGTACCATGTCACATGCACCAATTGTGACTTGTACCCTACTCATATCTGCTAAGCAAGAAATTGTTAAGCAACTTTTTTTCTGCTTAAGCAGCTCTATGAAATTGGACCCAGGTTCTATATAGTTGGTGTTCTTTAATATAAATATCAATTCTTAACTTATGTATTTCTTTCATTCAAAAATACATTTAGACATAATTTCCAAACAATGACTGATATCACCCATTCGTCAATTCGTTATCGTTTGCTGCCAACGGCCATTACAGTCCTACAGCCAAAGTCGCTTGAAAAACTAGCCGCTATTTTGGATTTCTAAATGTACAACCGAATATTTGATTTAAAAATAGTTGACGTGCACATATTGTTTGTGCCAAATGCTATGATTGTATCGCAATATTTGCTAAACAAAACGTCCAATCTGTTTAGCGTTAACGCCCACACTTAATCCTTACGTGCTCAATTTTACCACAAAATTAAATGTTACGAATTGTTTTTGGAGGATGGGTTTAGTCTTCAAAACTTACAATCTCCTTCGACGGGCACACCTTCAAGGACGACTTTCAGATTACCGGGCTTGGTGAGGTCTGGTACGTAGGCGAAGCCAGCGATGTCTTTACGTCGTCCCTCTGGAAATCCCTCCCGACCGGCATTATACACTGAAACAAATGTCTTGTTGATTATCTTGTCTGTGAAAAAAGAGGGGAAATCGTTTAAAAAGTAATCAGGTGTTGCTAACCCAACAACCACAAACCCTATCTCATCTGTAACACTTAAACTAAACCCTGAAACTATAATTACCCCGGCACTAACACTAAACGCTAACCCTAACCCCTGAACGCAAACCCTGACACTAACCCTAACCCTTACCCTAACCCTAAACCTAACCCTTATCCTAACCCTAATCCTAAACCTAACAATAAACCTTAGCCTTAAAACTATAATACATACCCCACCCCTAACCCTGAACGCTAACCCTAACAATAACCATCACCCTATAACCCTAATCCCAACCCTAACCCTAATCCTAACCCTGTCTCTAATCCTATCCCTAAACCTATATCCCTAAACCTTACCCTAACTCTAAACCCAACAATAACCCTATCCCTTACCTTAACCCTAAACTTGAGTCCATACCAACACTAACCCGAGGCCTCACTGTAACTCTAACCCTAACCCTAACCCTAACCCTAACCCTAACCCTAACCCTATATCCCTAACCATAACTCTAACCCTATCCCTCAACCTATATCCCTAAAACTAACCCTAACTCTAAACCCAGCAATAACCCTATCCCTAACCCTAACCCTAACCCTAAACTTTAGCCCCTACTAACACAAACCCGAGGCCTCACTCTAACTCTAATCCTAACCCTTACCCTAATCCTAACCCTATCCCTAACCCTAACTCGATCCCTAACACTTACCCTAAACTTTAGCCCAACACTAACCCGAGGCAGTAACCCTAACCCCAACCCTAATCTCAGTTTTAACAAAATTGATTTAAAACTTGTTTTGGTACCGATCAGGATGAGAAATTCGATTGAGTGACATTTCTTGGCAATCTAATTAATAATACCTTTCGAAAAAATGCATATCTAAATAAAAAACATGATATTGATAAACATGTAATTGTACAGTTGTGTTATTTTCATACCATAATGCCCATTGTGGACTTTACTTACAGTCGGCTGTTGTACACACCGAGTCCATGTCCATGTTGACAATGTTAGTCCAACCATTTTCATAAACCTATTCAGGAAAACATATTTGAAAATAGATGAAAACTTTACAGCTGTGATAAACAGTTGAAACCACTACACGAAAGTTGAGACAAATTTAATTCCAAACCCCAAACTATTCAGCAAAAAAGTTATACTGACATGACCATTTGGGAAAACAATGTTACAACTAAACTATTGAATTGAATTGAAAAATGAAAATGGTAAGTGAACAAAGTTTTCGTTTAGAGTCAGACAAGTTAATGATCGAACGAACAAGTTTTGTATAGTGCATTGATTTAAAACCACTCACCGTGTACCAGCGACCTTCGTACGCCTCGAGCTCGAGCTCTCCAACGGTCGGAATGTCCGCGTTGCACACGGTGACCGCCAAGAGCAGCAGAAACCCAACGATTTCTCTCCAACTCATGGCTGAAATGTCAATAAGTCTACTCAACTATTCAACTTAGAATAGAAAGTGGGCAAGCTTTTCGGCTCCTTAACGTACAAAGTTAATCCTTAGCCAGGAAGTTTTGTCCTGAGTTAATAATTTTGTGACCGGAAAAAACTTCAACAACGTTGAGATAAAATTAATACTGGTCTGTATGAGTTAGTTACAAAGTAGTCCAAAGTTCACGTTCCTACGTTCTTGATGTTCATCACCTGATATAAAATAAAAGAGACCTGTTTTATTCAGGTGAGGAAACAGTATCAACCGTTAAATCAATCGGATCAAAGCGAGGCTGGGTGGGCAAGATAGCACCTTTTGTATGTTCAAAATAAAGCGAGAGGAATTGGCTTTGAAATTGCGCTTTTACGGCAAGCATAGGGCAAAAGACCAGCCTCATAAAACATTAACACATGTGTTGTAAAATCACTAAGGTTAAAAAAACACAAAAAACCCCCACCCTAAAACATGAACCCAAAACATAGTGCCTAGGTGACCACACCCTCCCTACCCCGCCCCGGACCGGGCCGTCTTGTATGTGAGCCGCTGGTCTTGCAGTGTTTTCGCATATTTAAAAAAAAATGCTGTATAAGGCCTATTCAATTTGTACTGTTCATACTGCTTCATTATTGGGTTGGTGATAAAACACACACAGTATAGCTATTAGCTGCTGTACAGCATAGATAAAAGCATCGCATCGGGTTTAAGTACACACAGAAACTTATGAAACAGGTCAAAGACCTTTTATGAAATTTTCAGTTACATAAAAAAAGAAGGTCAAGTTCGGTCGGGAAGTTTTGTTACAAAACGATTAAATTACACGCAGGCCTTTCATGACTACACAATTCAGACCATTGGAAAAAAGAGAGAATTTACTTATGGGGTAAAAACTAATTTTGTTTAAATGAGTTCTATGATACGATTTTGTGGAAGTGGCCGTAGGCCAACGGTCATTAGTTTGTTACGTAACTACATCTATTACGTAACAACGCCTGTAAATAAGAGACTTACGTACCGTTTTACCATTGACCGAAAGTCATTTGGAAAACAATCGGGAAAAATATCCGGCGACATCATAAACCTTCGCAATGTTGAGCCTTTCACTTCCGAGTGGGTGTTTTACAACTGTTTTTGAAACTTTGGAGATTAGAAAAGGGGAATTCCCCACTAACTCCCTCCCAAGAATGCCGAATCATTGATTCGAAGGTGTGGTCAGTGCTAGTCTTGGATCTCATTGTCTGAAGACGTGTTTTTTGTTCTTCTGTTTTGATCATTTTGAAATGTTCCCGAAGGTTCTCTGAAAAAAAAGTGAACGACTCAGACGAGTGCCCAATGGATTCGTCGTGTAACTGCTGCCATCGTGACATCCAACAAACAATTTTGAATGGTTTTCCGAAAATAGTTGAATTTGTGAGAATCTGAAAGCTTCGGTATACAACATTCGCGACAAACCTTCCATCTGAAATGTTGTCATTTTTGTGGTTGATAAAAATACATGTATACCGAAACCAGACGACTAAATATTTTAAATAAAAAATAAAAATAAAAATAGGACTATAAATTAATAGGACTAATAGGACTAGGCCTAGGCCTACAATTCATCTTTGTTCAATGCACAAACAAACCTCTTTACATGATTTCATTTTGTCTAGAGGCCTAATCCTTATTGCTCCTCTGACCTGATGCTTACGATTCAATTGTACTTTTTCAAATTAATCAGTGATTTAATCATTCAGAATTTTGAGAAAATAATGAACAAATAAATACATAAATAACAACATGGAGGTGGGATTACAATAAATTGAAACTGTTTTGTTTGACCCAAACAAGTAAAAAAGACACGACCCCGTTTACGCTAGATCCAGAAAGGTTGATCATATCCGGATCTGATCCGGCAATGAGGATTAACGAGGCCCAACCACGAAGGCTCAGCCGTACAGCGATTGCGTCCCGGTGACAAAGAGTGACCTTTGATCAGTTATTGTAGGCTTTTGGTCAACCTCATGATGGTGCGAGTCGTTAATGATGTAACGATTTCCCAGTCAGCATTACAAATATCAACTGCATCAAACATCCGTTTGTTTCCCACACAAGTCACGAGATAGCTCATGTCACTCTGTGTCTCAACGATCGAGGTCGAGGTTGCTTCATAAAAAAAACAGTGCCTACTATAACTTTGTAGAGTATATAAAGACATAAGATTCGTCACTTCACTCCCAAACCAAGCCTGCACCACGGGAAAGAACTCTTGTCGCCTCTCACAGTAAACACACTTGATCTAAAATCCCTCATGATGTTTGCAGCGGTGTTGTCCCTGTGTTTTGTTGCATCGAGTTTCGCGGCTCCTGGTTTGTTCTCCCCTCCCAAGACGGTGCCCGAACTGGAGCTCCCGAGTTATCTCGGAAGATGGTATCAGGTAGGTTTCTTTGTTTCGTTCCTCCAAAAGTTTTAGACTAGAGATGCAAAGCATTCGAATTAGCCATACATTTTGGTTTAGAATTGTGTCATTAAAAATAGACAATAGAAAACCATGTGTTCAATATTGTTGGTACAGCATGTCAAAGAAATGAAATTTAAAGGTATATAAGCCAATAGCATGATTGTATCTATCGAAAACTTAAAAACAATATTTTCTCATCTAAAGGGTTTCATCTAGCAAACTATAGACAGTGGAGTAACCAGAGAAACCCCTCACCCTATTCCTCCCACCCCCTCTTCCTTCCCCATTAATACGATCGAAGGACAAAGTAAAATTTGAACCATCTCTTACGCACAACTGGTAAATCAACAAATAATTAAAACAAATAATGCTTAAACTTTAGTCAATAAATTTAGTTAATATATAGGTTTTCTCGGTCAATTTCGGCAAAAGAGCAGCCAATTTAACCACAACGCTATTCTATTTCGCGCGAAATCAATTGCTACTGAAAAGGGTCATTCGATTTCGTTTTATGACCAGTCAAATGTACTGTTGCGTCATTCGATTTAACAAAATAATCATTCAATTTAACAATTCAACAAAGCAGCATTCAAATTCGCAGGAGCTTTTTGAGGCGTTTGTTTAGTCATTCAAATTCATTTTTGGGCAGTCATTTCTGGAATTTGTGCAATCTAAAAAAACAAGCAGCCATTCAGAGTGTTGATGTTATCACCCGAGTGAAGTGCATGCAGTGGTACAATCATACCCATTATATACCAAGATGTTTGGCATGCCAACAGAATGATGGTTGAGGAAGAAACAACATAAACAATAAAAAAAAACCCCAGGAAAAACATAAAGAAACATCCCATTCAAACACAATACAAAATTAGGTCTTGGTCAGTTTACCAATAAAGATCCCCCCCCCAAAAAAGAATAAAGAAGAAAACAGAGAAGAAGAAAAAACCTCATAGGCCCCATGTAAAGTCTACTGGAAGCATACATAAAGAAAATAAGGTTTGCCTGAATTAAAGTGAAGATACGAAACAGATGCCTAGTACAGTTTATCTGTTTATTCGTATTGCTTTAGTCGTACTTATTTGAATTCTCATTTAGCGAGATTGATTGCCTCTTTACGAAATTGAAAAAAAAAAATAAAATCAGTAAAATCTCCAGTCGAACCAGCTTTGCTAATTTGAATGATGATTGTGTGTCACGAAAAAGAATGACGATATGCTAAATTGAACACAGTGCTAAAGGAATTTGAATGCCTCAAAACGAAATTGAATGGCCGAATTCTGAATTTGAAACGCAGTAACAACTGGAGAGGCAAAATAGCTTTAATTCGAAGGCACACAAATTAAATCGGCTGCTCATTTGCCGAAATTGACCGAGAAAACCTATACTATTGAAACTTGATTCTTATAAAACCTAGAACTAGATCGAAGCGCTTTACAATCGTATTATCCCTGTTCATCGGGCATACTTAGACCATTCCTCAAACTTTCTCAACTCCCTGGGGAGCATTCAACCCCAAGCTGCTTAAATTAGCACCAAGGGGTTAATCCAACAGATTGCTGTCTCAGCCCTCACGGGTTTCCGTTTATACACCCGGGCTGAGAGGATCAATTATGGTTTAGTGCCTCACTCAGAGACACGAGTGTCATGACCAGGAATCGAACCCAGACGATGATTCAGGCATCAGAACTTGAGCCTGGTGCACTAGAACCGCTCGGCCACGACACGCATTTTGTTTCATATCGAGCTCGTAGTCTTTGAATGACTTTCCAATTCTTTCCTTTCATGTATATTTAGATGTATGCTAACTTTGTGGTTGTATCTACATTTGAGAGAGATGCCTACTGCGTCACGGCCGACTGTAAGTCTATCATACCCATTTTTTAAAGAACCCAAATGATTTCCTTCGCGCTCAAAAGATTTATAAATGACACATCTATTTATTTATTATACAAAGTCCCCAAATCGGAAGTTCTAATTTTGTACAGGAATATTATTTATTTAAAGGTAGGGTATACTCATGGTAATGTTAAAGACCAGTATCGTCACTTGGTGTATACAATACGAACAAAATTATGACTTGTTATAAGCACGTAGCTCTGAGAATGGTAACTCGACATGGCTAAAAAATTGTGCCTAAAACGTTTGTGGAAAATCTGTGGAAACTCAGCAAACTGAGCAAATGGTTCTTCAGCAGGTCCATCGGTGAAGAACCAATTGAAAGTTATATTTATAAACCAGATGCAAGAACTAAATGTGCAAAATGTTTTGGTTTCGGTGTTTTTGACATTTTTAGATGCCCTTAATCCTAACAAAACCATATCGGTGTACAATGCGAACCGGGTGAGCAGCCCAACGGGAAAACTGAACGACATCAGGGGTTACGCCGACGTGGTCGACCCAGCTGAGCCCGGCAAACTAGAGGTGAAATTCCCGGTCCAGCCAGTCCCCGGACAATGTGAGTACACTTGTGTTTAATCTTTTTTTAAATATATATTTTTTTACAGAGAATGAAATTGTAAAAAAAATTAGTTTCCATGTATAAGTTGGCAGGTTGTCGACTTGAGAATGATTATATCAAAAACGACCATTCCCAGACCCCTGCCATAAAGTAGGAACAAATAAATAGCCGAAATTGTTATAGTTTTGCGAATAACTTGCATTTTTCATTGACAGTTTGGGGATCCCCCCTTACTCTGCGTATGAAAAAAGTGTCCCAATTCCTGTATATTTGAATTTTGTTTTGTGGAATAAACCATGCCACACCACACCCCAATAACCATCGTGTACTTTACTCCCTCTCCGTATAGACTGGGTGATTAAACTCGGACCAAATGAAACCACACCACAAAACGCCACACCGCAGTACCAGTACTCCATCGTGACGGACTCCTTCAGAATGACCCTCTTCGTGCTCGCCCGGGACCCCAAAGATTTCCGCACCCGTTTCGAAGCAGACATCCTCCAGTGGCTCAAATCCAACGGTTTCGATAAATTCTACAATAAGCCGATCGAGACGGTGCAGACGAGTGACTGCATGTACGCAAAGTCCCCAAATCAGAAGTTCTAATTTTGTACATGGATATCATTTGATTAAAGGCAGGGTGTACTTACGGTAATTTTAAAGACCAGTATCCTCACTTGGTTTATAACATAACAAACCTGTGAACATTTTGGCCAAATTGGTCCTCGAAGTTGCAAGAAAATAACGATAGAAAAAAACACCCTTGTAAAAAAAAAAAATAATAATTGTGCGCTTTCAGATACCTGAGAAAGGTTTCATGCCTGAAGCCTTTCTCAGATTCAAACTCGCTGGTAAAATTACCTCTTCCTCTTAAACTACAATACTTCAAAGGGGGTCGTTTCTAACAATGTATTATAATATTAACAGCTTTCACATGCTCTTTACTAAGTAAGTTTTTACGGTCATTAAATTGTGGAGTAATCACCAAAAGTACACCCTGCCTTTAATAAATATCTGTAACCAAGGTAGACCTATAACTACACGGTCAGCATAGACATTTAAATGCCTGGCAGAACTGCAAACACCAAGAACTGACTAGGTGCTAACAACCCTGTCAATGGAATTTCTTTTAGCGAGAAGTGTTGGTTGTGAGAAGAACCGGGGTTAAGACAGAGAGGATTCCCGACGTTTCGGACGGTGTGCTCAGCTCGTCTTCAGTTGATACGAGGTGTGCTCAACTTGTAGGAGCAGAGCACACTGTCTGCAACTCTATATCTGAACCTTGGTTTCCGCCAAGAACCAACACTTCTCCTATAAGAGAGTCTCCCTACAGAGATTCACATGGTTGAAAGGTCGTATCCGAGTTTTGCGGCTACGGCTTCGACTGTTGCTGAGGGTGTGATGACACGGCAATCCAGCCATAGCCGTAGCCATAACCGCCAACTCGGACATTGCCTTACCCATAAACCCACTCAGCTTGTACTTCCATCAAAGCTTCAAAACTTAAGTGTGCAAAAACACACGTTATAGATTTCAGATTTTAATTGACCCAATACACCTGACACCATCATCACAATAATCTTGGTTGCACCATTTTTGGAGTCAATGTCTCCGTGTCATACGGTGCAGTGGGCATTCTGTTAAATGCAGCACTTATACGCTAACTTGTAGATGCATTTGGACTCCCGAAATGGCCAGCCTGGTAGACAAGTAGCGGCATGCGAGCTTGGAACGTGGGGGTCACTACTTGAATGAAGAAACTAAAAGAAGCTGGAATCAGTCTCAATTTACAGAGCACTTTATTATCGCTGAAATTGTAATAAATAATAATTTGTACACCAGTAAATATGCTAAGCAGCTTAAAAAAAGAAAGAAGTGTTACAGGAAAATAAACAAGCCTTAAACTTTGTGATAAACATAATGAACATGTGGGAAGAAAAAAACTGACATTCTGTGAATGACATTATAGGGTTCTAGATACATTCAGAAACAGGTCATAGTATGAAAGATCAAGTTATTCAGGGATGAAAGTAAATGCCGACTACAAAGTCTAAAACTGGGGTCCAGATCTAAGGAGGTACATTGAAATTATGGCATTTCCACCTTTTGGTAACCCCTGGAGTTATAGATTCCAAGGAGCCTTTGTGGAGCAGTATCCTCAGTGCTAGAGAAGTAGATCAAAGAGCATGACTTATTTCATTTAGAGAAAAATACAGCATTATCTGTTTACCGGGCAGACTAAAAAAAGGTCTCAGTTCAGATAAAAGTGTGAAATTTCTCATCCCTGGTTATTTGGAAAACTCAATAGAACATTCCAAAATATTTGCCGTTTGTCAAAGTTGCTGCTTATCAAATAAATAAAGACTTGTACCAAAGTGAATGAATTCTTATTTAATTTAGTGCCCAGGTGTTTTTTTTTTAGCATTGCCCAGGTCCCAAGCATCATAAGGTTGTAAAATTGAGGCTTGTAGAAAGAGAACTTTTTTTAGGGTACATTTCTGAGAGAAATATCTTTGCTTGTGATAAAGGAAAAACTTGACAAGGGGCAAAGGGGGTGGGGGAGCATTTGCATTTACTTAAAGATGCATCACATGATTTTTGGCAAATAATAATGGAAACATTTCTTTACATGTTAGATAGCTATTTTCCTTTAGTTGGGGGCAGTGTTGTAGTCGAGACCTAATAGTTTGAGACCAAGATCGAGACCAAAATCTGAAACTCCGAGACCAAAACTTGTCGCCGGCAAACTTTCTCGCCCCACCAGTCACAAGACCTCGGTCTTGAGACCTACAAAACTGGTCGAGGAAGTTGAAAACTTTCATTTGAGACACTGAAGGAAAAAAAACAAAACGTGTCTGCCTTTAGTAGTAGTTAGTTTAAAAAACAAATGAGTTTTTGTTAAGACCCACCATTATCTCAAGTTATCAATTGCCGCGTAGAAACAGTTTTGCATGTTACAAGCATTTTGTGCATTATGCGTGGCGTAAAAAGTATTTTATGTTTTTTTCTTCTTCTTGGTATTAAAACAGACTCATCTGTTAAATTCCTCTTGGAAAAATTCAAAAATTTGTTGTGTCTTTCGGAGAAAAATTGGGCGATGTAACTTTAAGGACGAACAGATGAATTAAGAGGGCAAGATGGTCAAGTATGAATTAATCGCTGCTGTCCCCCAAAACTTTACAAGTCATTAAAAAACCTCTTTATGGGTCCATCAAAACCATGAAGGCATAGAGGCTGTCACTGATAAAATGCCAAGAGAAATAACTCTGCATGAAATGCGTCGTTAGCGTGTAAACAACATAAAGTTGCCACTGGAGTTGTGGAGTAGAGGTTAATCATGCATTACTCATTTCACTTCTTGGACCGGAAGAAAATGAGAGTAGTACCCCCTGGTGACGTCGATCATCAGATCTTGAGTACATTCTGGTAGCTCCCCGGCAACCACACCTGAAAAAATAAAAAACCAACAAAATACAGAGATGGGTCTACCAATGAACTGACTGTATACAGTGGTAAAAAATTAAAGAATTAGTGCGGAGGTCAAAAGAAGAAGAAGAAGCTGGAACTGGCTTTGCCACTTCTTACTGAGGAAAGAGAACAAACACCACTAATTGCATCAGGGATAAAGTTTATTGCAGATGTGTTTAGTTATAGTTTGACTTTCAAACACCTTGGGAAACTTAAGATGTTGTCAACCTTATGCCCTGGACTACCCTGGGGATCCAACTACTGGTGTGAACAGGGGTTGAACTGTCTCTGGGGGCAAGTAGGTATTATATACTACTACACAGCAGACTTTTGAACTCAAACCCAATCTCATACTAACCTGGTGATCCAACTACCAATGTGAACAGGGGTTGAACTGTCTCTGGGGGCAAGTAGGTATTATCTACTACTACACAGCAGACTTTTGAACTCAAACCCAATCTCATACTAACCTGGTGATCCAGCTACCAATGTGAATGGGGGTACCACTGTCTCTGGGGGCAAGTAGGTGTTATCAGCTATTGCACAGCAGTCCTTCAAAACACATTTCCGGCCCTGGAAAAAAAAAAGAAAAAAAAAGGTCAAATTGAACCATTGTAGGTAACAATGTAGGCACGAGTGGTTGTTTATGTCGACAAAATCGATAACAAAGAGTTAAGATAACAAACAACCTTTGTTAAACAGTTTTGATGCCAACATTTCTTTAGTGGGCAGTGTGTATGATGTTAAAAAAAATTACTTCCAAAATCAGAAATTTTGACTGATGAATGATTGTTCTTACAATTACACAGTTCTTTCCGATGTGGACGTAGGATCCAACCTGACCGGCATTGACGACACAGTCCTCATCGATAAATACATGATCCCCAATATGCAGCGGGAAAAACGCCACACTGCAAATACAAAATGAACAACAGTTACAAGAAGTTAGGAGGATGGAATTTCAGGGAAAAAAAGAAGAAAAAAGAAAGAAAAGCCTTGTATATACTATAGTAAGCAGTCTTCTCTTTAAGATACACAACTTTGGTATTGTAAAAAATGAAAGGAAGCTTTCTAAAACACAAACAAACTTCCGAGAGAATTTTTAACTGTTGATGTCTGATGGGTGTTTTAAATTTTGAGTTGAACAGAGAAAGATTGACTAGAGCTGGACTTGAACCTGCAATCTCCGGATTAACGTGCTGGTACTCTACCAACTGAGCCATCTAGCCCTAATGTTGACGGTTTCCCTATTTTGTCAATATCTTTGTTCAGGGGTGCCAGTCAGATGCGAATCAACCTGTAACAGCCGTGTAGCCAGGGATCACACCCAAGTTTACGATACAACCTGGGAAGCGGCAGCACAGGGATCACCTTAAGGGGATGCGATACCAAGCAATAAACCACAAGGAAAACTGACTGGGTAAATGTTACATCATTTGGAGAACACAGACAAATTATTTAAGATTTACCCAGTCAGTTTCCCTTGTGGTTTATTACTTGCAGGTGTTTTGTTAAGTAGCATTTTGGTCAGCATCCAACATCTTTGGACATCTTACCCTTTACTGAACTTCTTGAAGGGTGGCCTGATGACCGTTCTTTGACCTATGACACAGCTTCTGCCGATCCTAACATTGGCGAGGTCACCTCTGATGATACAGTCGGAATGTATAATTGACTGCACAGGAAAAAAAAAATTGAAATTATTATCATAATTACTACAAAACCAGGGACCCCTCAGTCAGAAGTACCTTCAGTGTAATCTGTGGGCCTAAAGATACCTGTCAAGAGAAGACAATGAAGAAATGTCAATTTAAGATGTGGAGGAAAAAAACCCAATAAGGGGGTATCCCATACAATCAGGTAGCGACAGAAAACCCAGTCAAATTGCAACGCGCTGTGATGAAGTGAGATTTGAACCAGGGTCAACAGAACTGAAAGGCAGAAAAAAACACCCCAAACCGCTTAGCCAAGATTTAGACTACAGAGAACATTAAAAACAAGTTCTACTCTCTGTAATGATTAGTAAAGTTTTGTGACTAGTGGGGGGGGGGGGGGGGGGAGGGGTAGACACAAACAACAAGCAGACTCAAACGTCTCTGAAAAATGATGTCTTTGATCATGTGAAAAGAAACACAATGAAGGGTACCACTTTAGCAGTATCCTTTCAATGGTTGTAAGTTTGTTTTAAAGTCCAGTACCTGAAATCACCCATAAATGTTTTAACACAAGAATGGAGTAGGCTAATAATGAAAATAACTCGAATTGATTATTATTATGAACTGTAAATAACCTTCAACTTTGAATCAATAAATGGACGGCAAATGTCGGTCACTTTCCGTCCATTTTATAGATGGGAGTTCGACGATCATTTTTTTGAAAAACACTAAAAAACAACTCAACAATTAACTCAACTTATTTTAAGGTGTTAGCCTGCATGTCCAGTCACCTGTTGAAACACTGTATGGGTAGTTGAAGGCACTTTAAAAACCATTTGAGGAAATGTGAACGTGATGAATGCAAAGTGGTCACCTTTGTTGTGTTTCCTGTCATATTAGCGTAGACTCTAGAGGTAAAGAAAGTACCAGAATTACCTTTCCGTTCAGTACTATGTTCTGACTGCCACAGAGAACTGACTGTCTGCTCACTTTATTCCCAGATGCCTGTAATGAATCAAAGAACCAAAGTTTTCAGATACAAGTGTAAACTTGTCTTGCTGGAGAAGCAATGCACATGCGCATTAGTAAACTTCATGGCGCCGACGATGTTTAATCAAGTGATTGTCAAAGCTCGGGGATTTTTGTATAAAATTACATCAAAATGAGATTCCACATTGTCGTTTTATTAATGTGCTTGCCACAATTGCGCAATGCTAAATGACAACTGGGGGGGGGGGGGGGGGAAATCTTGGCAAAAATAAAAGTGGGTTTCTATACCAAAAACCGTCTCATCTCCCCTGAGTCTCCCTCCTGATGCTATGTGGGCCGTAGGGCCAAGAAGCAGAGGGAGTCCGGAGAGTCCAGGTTATATTGGCACTATCTCAATCTGACTATCACATAGGGCTACCGCGGCGCGGGTGGACACGTTCAGAATTTGTCAGAATACCGACGGGTATAGCGTCATAAATAGTGCCAATACGCTGGACCCCCTCCGCTTATTGGCCCTATGCACAAGTACCTCAATGAGGTGAAATCTTTTTTCCGAAAAGAAATCCACCTTTTTGTGCCGAGATTTTTTTCCCAGTGGTCATTTACCGTAGCTCATCTGTAATGAGCACATTAACACGAAAGTGTGCGATTTGGTGTACTTAAAAAAAAATCAACTCAGCGCTGGCAATCACCTGACTAAACATCGTCGGCGCCATGATGTTTACTGGTGTGCATGTGCACACGAGCGTTGATTCGATTCTCTGAAACAGCCACATTAGCTAATTAGTCTTTTTCGTGTCACTGCAGTACGCCATTTTACTCTGCTCTGCTTGAGGCTGATTTGTGTTCTGCGGTAGTGGCGCTGTGAGCAATGATTACCGCCTTGAATAAAGACTACTCATTGCATATGCACACCAGTAAACATCATGGCGCTGGCAATGGAGTATAATCGGGTGATTGGCAGCCTCTATATGGGGCTACGACGTGTAGTGATTAAAGTAAATTTATAATTATCCATTATATTTATCAGCTAAACCCTAGCCATGCAAAACACTTCTATAGTCATACTCATAGAGTAATATATGTTGTAGTTTATTTGAATTCCAATTTAGCTGACAATCAACTTTTGGCAAATTTTTTTAAAAATTTGATGTGAAAACAAAAAATGAAATGACCAGCCTTGCCCCACCTGTGTGGCCAAGAGCGGAGCGGATACATAAAGCAACCATTGCAAAGTTCGCGCCCTCGCTCCGCCCAAAACCCGGCCGACCAGTGTCCAGTGATGTCATGAATTGATTGGCATGATTGGGATCAATCCAAAATGGCTGCGGTCAGTAAATATTGAGCGAAGTAAATCGGAGGAAATGGACAAACTATTTCTTGAAATATCTTTTTAAAACTTTATTTATTTCAACATCCAAAACACCCAGGTCAAGCTAAGACCAAGATTAGAACTTACAAGAGGCAAGTGAACACATGATTGAGCCGGTGTAACTGCAAGCCGCCGACCCGCCTGTAGTACACAGGCTGTCGTAGGGAATTTTTGATCGATAAGCTTAAAGCCTTAAGAAAAAAATGGGCCCGGACGTGTGGCCAAGGATTCAGGTTCCTTGGCCACACAGGTGGGGCTTAGACCAGCCAGAAAAAAATGAGTACAGTGCCCCAGTTACTGGGTCATGGGTCTAGTTAGTTAACACTCGACTCACTACAGTCATTTGACCAGTTCGGGATCATTGACCAGTTCGGGATCACTTCAACTTTGCAACAACCCCATAATTAAGTTACTTCTCACATTACCAATTTCTGTTGATACATGTGAAGAATAACATGCAATAAACCAACAAACCCAAAATAAGGTTCCAAACTTCATCAACAAATAAATTATGGCCATTTTCTTGAAGTTTGTCTGCGATTTTGATCATTATTTAAAAAAAAAATGTTGGTTGAAAAACGCTGTTAAAACTTCTCACCTTTAAAATTTGAACGCCAGGGCGAATACAATTTATGTTAAATGCTTAGAATGTGTTAAAAATATTTCAGGTAAATACTGAGCAGTCGTCTTGTTTTTTTGAGGAGACGAAATTACCGAAATCGTCTTTTGGGGGGCATCGTACCCTTGACCAGTTCGGGATCACTCACTACTCAGCATCTCTCATTGCGTCAAATGGTGCCGCACTCAGTGAGGTAAAATCTTACTGCTGCAGTCGAAAGTTTATTTGTTGCTTTTAAGATACATTTCTTCAACAAATTCTTGTAGGAATATTGTTTTTTTTGTGAGAAAATGAAACTTGGAGGAGGAAATTGCGACTGTAAGAATAGATATTTGGGTCAATGTTGCTTTTAGGCGTGCTTCACCTTTTCATTTGCCTTTGCTGTTGTTTTGTGTTTTTGTTGCTGGATTTTTGCGCTGCTGTTGAATACATTTGCATGAAATTCTCTCAGGAGAAAGGAAGTCCATGTCCATGCCAACACACTTGTGAAGTTTGTGTCCTTGAGAGACAGTTTTATGAATGGGAGTATTGGTTTGCAATAGAGGGCAAGCGGCAAGCTACTGATTCAGAATAGAATCAACTGATCCTGAACTGGTCAAACAGGTGACAATACTTTTCTCAAAGCCTCTTCAAAAGTACTAATCTTTTTTTGTCAGTGGATACTTGGTGAGTTTTATAACATGTTTAGGTAAACTGATAAACTTTTTTGTTAAACATGTCAAAGAGATTGCAACCAAAAACAATGTGAATTCAAAAAGTGATCCCGAACTGGTCAAATGACTGTATTACATGACTGACACACATGACACAAAATCTGTGAAAAATGAAAATAAGTTTTGGAGCACACATTCTTTTACAATGGAGACAAAATAAACAAAAGAAATAATACTCAACTGTCTCTATATACTCAGCTTTCACATAGAATGTATCGCTGGGCTCCATGATGACGGCAAAATCTGAAATTTGGGGGTAATTTTATTCCCTAAAATTGTACCGTTCGTGTCATTATTGATTTCCTACGGCTGGCAATAAATAATCACTTGAGGGCGTTACTAGAGTAAGATTGAGGGCGCAATAACTATTTCTCAGTTGCGTATTTTGAGCTGCGTGACCGAAAACAACTCATCATTATTAATATTTAAAAATTTAATTTTTCGTTGTTAAAAACAAAATCAAAGACTCCCTCTCATTTTATTATTACCTTTATAAAGCATAGCCATTTGAATGTTCACAACTTCATTTTTAGCAATTTGACATTATTTATGAATGAGAACGCATAGGGGCCCAAGAGTATACCAATAATTACTTCCTTTTTCGGACGGCTGTAGAAAACCCCTAACTTCCTTGTAGTGCTGCCCCTGCCCTCAATTTGGGACCTGGAAAAATCCTGTACAAATTATTACTTTCAACGTTCACCATTTTAAAACATACCGTCCATGAAAATAAGGAAAAAATGTCATGTGATTTATTTTTAGTTTTGCAGTGCCCGCTCTCGGCGTAAGAATAAAATGCCACGAGACGCCCGCGTATAAATAAATAACTGCACGTTTTAGCAACTACATGTTCAACGGCAGACCAAATTACACCAATAAACTGAATACAAATGAACAACTGCGATATACAACAAAACCACCAGAATAGATTCAAGGTAAGTAAATAATTGTACATAAAGCTACCGTTCATAGGTTTCAACTCATAATGTGACTGTTAACTTTTTTTAATTAAAAAGGGACTTGATTTGAGGAAATAGTTCTTCCTCAAAAGAGTTGTCGAGGTGTGGAATAAACTTCCTGAAAATGTTGTTAATGTGAAACCAACCAACAACTTCAAAGGAAAAAGTAACAAATCATGGAAAGAAAATGGATATGCAGGGGTACTTATAAAAAGGCTCTCCATAAATTCAAATCATCAATCCTAAGCAAGTAGGCCCTAAGTAAATAAGTAACATTCGAATCCATCTCAAGCTGTGGGCCGCCTAGCTAACCCGGAGAGTGGTGTAAGTAGTATTAGTAGTACTAGGACGCCAGTCTCCATTTACTTGCCCGATTTCGTAGAGCAGCTTAAACAAACAAAATTTAGCTAAGCACATCAACATTATGCTTACCAGATTTAGACTACCAGCCAAAGTACCATGTTGCATGTACCTATTGTGACTGGTACCCTACTCATTTCTGCTAAGCAAGAAATTGTTACGCAATACGTTTCAGCTTAAAGCAGCTCTATGAAATTGGACTCTGAGGAGTCCAACCTGGGCCCAATTTCATAACGCTGTTAAGCAGAAAAATCTGCTTGGCATTTTTTATACTTATCATGAAATAAACGGGATACCAGTGGCAACAATGTTTTATGGAATGTTGGCTGATAACCTGTTTCTGCTAAGCAAGATTTTCCTGTGCTTAGCAAGTTTTTTGCTTACAGGCTTTATGAAATTGGGCCCGGCGTTTTTAAAGTTTCGTGGTGGTGGTGGGTGTGTGTATGTGTGTGTTGGGGGGGGGGGGGGGGGTTCAATGCTATGTTTTCAACGTGACGGAAACAGTTACATCTTATAACGTGTTATGTTCGCTAAAGAGAGTGTCATCCAGAAGTGTAGGGACGTCTGGATAACACTATGGAAGAATATTTAGTCTGATTTCAATTTACAATATTATTTTTTTTAATATAAAACAATTCTATTCAGGTTTGTTACAAGTATCAACTCATATGGTAATGATAACGGTTCGAAACATGGCAATTTAAATGTCGACCACCAGACCTTACCAGGACCTGCCGACCAGCCAGGTCGTCCCTAGACGACCCATAACGAGGCGATATGCATCAACACTCCACAGCCTCGTTCTGACATTTACCTTCGTCGGCACGATGCTGCTGACAAGCGGTGCTGCAGTGACATTCCTCTCGCCTCCGCCGCGCCTTCCGAGACGCCACGAAAGTGCGAAGATGACGGTCGGGATCACTGGCGACAACAGCACCGGGACTACGGCACATTTTTCCGGTGTGCCCATCGGCATCGCCTTGCTCTGTCTCGGAGTCTTCGCTTACCTTACAGCTCTTGGAATGTACTACACAGACAGATGCAGGCACCGTAGGGGGTCAATGGCGGTGAGGTACAGCGGAGTATGCCGGGGCGACGAGAGCCCAGCTGGTCGGACGTCCGCGGTAAAGGCTCACGTGCCTGCCGTCACGGCGCTTCATGTTTACCGCCCTCAAATTGAGTACAAACTGGTTTTAGTCCAGTATGCAAATACAATGTGAACGTTGTTAATGTTTCAGAAACCACTGCTTCCGTTTGATTAAAATGACCGGTGTGGCAGGAGATTTTTTTCTCCCGGAGAGTCTGCCCCTCCCCCTTTCCACGGCAAATTTCGTTGCACCACACTAAATAAACTCCCATAGCAACCGATGCTAAATGCTAAATAATAAAAACAAATATTTGTAAGTCACTCAGCCTCTTGAAAACCACTCAGATATATTTTCAGACAACTAAACTCCAGATTTCTTTTCAATTTTTGGCAGGTCAGCCATTTAAAACTGTTGCTAATTACCCCAGAAAAAAACACCCCCGAAAATTTGTTTTTCCCCAAACCGACTTGCTGCCAGTTTTCATAAGGTACTCCTCCAATTCACAAGCTAAATAGAACCAACTTTAAGCCTAAAATGTTGAAACAAAAAAGTTGAAACACAGAACGCCCAGGTTGTGATAGATTCTTATAATTACACATTCTATTAATTGCATGACCCCCCCCCCCCAAAAAAAAACACCCCGTTATAAGTAAAAAGATTGTTTAGGTATACAAATTATGACAATCAGCTTGGCGCATGAATTTGTCCTATTTAGTGTGGGGCACACATAATTTCGTCTGATAGCGCCCTCTTTTGAATCAACTTCCTCCAGTCCATGTTTAGCGTATTGGGGACGCATACACATCAGGGAGAACTCCCCTACGACACATAAACACCGAAAAGTCACAAGTGATTCAGTTCTTCAGTAATGGCGTTCAAGCATACGGCAGCATAGCCACATTCAAAGCCGCTTGACTCAGACACGGCTTGACTGGAAATACTTTACAAGTTTTGATGTGGGAGGGCTACGGTGTGGCAGGAGATTCTGCCCCCCCCCCCCATACGACGAACCACACTAAAATAGGCCAAAATTAATGCACCAAGCTGATTATCATAATTTGTAGGCCCTCAAATTCTTTTGAATAATAACGTTTTAGGGTCATGCAATTATTAGATTGTGTAATTATAACAATGTATCACAACCTGGGGGCTCTGTGCTTCAACTTTTGAGAAGATTTGATAAATTTGTGCTTAAAAGTTGCTACTACTTTGGCTTGGGCATGGGAAGAATGCCTCATGGAAACTGGCAGCGAGTCGGTTTGGGAAAAAGCACATTTGCGGGAATGTTTTTTTCTAGGGTAATTAGCAAAAATTCCAAACGGCTGACCTGCCAAAAATTGAAAAGAAATCTGAGGTTTAGTTGTCTGGAAATATATCTGAATGGTTTTCAAGAGGCTGAGAGACTTAAAATATTTGTTGAGTATTTTTGAATATTTAGCATTTAACATTGGTTACCATGTGAGTCTATTGTGTGGTGCACCCACTTTGTACTAACTTCTGCTGACTAGCGCCCTCTTTTGAATCAACCTCCTCCAGCCCGTGGTAATTTCCCTATTGGGGACAGAATCTACGGGAACAGATTTCCCCATGACACCAGAACCTGGGGTTTCCATCCGAGATACTGATATAGTATCTCAGTTTGACAAATCTTGAAACAAACATGACAGAAAAAGTTAGTTTTCTTCCGGTATGACGACTGTCGACATCCATCTATCGATTGTCGACACCCATCTAACGACTGTCGACATCCATCTATCGACTGTCGACATCCCACTGTACGATGTGGTCATCCTGAGATCTTTATTTCGGGTCGCTGGTATGTTTTTCAATTAAAATGATTATTTTTATCTCAACAATGATGGCATTTCCAGATGTGTTTAGGATAGCCGATCAACTATTTATAATAAGGCTTTTTTCCTATGGCAAACAGCATTAATAAAAAAGCTGTTTCAAAATATGAAAAATAGCTTACACCGACAAGAATCATCAGCGAGATGTAATACTAGAGAATAGCAGTTTTTGGGGCAACAGATTAAAACAATTTCCATGATGGTTGAAGGAAACAGCTAAGAAAGCTTGTGTGTCTTTTGTTGTTGTTACTGCCGGTAGCTGTACACCGCGCACCAATGTCAAAAAATAGCTAAGCTAAATACCCGGATCTCAGACAAACGCGTAAAATTTCTCCAACGCGCGCGTCTATCCCAGTTTTATGTTTACTCACTTGCACTGACTATTACTGCTGGTGCAGTTTGGCACGTCCATGACGCGGTTATCGCGTAAATGGTGAATTTCTTTTGTGTCTGACAGCCGGGTATTCTGAGTAAAAGTGACGTCATTAGTGCGGAGTGCTAGCGCTATCTTCAAATACTGTTTTAAACTTGCAGGATCTGTGTTGTTGTTGTCGCTCATTTTTTGCTGAGTATACTAGTAAAAGAACGATTACAAAGTTTTATGTGCTTAGCTAAAATTAAAAGGGGACCAGTCACCAGCAATTTAAAATGCACATAAGTTTGATTGGTTACCCTTTTCTGCTAAGCAGACTTGTCTGTTAATCGAATATCGAATTTAAATAATAGCAGCAAAGCGGTAATCAATGCAACTCCACATAGCTCACATAAAAATTGCGCAACACGAACTTCAAAGTCCACTCCAAGGTCTCACTAATTCCAGGACCCAATAAACAAGATCATACGAGGATAGCAAAACACCGAGGCCCCAAAGCAGCTGGCCCCGCCGTCCACACCAGCCACTGATCCCCGTGGATTTCTTTTCTGAGGCGGCCGGTGTCACAATCCTGCGGATTTCAACCTTGTCATTTCGAGATGATGTCAAGTCAAGTCTTCTAACTAACTTTGATCAGGTAAACATACTTCTCAATCCAATTTATTGATTGCATTTTTGTTGTCACCATTTTACTGCCTACCGAGGATACAGAAATTGTTTTTGTTTGTTTAGTGCAACCACGCAGGGTTTGTTTTGCTCGGGTACTTGACCTCGATCTCACTGCAGCCGCTGTTGTCCAATGTTTCCCGACCCCGATAGTGATAAACAAACACGGCTGTTATTAGAGGTTGTGCACAACATTGGTAAGTTCACAGATTTGCACATAAATTACACGGTATAAAAACGGCCATGGTGGAAATCTTCCCTTGAAAAAGTTTCTCTTGAACAATTCTAAAATTTTGAGAACCAAGGATAAAACAATTAACTTGCGAGTTCAAAACCTGATGTTTGAAAACAATGAAAACATTGTTTTTTAACTCTTTGCTCGTGATTCCAATGACAGTTTGAGCCTAAACTTTTACATAACTATTATTTCATGTAAAATTTTGGTCAAATAAATCGGCGGATACTGGTATTTCGAGCAAGGAGAGTGTCAAGTCTGACAGCAGGCGCGTTATAAATATCCACTATTATTATTATTTTACATAACTAAATGTTGTTCACTTGCACTGTTCTTGTTTTGTTTTCTTGCAAATTTCAATGTGGCAATTTGGTCGAAGACAATAATACATTTAAACAGAAATTTGAATTTCAATAAAGAAATTAAATATGCTGAGTAAAAACATAAACCAAGTTGGAAATCGAAAATTTTGATGGGTCAAGATTATTTGGAAAAAGAAGAGGTTTCAAAACATTGGATAATTCTTAATCAGTAGACAAATTTGTTCCATTGGTTTAACTGCGCCTTTTAATGTAGGTTTTTCCCAGGCGAATTTCAACCAAAAACTTTCAATTAAACACTTTGCTCTTTGAATTTCGTTTTAAAATAAATGCCCCATTACACCAGCCAACACAGTCAAAAGGAGTAACTCAATTTCAACAGTTCAGCAGTCAGTGGTCAAAATAAGATCATTCAAATTCATTAGGTCGTCACAGGCCATTCAATTTCGTAAAAGCCAAAAGCAAAAGACTAGGTCAACCACTCTATTCCAGCAGTTGCTAATGTAGAAATTCAACTGAAGAATGGTAAAAATGTAGTCTTGAATGCCTGTAAATAAAGTAGACTGACTAAAAACGAACGCGAGTGCGAAGAACTAAATCACGTGAACCCTGTATAATGCCTCATTGCAGAGAGTTTGTAACAACACTGTGATGTGGTATAGTTCTGACTGATTTTGAAAAACAAAACATGTCTTGAACTGGTTTTCCTCTACAGGGTCCCGACTAGTATTACCTGGTAAAGAGATTTTGACTTCGTTAAACCCAGTCACAATGACAACTGAAAAGGAACGGTGGGGACGAGTACACGCCTCCTACAAAGGGAGATACACATGCAAAGTGGGGCCCTTCATGTCGTCAACCCAACCCGAGTTCAAGAAGGACCTCGGCGATGAACGTCAGCACCTCCACAGGGCCGCAGAGTAAGTTCAAAGTCTGTTGAACTCTGGACCTCAAACTGATTAGAAGCGAAGCCAGGAATGGCTATACAAGCTTTATCTCAACTTGCCCGCTGATAATAGTGTTTTGTTTACACAGGCCCAACAAGTAAAAGTTTAAATTACTAAAAAAAAAAAAATGCAAACCGAAATCTGAATGCAGATCCTCTCAAATGTCAACTGACGACACCGTTGGCTCATGTCGAACAAGCAACCCAACTTAGTTCATGCTGACCCAGTTTTAAATTAAATCGAACACAAAGCTAGATTGGTTCTTGCTATACAGGTTATGTGTGATCATCAAAGTTTGAATTACTGTTTGACAATTTTGAGTAGCCCAAGTTTGTCTGATTCTTTCCTCTTTTTTTTATCCCCGCCAGAAACTTAAGATACGCCGTCCCCTATTGTGATGCACCTTGCAACTGGCCGAGTAGCACATGTTCAGATTGTAAGACTCATCCGAACACACCGCGACCGAAATATTTCGCACCGTGGGCGATCACGGCTCATCATTCGAAGAAACACGGGGACTGTGGGGGCAATTGTGATCATCATTCATCACCTCAGTGTACCGCTTCATCATAGAAACGAGGCCAGTAACCACCAAACTCAAACTAAAAGCCACTCGCCAATAAACCACCACAACTAATGTTTATAGGATAGAAATGAAAGCCATCAAACCTGTCTACTCCTCACATCGACAATGTTGCAAGCCACCAAGAGACCACCTGTGTATATAAGTAAACTCGCCACAACGAAAAGAAGCAAGTCATAAACACATCCATCACTCAGCAAGCCCCTTCTAATGTTAGAAATAAAAGCCAGAAACCAAAAATCCTACAAGCCGCTCTTCATATCGATAACATGCAAGCCACAAAAAGACTATACGTATTTCAAAAATCCCACCACATGGTACAATGCAAGCCAGTTCAAAGAACGCATTATCGTTCATTACGGCAACGTCCCCGTTCACAACACCAGAAATGAAAGCCAACAAACTCCATCTACGAGCTACTTTTCATTTCGACAAGTTTCCGGGAAATTAAATTATATTTCGAGGTAACAAAATGAAACCCAGACCAACCAACGAATCCCATACCACACACATGTCAATATTGTTAACTTTACACGTAAGAATAAAAAAACGCAAGCAAATTTAAAAAAGCCAAATGTCTAGTAGTATATTAATAAAAAAAGACCTCTCCTCTTATGAAATAAGCATTGTGAAAGTAAATAATTAACACTTTGATATTGTTTTCTGGTTGAAACTAAAGTAGCAACACTGTTCTCTAAAAGTATTAATCTTTATTTCTTAAACAATACAAAACGGCTGTTTCATTTCAATGTTTCATAATCTGGTTCTAGGGCAGTATGATCTCTGATGGTACGGAACATTGTAATGAAACATCCGTTTCGGCTTGTTTTGAATGGTTGCACGAAGCTTAGACCTAGTACTTCACTGCAGGAATTAATCACATTATAAAAGACCAAGTGTTATCAACGTAAAGTTAATACAGTAAAGTGATAAAAGGAAATATTTTTCTTTCTGCAAGGCGGACAACACTGGAGACAAAATGTTGGAATTATATAGACCATGTGACCTGTGGTTCATCCTGCAGGCACAATTTGTAGACAGCCCAGTGGAAGAAAACATTAAATTACACATTTAATCAACTTTTGATATAAAGAAAGGTTGTGTATGGAGTCCCTCAAGAGACAGGTATAAAAAAAGAAAAACAAATTGAAGAGGTAAAGCAAATATCAAAATTATTTCGTCCCCAAGGCATTTGATGTCATGCCCCACGACGTCCTCACAAAGTTGTCATCACTTTTTAACATTACTGACAGTGTTTGGCGTTGGATCCGTTCCTTTGTCCACAATCACCAACAGCGCGTTCAGTATCAAGGCCAATATTCTGAATGGTCTCCTACGGCATACCTCAAGGCAGTGTTCTGGGACCATTAAAAAAAAAAAAAATAAAAAAATTACCAGCCAGGTTGTTTTAATTCCCCATGTGCCTTGTTTGCAGATGACACTGTAATATACCGTCCCACGTGCAATCCTACAGATCACGATGTTCTTCAAAGGGACTTGGATATTATGTATCGATGGTGTGTCTCTAACAAAATGTGTTTGAATCCCACTAAATCAAAAGTCATGAGGATCATTTGTAGTAAAAATCCCGCTTATCCTTTTTATCAATTGAATAATGTTAATAATAAAGTTGTGAGTGAAACTAAAGTACCTCGGTGTTATTATTAATAACCGTCTGACATGGGACAGTCATGTTAAAGATATTACTTCTCGAGCGAACAGACTGTTGGGATTGATTTCTAGTATGGTCACTGGTCTTTCCTCTGAGGCTCTCTTTTGCCTCTACAAGTTGTTGGTGTTACCTATTTTGGAATACGGTTTGCCAGTTTGGAATTTGTGTGCGAAAAAGCTTTCTGTTGACTTGGAGAGAATTCAAAGGAGAGCATCACGGATTGTTCTAAAACAACGTAGAATGGAAATGCCCTACTCTGAAAGGTTGCAACTTCTTAACTTGTCTACACTTACTGCATGTAGAAAGTATTTGTTGATATCTTTTATTACTAAGTCATTATGTAAACAGATTAGAAGTGATACTGTTATCCAAAGCATACTTGTTAACACCCGCCATTTTGACGATTTAAAGTTCACTCACCTTTAAGCCCGTACACAACGATTACACCATACTCCCATTCACCAGACTCTGGGATGAGTTATAACACCCAAACAGCTCCGTTCAGAGTGTGTTTTATTACCTTCAAATACTTGACTGAGAAAGCTCAAAGTCAATGTCTGTACTCGTTGCGATTGTTAGCAGCATGTTTTTTTTATTCATTTTGAGTAATTGATATTTTTAATTAACTTGCATATGTTGAAATTGCCTGTTCGTTTTAAAAACTGTTTTCCAAATATGTTATTATTTATCTTTTTATTTTTTATATTTTTTATCGGGAGCTAAATACTTGGGGGCAACAGTGATTTGATTCACTTGTTTATTTCCTGTTATCAATTTGCTGTCTCTTGTATTGTATGTTTCTGTTTTGTATCTTTTATTGTGTTTGATGAAAAACAAGTAATAATAATAATAATAATAATAATAATAACATTATTACGAAATTGCCGTACAACTATAAGCCTATTAATGTGTTTCTTTGTTTTGTTTTTATTTTGTTGTTGTTGTGTGCTGTTGTTGCTGCTGTTGTTTGTTTGAGTTTTTCGGGGGGGGGGTTAGATCGTTTTCTTAAGTTGCATCATAGTCTCAAGTAGAGTAAGAAGAGAAGGGTTGGAAACGGAATTCTTTAAAAGTCTGAAGCTTTCGGCGTGCAAAGAAAAACTATATAGAAATTAATAGGGATAAAGACAAGACGCATTCTGGCAACAAAAGGACTGTCAATCATTCTGCTGGGCGTTGTATTGTTTGCTTCTCTCAATAATGGCTTTAATATCCAAGAAATTATCTTGGCATATCAAGGACTCCGTTCCAGCTAAACTATTTTGTTCTCTCGAAAAACTATTTTTTCGAACGAAATTATATTTCGAGGGAACGATATCATATTTCTAGGGTACAAAATCATTTCAGAATTGTTTTACCTTTTCAATTTTTATTTACCTGTCCCTTCAGGGACTCCGTAGAACTGTTCCCCTTCGTGAAACCTATGACTTTAATAAAAAGGATCCGGGTGTTTTGACAGAGGGGGGACGTCCTCACTTCGCTTTCGTTCACGAAATCAAACGAGGGACATCGCTCAGAAAACTAAGCCCAAACAGTGGGAGAACAGAGAGAAGTCCTCGATTTACGGGGAAGACGAGGATACGATTCACGTCTAAACGGTTGCTCTGATGGAAAAACAGAGGCCTTCTGAGATTTAGGTCTATCACCTTTAGGCTCATAACTACGAAATTGATTTTCACTTCTTGAAAACTATATGCTGCTTTGAAGAATTTGTATATTTTGCTTTACGTCTTCAATGCATGAGTGGTGCACTAGTAAGACGACCCGTCCGCTCGATTTATCAAAAAAATGAGTGTACATTTCAAGCGATCTTCAGGTTATAAGAAAAAGTCTTCTTGCAGTAAAAAAACAACCCCCCCAAAAAACACCCCAAAAACGATCATATTTTTTTTATTCCCCTCACTTTTTTCTTAGCTATTGCAGAATGAACACTGCAAGAATAGATAACGTTAAATCTAAGCAAACCACAAATCCTTATCACGTCACTGCCTTGCATATTTTTCTTGAGTTTTTATCGATTGTATTGTTGAGATGGGAGAGCTCGTGTGCCAGCTTGTGTTGTGGTCATTTTATCATTCCTTTCTGTGAAGGTTATTTTTAATTGTTGTGTCTTTTTAAAATTATGGTTTAACTGGGAGTAAGTGAAATGTCTTCTGGAGTTGATCAGTATAAATGACGATGGTGAGACTGCTAGGTATTGTTGGTATACTTTTGGCTGTAAACTACGCTGCCGGTAATGAACATTGTGAGGCCTCCATCAGAGGGAGACCGCGATGCCCTCCTACTTGGAGTCAGTGGCATGAAAAATGCTACAAGGTGCATAATGTCAGAGTTACGTGGGAACGGGGCAAGCAGATTTGTGGCGAGTGGGGCGGTGCGACGGTTGTCCCTCAATCCGAAGAAGAATTACAATATCTCGTCACGTTCGCTGGCTACACGTTTTGGATTGGTTGCAACGACATTCAATCTGAAGGTTTGTACACAAATAGGAATCAAGTCAGTGTGATAGTATACAAATAATGAATGTTTATGAGTGCAATGGTGCGAATATTTTCATGAGTTGAAAGATGGAATGTTCTATTCAACGAGGCGGAGCCGAGTTGAATGGAACATTCCATCTTTCAACGAATGCAAATATTCGCACTGTTGCACGAATGAAAAACATTCATTATTTGTTTTATATAACATCCAAGTAGATCAGTAACACTGCTGCATTACCAAAGACACGCGCACGCAGTGATGTTTTACGCACCGTGCAATAGTACTTTTCGGATGGAACGAAAAATGCACTGTGAATGGGACGAAAAATGCACGGTGAGTGACGTAGCGTGCAATAGTACGTTTATTTGCAATCACGTGACGGACAATCATTCAATCAAATGGCAAGGATCGGCTTGGGTGTTATATAATCATTACTGATACGTCTCATTTTACGTGTTGTACATCTATGTCCAAACCTGGCAATAATTGTAAAATGTGGCAACCCGCAAGAGGCACTTTGACGTTCCAATCATCCAGCGCAGTATAAGTTAACTGCATCGATCGAAACATAAACCGAAACACTGTTTGGACATTTCGTGTAAAATTAGGATGCTCACAAAGAAGGATGTGAAAATACACACAGATACAAATAAGTAGATTTCAATTTTTTTTTATAGTTTCAAGAAAGTTATCAGCTTTCGTTTAAGGCATGCCACAGAAAAATCTGCCAATGATAAGGTAGTAGTTAATTAAAAACGACATTATCGCTCGTTCATTGAACATGTACAAACAACATTGCACGTTCCATGTATTTTGTGCATTGTTCGCGGCTTAATATTGCAAAAGTATTTAGATAACTTTATCATTTTGAAACAGCTTCATCTGTCAGAATACGTCCAGAGAAGAATCTTTCGGCGAAAACACATACACAAAAACAAAACAAAAAAACCGGCCACATGTAATTTAACGCTTTTCCCTTACAAAAACAATGTGTGTTTTCCATAGGTAGGCCCTTCCCGCCACCGACACTTGGTGTGATGGGCTCCATTCAACTCAATTCAATAACACTAAAAACGCTTGGCTAAAATACTTTTTATTTTGAATTGACTTGGATCAGGTACCTGGGTGTGTTTGGATGGTGAAGGAACTATTGATGTGAAGGACAAGAGATGGGATGATGGTCAGCCAAACAGTGACGGCAATCAAGATTGCGCCACAGGCAATAGTGCATCAGGCTGGCACGATTCTTCTTGTGATTCTTCAACGCGGCCTAAGTTAATCTGTCAGCGCCCCGTATCACCAGCACTGTTGCTCCTGTAAATAGGTTCCTCAATAAGTTGGAGAAACTAGTTCTTATGAAACTTAAATGCTTAACTGCTCATTCGCTTTGTGCTTATTGTCAATTATCTATTGTAAAACTTGTGCTTATAAAAGCTTTCGCTTATAAAATTTGACTGATCTGGTGAAAAGAAAATACTGCAGTCTATGAAATCATCCATCTTGTTATTTTACCAATTTGCCTGAATAAGTGAGGTTTGCGGTAACACCATGTGAAAATCTCTTTTGATTAGTGTAGGTTCTGAAAAGAACCGGTGGTTAACGACTCAACGTTTCGATCAGTATGCTCTGATCGTCCTAGGAGAATGCGATCAGAGCATACTGATCGAAACGTTGAGTCGTTAACCATGTTCTTTTCAGAACCTACACTACTCAAAAGAGATTTTCACATGGTGTTACCGTATAGTTATAGTTCCGCCATGCAAATTTTCAAAGCTTAAAGTTCAGTTTCTCTCAAACACATTTTCAAAATGTATTCTGAAACCGCCCGTCGCGTCGCCATTTTCGAATCAGTTAAAAACAAATTTGATGAGCAGTCTTGCGATTTGACATTGTTATTTTGTTTTGACATTCAGGAATGAACTGAAAATGTTTCAAATGTAAGTTGAGATAAAGAATATTAATTTTGTTTTTTACCCTACACCGATGTGTGTTAGCACTGTATACTCAGTACTTTCCCGAGTTCTGTGAAAAAAATGTGAAAAAAACACAGTCATATTACTCGGGTGGGATTCGAACCCACGACCTTTGCAATTCTAGAGCAGTGTCTTACCAACTAGACCACCGAGATTGCCCGGCAGCTAGAGGCAGTTCGAATCCTATATTTTAGCAGCGGGTACCGCAACGATTTAATAGATGTTAATTTTGCATCGGGGATAAAGAATATTAATTTTGCTTTTTTACCCTACACCGATGTGTGTTTGCACTGTATACTCAGTACTTTCCCGAGTTCTGTGAAAAAAATCACAGGCATATTGTACACACTTAAGGGTTGATTAAGTAAAATTTGAAGCTGTGCATGTGATGACAGATAATTAGTTTAACCTTACGGGCACACGATTTGAATGAAATGATGGGCCTAGAAAAGCCAGTTAGTTTAGTCTCAACATTTCGACAACTGTACTCTTGTCGTTGTCATGTCTCCTATAACGACTTTTTTTAGAGCACACTACGTTGAATAAACCAACCGGCTCTCACAGAGCCATTACCTCAAGTTTTCAAGAAGAGACAATTGCATAGTGGATCCGTAAGACTAAAATGGTTAGTAATAATTAATTGATGTAATAATATAAGTAAAATATAGTATTGATGATGTTTATGGTTTAAGAGATTTTCTCGGCACTGCAAGCTCAAAATAAACTAGATTATACTCAAAGAGCCATGTTTTACTCAACTTCTCAAAATGACCAGATTAACCCTAACCAACCCCTATCCGTCAAAATTAACCCTAACCAGCCCCGAACCATCAAGGATAACCCTAACCAACCCCAGTTCTTCAAGATCAACACTAACCAGCCAGATCCTTAGACATTAACCATAACCAACCCCGACACCTCCAAATTAACCCTAACCACCCGACCTCTCAAAACCTAACTTTTTTTTGACTTGCTGTCAACGACATCCCCCCTAACAATCCACCAAAACCCACCCTCCCTCCCTAACCACCCACCAACCCACCCTCCATACCCAACCACCCACCAAGAGAAACCGATTTTACTCGACGGTTGTGTGGGCTGGATTTGTGCTGTTTTTGGGGTTTTTTTTATACGATAAATCCAATGCTGTTTTTTCTGAGAGGTTTACGTCAAGCCGTTGTCCTGGCAACGCGGGCAAAATGACATCGCAATATTATACTTCAATTTACTCCTTGATCGTGAGTTTAATTAGTAACAATCAATGGCGGTTCAGAATGGTTCAACCTTCAACGTCGCAACTACGTCCCTCTGGGAAGAGCCAAATCTAAAGCAGGCAGCCATTTTGTCTTTCATATCATGACGACGTTGTGGTGTAACAATTCACCACACACACTATTCACAAAGTAGCAGTCCACGTACAAAACCGTTTGTTTCGAGTCTTTATTATTTTATTTTTTTACATTTGTATAAGGTTTTCCCGGCCAATTTCAGCAAAAATCCATTCTATTTCATTAACATGCATTCAAATTCACGAATTTTACCCTACAACTTAGTTTTCGTGCACACATTACTTCGTTTTTCTCATTCAGATTCGTTTCAGTCATTCTATTTCATTTATAGGCATTCAAGACTACACTTTGACCATTCTTAAGTTGAATTTCTGCTACCTATTTACAATTGATGAAATAAATTTAAGAGTCATCGAAGCGAACATGAATTTGTTGCTAGCTTGCGTTTTCTTTTTTTGTTTTTGGGCAACGAGTTCCAACTTCTGTGCATTCAAATTAAACATGAGTTATGACTTTACGAGTAAGCTGGAAATTATAGCTCCTTTACTGGCACATAAATTGTCCTTTACAAGAGGTGTTTCCATGTATTTTACATATCATTTAATTCATGTGTTTTTTCTTAGTTTAAAATAGTTGTCCCTTTTGCTTTGTTACCCCTAAAGTTAAAACCTGTACTCAATAACTTTGACATGGAAACTAAATATTTTAGCCTTGAGATTTTTTGCCCTGGTATCTATGTTGTTGTCTTTGTATCTGCTAATGCTCTGGACCAAGTCAAATTAGAAGTTGACAAATGTTTTAAAGTGGAGAAAAGCTTATAACATTATAAGGGGTCGTTATAAAATTTAAAACAAATTAATCTTGTTGTTTTCCTGTGGATTTTTTTCACAGGTCCTTTTCTTTGTTTGTTATACGTTTCTTCTCTTTAAATTTTTTTTTATCTAGAGTTGGTTTCTTAAACCTTCAACAATCTGACGTGCCAGACATCTTGGCATGTAAGTTTGGCTATTATTATACCATCTCACGCATTTGTTATGAGTTATTTGTAGAAATGAGTTCTCCCTCAAAGTATCTGCCTTTATAGGCAGCTACGAATCAGAAAGCACATAACATATAGAATTTGAATTTGAATGCAAACATCTGGAAAATGTTTGCTCATTAATGAAATTGAATTGTTGACCAGCTCTTGCTGATGGCTTTTACGAAATTGAATGAGTCTTGCGGCCTAATGAAATTGAATGATCTTATTTGACCAGTGAATGCTAAACTGGTGAAATTGAATTACTCCTTTTGACTGTTGAATGCTGATTCAACGGAGCATTCGTTTTCAAACGAAATTGAATGAGCCAGAAGTTAAAATGGATGGATTGTTGTTAAAATTGGCCGGGAAAACCTATATTATTTATCAAGGCTTACCGTTTCATGTAGTTTCAAGGCTTCAAGAGCTATTTAAAATTTCTTTTTTACTACGCTAATTTATCCATGGCAACCTTTGCATGAAAGAGACAATTTCCACTTTCACGAAGTAGCACTCATGATAATAGATGAGAACAATAGAGATAAAAAAACATGTTTACGAAATAGCACTGTCGGTTTGCAAATAAGATGTCACTTCTTCAAACTACTGGAACAAGATGGAGGGAATAAGCCATGTCCACCCAGCAGCAAGGCCCATGAAAAAATTTCAGTCAATCAAAGATGCTTCTACAATCCGTTCAACCTTACAATGTAGCTACTGGTATAGACATAAATTGAGTATTATTTTTTTCACAGACTGTTAAGTTAATGAAACTTTTGATGGCGGTTTGTCTTGACGTGGTGTTGTAATTATCTTCAGTTAACAAGACATACCCGCTGCTTATTAATGCAAACACATCCACTTAGGAAAACTCTTAAATGTTGTGTGAATGAAAGAATTAAACATGACTATTGGTGGCGCACTTTATTATAGCGAATCCCCGTATTGGCGGGACTGTGCTTCGCCAGGTTTGTTTGTCCTCAGTCAATTTAGGACGCAAATGAGCCAGTGTTCAAGTAACCGACCAATGAGAGTATTACATGCTTATAAAAGGGAAACATAGCCTTCAGATTAGGGTCTCTGGGCTATAAAAAAAAATACAAATAATAATAAAATCCCAAACGTTTGTCGTAGTTTCAATATGGTTGGAAAAATGTTTCAAATGTAGAATATGTATAATGATTCACACAACTATCCATCAAAATTGTGCGGTTTACCTTTTGCTTGGTGAAGTAACAGGGTCCGCCATTTTTTGAGTAAAAAACTTAACCAAATTTATAGCCTAAAGTGCCCAAATCAGAAGGCCCTGTAACACATAAGGTCATTAGTTAAAAAAAAAAATATATATAAGCACTGAGCGGTTCCGTAGTGTTTCCTCTCGAATGTGATGTAGAATGCTAGTCATCATGACCAATAACAATATCATGGCAAACGCAAAGTCAGCAAACAACAGTTCCAAATGAAATTGATTTCACTCGTCGGTAAGGCAGACTGATATTGTGTTGAATTTATTGTCAGAGTCAAATTTTTAAGACTCTGTGGTTTACATTGAGCTGTTTCCCTGGAAACACTTACGCAGTGCCAATGAAAATTACAATTTCAACGAATTACTTTCAACGTTGTAACTACAATCCTTTGGTAGGAACCAAAGCAAGCAACTATTTAGTCCATAACCATCTGGCAACGAATACGGTTTGGAAATATTTCAACTCTCAACTAAATTCTGCTTTAGAATGAATTTCAAATATTTTGAGTAATTATCAAGATGCGTATAAGTCAAGTGTTATGTCTTGTTCTTGGCGTTTACTGTGGCCGTCTATTGGCTGAAATCTGCCCTCCTGATTGGCACAGATTCGGCGAGTCATGTTACTTCATTATAACGGACAAGATGGACTGGTACCAAGCAAATCGCACTTGTGCCGAGTCACGAGCAAACCTGGTCGTCCCAAACTCACAATTCGAACAGGCTTACATATGGAAACTATTCCAGAAAAAAACCTGATCCGACATCATCAGAACGTCTCTGGACTGGTTGCAATGACATCGAGGAGGAGGGAAACTGGCAGCACTGCCTGTCACATGTACGGCACACTATTACAAAAGAGACTGGAAGACTCTCGTTTTCACGAGTTCACCCCATTTATTTGCAATCCACGTGATGTGGCAAACTGACGCGGGTGAAACTAAAGATAACAAATATATAAATACCATGTTAAATATCACAAAAAGTATACATTATAAAACACTTTAGAGGGGGGGGGAAGGAAACTCCTCATAGCAATTTAATGAAACAACATTAAATACGAAGCAAGATACATCGATCTCTCGAGCAATTACTGAAAACTGATAGGGTGAGACGTAAACATTAAACACTTAAACAATTAATCCAGTATTTTTATCTCAACCCCGAAATTTACTTATATAACATAAACTTACAATCGCTGCCGGGGGAACTCGGCATTCTGGGGTGCTGTATAGACATTACATAAATCAACAATAAATATATGCGAAGCAACGAGAAATTACACACTCACAAACAATTCTAAGCATTATAATAGATACTGAAGATAATGTATAGCAGGAAAATTAATCATACGAGAGACTACTCTAAAGGCCGGGAGCCGTATAAAGGAAACCAAGTGAGGGAGTTGGCTCAACAGTGATTAAATTATAAGGACATCAAGAAAACGGTGCCTTGCAGAATTTACCAAATAAAGGTATTTATACATAAGGAAAGTCTTATCATTTAAACTAACACTGTGAACAAGACAAGATTTACTTACGGGAGTTGACTACGAAATTTTACAGGAACAGAACCCAAAAATAACTCGAACTGAACTGAACGGAAGCTGGAACATAAATGACCCAAAAGGTTCCCGCAACACGAATCTGCTAAGCAGCCAGCGCCCACTACGTTGTCACCCTATGCATACCGGGCATTCCAAAAGCGCTTCACACAAAGTAAATACCGGAGATTCCATGATTACAATAAATAAGGGGGGATGGCGGGCAGAACAATACTAGGAAAACCGAAGAATTTATATGATACAAAATATAATTATCGATAGAGATAACACTGCCCGTTGAAGGGTGACACCAACGCCTACGATAATTGGGGAGATGGAGAGCCAAATAACTATGGAGATGGTGAAGACACATGTGGTGTCCAAGACAAGGATAGTAATGGTCAATGGAACGATAGCGACTGCGGCAACCGTTACTTTGCCATATGCGAGCCGCCAGTCTGCAGTGGTGGCCGCCTCAATCGAGCTTACAAATGTTGTGACCAAATTTAACATTTCTATAAACTTTTAATTGAAAAAATGCATCCCATGATTGGTTGTGTTGTTTCCCAGAAATTCACCACTATTTTTGAGTTGTTATACAAACTGTGGCTTTGTGTTTTTGGTTTGCATTTATGGCTTCCCATAGTTTTCCAACTTTGGTGGGCAAAAATTCGTGCTGTGTAGTTACACTATAGGGATGCTCAGTCCTGCTACTGTCACAACGACGCAGTTTGAGATCTTCCTGTCAGCCCTCTGACTGACAATAAAGCCAGCCTTACTCCACAGTGCCAGATATACACCACGCAATGAAAGAGTCACCGGGCAAGGGTGTTGGATCGTGCGAGAAGGCTTGCCAATCACACCCCAGTCTGCTCAAACAAGATTTAAAAACGACAATGACAGACTCTACTTTTTTGGTATTAAATTCATTTCCACAGTTATTAAATTGAACGCCACAATGTAGAGTATAGATAAAAATGGGGGCTGGAGATTCTTGGTGTGTTGAATTTTTATAATGTTTTTTATACTACGGTTTGTCTGGACGTATTTTTTCTCCTGTCTGGAGTGTGACAATGTGAACATGTCTATATTCAAATCGAGGACTTTAACAAAAGGGATCCGAGAAAAAGACATACCAGGGAAAGTTCTCGCTTTGCTTTCTTGTACAAAAACAACGGGGACGTCGTCCAAACAAAGGGAGAACAAAGGGGGTGTGTTCGGTTTACACCATTTACAAACATGTGTGATCAACTGGAGAAAGTTCAAAGGCGTGCCTCAAGTCTTCTCTTACATCAGCAAAGACAAGAGCAACCTTACTCTGAGGAACTAAGTGAACTTTATCTCAGTACACTGAGTGCCAGACGGGGTACTTGTTCATGAAATTTGTCTGTAAATAGCTTTTGTTTGATAACGGGGGTTATTTTCAACTGTCCTTTCTTAGTCTGATCAATGTTACAGACATTTCGATTCAATGTTAACTTTTCACCAGCTGTTTGATCACCAGATACATTTTATACTCTATGCCCTGTCTTTTTATCTGGAACTGGGATTCTTTTCCTGTTAGCATTGTAGATAGATAGGTTTACGTGTGCCACATTGTCTTATGATTTTACCGAACTTCAAAATCACCTTTATAACTTGAACTGAGTTGCTTTTCCCAGGATCCCCCTTTTGTTTTTGTTTGTTTCTGGTGCTAGTCTGTTCGATTTCCTTTCTTTGTGTGGCTGCGTGTGTTTTTGTTGCGGTTGTCGTTGTCGCTTTTTTTTCGGTCGGAGTGATAGCGTCTCATTTCATTTTAGTCTTTCTCCTACGCAACCCATCTTTTGTATTGTGTAATGGCCCTCGGTTGTCCAATTTCTGTGTCTTTGTGTTTTTACTGGTTTTTCAGAGGTTCCTTTTTATGCATTTTTTCTTTGCCTTGCAATTTAAAAAAAAATGTTATTTTAAAAAATTTGTATCGTATATAGGTGTATTAATAGCTGTAAATAGGTGTATTAATATTATCTTTCTTTGTTTTATACATTTTTAACTTTAATTTAAATTCTATGTTCATCTTTACTTTATTATTTTTTTATATTTTAGTTCCTTTCAATTTGTATATTCAGGCTATCTATAAATATTTATAGAAATATATATTTTTTTGGTGTATCTTTATCATTTCCCCAATTTTTCTTGAGCTTTTGATGTGTTTTTTTTGCCTTTGTTTTTTATATTTGTCTTTGTTTACCCGGTTAGTCTAAATCGGTCTGAGCCTTTCTTGCGTATTCTATCGAGTACGCCTTCATGCTAGTGCAGACGGTCTACCAGGAACGCGACTGTTTATTCACCCTGTACAAATTATAATCCACTTTACTCGGCAGTTGTGCTGTGTGGTTCTGTGATAAATTTGACCGATAACTAATTTATTTCGTCTTGGTTGAGTACTTTTAATTGTTGGCCCAGATACACGGCCTTGGTGCTGTTGAAGTAACTAGCTGTGCATTGTGGTTCTGCGATGAATTTGACCGATAATTAATTTATTTCGTCTGGGTTTTTTACATTTAGTTGTTGACCTAGAAACACGGCCTCGGTGATGTTGTAGTAACTACCTTTGCATTACGGTTCTGCCATGAATTTGACCAATAATTAATTTATTTCGTCTTGGTTGAGTACTTTTAATTGTTGGCCAAGACACACGGCCACTCGTGAAGTTGTAACAATAACCATCTCAATGGCACGCTTCTTCGCGAAATCATTATTGGTCTTCACATGGTTCGACTAACAACACCACAGGTATAGACGCCAAATAGCCAAGTCAGTAAGCCATTTCAGCCCTCGCCATCTGCAAACGGTAACAGTTTTGGAATTATTTCATTTCCGAATTATTTCTCTGTTGTACGAAGTATTTCAAACACTTTCAGAACATTACAAGATAACTTGCATTTAAGCTTCACGTCTTGCTCTGAATTTTAGTTGAGGCTGTCTACCATTTAGTTTACCATCGGCTGGCGACGGTTACGGTCTGGAAACAGATTTTAAAAATCCAAAAATTACAATCAATTTCAAGGATTTTGAGGAATTTCCATGATGCGTGTCGTTCAAATAATAAATCTTGTTATTGGCGTTTACTGTGGTCGTCTATTGGCTGAAATGTGCCCTCCTGATTGGCACCGATACGGCGAGTCGTGTTACTTCATTATGACGGACCGAATGGACTGGTACCAAGCAAATCGCACTTGTGCCGAGTCACGAGCAAACCTGGCCACCCCAAACTCACAATCCGAACACGATTACATATGGGAACTATTCATGAAAGAATATGCTCCGAGATCATCAGACCGTTTCTGGATTAGCTGCAATGACATCGAGGAGGAGGGAAACTGGCAGCACTGTCCGCTGAAGGGTGACACCGACGCCTATGAAAATTGGGTGGATGGAGAGCCAAATGACGAAGGAGATGGTCAAGACTGTGGCGTCCAAGCCATCTGGAGTAATGGTCAATGGGACGATGTCAGCTGTGACAGCCCTTACTCTGCCATATGCGAGCTGCCTGTCAGCAGTGGTGGCCGCCTCACTACTCAGTGCCTGCTACACCACGCCATGGAGGAGTTACTGGGTGCGTGCGACGGATCGTGCGGGAAGGCTTGCCGATCGCACCCCCGATGTCACTCCTTCACTCTGCTGGAACACGATGGAGGGAATATGGTTTGTCCAGGAAGCAGCAAGGGTCATTAGAAAACGAAATAAAAGAGAAAATGGAGGACACATAAACCGACTGTCCAAAATATTGCTGATTCCTACAACTTTTTTCTTGATGTTTAATGAAGATATTATTGGTTACTTGGTGTTTTGTCAGTTACACAATAACTCGGTTTTCGATCGGATGTTCTATTTAATGATGGCTATAGATTTTTATAAATCCTGTCAACTATACCAAAAAGTTAGAGTTTTGCTGTTGCGTTATGATGTTTGTGAACCAGTTTCTAAGCACATTTATCAAGTATTTATTTGTAAAAATATTGGACGTGGTCTGCACATTAATTGTACACGTAATTGCCTTGTAGTATGGACGTTGATATTTAGTGTGAAGTTTCAAGTTCCGAACAGACTCCAACCATAGACTGTGTAAGTTGACTTTGAGAGCGTACGAATTTTCGCGAGAATCTGGACTCCCGGGCACCTCAAATATCAGCTACAGCGTGTAATGTGGCAGTTGTTTTTGAAAAGGACTTGTATTACCATGTTTTTATAAATTTCACCCATTGGGTATGGTTTGAATTAAAAAGAGAGCTAATTTTAGAATCAGTAAATTGCAAACATTTTTCCAAATCTTTGAAAAAAAAATTTTTGAACTAAATTTCCGCTTCACGTTTGACAGTAAAGAACATGCATTGATTCGATCAAGCTGATACTGGTACGGTACCCAAACCATGGGCACTAGCATGTCGTCGTCCCGGCGACGCCATGCAACAGCAGAAAAAATCCATACAAGACAAGATCTGTTTTCGTGCAAAGTAACGAATCATTTATATCCCGATTTAAAAATAACCTACCTTCGGTTTGTTTAGTGCAGTCGACACAGCTCGCACAATACAGTTGCCGTAAATTTGCAAATTGACACTTCAAGCCGGATGTTGAATGTCGATCACTATTTATTTTTCTCTTAAATTTCCAGATTTTTAAATTTTTATTTATTACCTTGTTATTTTTAAATGTAATCATTCCAAGAGTGATTTATTTTATTTATTTATTTATTTTTTTTTTTTGGGGGGGAGTTAACAAATTTGATGTGACAAAATCAAAAATCACACAAAATTGCACCACGATAGTCTCACATAGCTGGTGACTAAGAGTAGCCCAGAAGCTCAGTGGTGACCTCATCGTCGCGAGACTATACGTGGTCTATTCCTCTCAGACTAAGCCAGACTCGATTAATTAATAGACACATCAGTATATCCTAATGTAGCGAATATGTTAATTTTGATTAGTTTTAAGGAGCAAGATCGATTCCAGTGTATTTGAAAAAAAAAACGGCACCAAGAATCGCCGACGTCACTTTGAACTGGGGAATATAGTTGGCAAGTACTGGCACTGTCAGGATCCAGTGTTAGTTAAGCTTCAAGTAAATTGTTTTGCATCCTGGCAATTACACCACATAGTCAAATAACTGTTGTGCGTTATGGTGTATTTTAACTTTTTTTTTCTCAGCACATTTATCAAGTATTTATTTGTAAAAATATTAGACATGAATTGCAATAATTGTATGGACGATGATTTTAGTGCGAAGTGTCAAGTTCCGAACAGACTCCAACCATTCCACGCAGACTAAGCCAGACTCAATGAATTAATAGACACAAGTTTGATATGGAATGTGCTGCATTATCTCCAAGTTTGGAATTTACATAATTATTACAATACAGGAGCTAACGTGGTCACTTTAGATTAAACTGATGATGTTGGTTTGTCTTGACGTGTCAGTGTAATTATCTTCAGTTAACAAGACATACCCGTTGTTTAATAACGCAAACACAAGCTCTTCTTAGCAAAACTCTTAAATGTTGTGTAAATAAAAGAATTTAACAAATCTTTTGGTCGCGCACTTTATTATAGTAAATCTCCTTACATAAATCTTTACTGTTTATAAATTAACCGTGCTGTTGGAATCGTGCCAACAAATGATGTGACCAAATTAAACATTTCTGAAACCTTTCAATTGGTCAATATGCATCGCATGATTGGTTTTGTTGTTTCCAATAAATTCAACAGTAGTGAATACTTGTGTAACATTGTGACAACCTGTGGCTATGTGTTTTTGGTTTGCATTTATGGCTTTCCTTAGTTTTCCATATTTGTTTGGCAAAAACTCGGGCAGTGTCGTTGCAATACAAAGGTCAATAGCGGGAATATGCTCAGCCTGGATTGTCTTTAGTTAATTTAAAACACACTGAGCGAGTCAGTGCTGACGACATTGGCAGTAAACGACCAATGAAAGCATTACATGCTAATTAACACATAAAGTCATTATCAACAAATTACAATTACTGAAGGGTACCATAGAATTTTACCTCTCTAAAACTAATTCTCAATTATGATGTACAATGCTGGTGACGAAACCAATATAACCAAGGCGATTACAAAGCCAACAAAAAGGCTTACAGTTTAAAACGAGATCGATTACACTCGGCGGTTGAGCAGGCTGGCATTGTGATGAATTTATTGTCAGAGAAAGTCAAATTCTTAAGACTCTGTGGTTTACATTAAGCTGTTTCCCTGGAAACACTGACGCACTGCCATTGGAAATTACAATTTCAAAGGATTACTTGCAACGTTGTAACTTCAATCCTCTGGTAGGAACCAAAACAGGCAGCCATTCTAGTCAATCAATGTCTGGAAACGACTATGGTTTGGAAACAGTTTAACTCTGAAACTCATTTCTCCTTTACACAAATTTTGAGTAAATATCAAAATGCGCATAAGTCAATTGTTATGTCTTGTTCTTGGCATTTACTAATGGCCGTCTTTTGGCTGAAATGTGCCCTCCTGATTGTTACCGATACGGCGAGTCATGTTACTTTATTAAAACAGACAAGATGTACTGGTACCAAGCAAACCGCACTTGTGCAGAGTCACAAACAAACCTGGCCATCCCAAACTCACAATCCGAACAGGATTACATATGGGAACTATTCCGGAAAGAATCTAATCCGACATCATTAGACCACCTCTGGATTGGCTGCAATGACATCGAGGAGGAGGGAAACTGGCAGCACTGTCCGCTAAAGGGTTACACCGACGCCTATGAGAATTGGGGAGATGGAGAGCCAAATGACTATGAAAAAGGTGAAGACTGCGGCCTCCAAGACCATGGGAAACTGTTTCAATGGAACGATGTCTACTTTGACAACCTGTGCTTTGCTATTTGTGGGCTACCTGTCTGCAGTGGTGGCCGCCTCACTTCTCAGTGCCTGCTACACCACGCCATGGAGGAGTTACAGGGTGAGTGCGACGGATCGTGCGGGAAGGTTAGCCGATCACACCCCCGATGTCACTCCTTCACTCTGCTGGAACACGATGGTGGGAAGATGGTTTGTCCACGAAGCAGCAAGGGTCACTATAGAAATCGAAGGAAAATATTGAAAACACAGAAACCGATTGTCAAAATACTGATGTAGTTTGCAAGTTTTGCGTGTGTTTAATGAAGATATATTAGTGAATGTTTTCTATTAGGTCGACTGCAGATCTTGGTGTATGCTAAAAAGTTTATCAGGTCGTTCGTGTACATAGCCGTTACGTTATGATGCATTAGGAATTTAATTTTTTTAGTATAACTTTTTAGTGTTCTATTCTGAGGATGTTCTGAAGCTCATGGACAGACCATTTTTCGTGCCTTTTTCGTTTCAATCTCAGTCCAATTCTCAACAGGTGCCTAAACTTGCTCTAAATCCACACTCAAATGGAACAAAAGGCAGCTTTTGTTTGGTAAGTCGGGTTATTTTCAACCGTCCTTTCTTAGTCTGATCAATGTTACAGACATTCCGATTCAATAATAACTTTTCACCACCTGTTTGATCACCAGATACATTTAAATACTCTATGCCATGTCTTTTTTTATCGGGAACTGGCGGTTTAATTCTGTAAGTATTGTAGATAGGTTTACGTGTGCCCCATTGTCCTATGTTTTTACTGAACTTAAAAATCACCTTTATAACTTGAACTGAATTTGCTTTTCCTTTCTTTGTGTGGCTGCTTGTGTTTTTGTTGTTGTTGTTGTTGTCGCAATTTTCGGTCGGAGTGACACACCCCCTTGGAGGTAGCGTTTTATTTCATTTTACTCTTTCTCCTACGCAGCCCATCTTTTGTATTGTCCGTTGCACTTTGGTTGTCCCATTTATGGGTCCTTGTGTTTTTTCTTGGTTCCTTTTTGTGCATTTTCTTTTTGCCTTGTAATTTTTATTTTAATTTTAATTATTTAAATTTGTTGTATTGTATATTTTATCTTTTGTCTGCATTTTTTGCTGGACATAGGGGTATGAGTATCATCTTACTTTGTTTTATAAATTTTTTATTTTAATTCAATTTCTATGTTTTTAAAAAACTTTTAATAATTTTTTAAATATTTTTGTTTCTTTGAAATATTTGTATATATTTATAAACTTTTATCTTTTCATTTCACCCATTTTTTATTGAGCTTTTTTTTGTTTTTGTTGTTATTTTAAAAATATTTTTCTTTGTTTACCCGGTTAGTCTAAAATGGTCTGAGCCCTCTTGCGTATTCCATCGAGTACGCCTTCATGATAGTGCAGACGGTCTACCAGGAACGCGACTGCTTCTTCACCCTGTAATAATTATAATCCACTTTACTCGGCGGTTGTGCTGTGTGGTTCTGTGATAAATTTGACCGTTAATTAAATTATTTCGTCTTGGTTGAGTACTTTTAATTGTTGGCCCAGATACACGGCCTCGGTGCTGTTGTAGTAACTAGCTGTGCATTGTTCTTCTGCGATAAACTTGACCGATAATTCAATTATTTCGTCTTGGTTGAGTACTTTTAATTGTTGGCCAAGACACACGGCCACTCGTAAAGGTGTTACAATAACCATTTCAGTGGAACGCCTCTCTGCGAAATCATTATTGGTCTACACTTGGTTCGACTAACAACACCATTTATATAGACGCTGAAAATAGCCAAGTCAGCAAGCCAGTTTAGCCCTCGCCATCTGCAAACGGTAACAGTTTTGGAATTGTTTCATTTCCGAATTATTTCTCTGTTGTACGAAAAATATCACACATGTTGAGATAAGTCGCATTTAAGCTTCAAGTCTTGCTCTGGATTTTAGTTGAGGTTGTCCGCCATTTAGTCCATCATCGGCTGGCGACGGTAACAGTCTGGAAACAGTTTTAAAAAATCTGCAATTTCTTTGTTTACAATAAATTTCAAGGATTTTGAAGAATTTCAATGATGCGTACCGTTCAAATAATAAATCTTGTTCTTGGCGTTTACTGTGGCCGTCTATTGGCTGAATTGTGTCCTCCTGATTGGCACCGATACGGCGAGTCGTGTTACTTCATTATAACGAACAAGATGGACTGGTACCAAGCAAATCGCACTTGTGCCGAGTCACGAGCAAACTTGGCCATCCCAAACTCTCAAACCAAACAGGATTACATATGGGAACTATTCCAGAAAGAGCCTGATCCGACATCATCGGACTGTCTTTGGATTGGTTGCAATGACATCGAGGAGGAGGGAAACTGGCAACACTGTCCACCGAAGGGTGACAAAAACGCCTATGAGAATTGGGCGAGTGGACAGCCAAATGATTACGAAGATGGTGAAGACTGTGGCGCCCAAGACAAGGAGAGTAATGGTCAATGGAACGACGTCTACTGCGACAACCCATACTTTGCTGTATGCGAGCTGCCAGTCTGCAGTGGTGGCCGCCTCAGTCATCGGTGCCTGCTACACTACGCCATGGAGGAGTTAGTGGGTGCGTGCGACGGATCGTGCGGCAAGGCTTGCCGATCACACCCCCAATGTCACTCCTTCAATCTGCGGGAACAAGGTTTAGGGTAGATGGTTGTCGAGGAAGCAGCAAAGGTCATTAGACAAATAAAATGAAATGAAGAAGAAAATGGAGGACACAGAAACCGATTGTTAAAAGTTTTGCTAATATTTACACTTTTAACTCGTGGTGTTTAATGAAGATATATAGTTTAGTAAATTGTTGTTTTGTCAGATATTCAATAAATCTGTTTTCGATTGGATGGTCAATTGAATGATAGCTACAGATCTTGATGTGTCCTGGCAATTTTAGCAAAGAGTACTGCTGTTGCGTTGTGATGTTTTGAACCATTATTTTTCTTAGCATAATTTTCAAGTATTTATTCGAGGACGTTCTGCATCTCCTGGACTGAGCATATTTTGAAGTGCCTTTTTTCGTGACAATCTCTGTCCAAATCTCTACAATGGCCAAGGTTTGCTAATCCACATCCAAATGGAACAAAACTTCACTTCACTTCAGTCGCGCAGCATTTTATGGAAATGAAGGACACACCCGGCATGGGTTTCGATACGCGTTTGAGATTTGAAGTGTACATTAAACAGTCACATGATCGCATTTCCAACCAACTTGTACACCAATTTACTGAAAACACTATTTCTCTAAGACAACTTTTTTAATTTGACGCATATACAGGCGAGACTACTGCCGTGTAATAATCTATAATCGTGTCTTAAACATGAAAAAACGCATTGGAATACATTGCCCCTCCTGCCTCGGTTTCGGGTACATTGATTCGAATCTGATGAAAACAAAATGGCCGATTCAAGATAAAGGTTGATAGATGTACAAACACTTGGGCGACTGTTATAGTGCCATTTTGCATAAGTTTGTGTTCATTATAATTATATGTTGGACCAATAAGGAAGGAAGATGGTGTGTCCAGGAACCAGTAAGGGTCATTAGATGAACTGCTGAAGGAAAAATTAACGGACACAGAAACCGACTGTCAAAAATGTTGATGACATTTACAGTCTTAAAGCTTGGTGTTTAATGAAGATCTATTAGTGACTTTTTAGTTTTGTCGTACACTCAATATTTCTGTTTTCTGCTGGATGGTTGATTAAATGATGACTACAGATCTTTCTGTATCTTTGGCATTTACGCCAAATAGTAAGAGTTTTGCTGTTACGTTATGATGTATTTGAAACATCTTCTCACCACAATTATCTAGTACTTATTTGTAAAAAATATTTGACATGATCTTCACAATAATTGTATACATAATTGTCCTGTAGTATGGACGTTGATTTGAGTGCGAAGTGTCAAGCTCCGAACAGACTCCAACTTTTCCACCCAGACTAAGCAAGACAAAAAAACTAATTAACAGATATATCAGTTTACTTAATGAAGCAAAGGTGTTAATTTTGTTTAGTTTTGAGAAGCAAGATCGATTCCAATGTAACTGAAACAACGACACCACGAATCGCCACTGTCGATTTGAACTGGGGATTAGTTGACAAGAACTGGCACTATCAGGATCCAGTGTGGTTGAGCTTCAAGTGAATTGTTTTGTCAAGAAAGAATCGGAAATAATTTTGAATACTTGCTCATTTGTAAATTCAACAAGTTTGATATCAAAAGCACTTCGTTATCTCCATGTAGAGACAGACATAGTAATTACAATACTGGAGCTACTGTGATCACTTTAGATTCAACTGAATGCAACGCACAGGTGAATTTACGAGTCATTATTGCAATCACGTGGGACAATAAAAAAAATAATAATAATGCTTCTTATATCGCACTCATATCTGTCACTCAGTGAAACTCAAGGCGCTTCATCATTCAGTACTTTCCTTCAAGGTATGAGGGGCTACGTTTGAAGTATGAGACCATACTCCTTTACATAGCATCATGTAATGGTTTACAATAATTTGCAATATGCTGCCAATCAAACCAGAAACACCGGGGCGAACCCCTTCTCTTTTCGATAAGTGCACTGGGTTCTTTTACGTGCATTACACAACACACGGGACCAACGGCTTTACGTCCCATCCGAAGGACGAAACAATGATGGTTAAGTGTCTTGCTTAAGGACACAAGTGTCAAGACCGGGACTCGGACCCACACTCTGCTGATCAGACACACAAGAGCTTGGGTCCGGTGCTCTTATCCGCTCGGCCACGACAACGTCAACGGTACGCCAACGGTAACTTGCCCTTCATATAAACATCTTGTTGAAAGTTTTCATAACACTTTCATTGGAAAGAATAAAGAAAATGGTTACAGAAAATTACCCCAAACCACTTGGTATAAGGCAGTTTTTTTTACACGGTTCGTCTGAAATGGACTGAGCCCTTCTTGTGTACTCCTATGAGTACGCATACAATGGTAGTGTAGACGGTCTACCAGGAACGCGACTGCTTCTTCACCCTATACGAGCTGTATGGTTCTGCAGTGAATTTGACCGATAATACAATTATTTCGTCTGGGTTGCTTACGTTTAGTTGTTGCCCTGGAAACATGGCCTTGGTGCTTTTGTAACAACTACTTGTGCAATGTGGTTCTGCCATGAATTGGACCGATATTTGCATACTTTCGTCTGTGTTGTTTACATTTAGTTGTTGCCCAGGAAACACGGCCTTGGTGCCGTTTTAATAACTAGCTGTGCCTTGTCGTCTGCTATGAATTTGACCGATAATTAATTCCTTTTGTCCTACTTGAGTACGTTTATTGTTGGCCCAGATACGCGGCCACTCATGGTATTTTCACAATAACCGTTTCAATGAACGCCCCTCAGCAAAATCACTAATGGTTTACACTCGGTTCGACCAACAACACCACAGCTTAAGGCGCTGAAAATAGCCAAGTCAGTAAGCCACTTTAGCACTCGTCTTCTGCAAACGGTAAAGTTTTGGATTATTTCATTTCCGACCTATTTCTCTGTTATACGAAATATTTCACACACTTTCACAGAAAATTACGAGATGAGTCGCATTTAAGCTTCATGTCTTGCTCTGGATTTTAGCTGAGGTTGTCTGTCATTTAGTCCATCATCGGCTGACGACGGTTACGGTCTGGAAACAGATTTTAAAACTCGAACATTTCCTTTTTTTTTTACAATCAAATTCAATCATTTTAAGGAATTTTCAAGATGCGTATAAGTCAAGTGTTATGTCTTGTTCTTGGCGTTTACTGTGGCCGTCTATTGGCTGAAATGTGCCCTACTGATTGGCACCGATACGGCGAGTCGTGTTACTTCATTATGACGGACCGGATGGACTGGTACCAAGCAAATCGCACTTGTGCCGAGTCACGAGCAAACCTGGCAATCCCAAACTCACAATCCGAACAGGATTACATTTGGGACATGTTCCTGAAAGAATCTGCTCCGACATCATTAGACCGTCTCTGGATTGGCTGCAATGATCTCGAGGAGGAGGGAAACTGGCAGCACTGTCCACTGAAGGGTAACACCGACGCCTATGAGAATTGGGTAGATGGAGAGCCAAATGACGATGGATATGGTGAAGACTGTGGCGCCAAAGAAAATGAGAGAAATGGTCAATGGAACGACATCTACTGCGACAACTCATACTTGGCTGTATGCGAGCTGCCTGTCAGCAGTGGTGGCCGCCTCACTCCTCAGTGCCTGCTACACCACGCCATGGAGGAGTTACTGGGTGAGTGCGACGGATCGTGCGGGAAGTCTTGCCGATCACACCCCCGATGTCACTCCTTCACTATGCCGGAACAAGAAGGAGGGAAGATGGTTTGTTCAGGAAGCAGCAAGGGTCAATAGAAAACGAAATGAAGGAGAAAACGGAGGACACAGCAACCGATTGTCAAAAATATTGCTGATATCTACAACTTTTTTCTTGGTGTTTAATGAAGATATTTTTGATTACTTGGTGTTTTGTCAGTTACACAATAACTCGGTTTTCGATCGGTCGTTTGATTTAATGATGGGTACAGATCTTGATGAATCCTGTCAATTATACCAACAAGTTAGAGTTTTGTTGTTATGATGTTTTAATGTATTTTAACAATTTTTCATCACAATTATCAAGTGTTTATTTGTAAAAATATAAGACATGATTTGCACATTAATTGTACACATAGTTGTTTTGTAGTATGGACGTTGATATTTAGTGTGAAGTTTCAAGTTCCAAATAGACTCCAACCATAGACTGTATAAGTTGACTTTGAGAGCGTACGAACTTTCGCGAGAATCTGGAATTCCAGGCACCTCAAATATCAGCTACAGCGTGTAATGTGGCAGTTGTTTTTGAAAAGGACTATCATTACAATGCTTTTATAAATTTCACCCATTGAGTATGGTTTAAATTAAAAAGAGAGCTAATTTTAGAGTCATTAAAATGCAAACAATTTTCCAAATCTTTAAAAAATATTATTTTGAACTAAATTTCCGCTTCACGTTTAAACAGTAAAGAGCATGCATTGGAAAGGCAACCGTCATGATCCCTGACTTATGCATGCAAATTAGATCAAGGTACGGTACCCAAACCATGGGAAACTAGCACGTCGTCGTCCCGGCAACGCCATGCAACATCACGAACAATCCATACAACACAAGATCTGTTTTCGTGCAAAGTAACGAATCATTTATATCCCGTTTTCAAAATAACCTAACTTCGGTTTGTTTAGTGCAGTCGACACAGCTCGCACAACACAGCTGCCGTAAATTTGCAATTTGACACTTCGAACTGGATGTTGACTCGATCACTATTTCTTTGTTGTCGCTTAAATTTCCAGATTTTTTAATTTTTTTTATTATCTTGTTATTTCTTAATGTAATTATTCCAACAATATGTTTTGGGGGTTAAACAAATTTGATGTGACAAAATAAAAAATCACACAAATTTACACCACGTTAATCTCACATAGCTGGTGACTAAGAGTAGCCCAGAAGCTCAGTGGTGACCTCATCGTCGCGAGACTTACACGGTCTATTCCTCTGAGACTATAAGCCAGACTCAATCAATTAATAGAGACATCAGTATTTCCTAATGTAGCGAATATGTTAATTTTGATTAGTTTTAAGGAGCAAGATCAATTCCAATGTATCTGAAATAACGGCACCAAGAATCGCCGACGTCACTTTGACTTGGGGAATAGTTGGCAACTACTGGCACTGTCAGGATCCAGTGTAGTTGAGCTTTAAGTCAATTATTTTGCATCCTGGCAATTACACCAAATAATTAGAGTATAACTGTTGTGCGTTATGGTGTATTTGAACCCTTTTTTCTCTCAGCACAATTATCAAGTATTTATTTGTAAAAATATTAGACATGATCTGCAATAATTGTATGGACGTTGATTTTAGGGCGAAATGTCAAGTTCCGAACAGACTCCAACCATTCCATCCAGAATTAGCCAGACTCAAATAATTAATAAATACAAATTTAATATGGAATGCACTCCATTATCTCAACATTTTGAAATTTGGAATTTTAAATAATTAAAATACTGGAGCTATCGTGGTCACTTTCGATTAAACTGATGATTTTGGTTTGTCTGGACGTGTCGTTGTAATTATCTTCAGTTAACAAGACATACCCGTTGTTTAATAATGCAAACACATGCACTTCTGAGCAAACTTAGCAACTGTTGTGTGAATAAAAGAATTGAACATATCTATTGGTGGCGCACTTTATTATAGCAAATCTCCTTGCACAAATTTTTATTGACTTTAAATAAACCGCGCTGTTGGAATCGTACTAACAGATGTTGTGACCAAATTGAACAATTCTGAAACTTTTTAATTGAACATTATGCATCGAATGATTGGTTGTGTTGTTACAAACTGTGGCTATGTGTTTTTGGTTTGCATTTATAGCTTTCCTTAGTTTTCCATCTTTGATTGGCACAAACTCGGGCAGTGACGTTGCAATATAAAGTTCTAGTGGCGGGAATGTGCTCAGCCTGGGTTGTCTTCAGTTAATTAAAATTACACTGAGCAAGTCAGTGCTGACGACATTGGCAGTAAACGACCAATGAAAGCATTACATGTTAATTAACACATAAAGTCATTATCAATAAATTACAATTACTGAATGGTACCATAGAATTTTACATCTCTAAAACTAATTCTCAAATATGATGTAGAAGGCTGGTGACGAAACCAATATCACCATGGCCATTACAAAGCCAGCAAATAGGCTTATAGTTTTAAATGAGATCGATTTCACTCGGCGGTTGAGTAGGCTGGTATTGTGATGAGTTTATTGTCAGAGAAAGTCAAGTTCTTAAGATTTTGTGGTTTACATTTAACTGTTTCCCTGGAAAAACTGACGCACTGCCATTTAAAATTACAACTTCAAAGGATTACTTGCAACGTTGTAACTTCAATCCTCTGGTAGGAACCAAAACAGGCAGCCATTCTAGTCCATCTACACCAATCTATACCATTCTAGTCCATCAACTCTGAAACTCACTTCTCCTTTACACACAATTTGAGTAAATATCAAGATGCGTATAAGTCAAATGTTATGTCTTGGTCTTGACGTTTACTGTGTTCGTCCATTGCCTGAAATGTGCCCTCCTGATTGGCACAAATTTGGCGAGTCATGTTACATCATTATAACGGACAAGATGGACTGGTACCAAGCAAATCGCACTTGTGCCGAGTCAAGAGCAAACCTGACCATCCCAAACTCTCAATCCGAACAATATTACATATGGGAACTATTCCGGAAACAGCCTGATCAGACACCAACAGACCATCTCTGGATTGGTTGCAATGACATCGAGGAGGAGGGAAACTGGCAGCAGTGTCCGCTGAAGGGTGACACCAACGCCTATGAGAATTGGGTAGAAGGGAGCCAAATGACTATGGAGATGGTGAAGACTTTGCCGTCCAAGTCAAGTGGAGTAATAGTCAAAAGTACGATATGAACTGCAGCAAGCCTTACTTTGCTTTATGCGAGCTGCCTGTGTGCAGTGGTGGCCGCCTCACTCCTCAGTGCCTGCTACACCACGCCATGGAGGAGTTACTGGGTGAGGGCGTTGGATTGTGCGGGAAAGCTTGCCGATCGCACTCCCCGATGTCACTGCTTCAATCTTCTGGAACATGGAGGGAAGATGGTTTGTCCAGAAAGCAACAAAGTTCATTAGACATGGAAAATGAAATGAAGGAGAAAATGGAGGACACAGAAACCGATTGTCAACAATATTGACAAAATTTACACTTTTAATTCTTGGTGTTAAATGAAGATATATAGTTTTGTAAGTTGTTGTTTTGTCAGATATTCAATAAATCTGTTTTCGATTGGATGGTTGATTAAATAATGACTACAGATCTTTATGTATCCTCGGCATTTACACCAAGTAGTAAGAGTTTAGCTGTTGCGTTGTGATGTATTTGAAACATTTTCTCACCACAAATAACTAGTTTTTATTAAAAAAAATATTGGACATGATCTGCACATTAATTGTATACATACTTCTCTTGTAGTATGGACGTTGATTTTAGTGTCAAGTTCCGAACAGACTCCAACTATTCCACCCAGACTAAGCCAGACAAAACTAATTAATAGATACATCAGTGTATCGTTATGAAGCGAAGAAGTTAATTTTGTTTAGTTTTAAGGAGCAAAATCGATTCCAATGTATCCTGAACAACGACACCGCGAAATGCCACTGTCGTTTTGAACTTGGGGAATAGTTGGCAAGTATGGCACTGTCAGGATCCAGTTTAGCTGAGCTTCAAGTAAACTGTTTTGTCCGCATAGGAGGGAAAAAGTTCTCGAGTACTTGCTCAAAACTCATCAAGTTTGATATCAAAAGCACTTCGTTATCTCCATGTGTAGACTAGAGATAATAGTTACAATACTGGAGCTAGTGTGATAACTTTAGACTAAACTGAATGCAACGCACTGGTGAATTTACGAGTCATTATTGCAATCACGTGGGATAATGTTCCGGTAACTTATCCTTTACATGTATATAAACATCTTGTTGAAAGTTTGCATAACCCGTTCATTGGAAAAAGTAAAGAAAATGGTTACAGAAAATTACCCCATACCACTTGGTACAAAGGCAGTTTTTTTTTACACGGCTATTCTGAAATGGACTGAGCCCTGCTTGTGTATTCCAATAAGTACGCATACATGCTAGTGTAGACGGTCTAATAGGAACGCGACTGCTTCTTCACCCTCCACAAATTTTAAATATCGAGTTTACTCGGTGGTTGTGCTGTGTGGTTCTGCAGTGAATTTGACCGATAATGAAATTATTTCGTCTGGGTTGTTTACGTTTAATTGTTGTCCTGGAAACACGGCCTCGGTGCCGTTGTAATAACTAGCTGTGCATTGTTGTTCTGCCATGAATTTGACCGATAATTAATTCGTTTTCGCCAGTTTGAGTACGGTTAATTGTTGGCCCAGATACACGGCCACTCGTGACGACTCAGCAAAATGGTTGTGCTGTGTGGTTCTGCAGTGAATTTGACCGATAATGAAATTATTTCGTCTGGGTCGTTTACGTTTAATTGTTGTCCTGGAAACACAGCCTCGGTGCCGTTGTAATAACTAGATGTGCATTGTTGTTCTGAATTTGACCGATAATTAATTTATTTTCGCCAGTTTGAGTACGGTTAATTGTTGGCCCAGGTACACGGCCACTCGTGACGACTCAGCAAAATCATAACCGGTTTACACTTGGTTCGACTAACAACACCACAGCTATAGTCGCTGAAAATAGCCTAGTCAACGAGCTATTTTAGCACTCGTCTTCTGCAAACAGTAAAAGCTTTGGATTATTTCATTTCCGCTTCATTTAAGCTTCATGTCTTGCTCTTGGTTTTAGCTGAGGCTGTCTGCCATTTAGTCCATCATCGGCTGCGACGGTTACGGTCTGGAAACAGATTTAACAAATCAACAATTTCCTCCTTTACAATCAAGTCCAAGCATTTTGAGGAATTTTCAAGATGCGTATAAGTCAAGTGTTAAGTCTTGTTCTTGGCGTTTACTGTGGCCGTCTATTGGCTGAATTGTGCCCTCCTGATTGGCACCGATACGGCGAGTCGTGTTACTTCATTTTAACGGACAAGATGGACTGGTACCAAGCAAATCGCACTTGTGCCGAGTCACGAGCAAACCTGGCCGTCCCAAACTCTCAAACCGAACAGGCTTACATATGGGAACTATTCCAGAAAGAGCCTGATCCGACATCATCAGACCGTCTCTGGATTGGTTGCAATGACATCGAGGATGAGGGAAACTGGCAGCACTGTCCATTGAAAGATGAGACCAACGCCTACGAGAATTGGGGAGATGGAGAGCCAAATGACTTTGCAGGTAGGGAAGACTGCGGCGTCCAAGACAAGGGGAGCAGTGGTCAATGGAACGATGGCGAATGCGGAATATCTTGCTTTGCCATATGCGAGCTGCCAGTCTGCAGTGGTGGCCGCCTCACTCCTCAGTGCCTGCTACACTACGCCATGAAGGAGTTAATGGGTGAGTGCGTCGGATCGTGCGGGAAGGTTTGCCGATCGCACCCCCGATGTCACTCCTTCACTCTGCGGAAATAAGATGAAGGGAAGATGGTTTGTCCAGGAAGCAGCAAGGGCCATTAGAAAATGAAATGAAGGAGAAACTTGAAAACACAGAAACCGATTGTCAAAATACCGATCAAATTTGCAATTTTTTGGGTGGGTCTTATGAAGCTAGATATATCGGTGAATAATTATGTTTTTTATTAGATGGTTGACTGCAGATCTTGGTGTAGGTTAAGAAGTTTATCAGGTAGTTCGTGTGTATAGCTGTTGCGTTATGATGCATTTGGAATGTTATTTTTCTAGCATCACTTTCATGTATTCTATTCTGAGGATGTTCTGAAGCTCATGTACAGACCATATTTTGACTTGCCTTTTTCGAAACAATCTCAGTCCAAATCTTAACAGTTGCCTAGACTTGCTATAAATGCACACTCAAATGGAGCAAATTTGAACTTTACTTCAGGCGTGCAGCATCATATGGAAATAAAGGAAACAAGAAGGTTGGGCCTCGATTCGTTTGAGATTTAAAGTAAACGTTAAACAGTCACATGATCTCATCTCCAACCAACGAGAAGGCTTGCCCATCACCCCTGATGTCACTTCTTTAATCTCCTGGAAAAGGATGGAGGGACGATGGTTGTCCAGGGAGCAGCAAGATGGTCTTTAGAAAACGAAATGCAGGAGAAATTGGAGGACACAGAAACCGATAGTCAAAAGTATTGATGAAATTGACATATTTAATTCTTTGTGTTTCTATGAGATAGCTTTAACATTTGACTTAGGCCTATTTAAAGGCGAGGCTACTGCCGTGTACTAAACTATAATCGTGTTTTTTACACATGAAAAAACGCATGAGACTATTTTGTCCCTCCTGCCTCAGTTTCGGTGTATTAAATCGATCCTGGTAAAACAAAACAAAATGGCCGATCAAGATAAAGGTTGATAGATGTACAACCATTTGGGCGTGAGTTAAAGGGTCGGGGGGGGGGGGGTGATAGCAGACAGTAGCCGCATTTGACGTTGATGCTTCATTAGAATAAAGTCTGGCGCCATTTATGTCTAATTTTATTGTTAATTATATCTGCTGGAGCAAGATGGAGGAAGGATGGTTCGTTCAGGAAGCAGCAAGGGTCTTACGAAAACGAAATGAAGGAGAAAATGCAGGACACACAAACCGAATGTCAAAATTCTTGTGAAATTTACACTTTTACTTCTTGGTGTTGAATGAATATTATTGGTGAATTGGTGTCTTGTCAGATACTCAATATATCTGTTTTCTTTCGGATGTTCGATTTAACGATGACTACAAATCTTGATGTATCCCTGTAATTGCAGAGTATAGCTTTTGCGTTATGATGTATTTGAACCTTTTTTCAGCACAATTATCAAGTATTTATTAAAAGTATTGAATACGTTCTGCACAATTTAATTTTACACATACTTGTCTTGTAGTATGGAGGTTAGTGCGAAGTGTCAAAAGTCGATCACTTGCCAGGTGTCCGTTTTGATCTTAGCGTGTATGCATTTTTCTTATGAGGAACGTAATCACTTTTAAATGGCCCAAACCATTATAGATATGGACCCTTCTGACTAAATAAAACAAATTCAAGCAAAAAAACTTAAAAAAAACCCCAAGAAACCCCCCCCCCAACAACAAATCCGATAGTAACAAGACAATTGGCTAGGTGTAGTTGGGGAACTAAAAAAAAAAAAATTAAAACAATAATAAAAATGGCGGAGTACCACCAGTTTAATTAGAATTGGACTCTCAAAAAGTGAGCGACGGTATCATTCAAGGGTATATAAAAGAACTGTTTTTTTTCTGGAAAGTAATAAAACTACCTTTGAATTTCTAGCCATTTCCAAACAATCATTCACTCATTCACAAACGGATTAGCGCCGCCCACTGTGGTTAACTGTCTTACACACGGTAATGATTGACACTTGTGGTTTAGCATATAACAAACATGACAATTGCAAGTGAAAATATTAGAGTCTCAACTCTTTGCCGAGGCTGTCGAGTCCTGTCATATTGTGTTTCAAGAGGACAGCCTCCGTCTTGTGAGTTGGTCCGTCGTAGTTGTGAGTAAGGTTGTACGTTGGAGTTATGAGTTGGTCCGTCGGAGTTGTGAGTTGGTCCGTCGGAGTTGTGAGTTGGTCTGTCGGAGTTGTGAGTTGGTCCGTCGGAGTTGTGAGTTGGTCCGTCGGAGTTGTGCGTTGTACGTTGGAGGTGTAAGTCGGTCCGTCGGAGTTGCGAGTTGTACGTTGGAGTTGTGAGTCGGTCTGTCGGAGTTGTGAGTTGTACGTTGTCCGTCGGAGTTGTGAGTTGTACGTTGTCCGTCGGAGTTGTGAGTTGTCCGTCAGAGACCTGAGTTTTTCCGTCGTTATTGTGTTGAGGTTCGTCAGAGTTTTGAGTTGGTCCGTCGGAGGTGTGAGTTGTACCTTGTAGGTGTGAGTTGGTCTGTCGGAGTTGTGAGTTGGTCCGTCGGAGTTGTGAGTTGTTCCGTCGGAGTTGTGAGTTGGTCCATTGGAGTTGTGAGTTGGTCCGTCGGAGTTGTGAGTTGGTCCGTCGGAGTTGGGAGTTGTCCGTCAGAGTTGTGAGTTGGTCCGTCGGAGTTGTGAGTTGCCATCGTCTGTCGGAGTTGTGAGTTGTCAGTCGGCATTCGGAAAAGGTACACTAAAATAATGGCTTTAATATCCCCAAAATTCTCTTGGCACATCAAGGATTCCGTACCAGCTAAATTATTTTGTTCCCTCGAAATATTATTTCGTTAAGGGGAACGACATAGTATTTCGGGTATATTAAATAATATTTCGAGGTAATGAATTGATTTGAGAGGGAACGAAATATCATTTTGAGGGAACGAAATAATATTTCGAGGGAACTAAATAATCTTTCGGGGAACAAAATACTAATTCGAGGGAATGAAATGCTGTTTCGAGATAATGTCAGTATTTTGTTCACTTTAAAATTCTTTTTACATGTCCCTTTAGAGGCTCCGCAGCCTGCTATTTCCTTTCTCTCGAAATATTAACTCAACATCTAAACCTCATTCCACTTTCAAAACTCATTCCACATTTGTTCCTACTCAGATTTACACGCCACTGGAAAAACAAACAAAAATTATTTGTTTGAGTGGTTTTATAATCATGTTAGATTCTACCTGAACGCTCCATCCATAGTCACAAAAGAAAAACAAATAAAGTGAGGAAATGAGCGTCTCTTATAAAACAAAAGAGCAGAGCCAAAGTCACGAAATTAGTACTGCAATTAGCACCATGAATATGGGACGGGCGTGTAAGCCAAACAATGCAGAACAACCAAGCGTACATAAAGATGTGCTGCTGTTTGTGTTTTAGAGAAAAGGAAGTCCTTCACCTCATGTCTGCTCTGCAAGGAGAGGTTTGTACGTCCTCAATACTCAAAACGAGCGGGAATTTTAACATCAGCATACTCATAACAATAAGTCCATTATTACGGAGCTCCTTAAGGGACAGGTGAAAAAAATACTGAAATTGTGATGTTCCATCGAAATATTATTTCGTTCCCTCGAAATATTATTTCAACATCTAATTTTTTTTTTACCAATTCAATTTGTTTGCTTGTCCCTTTAGGGGAACCGTAGGACGGCATAATTTCGTTACAAAAAGAAGAGAAACAAGTGTAGGCACCTACTTTGGCGTTCAAAATTCATTCCACTTTTTTTCTACACAGATTTACACGCCACTGGAAAAAAAGCAAAGATTTTTTTGTTTGAGTGGTTTTATAATCTTCTTAGATTCTACCTGAGCACTCCATCTATGGTCACAAAAGAAAGCAAAAAGTAGTGCGGAAATGAGCATCTCTTATAAAAAAACACAGAGCAGAGCCAAAGTCACGTAATTAGTACTGCAATTAGCAACATGAATACGGGAGGGGCGTGGAAGCCAAACAATGCAGAACAACCAAGCGTACATAAAGATGTGTTGCTCTTTGTGTTTTAGAGAAAGGGGTGTCCTTCACCTAATGTCTGCTCTGCAAGGAATGTTTTGTACGTCCTCGGTACACAGAACAAGCGGGAGTTTTAACATCAGCAGCATAATCACGAGCCCAATAATAATAATGTCTATACCAGTTGTGTACGTCGTATTACTAACTAATTCCCGTTAAGTCGGATATAGGGCGGGCGTTTTCAAATCCACTTGTTGGGCTTTGGTTCTTTTGTCGGGATCTTTGGTTCTTTTGTCGGGAACTTTTGTTCTTTCGTCGAGAACTTTGGTTCTTTTTTTCGGTAATCCTGCCGGTCATCAACCCATTCATAACAACAGAAGGGATATAGGGAGTAAACATCTCTAGACCCTCTGAAGGGTTTTAGGCTTGATAATGATGTGGAAAAAGCTTTATACCCCGGGTGTAGTAATACGATTTCCCAGACTGCACGACAAAACAGTAGGCGAGCCAGACAATGATACAATGTGACGTAATACGCATCGCAAAGTTTTAACTCCCTATGGTGTTAATTTTGATTCTTTTCCGGTATCTATGAGTGACAACACCCGTGGTGCCAATCTTAGCTTCCAGTTTTTTTCAGTGAATGGAATCGCAGCTTCGTGTGCCTGTGATCATGGATCAATCCAAGCAATCCAAGAGTTCAAGATCGATCAAACCAAGATGGCGAAGAGTTGATCGCAAGTGAGTGGCGCCCTCTATCATTACTTGGCTAAATAGTTGTTGCAAAGAATAAGTTAGCTGTTCTAGTGGATTACTTAACCCTTCCAACGAGTTTATCAACAGTTCCAACACTCTTACGTAGTGCACTTGCGCGAATGTTTGAGGTTTCTCATACGCCCATTTATGTTAATAAACCCATGTTCGCATTTTACTCCTTTGTTCAGATGCGTATATCGGGCCAGCATAGTTCTCATTAATAACTCATTTTAACTAAAATGGGTGTGTCATAGCCCTCCGCTAGGAAACGAATTCGCTTTCTCTCACACTTATGTGATATAAAAAGCCACTCTTTATGTCGTACTAGCACTGGGCAAGGATCTCTCGGTAAAGCGCCATTCGAGTAGGTTCAAACAAAAGAAAGTTTACAGGTCCTACTTTCCATCCATTCTGAGTTGATGTAGCCTGGCGCTGAATCAGTCAAATTAAGCACCACGTTTTCGAGTTGACCAACAAAAGACAAACATTTGAGAAAAAGGAGATGCTTCGTATTCTGTTTTTGATGGTCACTTATTACTGCCTTTTAGCCGTGGCTAATAAGTCCTGTCAAAATGCACCCACCAGTACCTCGCGAAATCTGTATTTCAGTGGTCAAACTGATCTGGTCTTACGCGGACATGGGTACCGCAACGTGACGGGCACTTCGTTGGTATCTTGCGGCAACCTGTGCCTGTCCGACACCCGCTGTTTGTCCATCAACTACTGGGAGCGGGAGAAGCTGTGTGAGCTGAACGGGGCATCAGCGTCGCAGCGGCCGCAAGCCTTGGCTGGGAGTTGTGGGGGATACTATTATGGACCGGAAGAGGTAAGCAAATAGCATCATACACGAGTCATAAACAAGACGTACCCATTTCATCCAACGATTTTCCTTAAAAGAAGATTCATTGAAATATTGTTTTGTATTAAACGGGCCGGTGAAACTTCACTTGCAGGAGAAAACAATTGATTTATTTCATAACTAAATTTAATGTAACTTACATAAACTAAAGACAGGGACTAGACCTCTCGGGCCAGGCTAACAGCTACTGCTGACCGTCTGCCGCACCCTGGCCTAAGTACTACCTCGTTCTTATTTAATATTCATAAAATCCCTACGCCACTAACAAAAAGTACTCCCCAAAACACAGGTCATTATAACTACCTTTCTGTTTAACAAAACTTTATTCTTAACCAGTGAAAAAAAAATAATTTCGGTTTTATACAGTGGTTTACTTGTATATTACCTGTGTATTTATTTTGTCTTGTATATTTTGGTTGTAGCTCGTGTTTAGTTTAGTTTGTCTACCCCTTTTATACACCTGTTATACACATTATAGTACATGAGCATTATGCAAACTTATTATTGTGATAACACTGTTACTAAGCTTGTGTGCATTGGTCTGTGTTGCAAGCCACCCATTCTTAACGAAAATATGTAATCTGCCCCAAAAGGCAAATAACTCACGTTACACTAAGTCACACAATATCGTTTGCAGTAAAAAGGTTGGAATTGCTTTAACTTGTGCGACATTGTTTTTTATGCGGTTTTTTTAAACCATCGTTGATGTTTACACTTTATAAAAATCCTGTATTAGCCAGAACGAATCAACAGTTGAGGAATTTTGTTTAACGTTTTTTAATCCATTGAGTCTTTGATAAAAAATAAAATAAAATAGTAATTAATTAATGACTTTTTAATTTAATGACTGTAGCATAATGTTTCATTGGGTTAGAACGTCATGTTTTTGTTTTAGCAGATGTGCTACAATGGTTCATGCGTGTACTGTTGCATGTCTTACGTAATACATGACCATACACTTACATACAATCTGCTACAAGTGTTTATACAAAAATCCTGCTGCTGGGCCTAAACTTGTTTCTTTGAATTACGAACTTTATGTGAATCTGTTGGGTATTGGGAGGAGATAAACAATGATATATTTATCTGACAATCACCTCGACTTTGATAGAAGACCATGAAATCCACAAAATTTCCGGAAACTGCCTGAATTTGACGTGTTTTTCCCATTACGGAACACAGTATTAGTCTACTTGTGCTTGTATCACAATTTGTTCAATCACCGGGTATAATATTAAAAAGGGCTCCCTCTCTGGGTGCTCACGGCCCAACCCATAGTAGCCCGAACATCTGAACGAAATACGACCATACTCATGAACTCAAATTATTCTTTTGCAGAATATCAGTGATTCTGCTAAGAAAATATCACAGCGGGCATGTACTGAGGAACTTCACGGTAACTATGCAGCATTTAATGTATTCGAACATCACTGCCACCACCACCACCACCACCACCACCACCACCACCTTAACCACCACCACCACCACCACCGCCACCACCGCCACCACCACCACCACCACCACCACCACCACCTTAACCACCACCACCACCACCACCAACAACACCACCAACACCACCAACCACCACCACCACCACCACCACCACCACCACCAACACCACCACCACCACCAACACCACCACCAACACCACCTTAACCACCACCACCACCACCAACACCACCACCACCACCACCCCCACCACCACCAACACCACCACCACCACCAACACCACCACCAACACCACCTTAACCACCACCAACACCACCAACCACCACCAACACCACCAACCACCACCACCACCACCACCACCACCACCACCACCACCACCACCACCACCACCTTAACCACCACCACCACCACCAACACCACCAACCACCACCACCACCACCACCACCACCACCACCAACACCACCACCACCACCAACACCACCACCAACACCACCTTAACCACCACCACCAACACCACCACCACCACCAACACCACCACCAACACCACCTTAACCACCACCACCACCACCACCACCACCACCACCACCACCACCACCACCACCACCACCACCACCACCACCACCACCACCACCACCACCACCACCACCACCACCACCACCACCACCACCACCTTAACCACCACCACCACCACCACCGCCACCACCGCCACCACCACCACCACCACCACCACCACCTTAACCACCACCACCACCACCACCACCACCAACAACACCACCAACACCACCAACCACAACCACCACCACCACCACCACCACCACCAACACCACCACCACCACCAACACCACCACCAACACCACCTTAACCACCACCACCACCACCAACACCACCTTAACCACCACCAACACCACCAACCACCACCACCACCACCACCACCACCACCACCACCACCACCACCACCACCACCACCACCACCTTAACCACCACCACCACCACCAACACCACCAACCACCACCACCACCACCACCACCACCACCACCACCACCACCACCACCACCACCACCGAACTGTGATTCTAGCCTGCCCCCTTGTCTCCTCTTATGTTAAACGCGATGATCTTGTTCTTGAACTATAATCGCCTATCGTCATGGAACAGGCAATCGTTCTAGAAATTGTGTTGTAAGCTAAATTCATCTTAATGCAATGGCAATGAAGAATGTGTTGTTTGTGATCAGCTGCTAAAAATCTGCAAACGCTACAATGTCCATAGATTTTTTTGACCAAGTTCTTGTAAATTTGAACGCTTGCATGTCACATAACAGGAAACCCAGTTTGAATTGTTGGTTTCTGTTCGACCTATAACCTCCTTAGTCCGACCAGACAGGACAGCACCCCAGTACAAAAAAGCCCCCAAAACAGATGATACAGTCCGCCCGCGAATTTTTTTCCCAGCGCGGTAAAGGCCAATATTTGCATACCTCGCTCCCATTGGCTTGGGTATGTCATGTGTGTAGTGTATGCATTTGCTTCTTTACACGTTGTAGAGGGGGAAAGAACAGCTGCATATAATCGCTCATCACATACCACTTTTCTACATAGCTATACACTACTTCTGTAAAGCTTCCCCTTGTCGAAACTAAGTATCCAATAGATTGGCTTTAGTTTTGAATCATATTCATAAACTTTACTTATCCTTACCTTCAAAGAAGGACAGTCATCTACAGTGAGACGTGTGCACTCACAGTCTATGGTCGCAGTATTGATTTACGAACTTATGGATGGATGTAATGTACATGTACACACAAGAACAAAAGCAAAGACATGTAGACAAAACTTTTTGCCATGACTTGTATGCTATGCTATCACACCGAGAGGTCAGACACGTCGATCGGGTACGCGTACACAACACACGTGCGTAAGGCATACATAGCTTGTTTTCAATGAATAATTCATCAGCAAGTCCCAGCCAATGAGAAGCAAATATGCAAATCTTGGCCTTTACCGCGCAGTCCGCCCGCTCAGAGCCTGCATTGGACAGTGGACATCTATTCGATCAGCGTTTCCCCGGACGGACTCGCTGCAAGCCGAACACGATTCCCAACACAACACAACGTTTTACCACTGTACAGCCTCTGTAAACATTACTTACGTCTAGGTACCGTACACGTACACTGTTGCTGAAAGCCTCGTTATAAAGTATGCAAATTAGCCTAGTTTTGAACTGCCTGATTTTACCGTGGAGCAAAACCAAAATCGTCAAGACTATTGTTTTATCCATATTTGTAGACTTGCCCAGTCCCTCCGAGTCAGCCTAAAAAAAAAATCGATGTTGCGCCCTATACAGGTGACTAGTAAAAAATAAAAAATATAAAAAAACAGCGTCGAAATTTAAGACTGCCTTTTCCCGCCTGAAGGTCACCCCACAAAGACCAATCCTGTTATAGCTAAGCATAACAATCACAGTTAATGATATTCATCTTAACTCAGCGACACCGGTAGCAGTTGACAACTCGACGATGCAAGAAAAGAGTTTCTCCAGAGCGCCTTCGACAACGTCTGTTTCGGTACCGGCTAGTCTTAAACCAGATGGAGAAGAACCGACTCCAGCAGAAAATGCCGGTACGAGACTAAAACTAAAGTGCTGTGTGAATTGCATTTACTAATTTCTTGAACGGGCCCTGTGCGGGGTTTAGTGCTGAAAACTTTATTCTATCATTCCGAATTAATAATGTGAAATTGTTAGGTTTTGTTTTATCGTTTGGTTTTACCCTGACACCTATGTGTATTCAGCAATGTATACTCAGTACTTTCATGAGTTTTGTGAAAAAAGCCACAGGCAAATAACCCAGGATGGATTCGAACCCACGATCTTTGCATTAGAGCAGATGTCTTACCACTAGACCACCGAGTTTAGAGAGGCATTTCTAATTCTTAGCAGCACTCATGTTAATGTTCTGTGACTGCATGCGCAGTCGTGGCATTAAGTAGTCTTTGTGCCATATCTCTCGACTATCGCAAGTCACCACATCACTCTATCGTTGAAATAGCCCTGTCGTGTATGCAGTTTTACGTAACTAACAAGAAGAACGTCTTGCGACTAAGCTTGATGTTAATACGTCAGCGAGGTTTGCGATGTTCTGTTTATTTAAACTGTGATTTCTTTATCTTAATGGACAGTTCGTCTGGTAGACGGTCCAGGAGCCAACGAAGGAAGGGTCGAAATATTCCACGACGGTCAATGGGGCACCGTGTGTGATGACCACTGGGATGTGCGTGACGCGACCGTCGTTTGTCGTCAGCTAGGGTGGCCGGGTGCCATACATGCACGGGGGCGTGGCTATTACGGTATGGGCACAGGCCGTGTACAATTGGACGACGTCAAGTGTCGTGGCGATGAAGATGCTCTCCACATGTGTAAGCACAATGAGTGGACAATTACCGACTGCAACAACAACTTGGAAGATGCAGGCCTGATGTGTGCCCACAGTAAGTACACCGTACGATCTGTACCCGGTAAAAAAACACACTCTACCCCAGGATGACCAGTGTCATGCATAAAATTAATACGTACAACTGTCGGGTTGTACAGGTCGTTAAATGTGACCATAGTCGTGAGAGTAGACTCCCGCAGAAGGGGAGTCTCGGGGGATAGTAGAGGAGAGAGCCGCTTCGCAATCACCGCGACATACATTTAACGACTTGTCCACAAGTCTACTGTTTGGGGTACAGACTCTCCGGGGAACAGTTTCTCCGGGCGAGAGAAACTCCGGGGAATAATATAACCACATAATCTCCTGACACACCAGCCACGAAGCCGAGCCAGTCCCAACATTTAGCATTTACTGGTTTTGTAGGAAGACCCATGTCCCTGTTATTTCGCCGGAGAATGCTGGTGTGGCTACCTCATGAAATTCAAGATGGCGCTGCATGATGATACGTCACATTTCTTGTCCTTTTGTAAATGTAAAAAATAATAGTATTTGTATGTTTGACCTCTTCAATCTGGCAGTTCGTCTGGTGAACGGTTCGGGACCGGATGTTGGAAGGATTGAATTGTACCATGACGGTCACTGGGGCACCGTGTGTGACAATAACTGGGACATCAAGGACGCCGATGTCGCTTGCCGTGCTATGGGGTACGGCGGTGCGTCACGGGCCTGGGGAGGGGCACACTACGGGCAAGGCGCAGTGCCGATAACCTGGTCTGGTTTCTTCTGTACGGGCAGCGAGGCTAGTTTATACGAGTGTCCGCATGCAGGGTGGGATGAGCACAACTGCAGTCACGACGAACACTCGAGCATGGAATGCTTTCATGGTAAATACAAGTTCTTTTCACTGTATAGTTTAACGCATAGACCATGTTTGTGTGAATCAATTCTGAAAAGCGAATTTATTATTTCCAAGGGCTACACTTATGGTTGGTCTAACATTTTGTCGCTATGTAATTCCTTTACATGGTTTGAGATTATCCGTGCTTGCCTTGTTTGACGTGTGTTATTTCTAAATGGTAGCCGTGTGGCATTGTGTAGTGCTCTTGGGATCAGGGAATATTATTCAAATATGACTGCTTTGAGTATTGTGGTTAAAACAGTCATAGGGCTTATGTGTGTATCAGTCACCGTTAGAGGGCGGAACATCGATTGGCTCGGTGGGACTGGGCAAGTCTACGAATTTGATTAAAAACTAGCGGTTTGATCCAAACGTTTGTTTGGTATAGATATCTTTTCTCCAGATTGTGACACAGGAGACAACTTAAAACGAACGTCGCCAATTAAGATTACTAGGACTCCCAAGGTGATCCCCGGATCGGAGCGCTATTATTTTTCCGAGGCAAAGTCGAGGATAAATAGAGGATTGCTCCGGGGATCAAGGAAGGAATCGTAGTTTTAACTTACAGCACGAATAAAGTGCGGTAAATTTGTATGTTTAAGTAGGATTTGAAACTTTACATGGTGGAAGTACAATCAAGTGAGGTTTGCGGTGACACTATGTGCATAAATCTCTTTCTGGTAGCGAGTGGCTCGTTATATACTTTTATAACGCCTCATACGATACACGTCCAGGTGGCAACATTTTTTACGAGTTACTACACTGATAGCTACGGGTATACTATTTATGTTACATTTGGCTGCTGCATACGGAGCCCTAAAGGGAAAGGTAAAAAAACAAACCTGAAAAGGTAAAAAAATATATATATATATTATATTTCGAGGAAAAGAAATAATATTTCGAGGGAACGAAATAATTGCAATATTTTTTTTAACTTGTCAATTGTTTTTTTAAACCTGTCCCTGTAGGGGCTCCGTAGCTACCTGCATAGTGCGTTGCGCTCATGCGGCTTTTTGTAAAAATAAATCGAAGGCCTTTGTGACGCGCTATAAATCAATCGCAATGCAGACTTGTAGTATGGGGTATATTTTAAAACACGAATAATAATAATAATAATAATAATAATAATAATATGTATAAGAAACCTCGACAGCCATCTGGTAGTAAAACAAAATAAAGAAAAAGGCAAATCACATTTTCAATGACACCTTTATTTTTAAAACTTGTATTCAGTTCGTCTGATAGACGGACCAATGTCCAGGGTTGGAAGGGTGGAGATTTTCCACGACGGCCAGTGGGGCACCGTGTGTGACGACAACTGGGATAAGAGGAGTGGTGACGTCATCTGTCGTCTTCTAGGGTATCCGAACGCATCTCAAGTATGGGGAGGGGCTCACTTTGGGCAGGGCATCGGACCGATTCACCTGGCTGGGTTCTCTTGTTCGGGTAGTGAGTTGAATTTATACGAGTGTCCGCGTGCAGGCTGGGGTGAACATACCGGAAACTGCAGCCATGGTCAAGACGCCAGTCTGGCATGTCTGAGTAAGTGCACAAACACGTTTAACATTGTTACATGCATTAATAGCATTTTAAAATTATGAAACTAACCAGAAAATAATTTGTTTTTTAAACATTTTTATTTTGTAAAATGCAGAACAAAACAATCATTTTCACCAGCCATCATGAGAAATGTGACATTTGAGGATTGTATTTGGATCTCTTTGGATCCAAATCACGTGAATTACGTGGAATTTTGGTCCGAATCACGTGAGAAACGTGAAATCTAAGCACACATCGTGTTGGCATTGTATAGGCCTATACGAAATCAAAACATTTACCTAAACAATAGACCCGATGCATTGTAGTCTTGATAGTTTGTGTATTAGCCACCGGTAGAGGGTGCAACATCGACTGGCCTGGAGGGACTGGGCAAGTCTACGAATCTGGATCAATTCGTTTTGATCGAGACGTTTGTTTCATATAGATATCTCTTGTCCAGGAATTCTTGCTGCGATATCGGCGACTACGGTAACAAAACGAACGTCGCCAGTCACCACAAATGCATTGACGACACTTTTATGTATAATTGTTTGTGAAACAATGGAAAACGCTAAGATGTGTATATTTACGTGCGTCACACATAAAGGGCCTTGCTCTCTAGCCAAACCGGTGTCATCCAAGACCGGTGGGATAGGCTGTGAGGAGCTCGTACAAATTCTTGTTCCCGGGATGTCGTACGAATGATGGGAACGATTATTCTGCTGATCGGCCCAATGCAAAAAGTCACAATATGTAAACACACGATATGATAATGCATGAAGGCTAGATGGATACTACAATGTGTCAACGATCTTTTCAAACCACAGTTGTTACAAGAATGTGGCGATCGAGCCCTATTTGAAGTACAAGGCAAAGAATGATGCGCTGGATGGGACCGAGGGTGAGGGCGCCATCTTTTAGTGACGTTATGTTAATTAGGTTCCTGCAAAGTATTATCATCTAGTCCTAAAGCATTGTTTAACAGCCTCCCACTTCGTGACACCATAAAAAAAAAAAATCACACCCTACGCTTTCAGGCACTTTTCAGGTGTCCGTTTTATATTTTGCGTGTAATACGTGTTTTTTGAGAACACAATCATGTTTAAATCGCCCAAACTATTGTATATAGACCCTTGTGACTAAATAAAATAAATTCAATCAAAAATTTTCATTGAGATCAGCCCACATGTGTCTCTAAGCCATTTGTTTGAATGAAACCCTCGTGTTTGATGAGTCAGCAAAAACATCATAATTTCTTAGATTTCTTACATTTCCCAAGGGAATACCGGGAGAACTGGTCATTGGTGGATTTTTTTGGGTGTGAAATCAACCCCGATGGTAACAAGACAATTGGCATGCTATTTGGCTAGGTGTAGTTGAGGAACCTTAATTTTTTTAAATACAAATAAAATAAAATGGCGGAGTAATTACTTTTTAATTAAAAACGGACACCTGAAAAGTGCCTGATGGCTTCATCGAGGGTTAAAATACTACTAAGTTTAAGGAAGCTAAACAATGCTAATCAAATGGTTTTTTTCTGCATCAATCCAACCAATTTCAGATCTCGTGTTATAATTTTTCCCCAGATGTCATACGCCTGGCTGACGGTGTCACGCCCAATGAAGGCATAGTCGAGACATTCTACAATGGTCAGTGGGGTTTGGTAGACAGCTGGTATTGGAATGGAATGGCCGGGAAAGTAGCGTGTAGGCAGCTCGGCTACCCGAACTGTGATGGGGTCTGGAGCAGCGCTCACCCCGGACCTGGAAATGGACCGATACACATGGGCCGTATACTATGTTCCGGAAATGAGAAAACCATTATTGAGTGTTTTTATTATGCACATTGGGCTCAGAAATATCGAGACCACAACACTAATGTCGCAAGCGTTAGGTGTGCCCTACCGTAAATGCCAAATCAAGCTATCTTTAGGGCGGGAAAGCATGACATTTATTCAAATAGAGATATCTCTGTTATCGGGCGTACAAACATTTACTACCTATACAGGAGATACCTCTATTATTAATAGAAATATCTCTATTTTATTGTTATTTAATTACAGACAGTTATTGTCTCTCTTGTCATTTCTATTATTCGTAGAGGATCTATACTTCTATTATGAGATAGCTCTGTTTTATTAGAGATATCTCTGATTGTATTAGAGATATCTCTGTTTTTATTAGAGATATCTCTATTTCTTTATTTAATTAATATAAATCATTTCTTATATTTCTAATTATATATTTCTATTATTTATAGAGATGTCTGTATTATTAATAGATATAGTCTCTTTTTCTGTATTTAATAGAGATAATTATCTCTATTTCTAGTAAAGATGTTGCTATTACTAATATAGATATTTCTATTTCGTTTCCGGTTTCATACGTCGTTTCAACGGGAGGTCAATGATTTCTTTACGTACTTATTTTCTCGCAAAGATAAGGAGTGGCAACTTTTTGCCGATATGCTTCAGTTGATATCGTAGACTGGTCCCCGTCTTTACCCGCAAGGATAAAGACAGGCACTGACTTGTCTTACAGGCTCAATGATGCTACAAGATCTCCATGAATGGGATGCAAGGTGAAAAATACATCTTGCAGGATCCCGCCAGGTGTGCAAGGCTGGTATCTGGCGTTATTCACGAGTCTGGAAGTGTGACGTCAGGTGTTCAGGCCAGTGATATCCGTTCAAACATAATTTATTTTGCTGGCAGCATGAGGGCGTTATACCCACGGGCGTTCATTTTAGTATTTAATATTTAGAATGTATGTATATATCTATACATTGTTTATTTTCAAATAATGTTGGACTCACAAATGTATTTTATTGTCCGAATCATTTAAAATAAATACCTAAATAGTTTTGCTTGATGGGTAGGTCTAATGTATGACTATTCGGTTTGAAAGACCTCCTCATAATGTACAACTTTGTGAAAAGGAACATTTTTGGGCAAATTTTATGAAATTGGTTTACGAATTTGTAACAGTAAGGGAGGCGACTTGGTACTTAGACGTACCCGTGTTAAATAAGTGGGGGTGTTGAGTCAATAATAAAAACAACATTAGCCTATCTATTGCACTTATTGTCGATCAGGATTTATAGTTGCTTCTGCTATTTTTTGATCACTGTTAATTCGTAGGTTGACCTTTGATTTTTTACTGCAGGCATTAGGTCACTATTTTTATCACTAAAGCTGCAAACATGGGGGGGGGGGGTTGTCTTATATTATGTGCAGCTGGCGTAACTGAACATGATAATTTCGGAAGGCAAGCGCGGGCAAGTAATTGGCGTGAGTCTATTTTCATGTATCTACGGTTCATTTCCATTGGGAGAAAGAGAGGGGCAATGGTTCTGAGCGGGAAGGGGTCGCAGCCGGTCAGCCCTGCTGAGTCATGGGTGTAAAAATTCGAGGGGTAGGGAGAAGATTGCCGTGCCCGGTCACAATGAGACGCGAACCGTGGCTGTGCCCACATCCACGGGTCTTTGCTTATACTAGTTTAGGCTATTCGGAGTAACTTCCGAAACATCAGTGGTGACCTCGTCAACTGTTAAAGTTCCAGATGCTCACGGAGGAGAGCCATGGCTATCGTCTGCCGCCCCCAAGATCTTCCACCGGTCGTTCAGAAATCGGAGGAGTGAGCTAAATCAAATAGCGGCCGTCTCGCTTTTGCCCGAAGTGGAAAGCTCAGTCACGTGATATCTTATTTGATAGTTCATTAGTTCGGTCTTTTTAATCGATTTTGTTATTGTAGCCTTTTGATTGGTTTAAGTTTTCAAACGTACTATATGTTGGGCTTCACGGCTTTCAATCTTCACGATTGGCACGTAGATTCTGCGCATGACCATTATCTCGACCATTTTCAATCTAAATTCCATCACTTTAGGGCCTTTAGATTAGAAACGAAAAATAATCGCTTCAAAGATTGAAAATCTTTGAAAAGAAGAGAGAAAGAAATTAACGGGAAAACACGGACAACATAGAAAGTTATAAACAAATAAACATCAAAGAAGTAAAGAAACAGAGATACAAAGAAACAAAGAAGAAGAAAAAAGACGACAAATGGAAATTAAGATACAAATAAATGCACAATTTTAGGAATGCAGAAGTAGGCCTAACGTGCATCAGACACTTTATAATTTCCATGCAAAGAAACCCGAGACCAGTTATAGGCCTGATTCATTTTACTCAACACAAGTCTTGAAATATCAAAATACCGGTTACACCCCCTATGTTCCGACACCCCTATGTTCCGACACCACTCTGTTCCGACATGTTCTGACACCCCTTTATTCCGAAACCCCTATGTTCCGACACGTTATTATTCAGATATTAGTTTCTGTTTCCCACCAAAAAGCACGTGGTCACAAACTTCTATGTGCTATTTCGGGGGATTGATCCATTTCTGGTAATCTTTTTATTTTTGTAGTTTTTCTTTTTTGCCCCAAAGGCCGCCCATACAAGAACATATTCCCCGCCCCCCCCCATTTAAAAATTCAATTCTCCGGCCGTGAAAACACGGGCAAATTATGCTTCGTTATAGTATAAGAGAAAAGGGAAGAGAAGGGATGCGGGCAGAAGACGTTTCGAATCACTCAAAACCGATTGCGTGCTCAAAATTGTATCATAAGACAAAACAACAATGCGTACTAATTTCAACTAAACCGTTACCAAGCTAATTCTACACAGTGATTACCTCTGAGAGTGCTCCCCCCCCCAAAAAAAAAAAAAAAGGGGAAAAACTTTCTATATGATGCATATATCGAATAAAAAAATTAAAAAAAAGTTTTTGTGGCCACACTTGGTCTCACCTCATGATTTGCTTGCACTCGGCTACCCGATGATTCCATTTCCACTCTTCCCTTTTCAAACATGTATTGTGCGGTCACGTTTTTTTTGGAGGAGCAAAAAGGGGCGACGGGCGACGGGCGAAACACCTTAGGCATAAATAATCACTTTGCCATTCTAGAGCAGATGTCTTACCAACTGCACGACCGAGACTGCCCCGGCAGCTAGAGTCAGTTATAAACAGTATCAGTGAGTACCGCTGATTTTAAATTTGATTTTAGTTTTTTAGATTTTAAATTTGCTTCGGGGATAAACGATATACTCGATATACTCTTTGGTTTTAAACCCGACACTGATTTGTGTAAACCACTTTATACTCAAAAACTTTTCAAAGTTCTGTGGGGGAAAAAAAATCCACATGGCGTCGTAAAGTGACTCGATGTCGTGCCTAACTTTTTTGAAACGCCAAATTTGGTTTTCAAGTAAAGACATATGAAATTTAAATATGTTATGAGTCACCGTTGGACTTGAGACTGACCTTCACTCACTCGAAAGAACAATGAAGTGTTTGTTCTCAAGAGTGCGCTGGCCTACAGACTAAGATACAAAGTTACAACCAAAAAGTGTAAAATATAGATACGCGTATCTATCAAGATTAACTTTAGAAACAGTTTGTGTCTGACCTTTGCGTATTGGGTGGCCCAGGATGTGGGGAGGCGGGTTGTAGATTGAGGGGGGGGGGTGTTAATTTTACACCAATGGTGTTTCACATACTATACACCACCAACAAGCAAAAGAATAAAAAATTATACCATAGGGTGTTAAAATAACACTAATTTCCGCAAAAACAAGTACATTGGTGTTAGTTAAACACCCTAATATGATATTAGTTTTGATTCTCTGTTATCCCATGGTGTCAGTTTTGGCAGTAAAGAGGGTTTTGGGTCGGGTGGCTAATGAAGGTACGTGGGAGTTTGAGTGGGTGCATAGGTGTGTAAGGGGGGCAAGTGTGGTTTGGAGGTACAGGTAGGAAGGGGTGGCGTCGGGAGGGGTCAGTGCATGAATTGATTTTGACACATTCATGTAATTAGGTCGGCAGAACTACGGCTTTCTAACTTTATGGCCTTTTCCGGAATGTGCAATTAGACCCAATGATTACAATGATTGTACTTGTTCTGGCATTTGTTCTGGCTATTATGTAATAGAGGTTGTGGAAAGCGAGTGGTGGTGTTGATGGGGGGGGGGGGTAGATGTTGTTGAGGCTGAGACAGAATGAGCCAACAATTGCACAAATCTGCAAAATTGCACAAATCTGCAAAATCTATAAAACCTCAAGTTTTGCCCTCATTTTTAGGAAGCACAATTGGAACCAGCAATCTGTAATTAACGATTTGAAAGTCTACCTTCAACCTTTAACCCTTTGCTGAACCAAACTCCCCGGTACTATTCGATTAATATTGGAAATACGTTTTCAAACATAAATTCAAGAGCCTTGACATTCCCTGATAACGAAAACCCAACCACTCAGTAATTACTCAGTCTCCAAGTATTTCTGACCCCCCCCCAAAAAAAATATATATATATACATATTTGACCCGTCGTGTCAAATTGATAAGAAGACGAACTTTAATGTTTGCAAATACATTGTTGAATTTATCAACGTGGTAAGTAATTTTAAATTAAGTGATTGCGATCTGCACTCACCTGAAAATAGAACACGTGCTAAATTTATATTACCCAGAAAGAATAAAGAGAAGAATGTTATATCAGTACTGTGGTTTATTTCTGTCGCTGATATATATTTTGGTATAAAACAAACCGAAAAGCATTTCGGAACTAAAGCAGTTCTGTTCATTGTGACTTGCGACTTCACGGAGCTGAAACATGACATCTAATTTGCGGGTATCGTCGGGCCGTCGCGGCGAAGCTGACCCGTCGTTTTCGTCCAAGGTGAAGGCTAGAAGTGCCCAGAAGCCCGGAGAATGGGGGCGTGCATGGTAAGGTTCCGTAGAATAGTATTGCATGTCTGGGTCTGTGGCCGAGACCATGCACTTTCCGAACCGAGCGTTCACATGTGTTGCAGCATGGTGTAAATTCGTTTTGAAATTTAAAAAAACAAATGACACCTGACAGATGACCGGTAACAACTTGCTTGTGACAAAAATGACCAATTACAACTGAAGTGTCGGATCTCGAAAACGTTAACCCGTAAGTCAGAAAAGCGGAGATTTGCGCTCTCGGAGGAAAATGTTTCAGCCCAGTGTCTGACGGTACAGTCGATTACAAGAACAAGCACTTAGAGTACGATGTGCAAAACTGCATTGAGACAAATGTGACACATACATGTACATGTATACAGTTTGTGCATCTGTAGCCCACACTTCTGGACGAATTCATTACTTGGTGAGCCTTGTCATGTATCATAGTAATTCCACAAATGTAAGGAATAAAATGAAGTAGGTTGTAGCATGGGATGTTTCTAAGCGGGAGAAATTTGCAATAAAAGTGGTACGACTTGCTCGTACTTTGAAAACTTAGCGTTTTAGACATGTATAGATGGTGGGCTGAAATGGCGACTATGATAAGGAAGATGATAAAAGAGAGTCATAACAGCCCAACAAGGTGGGCTAGTATACTCGGTACTTGCCTTGGCTTGCGGCATGCAGGCGTGCGTGTTCGTGTAACAAGCCTTGGACAAGGCTAGAGTAGAAGGGGAAACTGTTGGACAGGCAATATGAGCGTGATAGGAGATGGGAGATGGGTACTGGGGGAGTAGGGGGTTAATGTCCCAAAGTATTGGTCAATTCAACCAAGGAAAAATATGTATCATCAAGCTCTTTCCGTTTTATTCCTGATCTCGTGCAACCCTAGAGGGAGAAACGTGACTTCCCTGGCTGCCTCGGTTTGAACACACGTACTTGTACATGGTAGAAATAATCATGGCTGACTTCTGATTGCTGTTCCATTTTCTTTTTAGGAGTGTGGATCTACTGAGCATGCTCACAGTCCTCTTCGTCCTTAGCTGTTGCCCCGTGCTGCCCCTCTATTTTTATATCTCATGTACGGATTACCAGTGTGAACTGAGCACGCCAATCACGAAGCTTGTACTAGGTGACGTAACGGTGACGCAACTGTGGCAACACGTTCCAAGTGTCACTGCTAAAGCTGCCGCGATGTACTTGACTTGGTTTACATTTCAGGTAAGGAAGCTGCAGTTTAATCACCTTCACTATGGATCAAGTTAACCATTTCCGGGTCAAATATTGACATGATGTGGCAGGAGATTCTGTCCCATCCTCCCATGCGGCGAATTGTGTAAAAATATCGTCTGACAGCGCCCTCTTTTGAATCAACTTCCTTCAGCCCATGTTAATTTGGGAAAACAAACCTATGACACTGGCAATTGAAGTCAAGCCGGAGAAAATACTGATGTGTATTGTCTGTTCTCGTTTATGATACTTGAGCCGTATCCAAAGTGGTGCCATGCGACTACGGCTGTATCTAGGGGTGCTGCTAAGGCTGGCAGTCTATGCAATAACACCTAGTAGTCCAGCCGTAGCCATAGCTGTAGCCGACAACATGGACACTGCCTATAAAACACTTTGTTCAGAGTGTCAGTTCAAAGTTAGTTGTCAGATCCTATTCGGGTCAGACTGATCCGGAGACTCGGTCATTGTGGGGTCAAACAGAAAGAACGAGGATGGCTGATTGAGGGTGTCGTGGAAGGACAAACCAATACTATTTCCCAAAAATAAACATGTTTTAAACATACAAGCAGATAAGAAGTAGAGCCCGGTTCATACTTCCTGCGAATGCGAATGCGAAGCGAATTTTGATGTCACAGGGCCGTTTTCGCAGCGAATGTTTCGCAGGAGTTGAGCACATTTCAACTGTTTCGAATTATTCGTTGCGAATTTGTGACGTCAATATTCGCTTCGCATTCGCGTTCGCAGGAAGTATGAACCGGGCTTAACTCTAAATAGTAAACTTGCTGGTACAACCATGTATAAAATCTCTTTTGAGGGAGTGTTGGCTCTGAAAAGAGCCTGGTGGTCTCGACGTTTCGAGCAGTATACTCTGCTCGTCTTCAGGAGAATGCACGTCTTCTGAAGACGAGCAAAGTATACTGTTCGAAACGTCGAGACCACACCGGCTCTTTTCAGAGCCAACACTCCCTCAAAAGAGATTTTATACATGGTTGTACCCGCAAAATTACTATTTAGAGTTACTTCTTATTTTTCACACCATGCAAAGCTTTAAACACCATTTATACATTGAAGCAGATCATGAGGAAACACTTCAACCCAATCTAAGATAGCGGAACGAAAACAAATCAGTTTGATTTAGTTATTAACCCCGGGCTCTTTGTCAAACTTATAAGTACCGAAGCGCATCTGGAAAGAATGCATATTTACAGGCATTGGAAACACTAGCTTAGTGTGGAAACACTCGGTTTAAAATTGCTTCTTTTTTTTGTCAAGGTGCTTCTGTGGTATCTACCTGACGTGTGTCACTACATCATCCCGGGGTACCGTGGCGGCGTGTGCCTCGGTGCTGTCACCCCGGCAGGCAACCGCCTCAAATATGGAGTCAACGGTCTCCAGGCGTGGATCATCTCCAACGCCCTCTTCCTCGCCAACGCCTTCTACTTTCGCTGGTTCTCCCCGACGATCATCGTGGACAACTACGGGCCTCTGCTCATCGCAGCCAACATCATTGGGTACAGTGTCAGTATCTTCGCCATGGTCAAGGCGTACCTCTTCCCTTCCTTCGCGGCCGATCGCAAATTCAGCGGGAATTTCCTCTACGATTTCTTGATGGGGATCGAGTTCAACCCGCGCATCGGGAAGTGGTTCGACTTCAAGTTGTTCTTCAACGGTCGACCCGGGATAGTAGCCTGGACGATAATCAACATGTCGTACGCGTGGAAGCAGTACGAGTTGCACGGCCACTTGACCAACTCCATGCTGTTGGTGAATGGTCTCCAGGCTATCTATGTTCTGGATTTCTTCTGGAACGAGGCTTGGTACCTGAACACCATCGACATGCACCATGATCACTTTGGTTTTATGCTGGGATGGGGAGACACAGTGTGGCTGCCGTCCATGTACACACTACAGGTACGTTTTAATATGTTTTAACTGCAGACAAACATGATTGGGGCTTCCCCCGCCCCCTCTTGTTACGTCACTGTTTATGATTAAAGAGGATATCCCAAACTGAACATGTTTGGCACAGTGTTAAGTTTTTAATAATTGCCTTTTTTTTCAAAAACATTCTTAATGTACTCCCATCTCCCGGCAGGGCTTCTTCTTGGTCTTCCACCCAGTCCAGCTCTCCCAAGCAGCCGCTGGTGGCGTCCTTGCCCTAGGTCTGGCCGGCTACTACATCTTCCGCGCAGTCAACCACCAGAAAGATTCGTTCCGACGGTCCGACGGCCAGGCCAGCGTCTGGGGAAGCAAGCCGAAGTACATGCAGGTGGAGTACTACAGCTCGGACAACAAGAAGCGACACAGCAAGCTTCTACTCTCCGGCTGGTGGGGCATAGCACGGCACATGAACTACACCGGAGATTTGATGGGGGCGCTGGCCTACTGCTTGGCGTGTGGGGTGACTCATCTGCACCCGTACTTCTACATCATCTTTATGACCATCTTATTGGTGCATCGCTGTGTAAGGGATGAGCACAGGTGTAAGGCCAAGTACGGATCGGCGTGGGATGAGTATACATCCAAGGTGCCATATAGACTTATACCAATGCTCTTTTAAAGTGCAGAAAAGGATGTCGCAACTACGTTCCCAGAGCGCCGTTTCGTCCCCTCTCGTTGGATATGGCTATTACGCCAGGCATCAATTCGGGCATGACGTCTGACTCTTTCACCATGCCACTTTACCAAGTCCTTATTCATGCAAGACGTCTTACTCGTTTACCATGCTTATATTACCAATTCCTTATTCGTGCATGACGTCTCTCTCTTTTACATGCCATTTCACCAATTCCTTATTCGTGCACAACGTCTGTCTCTTTCACCATGCCAATTTACCAATTCCTTATTCGTACACAACGTCTGTCTCTTTCACCATGCCAATTTACCAATTCCTTATTCGTGCACGACGTCTGATTCTTTCACTATGCCAGAACGTTTTACGAATTCCTTATTCGTGTTAGACGTCTGCCTCGTTCACCATGCCAATCAACACCAATTCCTTATTCGTCAAATAAATTAATTACCATTATGACAAATATATCATCCTTGTTGCGGACGTGCTAATCTTCATTCAATGAGTGTCAAAATACTAAATGTAAGAGTTAATTACTTAGCTCGGTTGTCTTAACTAAAATGTAATTAGTTGCCTAGGTTATACGCGCTCAGTGCACTTATTCTTATGTTGGGTGATATTAAATACAAACTGAAATATTGAGACGTTGTGCATGGAGAAGAGGCGTACCAGGTATTTTCATTTGGGGGGGGGCAAGCGGGGACAAAGGCATTTATTTATTTATTTACTTTTTTGAGGGAGGGGACAAGGGGCGGGGGTCCTGATGAGCAGGGGAGAGACTCCCTGCCCCACCCCTCTGGGTTACGCCAATGGCTTGGGTGGCTTGCTTAAAACCCACCCACCCACTACTTCTGTCAGTTATGATCAAGCGAGGTGTTATGAAAAATTGAACCAGATCAACCCACTGTGTACGTCATCACCGGGTTCGTTCGATTAGCTTGCTCGGATTGACTCGGGTGAGCCCCGAAATTGACGTCAAAGCTTCGAGTGCTTAGACTTGATGTGTCGACCCGAGGGAAGCTAATCGAACGCACCCAACACAACACACACCGGCTAGAGCTGTTTCAACAGTCTTCTGAATGTTGTAATCATTTAGTGTCAAGGGCCTATTCCATCTCCGTAACAGCAAATAATGAATGCCAACTCTTAGTATTCCCTAAAGGTGTCAGACTAGTATACCCTCCCAGCCTCGGTTTGAAGAGTAGGTCCATTTTCATGGGGAAAACTAGATGGACGCAAGCGTGATAAAGTTCAATGCCACCTGAACCCACGAAGCGCCACCTCTTGACCCCAATTTATCAAACTTTCGAGTGAATAATGATTGTATATCGTTTGAACAACGATTATGATAATAATGTAAAGATAAGTCAATAGGCATTCCTGCTGGCTAGATTGTGCCCTTTGACCCTAACCAATGAATACGTTAACCCCCTATCTTGTTCGCACAAGCTGATATAAACAAATTTTTATTATTTTGTTAATTCCATTTTCATTTCTATGTTTTTATTTTTACATGCGTTATATTGTACGCGATTGCTCTTTTGGAGTTAGAGATAAATTGTCAGCTTCTTTTTGTTACGTTTTACAATAAAATGTGAATTATAAGGAAAACATTGTTATTTTTAGTTATTTCTTCTTATCGCTTAAGCAGCATAGGTATTGTCAAAAACTAATGGTATTTGCACTTTATGTGAGCCAACATACGTGAAATTGCAAACCTGTGAAAACTTAAGCTCAATCGGTTATCGGAGTCACGGTAACAGTCACTTTCTGTCAGTAGATTGAGAGTACGAACCCAATCTCAACTTTGATTTTGCACGCTCGGTGTCACGTGCCGATAATCACTGGCGTAACCAGAGGGGCTTCGGGGGGGGGGGGCGGTATAGCCCTACCGCTCAGAAACCTTGCCCCTTCTTGGCCCCAACTAAGATCGAAAACAATACATGAATGGTTCGATACATTAAATAACACCCTACATTGCCCCCTCTCCTCCCGCTTGCCCCTCAAAGGAACATTTCTGGTCTCGACACGTGCCATGATTACAAAGTGACGACAACAATGGTAAGTAGCATTGAATATATAAAGTAAAGATACACGCCTTCGTTCATTCAAATTTGTTTTCCTCTCGCTGAAGGTACAACATCTTATTTACAAGATGGAATAAAACTAGACAACGAAACCTCAGCTCAATTTTTGTTTGTTCCTGTTGGTGTAACTGATCAGAATGAGAGTTTGGTGTAACTGATCAGAATGAGAGTTTAAAAACACATTACAGGGACCACACAGCTTGTGCAATATTATCATAATGTTCGTAGTATGTTTGTACAATGAAGTAGAAATCATCCTACAACAACCACAGCTCACTTTCAGTGGACTTTGCTTTTGTAATTCTTAATCACATTAACAAAGATTATCACACAGGCCCAAACTCTCCGTGGCGTTGCCAACAATCGCCACGTCGGCATACGGGCGGATTTGCCCGGACTCCCCGCGACCAAACACGATAACGCACCGCTCCATCCCGTCACATCTGGTGTTCCTCCCACGGAAAACTTTCGCAAATGATTCAAACGATGAGTTAAGTGTAAGGCCCCATAAACATATATATCATAATTTGTAAGAGATTAGGTCCAAAGTTGGACTTTCACCTTTGGGTGTTAAAATGGTTCACGTGTACAAAGAATTTGTACAATTTCGGGCAAGGATAGCGAGGTTGGTACACGTGTATAAACGGTTGCTTAAAACTAGAAAGTTTTTGGCATTGGAACAAAATCAACGCCGTCCACCACTAGCTGTTTTGTAAATTCCAGTCTCATGTTCGAAGGACCAAAAGTTGTCATTATATAAAAAATATTCGTAATAGAAGTGCTGGATCTTTGAAAATTAGCGAGTAAGATTTCTAAACTTTAAGGGTCCGTGTTGAGGGGGATTCGTAAGCGTTGCACATAGAGAAACTTTCAAAATGAGACTTTACATAGTCGCCTGTATCTTTTTGCTCTTCACTTCCTTGGCCCGAGCGGAGGATGCTGAGACGATAGAAGTCGAAGGGGAGGAGACAGATACAAAGGATGAAGGGTTCTGCTTGAGTAAAGACAACTGCGCGGCAACGCCGCATGGGGAAGAGGCAGAGAGCGAGAAATCGGGAGCAAAATACACCGAAGAGAAGCAAGACAAAGAATCAGACGAGAAGGATGAAGGCGAGACGGATAAGAAAGAAGCCAAGGAGGAGGAACAGAAGCCCAAGAAGGGAGAAGAAGAGAGGCATCTGGTGCAGGTTGAAGTCTTAGAAGTGGGCAAGTTTTGTGAGAAGGTAAAGGCTTCGAATGATGACGCTGTGACAGTCCATCTCAGAGGGACGAAGGCTTCTGATGGTAGTGAGTTTATCACTACGTAAGTATTTTTTGTTTTTCCTCAAATGTACTTTATATTATTTATCTTCTTGCCGGAGGATTGAAGTTCTGAATTTACAGAAGGGACAAATAAATATTGTGACAAATTGTCTAGAAACGTATGGGAGTATTATTGGGTTTTTGTGAGAATATTAATATGGTCGCTTTTCTAAAACATCATTGGCATTTAATTCTAGTTGGTGAAGCATTGTTGTTGTTGTTTGAATATTGTTTGTTCGTTCCTGTACGTCCTATGTTTGTCCGTTTGTCTTGTCTCTGCCTCTCTGCCTGTCCACAGGCTGATTACTACAGGCCTCGGCTCATCAAATCAGCCTCCATACTGTTCCCTTTCTTTGCTTTGTCAAGCCTAATAACTCAGTTTATTCTGTCCATTGTTACCATGTATATTATTGTATCACTGTGATTATGACAGTATGGAAATAAACGTAAATTGATTGACTGAATTTTCAACTCCGGGGTGAGGTCGCAGGTCCAGTTCAAATCAAATCCAAAATGTGTTTCTCATTATCCAGCCACTTTCCCTTGTGGTTTATTTTTGACTAATGTAATTTTCACCCTCTTGTTTTCACAATACAACACAATACAACTCTCTGAAATGGTGTGAGCTTCAGTAAACTTTCAGTGGGGACTATACAAACAATTTCGACAGTTACAAATCCCGTACTTTCGTTTCAATGCTTGTTTTTCTGTTTGTTCTGAAGTTACAATGAGGATGGCTCCGAAGGGGTGTCCGTCGCGTTCCGTATGGGCGTTGGAGACTCCATCAAGGGTCTGGAGCTCGGAATCATCGGCATGTGCATAGCGGAGAAGCGCCGCCTCACCGTGCCGGCTTCGCTCGTACGCAACGGCAGGGACGGCTTCGAAGGTAAGCGGATAGAAATACATATAACTATATTGGAGCCGTGTTTGTTTTACTTTTGTCAATTCAAATTAGTTTAAGGCCGTGTCCGCTCTACACAGTTGCAAATTTGTATTTTTCTCAAAACGATAACAATCTTTGACGATTAGGGAATCCGTAAATGGGCATGAAGAAGAGTCTGACGTCACGCACGACAGATCTTGACGTCATTGATTAAGTTTTTTGTTTGATGTTTGCTGTCAACAGGTGACTTGATTCCCAGGGGTGAGGATGTCATCTTTGAGGTGCTGTTGCTCGGAGCTGTACCCAACTACCAGAAAGGGATGGGAAACATGTTCAAGGTCATGGACCACAACAAGGACGGGGTTATTCAACGGCAAGAAGTGAGTCTCTCTCGGGAATGGAAAAGGAAAAATAATCGAAAAACAATTCAAGACACTTTTTAAAAAAGAAAACATGTCTATTTCTCTTTTTGTTGAATTTTAAATTATCCTCTAAGAATGAAAATAAAAGATAAAAACAAAAAGGAACAGGCAACAACAACAACAACAACAACAACAACAACAACAACAACAACAACAACAACAACGACGACGACGACGACGACGACGACGACAACAACAACAAAAACAAAACAACAACAACAACAATAACAACAACAGCAAGAGCAGCAACAACAACCAAACAACCAACCAACTAACCAAACAAACAAAAACGACACCCCAACAAACAAACAAATACCCGTTACCCCAACACCCCATAAAAGAAACAAACACCCAACACCCCAACAAACAAACAAACAAACTAAACAAACACCCCCAACAAACAAGCAAACAAACACCACAACAAACAAACAAACCAACACTACCGTTGCCCAACAAACAAACAATGTAAAGTGGAGGGAAGATTGGTTCAAGATGCCCAATGCATTTGTCTCCACCCATTATTTTCCATATTCAAAGTGTATTTATGTAAAAATGTTGTTACCTAATTGAAATATTTGGGCTGCTTCATCTCAACATTTAATATGTGATTTCCTAACATTTCACAAAACAAAATACTCTTTTGTTGTTTTTTCCTAGATGTATGACAGCATCGTGGGGGATGAAAGTTTGATCCCAAGGGGATGTGAATTAGCCGACGAACTGACAGACGAGCAGATGACAAAACAAGATTATGATAAAGACGGCCTCATACAATGGAAGGAATTCCATCTACCCAAGTGGGACGAGATGTAACCATGAACTAGCTGTAACAATGTTCTTCTACTTTGGGTTCCATTTTAGTTGTAAACTTCTTCTTTTTTTCAAGTTTAAAACTTTAAGTAAATATTTTTCTTTTGAGATATTCTTCATCATTTTAATAAGACATGTTGGAGTGTGCAAGAAGTTTAGATAAAAAGATAACATTTTTGGTAGAAAGTTTTTCGAGGTGAACAAAAAACAAATGAACTAGAACGAGATTCAACCTCGACCCTCCAGTTCAAATTCCATTTTTGTGCATTATTTATTTTTTTTGCTCGCCTAAAATGGAACTTATATTCACCAGTCAGTTTCCATTGAGATTTACTACTTGGTAAAGAAACATTCGTACCTTTTTATTATTACGATGTGTATGTGGGGGGGGGGGTGTTGTAGGGAGAGCCTAATATGTTGTGATTGTGTCAAATCAAAACGCCGACATCAACAAAATAACGACTTGATGTAAAATTATATTTTAATATATCTGAATGTGTCCCACGGAATAAAAATAAAAAACCCCATAATATTTCAAAATTAAAGTGCACTTTTCTTCTTCTTTTTGAGCTCTTGCAGCGCTCTAGAACAGTTCTGATTAGATACGTCATATCTGTCAACTTCAACTTTGAGTAAGACATCGGTTTAAAAGAAATTGTGATAGGTTACAAAACAATGACATAAATTTGGACACAGTCAACTTGCTTATATTAATAGCCGCCTTTATCGAGTCAAAAGCAAGGAGAAGTAAATTAGATCTGAGTTTTGAATTTAATAAAGGTATTCATCGAATCAGTTGATCGGTTTAAGGGTGCGGGAGAGTGTTCCACGGTTTGTGAGCTTATAGCTGCGCATCAGAAGGTTTTGGAGCCATACCCCGTAACACTTGGTTCTTGGGATCTTTCTCATAAATTTCTTAATGCAAGTTCGCCCAAAACAAGGCTAAAAGCCACTCTTGGTAAGGGGCTACAAGATGAAAACATTTAAGATGAACATAACTCGTGAGAGATGAAGGTAGAAATTGATATTCCTCTTAAATCAGTGTACATTGTAGATTGTAGGATGGAGGGAAACATGCACCAGGCAAGGAGTTCCAAAGAGATGGAGTACGTCGGAATAAAGCTGCTGGAATGGCTCTTTGTTCTACATCTCAGCAAAGCAAGAGTGTATGGGTGAGATTAAACAGAAAGCCCCATGAGTAAGAACACGCTGAAAGGATAAGCAAAGCAATCGAATGTTAAAAATATCTTCCTATACTAAAAATGTATCATTAAATAAAACGTGTATTTGGACAGACCTTTATGTTGTTTACTTATATCAAGTAAATCTTGTGCCCTTGAGTAAGGCACTTAACCAAATTGCTTCGTAAAAAGTTAGGAGTGCATTCTGCTCTACGAGCACGGTTTGGATACCTATGACTACATCCTTACGGACTGTGAAGGGGGTAACACCGTTTCAGCCCCAGGAGTAGGTGGCAATGTGCCCCTGGTGACAGTTGATCTGGGTCGACAGCCCAGATCAGTTAAGTGTAGCCCTCACCTTGAAGTGGCCGTCCGGCCTTGTGATGTTAGGCGATATCTCATTAGGTAAAATAACAAAATAAGAATAAAGACAAGAAGTTTTAATTTCTTCAAATAAACACACTTTTATTTGACATCTATCCGTACATAAGTCAAATCAAAACAATAACTCAGCCTTTCCATAATATGGATAATAATAATTTGGAATAAAATGACGGGTGACCATTTTGTTTAGATCTCACGAGAAGTTCAAATAATTGTTTGAAGTGCCAGGGTTCAATCAAATTGACAGAAAACGAGTGTTGGTAGACTCGTTGTTATTTAATTAACATTAAATTATTCACATTAAAATCTTTATCTACTCCAGCCTTTTAATTTTTTTTTACATGGAGTTAAAGCCAAGAATAAAACATTCAATTCCAAAGAACTATTGCGATTCTTGCCGCGATCTGTCAAAAATGTATTTTAATAAGAAATCTTATAAATCGTGTATAGTTGAAATTCACTGGCGCTGTGAGAAAATAAGGGGAAAATCGCCCTCAAAAATATGAATTGTCAGCAGTGAAAATAATGTAAATTCATAGAACCCTGGGGTCGCCAAGCGCAAACATCAGCACCCTTTAAACAAACTGATTTCATTTAAGTTTCTTCAATCCCTGAACTTTGACCCTGAACTTTGACCCTTCTGTAGCTGAAAATGTCGAGGGCAAACAGGGGCAAATACACCAGCTGTCAAAACAAACTCTACCAACCAGTGAGACAAATAAATACGAACAGCGCCCTCATTGTCCCAAACAAGCTAATATCCTCATCAGATTTTTTCTTTCATGTACACATGTAGTTGGATTACTTAATCTAGACTCCAAAGGGGGGGGGTTGGGTGGGTGGAGTTTTATGCTGACAACAGCTGATCCAGATAGGGGGTATTTCCAAGGTCTCCGCTGGCTGCCATTGACATCTTGCCGTTAAATATCCGCTTGGCAACCTGGGGATTCAAAAATTGTAAAAACAGAACATTGTTTTTTAAGAGACACAGCACCTGTTGTTCAAAATCAATGAAATTGCGTTCAACCCCAAAGCAAACTGGTTAATTTTTGACTCTGACTGACCTTGACTGCATCATCTCCGGTGATGGCATCGACATCATTCACCACATCTGCCGAGGAGACATAGGATCCAGTGAGGAGAGCCTGAACTCCAATGTCTTCAAGGAGTGTGGGTTGGTTCTCCAGATTCATCAAGATGGACGCCTTCAGCTGATTCCTGAAAAGTGAAAACCAAGTCGAGTAATTTTAAGTAAAGAATGAAATTTCTCAGCTTTACACAGTGAGGTATTATTATTCAATTGAAAAAAAAACCCCACAAGACCACCGCAATTGTCCAGTCGTGAGTTTACTGGCCCGACGCTAAAATCACTGGTCTCTGGCCTTCAGTCCAGTGTAAACTTCAAGCCCCGAATCTGTGTACTTAAACACGCCCAAGCCAAACCTGCATTATGAACCTATGTCAGTTTCAACACAAACAAGAGTTCTATCCATATTAAAAATGTTCCTCAGTCACGCACAAGCCTCAAACATACCTGCGTCCAGTTGGCTTCAACAAACTTGTGCATGTGGAATCGAAAGCCATCACTCTAGTCAATATTAAGTATAGCTCTGTGATCTTAGCTCTTAATGCCGACACTGAGCCCTTTGCTTGATTTCACAAAGTCACAAAGATACATCTTAGGATGAGTTGTGAGTATTGTGACATCACACTTTGATTAACAATTAAGAATGGTACACAGTAAAGATCAATCTTAACTCTCTGTGAAATCGGGGCCCCAGTTACTTCTCCAAATTAGTGAATCCAAACCGAAATGTAGCGGTACAGTCGACTCTCGTTAATACGAGGTCCGCCGGACTGGCCCGTTTTCCTCGTATTATCCGAACCTCGTCTTAAACGCAGCGCACTATTTACACGTACATGTAAATGTACTGTATACACACGTCGTCATAGTGCATGCACTACACACGTGTCTAGGCTAGAACGGAGCGGTTGGCTTCCTAGTACAGTTCTTACGAGCATCATGTACACAAAAATATCAATGATAAATGCAATTTTGTTGACTATGATCATAGAAATTTAATATTTTGTATAACTGAAAATACAAATCATATCAAAGTCATGTCAAACTTGCCGTTCATGTGACCATGATGTGACAGATTCGATACTGCGTAGCGCCTATGCTGAACGTTGTTTTCGCTGGTAGCCGCTAGACGTGTGGGCGAAGTAGTAATTCAAGCATAAGTTACCAGCATAATGTTTTGATTTTCGGATCGGACGGAACCGTGTAGCCGGTCCGATCCGAAAAATAGTTTGGCAAAACGCATGTAATTTCAGAAATGAACGGTAAGCTTTTATTTTACGCAACAATATTTTTTCCGACCTCGCTATAAAAGTATGAAAAACAATACATTTTGTCATCACGGGGCCGCAAAAATACCTCGTAATATCCGTGTTCTCGTTACGACCGTGCTCGTATCTTCCGTTTTTTAAGACATAGAAACACGCATGGGACAGTTCGGGACCGGTGAAATACCTCGTATTAACCGGCGTCTCGTATCTTCCGAGCTCGTATTAACGAGAGTCGACTGTATTTGTTTCTAAAATACGGCCCTCAGGTTTCCGAGTGATAATTGGACTTACTTGGCTCTGGTGACGTCCGCAGCGTCAATGTTTCCCTTGGTAACAGCACCAAACTGCTTCATCATGGACTTCAGCATCTACAGGTGATCAAATTGATGTCATTTAAATGATGTCATTTATATGATGTCTTTCAATTTCTTCTGTATGCATATTCTTTTAACAATTCTCAAGAGAAATTAAATTAATATATGATAAATAGCAGTAACATGTAACCTCCTTACAAGGTGCTACATAATTCAGTCTCACAAGTCAAAACTTAAAAAAAAAACGTCTAATTTGTCTTTGTTTAGGTTCCATGAGTACCTTATTGGTAAACATGTGGGCTATATAAGACTTCAATATCATTATTACTAATATGAGTTAATTTTATAACTATCTACTGGCCTGGAATTACAGAGGTCTTGGCCTCTGTTGCCCTGGTCTCAGCTTGGGTGTCCCTTCAAAAGTGCCCTTTTGCAAAATGAAAATGGCCTTTTCCCTCTCAAAGACGAAACTACAGGTCTGATATTATAAACCTAATTACAGCATATCCATTATTGTTAATAACACAATATTTTAATAGTGTTGAGTCGGTTCAAAATGTAATAACAAATACTCAATTATAAACTGTCATCAAAAGCACATAACATGTAAATAAATTATGGTTGTATTCACAATCTTGGAGGCTTCTGCTGCTAATTGAAACATATTATATAATAATAATAATAATTTATTCATTTATTATGCGCAAGTTTCATAAAAATATGTTCAGATGCGCATTACAATAGTAAAAAATACAGATGTTAACAGTTATTTAAGAATATATATGGTATAGTTTGTGGAAATCGACAAGAAATTGTTCCACAAAAAGTTGTTAAAAATGTTCAATAAAGGGAAACTGACTGGTTAATTTCAAAAATATTTTTAGGTTGAACAAAAAAAAATGACAAGAGCGGGACATAAAAATTTATCACAACAAAGTAAACACAATACAATACAAAGATGTATGTACACTTATACCCCTGTAGGTTACTCCAATAAGGGGACTTTTGGGATGCTAGGTGGCAGCAGACTTAACGGGTAAATCCAATGTTCTCGGTGATGTGCGCATGCTCAGCACTTCGCAAACAATGGAAATTTACTTGGTAAGCCTGCTGCCACCTAGCGTTCCAAAGTCTCCCATTGTTTTTCAGCCAGGGCTTAGCAAATATCAGGAAATTCAGAGAAAAACAAAGTCCTGAAATACCCCAGGTTCTGAACAATATGATTCAGGAAGATCCGACTAATTTTTGTCTGTACTAAAGTCTACTTACTGCGCCCATCTGATCAGCGTGGGTGACGGCAAACATCCCAAACAATCCCGAGTCGCTGTATGACATATTGAAACAGCTTGCCTGGGGAGGAACAAAAGTGGGAATATTTCATTCATTTTATAATGCAAAATATAGTTTAATCGCGTGACGTTTCGACCCCTAGATGAATCTTTCTGGAAGTCTGACCAAGTATAATAACAATTATAGTGGCTTCTTATATAGCGCTGACGTTCATGGCGCTCCAATTTTATTACCCCTGGTCAGTGGGCCATTTACTTCATTCCTTAACCCATCTCAGCTCCCTAGGGAGTATACAGCCTGTGCTGCTAAGTATGTAGCGCACCAAGCTAAATCAATCACAAGAACCATCTCTGCCCTCACAGGTACCCATTTATCCCTGGGTGAAGAGAAGCAATTATAGTCAAGTGTCTTACTCAAGGACACACGCGTCATGACCAGGATTCGAACCCACACCCTAATAACTTAACCACAAAAACTGTCCTATGCACTAAATCGGTTGGCCACAACATATAAGGAGTACTGGTGTAACAAGAGCAGTCAAGTGAAAAGCAGACAAGTGGAAAGAAACAAAGAGAGAGACATGTAGACAGCACAAAGAAAGGGCAAGGGTTGAACAATGAGGGAGACAAGGCGGGGAGGGGGGTAGAGGAAAGGGGCTGGTTTAACCACAAAATCAATGGTGGGAAGAAGGAAAACAAGTAATAACTTGAGTCAGTCACAATGTTGGTTTTGAAGGATAGATCCTGCAACATGTTATCAAGAGGTGACTGCACCTAAACAGTACACAGTTAGTTCTGTGCCGGGCTGCTCCACCCTACACAGCCCGTCAAATGGTTTCCACTGGTTGGTCAACTTAAGTGCAAATGCTATGAATTTTTAAAAATGAAAACTTACTGAAAATGGCACAGTTGTCGCGGCGGCAGCAGCCTGGGTCAGCTTCGAAGAAGCCAACTGACTGCCCCACTTGATGTATGGCCCGGTTCCCATCAGGTGTTGCAAGACACCGAGTGACAGTAACTCCTTGCTGTTTAGTTTGGCGCCTTGTACGCCCACGGCCGCGTAGGCGTAGCCAGAGTTTTGCTGCTTGCGAATCTCACCACCTGTATAGACAGTGGTGTATTTGTGAATAAATCATTTTAAAAAAAGAAACCCAAACAAACAATCCCAGTTCAGATATGTTTTGAAATTTTCCTTATCAGAGTATCCTTACTTAAGTCACTATCTACCGTTTCATAAGTTTTCCTTTTTTACGATATTAAATACGGGAATGCATGAATGAATTACTACAGAGTTTTAAGCAAAACACTGTTAAACTTTAGCAGAGTTTTTCAATACGGACTACGATTAATCTGCTAGGCCTACCCTCTCCATATTCCAACAGAACAAGACAACTTTTAAGTATTTGACCTATATCATTGTTTCCCCTGCACCTTCAAATGTGAAACAGCCAACCTCGCTATTTTCAGTGACCTCCTTACTTATTAGTTTTAAATATCACCATGTCACTGTGAAGACTTGCCAGAAAGAATATTTTAGTTGAAATTCATAAATACCCAGCACAGTTTATCTATTCTGATTTGTCAAGACGAGACCATTCGGCCATGTTTAAATGTGTGATACAAGGAAACAACTTCCATAGATTTGTTGCTAGAATTACTCCAAGGATTCCCATGTGGAACTTACCTTTCTTAAAGCGACTATATATACACGACGGAAAAACAGTCAAACTGACAGTTTCCTTGAAATACTATTTTGCACATTAATGGGAGACTTTGGAACTCTCGGTGCAGCAGAATTAACAGGTAAATTTCCTTCGTTTACGTAGTTCTGAACATGCTCACATTTCCTGCGAACAATGTATTTACCTGGTAAGTCTGCTGCCACCTAGTGTCCTCCCATTGCTTGCGACCTTTGCTGGGTTCACAACACATTGATTACGTCCTTCTAACTGGCTTGCCACAACAAGCCTACCATCTTATCATTGTAACAAAACACTTTTACAGGCCTACCTGCATACTTGGCTGCTGGCATCTCGTTTCTCGACCCCGTCTTCAGCTCAAAGTTCTCCCCAAACGCCTTCAGTTCATCATGGCCGACGCCTAACAACCAAAGCAAAACACAAATTTTAACCCAACTACCAGGGGTGTTACACATTCTTGAAAGGAATGAAAAAAATCACCCTTATTTAAAGATTTAAAATGACATTTAATATGCAAAAAGTTTCTTTCAACTTTCCAATGATAATTTGATGGCCAAATATAGACAAGCAACTTTGTTTTCACACTATTTTTCACTTTCTTTGGCACTAACATAACACAAGCTAAGACAGCACAATAAATCGGCGAACCGGCTAAAAAGTTTCACACATAAAAACAACAATTCAATTAAATTAAAAAAAATTCTGGACAACTAGATTCTGAAGGGCATGATTTTGGTTGCCCCAAGTCTTTGCCATGGTGCCCCTTCAATATGTTCTCATTGACTTTCAGATTTTCCAATGGAAGTGCCCTTTCTGCAAAAATGAAACTGGCCTTGCCCTCTCAAAGATGAAATTCCATGCTAGATCATTAACAAGGATGAGATTTGATGAATGTAAATATTCCTGAAAAAAAAAATGGCTTGCTGGCTGGGTTCACGCTATATTAGACCTGCAACCTCCCAGATGTTACAATCCAGAAGGCTTACAGATTCTGTGCATCACCAGAAATACAAAATTACAGGTGTAACCCTGACCCAAATGTGGTCTTAGGTTACAGTATATTTTGTTTTACAAAATATGATCTATATCTCATTGTGTAATTTTTGATTTCCTATTTCATTGCTCATGTGTTTATTCCACATGTGCATTTTCAATATGCCATGGTTGTGCATTTCCCCTAGCCATGGTGCCCCTTTGTTTACTTGTGTTTACCAGCCAGGCTATTCAGCTGGTGTTTTAGCTCCTGTCCTTTGATCTTCACCTATCTATTCAACCATGCTTGTAATCTCTACCTTCCTGGAGGAAGTAGAGATACACCTTTTGTTTACTTCTGGGAATGGCCAGTACCTTTTTTCCTAATCCATGACCACAAACCCAAGCTGTGAAGTCATACAGATTTATCTTTCCTTCACTCCCTCTATTTCAAATGGACCAATCAACTTTAGAGCCATAAGTGATATTTTTCAAACTATCCAATGTGAGTGAACAGCTGACCTTAGCTGAGGCATGGTCGGAGGGCTGGCTTGGCCCAAAATTCTGGTCAGACAAGGCACTCCATCATTTGCCATCGCTCCAGCTGGATGTGTGTCCACACATGCCTCTACAAATCTTTTTCTTCAAGTGCTTGTCACATCATTTTCTTCAAGCACCTTTCTTATTCTGGAGCTTTGCAAGACAACTTCTTCTTTTACATGAATGTTGGCTCTCAAATTAGGTACAGATGACCGGAATGTGGCGAGGAACCCTAGACTGGCCCTCTAGACAATTTTAAGAAGTCCTCGACCAAGGCAGACTTCCGTCCATCTCATCTATAACCTTTGCAAGTATACAATTTTAATAACATTCTTGCGAACCCATTGGAGGAGGATGCATACCGACACGTGAAGTGTCCCTTCCACCATTAGAGCTCTCGACCGATACATGAGGACGTGACGCTACTGGAGTTTCCCAACCGATGTTTTGGACTTTGCCCGTAGGACGCGAACCGCGGTTTAGGGTCTCTTTTAGATTTGGCGCCCATATTTCCATCTGAGCTCATTACTTAAACATTTCAGGATCCTTTTATTGTAAAGTTTATATTCTGCATTTCTTTTATTGGTGACTTATTGTTCAAATAAATCAGAGTTTCTGTTTTTGTGCATCATATCTCGAATTCTCTAAACTTGGTTTTATTTCAAAAAGGGAGTTGTTATTTATTTTCGGTTCCCGCTACTTTTGATGGCGAACCCAGGGTTACATTTATGGGGGCTTGTCCGGGAAATATAAATTGTTAAATGTTGAAGTATTTTGACTTCTAGATTATGAGAGATTTGTATGCACATTGACTTTGTTGTTTATTTTGAAGACTTGCATTACATTATCATTGATAGAAGAGTTTTTACCTAAAGCTCTTAAAATTATATAACATATTTATTTATCCTGAATATTATTTTGATACTTGCCTTGAGAGCCAACATTCAAAACAAAATTAAAAATTTCAGTTGTCTGTATTCTATATTCTTTAGATTTTTTTTTTTCCCTTCTTCTGTGATCTATATTTTTTGTCGCAATGGCTGATATAGCCCTCCGAAAACTAGGTTTAGACTGGTGCAAAAAGGAAGACTTTAGACCAAGTCACTCTGTACTTTTATCTACACAACTAAGCACTCTCCTAGTCGGCAACCACATTTTGACACTGTCACTTGGAAGTGTTTTACCATCTGTAGAGAATTTTAGTAGAAAGGATAATGAAGAGCAAAACCGTACCCTTCTACTTCTTGACTTTGCTGTACCTGTATCCTCTTTGGGATTGGGACCCGAGATTCGTCTTGATCTTGGGGGGTCCCAAACTGTTTTCCTTTTGACACAGCTGGATTATTCTCCCTCTAAGAGCCAACGTGTCAGCATCAAGGAGCTCAGAGAGAGCGGTGCCATAGATGCATGGCGTTCCAATCAGGCAACAATTTCACCAAATTCTCCTGTGTTCTCTGAACCTTATTCCTCTAGTCTAAACTCTCCAACTCCAAGGATTACTCCCTCTGCTAATCCTGCTCCTTCCGATTTTTCTCAAGCATTTGCTCGCTGCTCCCTTGCAGCAAACTATCGCAAGTTACAATGTTTTTCAGGTTTGACTTCACCTGCTCGTGATGAGGACAACTACGTCACATGGATTGACCACGTCGAGGGCCAGATGGATGAGTGGCAGAATCTTCTGCATTTCTTTTATTGGTGACTTATTGTTCAAATAAATCAGAGTTTCTGTTTTTGTGCATCATATCTCGAATTCTCTACACTTGGTTTTATTTCAAAAAGGGAGTTGTTATTTATTTTCGGTTGCCGCTACTTTTGATGGCGAACCCAGGGTTACACAGGTTTGGACACAGTGTGGACTATTTCTTTCTCCCTTTGGTGACTGTTTTACTTCTATCAAGGAAATTTGAAGGCTCAAGGAGATTTTGAGAAAATCCTAAAATCAGGAAAAATCCTAAAATCAGGAAAAATCCTGAGAAATCACATACATATAAGGCATTTATAAAGCGCCACTACATCAAGAACACAGTGCATGCCTGCATTAAGTATGGCATTAGGAATGTTTGAGGACTCCAAGTTACTTACCGACTCCGACTAGTGCCATATTCTCAGCAGTGTACATAGTGTTAACCCAATCCATCAACATCTCCGTGCCGATCTTTCCCACCATGAACTCTGGAGCATACAGGGAATGCCCTAACGTGTCTCTGAACGCAGCGGAGTGCAGATTCTCCAAAACCTCTGTCAAGATAACAATATGAAATGCATTTTTCAAACTTGACTTTATCTTCATCCTTTCTATTGCACAATAATAAGGATAACAATAATATTAGCATGCGATAGATAACACTTTAAGACATTGCATCAATGTGCCTTTCACTATTACCACCCCTGTTCAATGGGCCTTAAGTATTCCTGAAACCATCTCAGCTCCGTTTCGGTGTATGCAACACCGTCAGCCAAATAGGCGCACAAGTTTGCTCAACATTCACCTCAACAATCTCTACCCTCACATGTACCCATTTACTCCCGAGTGATGAGAACGTTTAAAGTTTAGTGTCTTGCCCCAAAACACAAGTGTCACGACCGGTATTCGATCATTAATGGTACCAGGAGACGATTTACAGGGGATCAAACTTACAACAACAAAAAAGTGTCAGCAAGGCTTGATTTCATATTCACTACCTTATGGAGACCGAGAACAAAACAGAAAAGTGAAAACAAAGGGTCGCCATAGGGGAATTCTAAAGACTGGGTTGCTCCACAAGGAATTTTGTGTACAAAGTCTATGGTAACAGTAATTTTCTTTCACCCAAATGCTGAATGCCCTCCCCCACCCCCTTCCACCCTCACTGCCTATTTACCGATCTGCAGTTGGTCTTTGATGGAAGCCAGATTAAAGTAAAGTCTCTGTCTGTTGTCCTTGAGTTCCCAGGGTCGGAACTGCTGACCAGTGGTTGCATTCTGCAGGAAAGCCGCACCTTGATCTCTGAGATGAAAAAAACAAAACCAATATTAAACCATAGGGCATTACTCAATCCAATGTTATCAATTGATCAACACGGGAATTTATACAAGAAGAAAGAAGGAAAGTTGTTTGGACATATTGTGTGTGGTGGCATTTGGCAAACTTACGACAGTGGGGCTATTATACAGAAAACAAGCTGGATATCTTTAATTTACAGGTAGATTTTCATTAAAAAAACCTACATATTCAGTTCAATAATTAGTACTTTGGCAAGAATTTAATTAGGAAATTGATTTAATTCACAACATTGGAAAATTTGTGGTGGTCGGAAAAAGAGAAAATTCCGTCAGTGGAGGTCGGGGAGTGCCGGGCGGGTTTTCCACACCGACCACCGTGGCCAGAACCCTGATATAGGAGGGTTTAGATAATGTGTTTAAGCAAATAGTCTGTTACAATTAACTGCACCCTACGACAGATCATTTTTTTCCCATAAGACCTTTGAAAAAACACACTCCTAAGAGTTTTTAAAGACACTTTGTGGGTATATCGTGTACGCCCGTTTTTGAACATGATGGTAACTCTGAAAAGGGGAAATACTTACAGATGCCCTCGTAGACATTGTACTGAGTAGATCATGTGATCTCTGGTCGTTGTGGCTTCCAGGCTAGCACCCAGCTCATCCAACCCTCTTGTGATGTTAAACGTTGTTGCATTTTTTGTTGTCTGAAAAAGGGCAACATATACCAAGTGATTTTTCGTGTCTCTAATCACGATGTTGTGGGGGGAATGCGGCTGTAATCTGAGGTGTTTTACTCTAGCCAATGTTCTCTCTATGTTGCACTGCACTGTCAAAATATCGTTGTTGTCTTAACTCCATTTTATATTTCTTTGTTTAAGAATTTTACTGTCCTATTCTGGAGCTTTAATAAATTTTAAACAAATACATTTTCCATTTTTATCTTTTTAAAGAGTGGACAATAAAGAATTAATAATAATAACAATAATAATAATAATGAAAAATTATTTTTACCCTACTACTGTTAGACTTTTTATTGTCATCCACTACATGGTTTTGAATAAGGGAATAAAAGAGTAGGTGATGAGGTCTTAATTGGCTCTTTAAAACCAGCAGGGTCGCTGCTGTCCGATAAAGGACCGAGGCAAAGGTGAGGTCCTTTGCACGGCCATGACCCTGCAAGGTTTTAAAAGGACGTTTAAGACCGTGTCACTAGAATTTGTTTTTGCATTCATAAATGCAATTTTTTTTGAAAAGTGTAATAATGTAGGAAAATCTTTAAAGTTTTGTAGGCCTGGTAAATTTTAAAATTCTGTAACATCCTCATGCTTCTTGATTGCGTTACATGTAAATTACCCTCAGCGTATAAAGCCAGTGCCCTAACACACAATATGGCTATGAGTACTGAGCCCACACGCGCATTCACAGCTCCAGTTATGTCTTTATCCGCCGTTTAAAACCGGTCTTAAATTGTCACGTGACCAACTTTCAGCAAATAGGGCTGCCTAAACTAACTGCAGTGTTAGTGTGAATGATAAATAAACTATGCCACCCTACAATTTGACATCATGTTGTGAATGCATCTACAAAGTAAAAAGTCAACCCTCCTACTGTCTGACCATTCAATATCATCCACTGTGGTTTTGAATGATACTAATATACAAACTATGTTAGCCTGCAATATAATATCATGTGGTGAATGCATCTCGTAGTACACAGTCAACCCTCCTACTGTCAGACCATTCAATTTTATCCACTGTTTTGAATGCTAGATAAACTACATGTATGCAAGCATGCAATATAATACCATGTGGTGAATACATCAACACAGCAGACACGCATACAGTCGACTCTCGTTAATACGAGCTCGGAAGATACGAGACGCCGGTTAATACGAGGTATTTCACCGGTCCCGAACTGTCCTATGCGTGTTTCAATGTCTTAAAAAACGGAAGATACGAGCACGGTCGTAACGAGAACACGGATAATACGAGGTATTTTTGCGGCCCCATGATGACAAAATGTATTGGTTTTCATACTTTTATAGCAAGATCGGAAAAATATTGTTGCGTAAAAGCTTACCCGTTCAGTCAGCCAAGTTTCTGAAATAAAATGCTTGTTGCCAAACTATTTATCGGATCGGACCGGCTACACGGTTCCGTCCGATCCGAAAATCAGAAACATTACGCTGGTAACTTATGCTTGAAATACTACTTCGCCTACACGCTTAGCGGCTACCAGCGAAAACAACGTTCAGCTTAGGCGCTACGCAGTATCGAATCTGTCACATCATGGTCACATGAACGGCAAGTTTGGCATGACTTTGCTATGATTTTTACTTTGAGTTATACAAAATATTAAATTTCTATGATCATTGTCAACAAAATTGCATTTATCATTGATATTTTTGTGTACAGGATGCTCGTAAGAACTGTACTAGGAAGCCAACCGCTCCGTTCTAGCCTAGACACGTGTGTAGTGCATGCACTATGACGACGTGTGTATACAGTACACTGTACATGTACATGTACGTGTAAATAGTGCGCTGCGTTTAAGACGAGGTTCGGATAATACGAGGAAAACGGGCCAGTCCGGCGGACCTCGTATTAACGAGAGTCGACTGTACACAGTTTGCTCTGTGCACAGTATTTTACAAAACTGAATAATTTCCAGTGGTTGGTAACAGCTCCCTGGAAAATGTGAACACCAACAGTAGGAGTTGGGCCAATCTTGTTACTTACCAGGTGAGCGTAGCTACGGAGGCAGTGAGTGATGCCTTGGTTTGCTGTTGATTCATAACGTGACCCAGCGTTGACTAACAGACCGATTCTGGAGACAGGCGAGTGGTTCTCCAGTGAAGCCACTGTTAATCCATTGCTTAACTTGGACACCTTTAAACATGAACAGAACTCATAAACTATCTACACACGGTATTTATTTTATTTTTATTGCACATCCAACAGAGCAAGGAAAAGTGACGGTGACAGGATGAATGAGAGATGTAGAAATGTTCAGTTGTGGGAGGAAAAATCTCCATGCAACCAGGTAGGGACTGAAAACCCAATCCACATGCAAGGCTCTGGTCCAGGATTTGAACCGTGGTCCACAGAGTTGAAAGTAAACAAACCAGAGCAAACCTACTGACAGTATTAACTCTTCAAAAGTATCAGGCCGTATAATTTGCAAACAAAAATGGTTATGGCCGGGTGATTTGACTCTACAGAGACTTTCTCACAGGCTAAACGACAACACGACACATAGATAGAAATATACTCGTGTGACAGAAAAAGTGAGGTGGAAAAGTTGCTTTTGAGTGAAAGTCAAGGAGCAGAAAAGAAGACAGAAGTTGTGCAAGGTAAAGAAAGGTTCATTTCATAAACGATGCCTTGCTTGCGATGGACTTGTAACATGTCCACTCATACATTATTTAGATCACATTTCCCTTTACTATTTTTGAGCACAAAAAGCCAAATAACCGAGACATTGCTAGAGAACCTTTGAATATTAAACAGCAGCATTTGAAAAACAAATTCATTTATGGAAGTTTAAGGCAATGTTTTTTTCAGTTTTTTTCTGTCCTGTACATTAAGACTATACAAGATAATAGTACTAAACTAACAATTATTATTGGTGTTTTGATCACACCGTCTTGCAGCCAGGAGGCTGAATTGCACAGTAGTTACAGCAAGTAAAAAGCTAAAATACAGTCCAAATATAAAAGCGCAAACTGCACAGTCAATACACATATAACATGTATAAAATAGCTAAGTTACACGTAGGCAAAAACAACAAAACAAAAACAAAAACAACCAAGATAACAAAAGCAGGACACACAGAAACAAAAACATGGAGATATCACAAGCAACAGTAAAAACATTTGTAATTAAGGAGATTAACAAATCAATCTCCGAGCATTGAACAATCCACTTGATATGGAACAGGGCTATTATGAAATCTTTTAGTGTTCGTAAATCAGCCGTTTGGTTTGATCCGTGATATGAAATAAAAAATACACAAGATATGAGATATAAGATATAAAATATATTGGCCACTCATTAGGTACTGAAACATTCTAATTAATTTACCTGGACAGGTTCTTTAGGGAGTGCTACCTTGTCCGCTGATTGAGTAGACGTGGCAACCTGGGCAGTAAATAGCCGACGCTACGTAAAAAATGAAAAAAGTGTTATTTATAACTAATAGGTAAATTATTAATGACAGTCACCAAGGATGCCTTAAAACATGTATAAGTAAACTTAGTCACTGTAGCTCGCAAGCCTGAGGAAACTTGTAAACAAGGGTGTTTGCTATGCGAACCAGAAACACCGTGGTTAGTCCCTACTCTTCCACGATAAGTGTTCTGGCATGTCTGGGTTCTTTGATGCACACTACCAATCCTAGTACTAGTACGCGGAACCTATCCTATGGCTTAACTTATAAATTCCCATCCGAAGGAACATTTCAAGGGGCACCAAGACCAAACCAATGGCCAGGGACATGGAGGCATTGCCTCTGTTGCTTTCGTGAAGCATCACTATCCGCCCGTCCTACTTTATACCGTCAACACGCCATCAATGCACCGTCAACACCTCCAAAATATATTTTAAACTGTTAAATCGACAAAAGAGGCATAGAACTTTAAAGTATGGACTAATAGAGAATTTCCATTGGTGCCCTCTGTTGTCCATATTGTACAAGCTCCATGAAAAGGCAAGATGGCATTCTACGGCTACGCTGCTTACTGATAATTTTTTCACGTAAAAACCCTGCATTTTCACTTAAAAAATGTAACCTCAAACCAATGAAAATTCTCCCTTAGCCCATATTTTACAGTTCTACACCTCTTTCGTCGATGTAAAATATATATTGGAGGTGTTGACGGTGTGTTGATGGTACTGTTTGTGTTGACGGTGTGTTGACGGTATTTAGTAGAACCCCTAGCTAGCCGCTCTCAGGTCTGAATTAACATTCATTCTGACAAATATAAGAATATAAATGAATATGTTAGTAGAGCAAAAGTTGAACTCAAGGTCAAAGTATTCACTTTTCAAACAAAAATAAGTATCTTAGTTTCTTACCATATTTTACATATTTTACACATTTGAGTTGGCTTCACGTTTTACACTGTTGTGTCAAATCAAGCTTATTAAATGAAACAAGTTCCATACTATGAGTATGACACAAATTAAAACATTGGGAATATCCTTGCAAAACTTTATCTGATTAGCACCCAAATTTTAGCAATGGACATGGTGCCGGTGGATGGTGGTGGAGTTGAGAGCATGATTGGGATTTTCCCCTGAAAGTGAAACCTCCGTTTGTAATACCGGAAAAATTTCCGTATCCAGCCACCACTTTTTCATTCGTTATGAAATTAGTAACTAGTAATACTAGTAATAGTATCTAATTTACTCAAATGAGATATTCCTTTGGTTGGGTAAAAATGAATGAAAAAGTGGTGGCCGGATACTGACATTTTTCCGTAATACCTTTCCAAGTGCCTGTGCCTCTCTGTATACATTCTGTAAACCCTTCTGGAAAGGTAAGGATATAATTTGACGAAAATGAGGGGGATATAGAGAGGTATTCGCGTACAGCGATTTTTGCCGGCTGGTGTTGACCGCCGAAAGAGGACTGATGAAACCGGTGGGTAATGAAGCCAACTCGACCCAAAAGTTGTTTTATGACCGCAGCAAATTCTAATGTTGAATTACACAAATTATGAAAACAAATAGACCCATATAACCCTTAAGTCAAGAAAAATTTAAGAAAATGCAAAACTTACCGATAAACCAGTAAAAACTGGACGAAATCCTGACAGGGACATCATTTTTTTCCTGAGCGTGCCGGTACAAAAATGGCTGCTTAACCGCCGGTGAAAGTGCGCCCTCAACGTGATGCGTTGTGAATCGGATTTTACTACAGACGGATCGACGTAGACACACGATAAGGACAAGGTAACACATGCAGCTGTCCACATTTTTTACCTTGATCAAAAACAAACAAAAAAGGATTTTCTCAAACATGAAGACACCCAAAATACATTAATCGTAACGTCAATACCCAACAAGTAGTTTCCTCCCGAACCCCTCAACCCCAACCCTCTACCACTCATTAAGTTGTAATCTTTATTATCAAGGAATGTGTTCACAGTTTTAAAAAAAATATGTAGGTGTAGTTTTCATAGTTATAGAAATGACCTGTGCTACTTTTGACAGTATAATTTATTTGATGGAATACCAGATACCCTTCAAATTAATTTGTAGCTATATATCTTATCTCCATTTGTAGATACAGACCTCTAAAAATGCTGAAAACGCAAAAAGTCAATTTGAAGGGGCGGGGCTTAATTTTTTAGGGGGTCATATCTAAAAATTATGAGGAGTAGGATTCTAAAATTTTGCGTGTGTTCATGGCACCCATAGAGGATTGTTTAAAAATAAAATAGCAAAATCTGAGACTGAGCCTACCGACCCATCAGGTGAGTTGGCACGAATGACCCATATATGGATTTTATTTTTTTCAACTGAAACGAGAGTAGACTTATTGCGGGAAAAAGGCTAGGGTTTATCTTTTTTTAACTTAGAAAAATCCATGTAAATATACCTGGCCGGAAAGACAATGATCGTATACATTACATGGATTTTATTTATTTTTTCAACTGAAACGAGAGTAGACTTATTGCGGGAAAAAGGCTAGGGTTTATCTTTTTTTAACTTAGAAAAATCCATGTAAATATACCTGGCCGGAAAGACAATGATCGTATACATTACATATATATGGATTTTATTTATTTTTTTCAACTGAAACGAGAGTAGACTTATTGCGGGAAAAAGGCGAGGGTTTATCTTTTTTTACTTAGAAAAATCCATGAAAATATACCAGGCCGGAAAGACAGTGATCGTTTACAGTACATATATATGGATTCAAACATGGGCAAACAAACAGTCTTGTTTCTTTACCCTGACTGACGTCGTTGTTTTAAAACAAAAGTATTACATTCTTTACGTTTTATGAGTGAAACAAAAACTACCATCACTTAGACAGCATTGGTTTCTGGTAATTTTAAATCGGGATTTGTGACAAAAGATTACTGTTTCTTCTGTTCGTATAGAGGAAACAAAGCCTCTATCCTCGTCTTTTGTCAAAAGCCGAAACGAAGACATCATGAGGAACGCCGTATCCCAGTTATTAAACATGACTGAAGTTGCGGTCGTTGACCCTGAGATGGATTACTCCTGGGGAACTTTTGCTGATAGTGACTTGGTTTTGGCACTCTATGGCATAATCTGCACTCTCGGTATCACTGGTAACCTTCTAACCGTTTTTGTACTCCTTCGTGTGCCGTCTCTGCGGACGAACACGAGTGACTTCTTGGTGCACCTATCGCTTGTTGACTTCTTAGTTTGCGTACTGGTCATCCCCTTTAAGCTTGTCCCAACTTCAGGCACGCCGGCACCGAATCCTGGATTCCTGGGTGAACTGAAATGTCGAGTTTACATCAGTCAATATATTTTCTGGGTCTGCTCGTTGACATCTATCTATAGTCTGTTCGCCGTCAACTTGGAGCGGTTTGTAGCCGTCGTCTATCCACACAAGTACAAAGTGGTGTTCACCAGACGAAACAAATACTTGGTAATCCCCTCATGTTGGATTGCAGCCGCACTTGAACAATCTTTCAGCTTATTCCTGTACGGCGAAGACAAAGAAGTCGGGTGCAAGTTTTGGGGCTGGTCGAGCCCGGGGATTCGGATGGCCGTTGGAGTGGCCAACCTTCCCTGCTATTTAGTTGCCCCTTTTGTTTCGATGGTTTTAATGCAAGGGAAAGTCATTTCGAAGTTGAGGAGACAAGTACAAGTACTGAAGAATAGACTGGGTAAGTCAGCTTGAAAGAGATTTTTTTTATGCACAGCTCAGAGTTTAACTTCCTGCCGTCTTTGGCCGCAAACAGTCCATAAAACTTTCCTTGACAGTCTGTTTTACATTTTGAAATGCTCATAAGTCTCATGAGCCCGACCGACAAGTGTAAAAAAAAAAATTGCAAGTAGACCAACAACGACAACCAAATCTTTGATCTTTTCTTGTAATAGATAAAAAACAAAGTGAGATTATTATGGTAGTGTTTTGTCTTCTCACAGCTTCTTCCGATCGCAACCCAGCAGATCAGCGTGAAATGTGGCAACTTCGGACATCCAGAAAGCTAACCAAGACCCTTCTGGCGTTCGTCATCACCTTCGCCGTCTGCTGGGTTCCCAATTCTATTTATTACTCTCTCTACGTCGTCGGTGTCCATGAAGATTTCAGCAGCCCCCTGTACCATATCAGTGTCATCTTAGGGATTGGTAATTCCTGTGTCAATCCGATTATTTACACCATGACAAACAAGGAGTTCCGTACAGGGATACGAAAGGCGTTCCGTAAGGGGAGAGATTCTGCCCGTGTTGAGGACGAGGTGATAACGGGAACAGTGTCTTTCTCTGTATCTGCTCTAAATAATTAATACGAATCTTTATCTCTGGCAGTCAGTCACCATAGCCAAATAGTTTTAAAATGTCAATCTTACCAGTGTACTTTCTATACTTGTTCCATCTCAACAATCAGTTTGCTACAGTTGGATCTTGATATTAACTCCAATACAGTGTGCCGTCAACAGAAGCCCTTAACTGTCGATTGTGAGAATTTACACCCAGTTTTCCGCCAAGATGAGCAAACAAAGGCCCTGCAGAAAATTTAAATTAGTGAAGTGCTCAAAAGTGCATCCCCAATCTTACTTGGACCTGATGCAACTTTCTTATTTACTTATTTTACTGTTAGAACTTTTGTTTCCGCGACCTTTGAATCTTTCTCTTTCTTCATTTTAGCTTTGAGCAAGAGAGCACATTTATTTTCTGAAGGTATTTTATTTTTCTCTATTTGGTGTAGGAAACTGGCTTCTGGCCATGCTCCGAATAGCGTTTACTTGGCAGGGATAATGCCCAAGCGCTCTCTGTGGGTAATGTTTTTGTTTAGATTATCTAGTTATCAGCACAATGGTGTTAATTCATGGCTAAATTAAAATGGCTAAACGTTTGTGTCAGCGACCTTTGAAACTTGCTCTTTTCCGTTTGGCGTTCGGCAGGGAGAAAGCACAGTTTTCTTTATAAATGCTCTCTTTTTTGAAAGGGAGCATAGCTCTTGTCATGCTCCTGAATGTAAGTTGATTAATAATTGTTTGTGACTGTTTCTTTGAAATGTTGTACGACATAAGTGTGTCACCAAACATGTTTCCATGAGATGTACATAATGTAACAAAGTTCAAGCAGTGAATTTTAGAAATGCAAATGCTTTGGTGTATATAGGCCTATGATTAATTTTTTACCTTCATGCGATAAATAGTTATAATAATTTGTAAGGGATTAATAACTTTGTACATGGCTGCTTCGTAAATGCCGTTCCTTTTTAATATATTATGTGCGTCGAGACACGTAGTGGACTTGGTCACATTGTAATAATAGGTAATGTAATTAATGTATAGTAGAGTTGTTATTGTTATGTTGCTATGGTTGAAGTTTACTTCATAGTACCAGTGGTGACATTAACGCAAATTGCTTATACTAAACTACTGTCTCTGTCTCGCTGTAGGGATGATACATGTACATCTATTCATATGGGTCCATCAACTTTGCCTGAGGTAGGACTATTAATTTTTCCGTAGCTTCTGTCTGTCATCTATCATTATTAGATAGAGTGCAGAAGCGTATTGTTAATCTTGTTGGTGAAGGGTTGGGTACAACGTTACACATCTTTCCCATCGTAGGTCTGTAGTCAGCATTTACCAACTGAGCTATTCGGCCCAATGTTGGCGGTCTCCCTATTAGTCAATAAGCCATTCAACCGTTAGCTGCCGTGTAGCCAGGGATCACACCCAAGCTTACGGATACAACCTGGGAAGCGGCAGCCGGGGGATCACCTTAATTATTTTTAAGGGGATGCGACTTTTTAATAATAAATATCAAGTAATAAACCACAAGGGAAACTGACTGGGAGACCGCCAACATAGGGCTGGATAGCTCTGTTGGCAGAGCGCCGGTACGTTAATCCGGAGGTCGTTGGTTCAAGTCCCGCTCCAGTCAATTTTTCTTTGTTCAAACTCAAAGTATTTAAAAATTTACCCAGTCAGTTTCCCTTGTGGTTTATTACTTTATATAGTTTATGTTTTATTATAAATGCCTTAGATGATAAGATCGGGGGGGGGGGGTCTTGATCCAGTGAAGAAAGTCATAGTCATATCTATGACCTGTAGCATTGGTCATATGACTTATATGTCACAATTATAAGTTGAATTCGCGTATTAAGTCATGACTTGTGCAAATTAATCCTTATCTATGGATATTATGAGAGTATCTCATATTATAAGCTTTAGGCATAAGTACCTTGTATTGAGTACTGTTTTTTAAAGCTTGCATGAAGATGAAACTAATGTCAACGAATATAATAGTGACAACTTAAATAAATTTGTAAGATGTCAATTTTATGGAGTGGTACAAATCGGAACAAAAAATACCGTGCACTGCCCGGGAATCGAACCCGGGTCGCAAGAATGGGAATCTTGCATGATACCACTACACCAGCAGTGCCCACGCTCAATTTGGAAATTTTAATATTATTAAAGAGTTTACAACAAATTGACAAAATGTTTGCATTTTCTTAGAAAATGCAATATTAAATACATTTATTATAAACCATTATAAAGATAAGCAGTTTAGTAGCAGTTCCTTGGGGGATGTTTTTCTTTATTTTTCAACAACATATCCAACAGGAATGTTTTGCCGATTCCAACTGCTACCCGTTTCAAAGTTAATCGAAAACATTCCACCACATTACATGCTGGATTTAGAGTCGATTAATAGGTTCAACAGTCTAGTAATCGATACTTTTTTAATCGCTCTGCTTGCGTGCGGTACCTCGACTAGTACCTTTTCCAGATATAGTGTTTTTGTACGGTATTGTATCAGGGCATCAGTCTTTAGTCAGCATTACGTAGTCTTGTAACTGACCTTCACACACTACTCGAATTGAATTATTGAACTGCGTCAAGCACGCATCATGCAACTATTCCATAACTCGGTTACGTTACGCTCTGTCGACACTGTCCTGTGTTCTACTGTGGTGTGTGGGATGATTTTCTTAGTAACAAGTCAACATGTACAAAGTTCACCAAGGTCCCAGCAAATTTAACGTCCACAACAGAAGGGGTAAGTTATCGTTCACAAGAGAGTAGAATTGCATAGTCTCTTTGCAAATCCCAGAGCTCAGCTTTCATGGTTTTCCCAGCACAAAATAACAAAGATTAACTTTTTAGTTCGTAATCGTGATTATAGTTGAAAATGGTTGAAACAGTTTACTTACTTTTCTTGAACGTACATGTACTTGTTTGTAGTTCTGACGCAACAACTCGATCCAGGCACCGAATCTAAAGACACAAGACCAGAATTTGCTGGAAACGGAATGAGGTAGGCGGACCGTCCACAGTTGAGTTAGACTAATAAATATTAATTAAGTTGTTAATCAGTGTTTTGTAATGTAAAAATATATCATATATAGCCTATGTTATGTATTACAGTCATTTGACCAGTTCGGGATCATTGACCAGTTCGGGATCACTTCAACTTTGCAACAACCCCATAATTAAGTTACTTCTCACATTACCAATTTCTGTTGATACATGTGAAGAATAACATGCAATAAACCAACAAACCCAAAATAAGGTTCCAAACTTCATCAACAAATAAATTATGGCCATTTTCTTGAAGTTTGTCTGCGATTTTGATCATTATTTTAAAAAAAAATGTTGGTTGAAAAACGCTGTTAAAACTTCTCACCTTTAAAATTTGAACGCCAGAGCGAATAAAATTTATGTTAAATGCTTAGAATGTGTTAAAAATATTTCAGGTAAATACTGAGCAGTCGTCTTGTTTTTTTGAGGAGACGAAATTACCGAAATCGTCTTTTGGGGGGCATCGTACCCTTGACCAGTTCGGGATCACTCACTACTCAGCATCTCTCATTGCGTCAAATGGTGCCGCACTCAGTGAGGTAAAATCTTACTGCTGCAGTCGAAAGTTTATTTGTTGCTTTTAAGATACATTTCTTCAACAAATTCTTGTAGGAATATTGTTTTTTTGTGAGAAAATGAAACTTGGAGGAGGAAATTGCGACTGTAAGAATAGATATTTGGGTCAATGTTGCTTTTAGGCGTGCTTCACCTTTTCATTTGCCTTTGCTGTTGTTTTGTGTTTTTGTTGCTGAATTTTTGCGCTGCTGTTGAATACACTTGCATGAAATTCTCTGGAGAAAGGAAGTCCATGTCCATGCCAACACACTTGTGAAGTTTGTGTCCTTGAGAGACAGTTTTATGAATGGGAGTATTGGTTTGCAATAGAGGGCAAGCTACTGATTCAGAATAGAATCAACTGATCCTGAACTGGTCAAACAGGTGACAATACTTTTCTCAAAGCCTCTTCAAAAGTACTAATCTTTTTTTGTCAGTGGATACTTGGTGAGTTTTATAACATGTTTAGGTAAACTGATAAACTTGTTTGTTTAAAATGTCAAAGAGATTGCAACCAAAAACAATATGAATTCAAAAAGTGATCCCGAACTGGTCAAATGACTGTATTATTAATAATAATATTAAATTAATTATATATTCAAAAATTATACTTTCACTCAGGACTTAGGCTATATTATTAACTAAGTATATATTATTATTAGCACCAAATCAGTGCAAATATAGTAACATATTTTAAGTTATTAAAAAAAAATAAAATAAAAACAAGCAAGAAAGAAGAATTGGTGGGGAATTAAGCCTGGTTAATAATTAATAGCACTTCACGCGAATTTCCCTGCATCAAAAACAGCGCGTGGAAAACAGCGCATCACGTAAATCGCTTTGCTTCTTCGCGTTATTAAAGTGGGCTTTACTGCATGCTGAGCGATTGCATGCTATTATTGGCATGGATTGGCTACTGCTAATTATTCCACCACAGTTACAGAAATGATTTTGAGTATTAGTAGTAAAATAGCAAACACCATTTCAAGCTACCTAGCTACTGCACTACGACTAGTCTTGAAAATAATCAGTTGGCTTTCAGTTTAACTATAAAAAAGATCGCTCATCAGTTAATTAGTTACAATTTTGCTAACAATATAACACCTGGAACATGCTAATTGCTGCAACAATTATTGTAAACCTTAGGTCTCTGTCTGGGAACCGGGGATGGGGGGCGGGGGCGTGGGGGGAACAGGGGAGTGCAGTTTTAGCAATGAACCAAAATTTGTTTAGACTGTGCTGCCTGCTTAAAAAAAAAAACCACAGTTTAGCCTTGTAGAAAAGGAGAATTGACATGAATTGGTTAAGTTATTAAGCTTATGAAATGTTTCTCTTGTTTTCCCCAACTTGTTGCAGCTCATTGAAGCCAGTTTTTCATAGTCAGACTCAATCAGACAAGTGGCAAGGCCATCACTCTCGATCACCCAACATGGATGCAGGCGTGCCTGTAGATCAATTTACAACAGTTCACCTCGAAAAAGTCAGAATGCTCAACGATGGTGAGGCAAAACATTCATTCAGTTATTCCCCCAAAACCAGACTGTTTTTTTCTTCTTCAGAGATCTCCCTTTCACTTCAAAATCTCGGCCTATTGAACCCTTGCAACGCCTATCGTTTCCACCATTTTGGGAGTCAATACCTAAATGTGTTATTGTGTACATACGGGATAGTTATTTTGGAGGTACACAATAAGAGCGGGATTTTTTTATTCATGTGGGGGCGCTATGCTTTCGTAGTGTACAAACCATGCCTGTAGGAAGTCCAGGCTCTGCGGCTCTTTGGTAAACAAGTGTTGTCACTAAACTGAGTACACGGCAATTACCTTGATCTATTCACTTTTTTTTTTTTATATGAAGGAGTAAAGAAACCAACTTTTTTTTCTCTCACACAAGTAGACTGGACACAAAGTATTATTTGGAACAATTTGTAAATCTGTCAGTAATGTCCCACATTGTCAAACAACCATTTTTAAAAAAGGCACTTTTTGGCCTTTCTACAGGCAGACCCATTTTCGAAACGCTGCCAAATACCCATCAAAAGTGTGATTGGTCTATCCCTATATCAGGTCACACATACATGTATGCACCTGGTTTATAACCAAATGTAATATAAAAGCAATCAGACATTTCACTTAGGCACTAGAGGGTCAAAAAAATGACGAAAAGTCAACACGCAGGCTAAAATGTATGTTTTTTAAAGACCTGTGCTACTTTTGACAGTCGATTCTAGTTGATGGGATACCAGATACCCTGTATATTAATTTGTAGCTATATTCTTGAGATCTCCATTTGAAGATACAGACCTCTAAAAATGCCCTAAAACACTAAAAATAAATTTGAAGAGGCGAGGCTTAGCATTTTAGGGGGAGGGGGTCATATCTCAGAATTGTGAAGGAGGAAGGAGTAGGATTCTAAAATTGTGTGTGTGTTCATGGCATCCATAGGGGATTGTTAAAATAAAAAAAGCGAAATCGGAGATGGTGCCTGCCAAACTTTTCAGAATTTTAGGTGATTTGGCACGGAATGACACCTAAGATTGTTCTTAACTGTGCATCAATATTCAGTGGTACAACACAAATCACCATGGCAGTATCGACAACTCATCTTGTGAAGATGAACTTTAGTGCTTTGTGACATCCAGCCCTGGCCTTCAATGAAAGAATGCCAAAGTCTTTATTGTATCCAAACCTCTTGTTATCCATTTGTGGTGTAAATGTTGAGAAGCTGCTGTGTAAAATCCTCTAAAATGTGCCATCCAGAAAATTATGAGATCATCCATGCTACAGTTTCACTGGATTTTCCATTTTTGTACAATGTCGTCCTAAAGAACGCTTCATGTACTCCTACTACTACCTGTACACACTTGAACTCTGACCTCTTCCCTGACCCTGACCAAATCTAACATTTTAAATTGTGGCTTAAAAAACTGCAGAGTCCAGCACAGAGACACAGGATAAGTCAATTTATGGCCCCACTTCCTGAAGGGGTTACGTTTCGGGAAGCTTTCTTTCAAAAATAACTTTTAGTACACAATTTGTCTTAGCACTCCACCAGGTCCCTCTTATTATAATGGCGGGTAATGCAAAACTTATGGTAGTTTAAAAGCAAAAAGTCCTTGGGTCGAAATTGATGATGTTATCCAACATCCTGCTTGAAATCATTCTTGTCTACTACTGGGTAATGTAAATTTTGTAGGATTAGAGTTTTGATAATTTCCTGACTGTTTAACAACAGGAAACTCAAATTACAAATGGACTTCCTGAGTACTATTTTATCCTCAGTGAGTTCATGGTCTAATTTTATCCAAACAAGTTTCGTTTTTTGTGGGAGCCTTTGTTGTATTGATGTATTGAGACCCAATTCACCACTTCATCTTGTATCCCTTTTCAAGGTGTTGTGTTATGGTCGCTTTGTCTTGTAAAATCATTCGTACCAATCTCCACAAGATTTGATAATTTGGCGCCAGGAGTGTCATTTATGACAGACGTGGCTCATTATAAATTTCAATATTAGCCCCCAAAATGGCGGACAGTTGGCAGACAGTAGGCACATGTGATGTCAGTGCAAGGGGCCCTTTCCCTTCCAGCCTCAGTTTGAATACATAGCCTCAGTTTGAATGCATTTATTTAAACCATTGTAAACATGTTGAATAGTAGAAAAGCAAAAAACATGGCTCCGTAATGATGAAGGTTAAAATCTCTTGAATAGTGATGCTTTAATCATATGATTAGTCTGCTCCATGGGTAGATGTTCAATGTTCAATGTCACCTGGGGGCTAGATGCTCAGTTGAAACACCTGTTGACTACATGTAGATGCTCGGTTAAAATATTTAGGGGCTAGATGCTCAACTGTCTGTTGAAACACCGGGAGGCAGGAATGATCCAGTAAAAATTTTCTCCAGTTTGTCTGCTGGCAGATTTTTTATTGTGCATGTTTTAACTGTGTATTTAACAGTGCATTTCGGTCATTAAGACAACGCATTTCTGAATTTAAAAACAAAAATTTAAACATCATAAACTGTTGCTTACCAAAGCTCAATGCAAAAAAACCACTGCCTGCACAGATTGTACGCATGGCTTTGAATTAAAGTGTCACACAAAATGGCGCAAGCCCTTTTTACACCAGAGCAATTTAGCAAAAGCTATTCAATATGGTTGCACAATTTAACAGAAAACACCTCATGTGAAAGAACAAATGTCCAAGGTCCCCTGTGAAATCTCCTCACACATTGCTAAATTTTGTTGGCAGTCTGGACCTACATGTACGACAAAGTCTTCCGCTAGTGTACATGTTTTGACCAAGGACGAGCGGGAAACCATCATATGAAGGAAACCTTTAAGTTGAAAGAAAATTTTACCACATGGTCTAGTGAAAAAGTAGTCTTGGTTTCAAGACGCTCCAGTTGGTTTATAATCAGGAATAGCACCAAAAAAGCTTGTTACCGCTAGAGGGTGCTATCATTCCTGTAACCGCTATCCACCCACGAGCCTGTGATAGCAGTTACAGGAATGATAGCACTTGCTGACGGCGAGCGGTTCATGGGGCAATAGCAGTTTTAGATACCGTTTAGGTTTTCGTGACTACACAACTGCAGCGTCTTGGAACCAAGACTAGTGAAAAAGCTATAAAGGACTAATGAAACGGCAATCGAACTGTTCCTGCTTTGCAAGTCACAAAATCATTTTAAGGCAGATTCTGTAAGGAAAGCCACAGAGTGAGACTCGTGCATGCTTTAAATTCTATCAGGATGTGACACATTGATCCCTTGGCTGGTTTCTGCAGAGCCCGAACTCGTAGAGCTGCCTTTTAGTGCTTAGTGAATTTATGCGCTAAGCAGCAGTCAGTGTGGGACCAGTTACAATCAGTCCACATTATATGCTATTTTGGCTGGTGAGATGTTCTTGCTAAGCGATGTTTTCCTGTGCTGAGCAAGTTTGTGTACATGTACTTCTCTAAAAAAAAAAAAAGCTTCATAAAAGTTGGCCAAGGCTGTAGGAAATTGCTATTTATAGGTGCTTTATTGTGTGGGATGTTTCTATTTCTTTCTGATAACACAGTGACCTAGTTCTTGTGTTAGTTTTAAAAGTCAGTTACTAAAAATAAATTAAAGGCTCAAGGCAATCTGGGTCTAATTTCATGGCTTTGCTTACCACAGAATTCTGCGCTTACAGCGCCCTGTAAAGCACTAACTATTTCAACGGGCCAGAAAGTGCAGAATAACGTGGTAAGCAGAGCCATGACATTGGGCTGTGTTGCAGCAGTGACACCAGCCCTGTAAATCTTGGGGGTGGGGAAGGGGGAGGAGACGCTTTAATTTAAGAGAGGAAAATGTTTAATCTTAAATATTTTGTAGATAATTTAGATTTAGGTTTTAGACTTGGTTTATTGCTATTTACATGTGTATAATACAAGTATCCTCTCAAAATGGGGAACAGGTAGGCAAGTGCGCTGGGAGTGTGCAATGGGTCAGTACTTGGTGCTTCCCCCGAGTTCCGCAGATCCAACAAATCTCAGCACTCAGTAGGGATTTGAAAGTTAAACGTCCCCATGACATCTTTTATAGAGAATAAATAGCTGAGTTAATAACTTTGTGTGTATTGTTATTTCAGCATGGTTGAGAACAAAGCGAGAACTTGAAGAAGCAAAACAACAAAGGAGACGTAAGAAAGTTTGAGCGACCATCCCTGCATTACCACCCTCCTACATTCCTATCCCCAACCAGTGTTGTAGTCAAGACCCAATAGCCCGAGATCAAGACCTAAAGGTTCAAAACTGAGACCAGTCTTGAAATCTACAACACTGATCACCAATTCATTAAAGTCAAGAGATACAGCTTTACTGATTTAGTTTGTTGGTTTTAGTTACTTTTTTTCAATGCAAGTTTGCCCCAAACATGTCTAAAAGCCACTCAAATATTGGAAAAACATTTGTTAGCAGGCCTGGAATTACATGGAGGCCTGGGAGGCTATGTCCTCTGCTGTCCTGGTCTTGGCCTTGGTGCCCCCTGCCCTTCAGAAGTTTCCTGTAGACTTTAAGATTTTCCAACGGAAGTGCCTGTTTCAAAATGAAAATGGCCTTACCCTCTCAAAGATGAAATACCAGGCCTGGGCTAGTGATCAAACAGTTGACAATTGAAAAAACAGGACGATTACATTGCCTGAAAGAATTGGTTAAAAAAGAGGACTGTTTTGTGTGTTTTGTTTTTCTAGATTTGGAAACAAGGAAAAGCGTAACACAAATGAAATTTTAATGAGAATTTTATTTTGCCAACTATAGACTGTGCAAGTCTCGTGTGTATCAAAAACAGGAAAAGAACTTGTACAAAGACTGTATTTTGGTATGAAATCAAACCTTCCCTTTAAGTTCTATTTATACAAAGTTCTTGGAAATAAAAATGCCCATAGCACTTTGTTTATTTCAATTTTCATTAAACATTTGTAATTACATATAGGCTTCACGATAACATGAGCGTCAAAATTGTTTACTAGTAACCGGGGACAGAGGTCAAGTCTTATTCTCTGGTTTTCTTTGGTGAATTTATTTTACTTTCATATATTTGATGATTAAATTTTACTTTCCCAATAGTATATTTTGTAGCCATTGACTACATGTACAGTAAACTTAAGTATTTGGAGAAACAGAATCGAGCACCAATAAACAATGATAAAAGTCAATATGGTTGGGACCAACTGGGTCCTGAAAGTTTAAATACGCCCAAGACATGCACAGTCTATTAAAACCAATATTGAGCAATCAGCTAACTATTTTGAAGTTTCATAATCAGCAATATTTCCCTCACAGAGAAATGATCATAATACATATAATTTTATTTCAATACTGTAGCTGATGGGGAGACGTCAACTGTAGAGTATCTCGACAAAAGAGAACACCCAGTTTTTCAAAGTAAGAATCAACTTTATTTTCTGAAAGTTTGATCTAAATAATTTTGTCTTTTTCGTATTTATCCCTAACCCTTTCAAATCCTCCAAAATTCTCTTCAGAAAGTTAAAGCATTGCAAAGGATTGAGAGCCCGCTGAGAGCCCGCTACTTAGATACTGAGAGCCCGCTAAAAAAAAAGAAATTTTCTAAATGTTTCCATCTCTCATTTCGCGACCAATAAACGCAGTAGTTTTTCAGACTGGCAGCCCCATACAAAGATATTGACAAAATAGGGAGACCGCCAACAGTATGTCTAGATAGCTAAGTTGGCTAGCACGGTAATCTGCAGGTCACAGGTTCAAATCCTGCTCTTGTCAGTTATTTCTTTGTTCAACCTAAACTTAAAAATTTACCTCTGAGTCAGTTTCCCTAGTGTTTTTTTTTACTTGATGATTCTTTCCTTGTTAGTTCTTAAATTCTTCCAAAGTTTGATTCCCCGTTCCTTCTTTACCACCTCTGACAGATTTTGAGCCAATGGACCTGGAGAAAGAGCAGCTAGCCTATATGATGTGCAACAAAGACACAACATAACACAGGCCAGCAAAATAACGTATCTATTTAAAAAAAACTTTAAGAGAATAGCAGATATATTCTACGTATTATATCATGTGAAAGTGTGTGTGTTTTCTCTCCCTCCACTTAAGATAACCATGGCCCGTGTTCACTGAGCTGGTAAGCAGAAATAAGTGCTTAACAAAAAGACATGCTCAGCGGATTTTAGAGCAGGAAACCAAGTTGCAAAGAATATGCATGACATATTGAATTGGCTGGTGACCATATTCTGCTAAGCAAAATTTGTATTCACTGAGCAAGTTTGACTGCTTAGCAGGGATATTATTTCATTGGCCCTTTTTAAAAAACGGCTTGGACTTTGTTAGTAATTTTAAAAATGTGCTCTTTAGGTATGGGACTTCGAACAGATGGGGCAGTCCCTAAGCAGGAATCCAAGCTAGAGACATGTTTTTGAAAATGGCCGGTTAAGCAGAAAATATTGCTTAGGTAATTCATCTGCTGAGTAACAAGTTTGCAGTGCACCAGTCACTAACTGTATACAACATGATACAGTATCTTGGCTGGTAACATGTTAATGCTAAGCGTCTCCATACAGCTGGCCCCAGATCTGTGAACTCGGCCAGATGGTTGTGCACTCTGATAAACTCTGGCTTGAACATTTGATGAATGCATGGAATTTTTTGTTGTAGAAAGTTTACCAGTGATGGTGGTAATTTTGAAAGCCAAGCGATTTGCTGAATTTTGGGTGTACTCATGATTATCAAAAGATTATTTGATATTAATTGAATTACTTTTTAATTCATAATGAGAAAACAAATAGGAAATATGGATTTCTTGGTTTGAGCATTGGATGCTTTTATATCAGAGTGCATAATCATCAAAGAAAATGATCCATTGGTTTAGGTATTCCACTGTCACTGAATTACTTCCACAATTGTTTGGTTGGAATTCTCTCTCTTTTTGAGTAGGGTTTGAAACTTTACCTGGTGGAGATACAATCTAGTAAGGTTTGTGGTAACACCATGTACATGAGTAGGATTTGAAACTTTACCTGGTGGAGATACAATCTAGTAAGGTTTGTGGTAACACCATGCACATGAGTAGGATTTGAAACTGTGCACAGTGGAGATACAATCAAGTAAGGTTTGTGGTAACACCATGTACATGAAAATAATCTCTCTTTGAGTTGTGGATAATCCTATTAAAATCCAACAGCAGGCATTATTTGAGTTTGATAAATTTAGTACGGGTTCGCTCTAAAATACCTGGCATGAGATTTGATTAAGTCCAGATTTGGTGTCTTGCATGCATTAAGGCAAGAAATACTTAAATACAATCAAGGAGTGATACCCATATAACTGTCCTCGTATAACTTGCCTACCTGGTCTAGTGGTCTAGAAGGTCATGGGTTTGAATCCTTGCAGTGAAACCACAACTTTTTGAAAACCTTGTGAACACTAGCCTTTAGGCTCGTGGTTAGAACAGCAACACTCACTGGTACTGCAGAAATCGAACTGCCCTCTTTAAACTGGCAAGCATGGTGCTCTAGTGGTCGAGACCCCTGCCCTCAAAAGTCGGAGTTCATGGGTTCGAATCCTTGTAGTGAAGCCACAACATTTTTGAAGCCTTCTAGCCACTAGCCTGTAGGCTCGTGGTTAGAACAACAACACTCACTGGAATTGAACTGGCTTTTTTAAACTGGCAAGCATGGTGCTCTAGTGGTAAAGACCCCTGCCCTCAAAAGACTGAGGTCATGGGTTTGAATTCTTGTCGTGAAACCACATATTGTCTAGCACTTCTAGCCTGCAGGCTCATAAATGAGAGAGACGGGGTTTCACCCATGTTTTCAGTCAGACGAATTTGAGAATACAAAAGAAACGGCTTTGAACAAAAAGAAGAAGAAGAAGAAGTGAAGAGAAAGGAATTGGTGGTGACATAGTGACGACCGTGGATCATTTATCTTTATCATTTAGTGTAGAAATACAGCCTTCCAACCAAGTGTGCCATTTATTGAATGCTTACCTCAAGTTGACAGTTATATTTATAGAATTCTATGATGTTTAGGTATAATCCCAGGTGCTTTTGTTGGTGGTGGTGTTTTTATTTTGGTTTTTTTCGATATGATAGAAGAACAACACATAGATATTGTATGTGTACTCTGTTATTGATATTGGTATTTTTGAAGAAGGAAATGAATATGTTTGGCAGAATGAACATGTTTGAAGGCACACACAATGTTGGAAGGAGCAAGACGTTTGGAATGGCAATTTTGCCCCCGTTCAGGGCACTTTTATGAGGAAACGTAAATTTCTAATAAATTTCAAAGGTATCGGAGCAAAAAGTAAGCAGCTATCTAAGCATGGACTCTTTCCCTTCAAGCACTTAGCAATTGCCCTGGATCCAGTTTTATGAAGCCGTTCACCGGTGTAAGAAATTATTTGTGCTTATTACACAGAAAAAAAGTGTGTGTATAAAGGGAAAAAAAGGGATTTCATAAACGGGAAAAAATTGGACAGTGCACGTGTGCGCACTCTCGATGGATTTGCACTGTTGAGTCTGCTGTATTGGAAGAGCAACCATCAAGTTAGCATGCCTTCTACTTATGCTAAGCAGTGGTTGTGAAGCACAAACTGTACTAAAAAATTTAAAAGTAGCTGGTATTTTCTTCAGATGTTAGGGGGACAAAGAATATTGTTATGGTTTTTTGCCCCGAATACAGGATTTGAACTGCCACCGGGCTAGCTCGGTGAATTAGAGGTAACACATCTGCTCTGGAATGGCAAAGGTCGTGGGTTCGATTCCCACCTGAGTGATATGCCTGTGGATTTTTTCTTCCCAGGACATGCAGGACTCGGGGGGAAAGTACTGAGTATACAGTGCTTAATACACATTGGTGTAATGGCAAAAAGCAAATAACACAATATTAGTTATGTTACTTTGGAATTCAAAGTAAAGCTTTGTCTGTGTAGAATGTTTGCTGAAAGCGCACAAAATATTTTGCCCAAAATATTGTTCCTCTGAGATTTGTTATCAGATGGATGGAGTATAATTATGCTGGTACCCTGCGCATTGATGGAATGCAATGGTACCCTATCAGTGGCTTTAAATAACCTTTTCCTGTCCGTAATTTGATTGGATTCGCATGGACGGTGGTTATAGTGAATGAATTATTAAAAGAATCTTGACCACACCACTTGTTGAAACAAAAACACATGTTTCCGAATTTTGACCCTGTGTGATTTACGCAATCGCAGAAATGTTGTCATTTTTCAAATTTAATTGTTTATGTTTACCATATTATTGTGTGAATGTAGAGCAGTGGGGAAAGTTTCTTCTTTTATTGAATTGCTTTAAAAAATATTATAAATTTCCTTTTCTCCCTTCTCTTACTCCCCATCTTGTTTCTTTTTTCCTCTGTCCTCTTACTTTGTTTGAATGGCTGGTGGAGGTAATCCTGTTTTGAACCACACGAGGTGATAACAATCCTTTGTAATCAGAAATTGAAATATGAAAGTATTTTTTGAGAAATTAGACAAAATAGCTCTGGTTTTGGACTCCAATATAACACTAAACACGACTATAAGACTCACCACGAAGGATATATTCTACATGATTTATTTGATTGTGTTTCTAACTATCTTTTTCAAATAATAAACGATAGTACAAACAAATTATCAAACGTGTAACCAATGCTCGCGCTGTGCATTCCCATGTTATCAGCCAGCGTTGTTATATTCAGTATATTTGCACATTATGAGGATACAACAGTAAGATTTATTTCCTTAATTCAAATGAATTAAACAAACAGAAATTGGTTGGATGTTTTTCGACTTTCTTTTCTATCAACGAATCTGACAAGAACATTTCTTGTTATAGGTGATACTGTCATCTTTTTTAATTGAAATTATATGAAATCATAATTTCTCCAGCAAATTAATATCTAAAAAAAAATAAAAAATTCTTCAAGAAAATTCAAGATATACTTTTATTATTCGAATTGTTTGAAAATGTCTGAATAAATTTAATTTGTGTGGCATGTGCGATTAATTGTTACTAACGTCTTCCTTTAAGTTGCGAACTATTTTAAATTTTGATTTGATTGTTTTCCGGTTTGTGAGTTTGTTTCCCTCATTTTCGTTTCCAAAGCTTCCTGTTATTTTAATATGAAATATTAATTGCTTTACTAAAACAAATTTTATTATTGAGATTGATTTTAATTATTTTGGTTTACCCACAGGATCCTATAAAGTATTCATAAGTTATGAATGTGAACAGTTTAATTTTAAACATTAATAAATTACGTGATGAATTTGAAGCTCATGATTGGACAAAACGAATACGTTGTCATGGCACACTTCTAAAGAAAAGGCTGATCATTAAGCCCCGCCCACAAACCGTGACGATTGTCTGAGAACGGTGCGCACATGGGTGTAGTGCTTACGAAGCATTCGTGTTGCTCAGCCCGGCCACGCCCGCCAATCCAAAAATAATGTGGAAACCGTTTACATAATTAGACTTGTGTAACGTATTTATCTTGTGTTGGGCTGTATCGGGCGTTCGCCGTTGTGATTGGTCACTGCATCGAAGGGCGGAGTTCCATTGATCGGTACATCGGCCCAACAGATTGCGCTGTGATCAAAGTTTGACTTTTATAATTTGCTTTCAAATATTTTGTGAAATAATTCATATGAATAATCCCTCTCCCGTTCACAAAAAGCCCCCCCCCCCAAAAAAAACAAAACAAACAAACCCCAAAACAAAACAAACAAACCGTTTTGTACAAAAATATCATATATCATGACATAGTCGACTTGATAAATGTTTTGAATGTTTTATTAATTAAAGAGTGTAATTAGCTAATGAATGATGGATTTTATTATATTTAACTTCTCAATGGAATGGTTTGCAACTTGTGTTGACCCTTTGTAGCCTTTCCTCCTGGAAAAGGAGGGAAAACGGATATCGAGAATAGATGAATTTTCTTGGCAATAAAAATGCAGATTTTGTTGAAATAAAGTTGTTATGTTTCAATACATAGGTACAATGATCGATTTCTTAGTGCTTCAACATTTATTGGTATGTCTAGTTCCCTGTCTGTTCCATGTTCTAAAATGGTGACTCGTTTCTTCGGCAGCCCTCGTTTGGGTTACTTTGACCTGAAACACTCCTAAAAAAATTAATAATAGAATCAAATATAATTTTTATTAGTAATACATAAAATAACACAATAACAAATAAATCAATCAATACTACCAAGTAATAAACCAAAAGGGAAACTGACTGTGTTAATTTTTCTTAATTCAACCCCAAATTTTTTTATAAAGAATAAACAAAACAAAAATTATTCAATCAATAAAACAATAATACATCATTAAAATAAACCAATAAATTGAAATACAAAATTAACACAAAATAAAATAAAAATTATAAGAATAATGTGGGTCTTCCGGTATTGTGGTTCTTTTGAAACTGAAAGCTCAGAACATAAATCCAATTTCACTTAATTTGTGTTAGTAATTTATTTGTGTAAGCAAAATTCGAGAGCGAAAGCAAGCAGTTTGGTTGCGCCTACTCTGCTAACCTAAATGCCGATTTTGCATGGCTAAAAAGAACGCCTTGTTTTATAATTGAATGCAGCTTTATAATTTCGCATACCTCAAATAAAAGGGAAATTGATGGTTTCATCTGAAGAGGGCGAAGTCGCTTAATGCATGAAAATGAAATAGGCTGCATTTTTGCTGGATGGAACTGTGGCCGGTTATACCTGAAACAAAACTGGTCTCTCGTTGCGGGACGTTATGGTGTGTATCGAAGGTTTGTGGATGGAATCTCTGTGGTCGTTCGCGCGTAAACGTTTTGTATCGAGACTATAATGGCAACGTTATTTTTGTAATGCTTACCTTATCGTGTGTCGGAAATGCACACATTTACCTTTTTGATTCCAGTCAATCTAGCTAGAGTTGCTGAGCCACAAATTAGGTCAATTCGTGCTCAATCTATCAATTTGCATTAATTTACAAATCAATTGAATTTCTTACAGATGTAAGTAAATTATTCACATCCGCACTCCATTAATTGAGTTATTGGTCTTATTAGCCCATTTCTACCGTCAATTGACCTCGTTAAAAAATATACATATTTATTTGCTTACTACTATATAACTTTATGCCTTTAACCCAGTGCACGAAATCACACAAATTAGGATAATCTTTTTTGCTATGATGTTAGAACTTTCATAATATTTCAATTAGTTTAGTTTATTGTTTCTATTAAAAAAACAGGTACCAATGAGTCAATATACGGGAAAACCACCGGCGAACATAATGACCGTTAGAGCTCGAATAGATAATTTGAAATAGCGCCCCCAATTCCTTGTTCATGTACATCCACGTTCAGAGTCCTGCATTACAACAGTCAAGGTTTACGAGGTTTTGCTGTTTAAATTCAAATTGTTCTTCACCCAACTCCCGAAAACTCCGAGACTTTCTGAAAACAACTGTCAAAAATAACTTCTTACATCACAAACAATTTAGCATGTATGGTCTTTGCATTGATCGGTTCACGGATAATGCATTTCCATTTATTTTGGTATGAAAGATTGAAAATGTAAAAAATAAGGTTCACATGTACACATTAGCTTACATTGTATTAGAGATGGTCACAGTAGAAACAACTTCTCTTGAAAATGTTCTGCCTGAAATACTGTAGCTTCTCAGAAATTATTAAAACAATATTTTTGCGAGTTCGAAATTCAATGTTTGAAAACTTTTTTTTTTCCTCTTTCACTTAATACGTTTAAGTATTTTCAATAGGAAAGTTATTTCCATCCTGTAATTGTTACTAAACACCCACACCACACAACGAACCTGTGAACATTTTATATACAAAACTGAAGAAAACACAAAACGGCACGTTCAGATCGGGTGTGTGTCGACTGCAGCAATAGAAGTACACAACTGTACTATTTGGATCTTCAAAATGCTATTTTTCGGCTTGAATGTGACATTTTGTTAATCTAGATTCGTAGACTTGTACAGTCCCTCCTAGCTAGTCGATGCTGCGCCCTCTACCGCTGACTAATAATAAATTTTAAAAACAGCGTTGCCATTCAAAACTATAAGTGCAAGGGTAATACGAAATGTCATATTATTACATGCAAGCTGTTGAAACTTACTATTAGCTTTAGGGTTTATTCTAGCTTTATGATGAATTACCACAAACTTACAGGTTTAAAACAAAGATAGAGAAAAGGAGCATGAGTATGAGTCAACATTTCTTGAAAATCTTTATTGACGCATTGTCTGTCACAACCAACTCCTCGTGGTTTTGCGTCATTGCAACACATGACGGTTCTACCAAGTTTCTTGTGACACAACCCTCGTAGTCTCCATTCAATGCGAACTGTTGAATGCTCCTCTGTCCTCCGCATTGTCTGTTGACCACAATGATTGCCTCAGTCTGCGAGGAGCAAGTTATTGCCACAGGTTGCCATGGACTAAGAGTAGTTGGAATGCTGAGAGCCAGCCGTGTGTTTCCCCCATGGTCCAGTAGCTTGATGGAATCCATAGGGTCCGCTGGCAGCACAATCAAGAAGTCCTCACTCACGGCAAGACGGGCTGGCCTCGTGCACTCGATCAGCCGAGCCCGGACCCCCTTCGCGTCGTGGACGGTCACACAGCGTCGGTTCCAGTCACCGACGAAGACATGGTTCTGCCGGCCCACGGCGAGGCAGTTGAGCCTCACCTGCCCGCGGTTGCTGTCCTTCACCTCCGTCGTGATGAACGCGCAGAGGTACTTGCCGTTCTTGCTGAAGATCTTGACGAACCTAGAGCAGTCGCAGAGGATGATGTGATTCGCTTCGGAGAAGGCAACATCCCTTATAAATCCGGAAATCGTGTCCACACGAGTGCGTGTCTGTCTGAGAGTACTAGTGTTGGTTTCGAGTGTGAGCCTGTGTACCCCAGACGGATCAAAAACATGGGCCGCAAGCCTCCCGTGCTCAACAAACAAACTCCCCAGCGTTGCTGACTGCCAACGCGGATGGGTTTTGCGTTTCGGCATTTCGGTACTCACCCATGAGCGCAATTTCCCTTTGGAGAACCCACTCATCGGATCGATTGACAGATGAGTCTCCACTGGCTCTGTCTATGCGAGGGTTTTTTGCGTCAACGGATGGCGGGTTCGGAAAGCTGGGGTGGTTATTTAAGGAGGTTTTGTTTGTTTGAGAGCCATCCGTCTTGTTGGCCTCCGGGGTACCTTCTCCCTTCCGAGGAGAATCTAAGCCCGAAGTCTGTTTCGGGCTCCCTGATGTTGAAGCAGAGACGACATCCCCGTGACTAGCTAGAAGTACTACCGTCTGCCGCGTCTCGATATTTGTTATGTTGGCTCGTTCTCCACTAAACTGCTGAATGAGGTCCTCTGACATACTGAAGCTGAGGCTATCAGCCTCACGACTATCCTCAAAACCACCTCGGAGGCCCATGTTCCCAATCCGTGTTGAGTCAAGTTAAACACACAAACTGTTTATGAACAGTTGTCAACGAGGTGTAATGTCAAATCCTCAATCAAGTCTTGTCCTGCATTTAAGTCCCGCTGGAAACTTCTCTGACGACTTGTTTCAGTGGAGATCTGACTCTATTTGAAAACCGAGCAATAAATACAGTCCGAGTTTAATACAACGGAAGCGAAACTCTCATCAGGGTCTAAAGTCATAGCGGTTCTGGTCCATCACTGTTATCATTAATGTTATAAATAATTTTCCTATTTGAAATGAGTTATAACTTTATAACCACTTCATGTAAATCGAAACAGCCTTGTTGATTTATTATGCGATTAATAACACTTTTATCAAAAAGCTAAACTTGTCGCATTTGCCCTTTAGTCCCTTGTGTACACAAAATCATTGCACCAAAATTTGAACTTCGGGCGCAGTCGGAAGTAAACCTTTTGTTTTTGCGGTCCGTTTGACGTCACGTTTGACGTCACTGTTCGTAAACAAGCGACCACAAATGACGCAAATGGCAGACTTGACTTCTGTTTGTTTTGTGTTTTCATTTTTGTTTTATTTTATTTCATTTATGATATTGTCAACCAACAGAGCCAACTGAAACTGACTGTGAGGGATTACAAAACAATCAAAAAAGAACAAAAAAGATTAGGCTATGACCTATTGATATGACAATTTGTTTAAATTGTGCACGTGTTATTTCACCGAGAACTTTACCGTTCATCTGGTTTAAGAACATTTTTACCATGAATTACTTTGTTTTATTTTGTACTTTGTTCGTTGTTTTGGTGGATTTTCCCAAATTGCAGAAATTCAACGAATCTCCCGCACGGGTATAAGATTAACCACGAGAATAGCATTTAAGTCAAGGCGAGCATGATATCCAGCCTGTATGACATATTAGCGTTTTGTGTTTACGGCTGCGTGATGTAAATCATTGCGTCATCACACGCTTACTTGCATATCTGCTGCACGCCCAAAGTTTAAGTCACTTCCGGTGTGGCAGGATAATTATTCTGTCCCCAGGAGATTTTGTCCCCCACCCCTCCCCAATACGGCGAACTCAGTACAACTTTCTTTGGATAACGCCCTCTTTTGAATCAACCTTCTTCAGCCCTTGTTGTTTTCTCATGGGAGGAAGACTCGGCAGTAGCCCGAACTTCTGACGTCACATTTCGAGGCTCGTGAATAACGCCCTATACCAGCCAGACCGGATATTGCCAGATGTACCTTTGACCTAGCATTCATTTCGCATGGAGATTTGCAGCCAATTCACACATACATGTTCACATTACATTGTGAATAAAATAACACTACATGATCACAACATTAAGCACACACTGCATGCAGCAGACGATCGAAGGTGCAAGCTGATCACCTCGTAACCTCGACCAATCTTAACGCAGATATGGAAAGCTTACGTCACAGCACGTTTATCCAATGAAATGATTTTATCCAATGAAATCATTGAGCCTTGAGACCAGTACCGAATAAAGACAGGGGAACAGTCTAACTCGGCGGGGGACAGACTTCCCAATGACTCCAAAGCTGGCACACGCTGTTGTGTAATTTTACCCCAAATCACCCATTTCTTATGACAGAAACTTTTAATTCTGAGAAGATCTTGAGTTTTGAAAAAGGTGTAAAAAGCCAAGTCCCATTTAATTAAACCCCTTTTTTGCACAAATCGGTCCAAACCACTACGGACCATCATCGGTTGATGTCACACATAGATGAGACACTCCTTGGTTGACCTCCACATCCATACCGACCGAGCCCCGATCAACAAAAGATGCAATATATTGTATTTAAGTTGTATAACCTTTAACCCCCCCCCCCACACCAATTTCGCCAAAACGAGGCTGGAAGAAAAATAGTCTGGTCCCTTTTTAGCATGATGAAATTCTGCAGTCATGGTTGTGATGGTTGACAGGGGGACACGACAAGTATGGTGACAACATGATTAAAGGTCGAGTGAAAAGGAACAGTTTGTGCTGTCCTCGGATGACACCCATAGTAATAATGTGATCAATGGGTATGTTCACACGAATAGCTAACTTCGCTGCTAGCTATTAACAGCGAAAAGTTGTGACCGTGTGGACGCAAAAGGTAGCTAACTACGCTGCTAACTCTAAAAAAAATAGCTAACTCAAAAAGTTAGCAGTGAAAATTTACGAGTGAGCGCCAATAAGCGGGCATTTGGGGAAATATTTTGGAGTAGGCCCTGTAGGCATATGCATTTGATGACAAGCATGGAATTTGGCACCCAATGCAGAATATGTCATCGTGAGAATAATCGGCTACAGAGCAATCGCAGATTTGTCCTATACAGTTAGAATAACAAGCTATGCCGCAAGCAATTTGACAATTTTGAAAATTGCTTGTCATTCCACCTATTTTTAAATTGTTTATATATTCAAATCTGCGATAGCCCTTTTAGCCATATGCTTTTCTCGACATACTCTGACTAGAGATGTGCCAAATTCCACGCTTGTAGTATCACCGCGATTCTATCACCTACCTGCCTTTACTATCACACTTCTGTATCGAGAAGATAATTCTAGCATCATTACACACCCCTTTAATTATTGCATTCTGCCCATAAGGCACTGTCGGAGCGGAGACAGTCTTGATAATATTTCCCGCGTTTATGGATCTTCCAGGCCCCCTCAGTCGCTTCCGAAGATCGGGTGTCCAAATGAGAAAAATCAGACCCTTCCCACGTGTTATGAATGACAACTGCAGCTCTAACCAATATTGACACTCCAAGATATTCAGGGCAGATTATTTTTCTCCCAATCTTGCTGACACCTGATGCTTGGGGGTATGTGTTCCTGTTAATGAAGCCCAAATCACAGTAGGAGAAAAACCCATTTGCCAACCTTCAAAGTTGAGATTTTGTTCTCCTGTTTAGATCTATGTTTTCTTGGAAAAGGGGACATTGATTGCTGAACCCCCGAGGTGGTTCCATAATTTGCATAAGAGCGAAAAATATATCAAGAGCTGCGTGTGCCGCACAAGGACTAGAGGTCTTTCTGTACTCGCACGCTTTGGAAAGGCATTAGGAATAGTGTGAAAGCTCGACGTTTCGATCTGCATAATGTGATGGTCTACAACTTAAACATTCTGCATCGATGGCTTGCAATGTTGATCTAGAAAACCCAAAGTTACCTTTCAAATTAGACAGTGATCTCAAGTCGGAGATCTCAGCTATTATTATTTTTTTCTGCATCAGCCACGCAAACCGCCATTTGCCACCATTGACTATCGCACGCGTATAACTTGCAAGGCTAATCTGTGTCAATGAAATTACTGCATTTTTTGCTATATCTGTCACACACACACACACACACATGCAGCCGTACGGATCCGGTTTGTGGGGTACTGCTATTGTTGTTCTATTATTCCCTTTTCCAAAGAATTCCCTTGTGGGGCCCAATTGTTCCTATTGAAATTACCTTGTGGGGTCCATTGTTCCATTGTTGTCAAGACCCCACAAATGCCCTTCCGTGTGTCCACACACACACACACAAGTTTGTAAATGGTATAAAACCGAGGACATCCCATGCTTTGGACTTAGTTTTTTTTAGCGACGTTCCCATTGGTTTTGTACACGAAACAAACCGAGGACTGTCCCGATATGTCATTTTCCCGGATCCCTATTGCTAAAGTCCTCGGTTTGTATGCGTAGACATGTTCACACACACACACCCCTGTTTTTGCATCCCTGTGGAGACATCTTTTGTTCTTTCCTTTGTCCCTGTAGTTAAGAACCTCCCATAGACTTTGTACACAAAATTCCTTGTGGAGCAACCCAGTCTTTAGAATTTCCCTTTGTTTTTCCTTTTCTGTTTTGTTCTCGGTCTCCATAAGGTAGTGAATATGAAGGCACGCCCCGCCCCCCACACACACAAAATAATCACTGACTATGAACTAATTTAAGACTACTTTGAATTATCAAGACCAACTTACTTAGCCCAATTCTGCGTCCGTTTGACTTGCTTCCCAGTCACCCAAATCCGAAAACTGGACCGTGTTTACCTGATAATAAAGGTATAACACGTGACCCAGACCAGGGACCAGACCTGGGACAAACGGACCCAGGGCTCGATTTCACAAAGCACTAAGATTCATCTTAACATGAGTTATCAGCATTACCATAGTGATTTATATTGTGACATCACACTTTGCTTAGCAATTAAGATTGATACACAGTTAAGATCAATCTTAGCTCTTTGTGAAATCGGCCCCATTTTCACACGACAGAAATTTAGCAGGGGTCCCTTGTTAATCTGAGCATGGTTGTGAAATTTTACAAAGTGCACTTTGTGTGAAAGGGCAACAATGTTTGGGCTGCCCAAGGCTCCCAGTGAAATCTCAAATTTGCCTTCCTTTACTGACTACATGAACATTGTTGTCATTTCACACAGACTTGTGTACAAGTCGTTAATGTCTGTCGCGGTGATAGCAGTCTGACTCTCTCCGCAAATCTTGCGACACTGGCGCTGTTCTCGCGAGACTGCTGGCCCCCGCGAGACTATGCACTCTCGCGAGAGCAGAGTCTTCGATCGCATAGAGCACTGAGTGTTATAACGCTATCAAAGGGAGTTTTTTTTAAAGGGGCTTAAACTTTATTGATGAATTTATGCGGACCAAAAATGAGCAGGATACCAGTCACAAATGGTACATGTGACATGGCATTTTGGCTGGTAGCATTAATTTGGTAAGCATAATCGTTTTGTGCTGAGCTCCTCTGTTGTGCTTTTGTAGCTCTATGAAATTGGGCCATGGCAAGCCTGCTGGTCTAGTGGCAAGACATCTACTCTGGAATGACAAAAGTCGTGGGTTAAAATTCCACGAATACCTGCAGATTTCACGCTCAAATAAACTTTCAAAAAGAAGTAAAGCTGTAGCTGGTAAATTTGAGGGTGTGGCGGCCAGCTTGGATGCATACTTCTCGCCTAACTGTGCATCTCCTACCCACTTAAACCTCATCATTAATCATCATTCTCATGCAGACGAGCAGAGTATTACAAACAATATACTGTTCGAATCGAGACCACATCGGCTCTTTTCAGAGCCGATGGGGGTATAAGATATTTACACATTTTTGTACCATCTCTATGGTTGTATACCCGCAGGTCTACTATAGTAGTTACAGTTACTTCTCATTTAACTTTCAGTACTGGATTTTCTTAAAACACAGAGTGAAAGTGTTTCGCCATCACAGGTTGGGGGAGAATTTCACATCAAATCTGAATTCCAGCTTCTTTCATTTTCCTTGAATGTTCGTACTTGGCCCACTTCTGGGGTTAAATCCGGACTCCGAACCCATTGCTTAACATTCAATTCATTTTCCTTGAATTGAATGTTCGTACTTGGCCCACTTCTGGGGTTAAATCCGGACTCCGAACCATTGCTTAACTGTTATTGTCAAATCGGCTCATCCCTTGGGCACGTGGAGCCTCCACGTGCGGGCTTATCAAACAGGGGGGGTCGTCTGTAAGCTGGTCATAATGAGCTGCGTGGTATTGTTGAGGCATTCACCCGTATCTGGGTTCGATTGAACAATAACCACACCTCTACTATGCGAAAACATAGTACGTCAGACTCAGTGGAGTGCCCCTGTGGTTCACAGACTAGATGGTAAACACCAGTCAAGGGGAGCCACTATTGTAAACTACAGTACTCTTCCGCTCGCCGCTCTTATACCATTGCTTTGGTAATCCGTTATTCGCCAGCAGACGTTTCCAGCCTCCAGGCAAAAAGCACGTTTTTAATCAATTTTTGGGGTAAGTCTTTCTCCCCAACTTTCAGCTATTTTTTAGCTACAGCTTTTCATTCATAGGTAGCCGGGGAAAAAGATCCTTCCAGCTTGCGTGTTCAAACAAGTCTCCGTTCGAATTTCAAGCGAGAATACAGCTGGACAAAATTGGATGTTATTAAAGAGTACACGGGGTTCTGCAGTCTAGATTGGGGGAAAATATTGTTGCTGTTGGCAAGTGTACTCACTTTGAATCATCATGAGGTACAGCAATTAGATGTTATTTTTCAGTGTGTTGACTTGTTTCGAATCAAGAAGTGCACGCCATCCGCAATGGCTTGTGAACTTCGAACAGTGTTCAGTTGTTAAAATACATTAGGGAGAATGCATTTTCTGGCTGCACATTTTCGAATCGGGGCCCAATTTCATGGCTCTGCTTATCGCGCAATCTGCGCTTACGGCACTAAGAATGTATTTAATAGGCGCCGTAAGCAAAGATCTCCGCAGTAAGCACATCCAGTGAAATTGGACCAAGTTCTCGATGCAATAAGATGCAACTTCAGCTTTTACAGGGTCTTGTTGCCACTAACAAAGTAATGCGTTCCTCATGGTGTCTTTCACGTGACGTCTGACTTACCAGCATCAGTTAGATCACAGAGCAAGGTTTGCAAAATTGATCATGGGTGTATAAAATTGATGGGTGAGGTATGTCTGTCCACTCTAAGAAAAAAACCTTTAACATAACCTGTCATAATTAACCCTGATTTCGGGTCCCAGTTGGCTTGACCCAAGCCTGACCAAAGCCTGACCAAAGTCTGACCCAAGTCTGGGCCAGGCTGACCCGGAAACTCGTTTTTAGTTAAAGAATTCTAACTCATTTTGACCCATTCTGGTTCAAACGGACCCCGACACGGGTCACGTCCCACGGGAACCCACGGGACGCAGAACCGGGATCAAACTGTCCCCGGAGTTTAGAGTGTCCTTGATCCATGGATAGCTCGTGCATAAAGGTTGTTAGATTATTTCGACCCCAAAGTGACAGTACCTCCTTTATAATGCATCTGTAGGAAGTCAAACAGCCACAGTCTTGAGCAAACCGAGGCAATACTTTATCTTTAAATGGTGAATTTTTTTTCAACCCTCACGGGGATGTGGGATTCTTGATGTTGATTGCAAAAGGAGAGAATTCCTTGGCATTTTGATTAATTTGGCAGTCATATGGGGGGGGGGGAGAATATTGCCAGCGGTAAAAGATTCCAGAAAATGACAAAGCTTCCCAAATGTGCTTCGTTTTGAACGTTTCGCGATTTGTTGCTGATATCATATTTTGATGAAATTGCTTCAGCAGCATGACGAAGAAATGTAATAATGGAACGTGACGGAAAACCTGAGGGGAGGGGCGGGGGAAAAAGAGGGGGTTCTCACTGAGACTACTGATGACAGAAAGTGGCTCTACATGAAAAAGTCACTGTCTGTCGCCACGTGCAACAAGAACAAAGTACATTTTCATGTTGAAAAAACTTTGCCTCTGTGTCTCAGGGAAATCTATCCCCGGAGATTCTGTTCTCATGGGAAATTAACATGGGCTAGAGGAGGTTGATTCAAAAGAGGGCGCTATATGAAAAAGTATGTATACAGTTCGCCGTACGGGGGGGGGGGGGCAGAATCTCCGGAGAGACAGAATCTCCGGAGAGACAGAATCTCCTGCCACACCGTCAAAAAGGCAAAAAAGTAAGTTTATGTATTTCTGCAACCATTCAGTAACCCAATAGATCTTTATCACGTTGCAGCCGTCATGTTCATCTGAGAGCCGTTTTTTTTAGATGGCTCGGCAGAGCCTCCATAATTTGTTCACATCGGCGGATACCAGTCTATGACTCTACCTTTGAGATTAATCTTGGCTTTAACACACGTACGTCGTCCCGAGATAGATTGGTAAATGTTGATGTCATTTACAAAACTTTTTCTTCAGGTGTGTAGATTCAGGCTCAAGTTGTTATCATGGGAACCACGAAGCATGATGTCTTGTTCATCTGTCTTGCCGTGCTTCTTGTGCTTGAGTTCGCATTCTGCTTGCTTATCAACGCCTTGGCTGGTAGCGGTAGCTCCTCAATAGGTAATTTGTAATAACTTCCATCAAAGTAGAAGAATACCTACTAAATGAACACAAAGAAGAAGAACAACAGTGCGATGAACAAAAACTAGATATAGAGTGCTCTGGCTATGGCTTTTGGAATCGCCGTATGCCAGGGTACGGACACACTGCCTCTACATTCAACAGCCACAGCCAAAGCCGAAGTCAATATGTTTAGTCACGACGTATAAAGGCTGTTGCCAATATAATGGCTTTGGCTATGAATGAGATTGGCTGCACCAGTGGCTTTGCCGTAGCTTTCAAGCGTGGCTGTCCGTAGCATTACGGAGCAAGAGTCCCACGTTGGATAAACCGTATTGAGTTCAATATAATCATGACCAATGTTATGATGAAGGGAAATATTTTTGTGGTGTTCATTATTGCTTCACAATGTGAGAAAATATTTGAGGTATACATGTATTATAGGCTACTGTATGTATGAAACAAGGCTTTTGAGTTTGGCTTGTTTTGATCTAGCGAACTAGAAACTACCCGAACTGGAATAATATAATTCTGACATGGGGAACCCTGTTCCCTAAAGGAATATATCGATGTCCCCTCAACAGGGAAAACTCTTAAATAAATATGTGTACTTTCTGCCTCAATACAGAATGCATCCAATGTAAGTTTTGTTAATAAAATTTGTGGCCGCCATCTTTCTCCCTGGGTCCCGCTTACAGATTGGTTCCTCAACAGCACCGGAGACATTTCCGATTACTACTACATCGAGATAACTCCTGCTGGCTGGACATTCACCATATGGGCCTTCATCTATACTTACCAAGCCCTGTTCCTTCTCTACGTTCTGACGTCACTGTGTAGAAGGAACAGCCAAGGACCAGTCTACCTCAACCCCGTTCTCATCACACCCGTCATGCTAGTCATGTACGCAATCAACATCGCTCTCAACATCACGTGGTTGTTCCTGTTTGATCGAGAGTACATGGCGGTTGCCGTTGGAGTCAGTGCTTTATTGCCAACCACACTATGGATAATCCTGTTTCTGAACCATCGTAAAGTTGACCATAATGGCTTCAGCATGAAGCACAGTCACAAGTAAGTCCCGCCCATTTTGTGACATTTTAGTGACATCCGGGACTTGTGAGGTCAAGTTTCACGCGCTCGGCGTCAGTAGACCTATGTCCTTTTAATGCCTTCGTACTGTAAATTGAAGTTTGCAAAGAACAAATTGTTGAACTCTTTCTGTTGACAGTGAAGTATTGGTTTTACATAATTCAATACGCCTATATATACACAAACATCTTACATCTAAATTTTCCCAATAATTTGTTTGACACATCCAAAGTTTTAACCAATCCTTAAACTATTGAAAGCTCACCCAGTGCTCAAACTAAAGGTTGACTAATTGTTCATGATTTCTCGTGTAAATGTCTCATCAACTTTTGTTGTTGATACCGTGTTTGCCCGGGGAAAATCGTTGTCATAGTTACTGTCGTTAGTCTTTGTTATAATTCACGAGTGAGCGCCATTTGTTGGAAACATCCACACGCCTCATTTACTCAGAATAGTAATTGGTACGTGTAAGGGTATTAAAATGTAACTAATGGCACTTTAAACTACACATAAAACTAATTTGTCACCAATTCATAAATTGCCAATTATTTGTTTTGGTCTCCACTACTCAGGTGTGATCTTTTGCTTGTTCGGGCAATCGTCCAGAACGGTCTCGCCTTTTATGCCACATGGGTCACCATAGCGACTCTGTTGAACCTCACAATCGTTCTGACGTACTGGGGAGGCATGGAGCAGTCCGTAGCGTGCACCGTTAGCCTCTCTGTCCTCCTTGTTGAGGTGCTAATCTACTCGGCCCTGGAGAACCTCGTCTGGGACAAGTACCTCCGCTACACCTACAGCGTCTGGCTCGTGGTCATCTTCGCCCTCAGCGGGAGTATTGCGAGGAACTGGGACCCGGTGAAGCGTAACTCCATATACTCAGCCGTGCTCATTTCTCTGGCGTCGGGCCTGTTCTTGTTGAAAATCGGACTTAGCATTTGGCGTTGTTGTAAGAGGCCACTTTACACACACAAGATATCGGAGTCCAAGATGGAGCTTGCGTTAGCTTAGGGAAGAAGAGAGAAGGGGAAAAAAACACCACTTTTAGTGGTGATTTTTAAAAATACTTTGTACAAATTTATAACCTGTATCGATAGTTTACGATGTACCATAACATATACAACAAAAGAGAATAAATTCAAATTTGTAATAGTTAAGTTCTTAAAACCTCACATTTTGTTGCAATACAGGTGACGTCTTGAGTATTTGAGTATGGGCACTGTGCCCGTACAAATCTGTGCGTGTCTATCTTCATCGTATTGCATCTAAGATGGCGGCTGATGATGTCAATCATTGATCTCAATTTATCAATTGAGATCAATGATGTCGTTGTCAATGCTTAAGGTCTATAAATAGTTCCCATCCTTGACGTCACAGAGTCGGCAATCTCTACAGGCAATGATAGTCGTTTTTGAACGCACAACTCTGCGTTTTGCGTACATAACGCGTGCAGCACGCAGGAGTTTTCTCAAATTCCTTGCATGATTTGTCAACCACTGGTTGCGTAGAAAAAAATCATAAATGCTTGACGCAGCCCCAAGCCAAAAAAAAACCAAGTTGCTCGTAAGAATGGCATCTATCGGGAACATTTTCAAGACTGTGCAAACAGTGTCCGTGTTTGAAAATTCCAAAAGAACATGCACTACTTGCAATACCCCCATTCGAACTTTGTACCAATTCTTCTTTGAATGAGCTCATTTCGAAATGCTAATCCAACATTGTTCATTTACTGTAAACCAATCAAACTGATGTTTGAATTCATACTTGAATAAACAAGTAATGTAAGTAAAGGTTAATAATTTTTGTAATATTGTTTATGCACATTCGTTAATAAAACTTCATATAATACAAAAGGCTGTTTCTGTTGTCTCTTTTCATAGTGTGTCCTCTCATGTTTTATTTCTTATCTGACGCCTCAAAGTGGGAGATTTTTCAAGAAACACAATTTTGTCCTTTAAAGTCATGTTCCAACATTACATATCCTTCGTGGCTATTTCATGGCTCATTTACTTGCTGTATGGCGTGGGGGGGGGGGGGGGGGGGCGAGTAGGCCCATACGCAAACTGGCGGTGGCGCAACTATTCAATTGTCTTTTCGGGGCGCGGGTATAGGAGCAATACACTGTAAGCATTAGGCCTACTGAAGATGGTCTGGGTTAGAAAGTTGTCCTGCGTGGGAAGGGTTCGGAAGGGGGGGGGCAAGCTCCCAGCCCCCTCCCTCTAAAACCTGTTGTAGGCCTAATTAATTTCTTAAGAAATAGTTCGTTTGAAGTCATATGAAATGCTGTCTTCCAACACAAATACACAACTCTAATGGAACACACACAGTGCCAAAGCTATGGGGGTAACATTTTAGGGGAACAATAGATAGGTTGCAATATGACGTAAGTCGGCCATCTTTACGGGCAATTTGGAACACACAGTCATGCGTTTTGCGTGAGAACGGCGTGCAGCACGCGCACATTTCACAAAACTCATTGCAGGATTGGTTAGTAAACAGCGCGGCTGCGTTAATAATTTGAGCGCTTGACGCGCCTGCAAGCCAAAATGCAATTTGCCCGTAAAGATGGCGTCTATTGGGAACTGTCGGTGCGGTTAGGGAGACTTCCGGCCAATTGGAACCAAAGTTTTCGTGAGCATTTTTTTCTTTAATACAAACCCCATTTCAACGCTCCTGTTTTATGCTATTTACAAAATAAAATACAATCTGACGGGAATGTAAAAAACAAAAATAGCCCTCATTGTTTGCGTGTCAATGGAAAAAGCTTATGAATTGTAGAATTTTAATAAAATCAATTTTAATATCAAAGCCCAGATTTCAAATAGGGGGAGGGGGAGGTAAGATCAATTGGTGACTCCGTGTCCAACACCGTGCCCCACGTGACCTGTTCCCCCTTAGTCGTCAAGACACTGAATGTTACACTCAGGTCTGGTTTCCTATCAGAGAATTTCAAGGTGATTTGACGCCAAAAAGAAGATTTGTGCAATCCTATAAATATAAACTTCAAATCGGATGAATTTTCCCATGAGTCCCTTTTACAATTAAAAACTGAACACATACACATCATTAAGGCCGCGGCCATTTTAATTGCTAATTATGTGTACCATACCTGGTATTATTTGTCAACTAGGCCTATATATGTGGTTTTGCAACCCTTTAACCGTATTGAGAGAGAGAACAAATTATATTGGCAAGGGGTTAGTGTCAGTCAAATTAACCATGGTCAAACAGTCTCGTTACCTTGGGTTAACTAATCCATCTTAATCTCTCGATAACGATTTTTTTGTTTGCTAACGAGCTCTTTACCACAGCAACTCGTTGTTATATAATCTTATCTGACTGGAACGTTTGAATCTTCTGAGTTATGTTGACGAGACAATAAAGATTATAGTTACGTGACAATAAAGATTAAGAAATGGACCTTGTAATGACCATTATGACACAATTTTGGGCATTTGGGATATTGTTGTTTATTGTTTTCCATATCTGTTTCTTTGTGTTTAATTCGCGCTCTTATTCGGTACCTTGTGGAGGCCGAGGACAAAACAAAAAGGGGAAAATATGTCGAAGGGAATTCTTAAGACCGGAGTGCTTCTGTCACATGGAAGTACAGGGACAATAGGAACGAACAAAACTTGTCCATAGGGATGCATATTTGAGAATGTGTGTTTTTCCCATGTACTGGTAATTCAACAGAGTGTAGACGAGGAACAATAATGGAGGCATGGTTTGGTTGGATGAGTGGGTGGGAACATAGATGTTGGGATTGATGGAGGACCGGTGTTCCTTGAGCTTTGTTGGGGGGGGGGGCTCGAGTTACGGGAAGAGAATGGCAAAAGATGTCTCCTAATTGAGACTATATTTAAGTAAATTTATTAAGATAGTCTGCTGAGCCTAAAACTTACTAAAATTATTGGTCTAGGGCAAGGTTGATCGTAATCTGTGGTCACGCATGGAGCTTGGTCCAGCGGTTTGAGTCTGCATTTTCCCCAGTAAATAAGCCCTTTTCTCGCGTTCTTGTTATGCTACGGGTTGCTATATGATGTTGTTGTACAGGGGTCGATTTCACAAAGAGATAAGACTAGTCTTATCTGAAGTTAGGACCAGTAACTGGTCTTAACTTAGGACTAGTCCTATCTCCTAGCATTGCCTAGGACTAGTCCTAAGTTAGGAAGGGTTTTGTGAAATCGACCCCTGATCCCACAAAACAAAAACGCCTACTGTCCGCACGTTTAGCAAAACAGTGCGACATCATTTAGACATACATTGTACTACCAAAAAAAACCATATCAAATGTAACGTTTTAATCGGGTCATTTCTAATTACAAAGGTACAGAGTTCAAATAGGAATGGAGGGGCACCCCTGGAGCACGTGGCTGCCACTTGCCTTGATCCTGATAAAGTGTGTACTGTTACCTCCACTCACAAAAGTGCCATGTTTGTACACCATGGTTATACGAAGCATGAATTTCGTCAAAGCATTTCCAAGTTCTTTTGAGTATATTTAACAAGTTCAAGCCTTGACGAAGTCCACAGTAAATCTCTGTATAAAATAGTTTGACTAAAAAAAACCACTTGATTTGGTACACGAATTCCCCCCTGTTAAAATACCACATGTCCAGTCCCTGCTCTGCTTCCGCAGTGTTGAATGTCAACGCTGGTATAAGGTGAATCCCGCTAAATAAACGCCCATTAGAGCACAATGGTGCACAATGCTAATGTTAAAAAATAAATTGCAATACTTAGAAGTCTTCATTGTCTTCATTGAATTGACTTCCGAACTTCCAACTTCAGCTAAATTTGGCCATGGAGGTGGGTTGTCCCATCAGGGCCCGTCGAGTTATTCTCCGTCCAAATAAAAACACTCATGCACCAACAAGTGTAAATTTCCAAATTTTCGAGCATTCATCTTAAACAAGTGGCCCTACAGCCCTCGGCAAATTAATATTTTTTTGTAATGGCCTAGTTCATCCAAAATGCGTTAAGTTGGAATTCAACAACCCACAGGAGGTCACAATCATGAAAAGTTTAGACACTGTACCCCCTTTTAATTGGCCGTCAACCCTGTCTGTTTTCCCCTATTCAATTGGGTGTGCAACCCTGTACCCCATACCTGCACCATACCTGTTCATTCTTCCCTTTCTTTATGATTAAATAAACATCAATACCAAGACCTTCGGTCAGGCACATCTTAACGACAAAAACATTATTACTTAACGGTGGTCTCGTGCACGTGTTACACAACGTGCCCTCCTCACGCTCCCAGACACGGTCCGGTGGTTCAATTCAGTACCCCCATTGTCCCGTGACCTCTGCAACCTTGGGTTGCTGTTACTTTGCACGTTCGTTCAGGCGTTGATGAGGTGATTTCTCTCGTACACATTTCGTCTCGAAGCACTTTGAAGACGACAGACACAGATGGGAAGAGGGTGTATGTGTTATGAAGGAGAGCCTACAAGTCTTACGGAAACCAGTTTTCAAGTCGTACAGAAATCATTAATCGCGAGTTCTTCACCTCAAATTGCTCCATCAGTGAGGTAGGTGATGGTCACAACTTTGTTAACGTACTACAGGGCCCAATTTCATTTATTTCAAAGGCCTTTAGACCATGTGGCGTTTGGGTACAAAAGGGGGTGACTTTGCATTCCAGGGAATTGCCTAGCAGGCAAGATACTATACTTTGGGTCAATGGGAATTTGTACTCAATTTTCAAAAATTCAAGAGTTAAAAAAACTAACAGCTGAACGGGTTTTGAGATGTGCCCCACATTTTCTTCATACCAAAAGTTGTTAAAAAACAAACAGTGCAAATTCCATACAAATCAAATTTGTATGTTTTCTTTCATTGAGTTGTGTACAAATCATGCCTACTAGGTGGTCAGCTCTGTGGCTCTTAGAGATCAGTGGTTGTATGCTCCCCCTCCAAGGAAAAACGTAAGCCGGAAGTGATTGGCAAAATGTCACTCATGTGACCTTTTTACCGGAAGTGAAGTAACGTCATTGACAAAGGTGATGCGCGTGCGGAAGTAGAAGCGCCTGCTTTGTAGTAGCGCGTAGATAGAGTTTTTTTTTATTTGTATAGAAAATGCCGTGCGCGGTGAACCACAACAAAGCTTTTCCCTATGTCCTCTTGCATTTATTATCTGTGGTTAGGCAACAGTGAAGTCTATCCCACTGAGCAAACAAGTTCAGTTATGAAACTTTTGTGTGTCAAAGTACGACGTTGACTTATGAAACGGAGTTTTCTAATTTCTATATAAAAGGAAAGGCCCTTGAACTTACCGTTGCTTAATTTTGCTTTATGTAATTGCAGGAGTAGTGCACCTCGGTCTACATCCAAAGGTATACTGCTCGTGCGACACTGTTCTTAAAAAAAGGTAAGTTCTGCCAGGAAAATGATGACTTAATACATTTTTGGTGATATGTTTGTACTCATTGCATTTAGTATTGAAATGTTCAGATATCATTGAATTAAAGAAACAGCTTAAACTTCATGCTTTGTCTGACAAACTCTATTTATCGTCATCACTGTCAGGGGTTAATTTCACGGCGCTGCTTATACCAGGGAATTCTGTGTTTTACGGCATGGCTCCCCGTGAAGCACATAGTTCCATGGGTTGTATTAAACCCACAATTCTGCGGCATTTAATTAAGCAGAGCCATGTCATTGGGCCGAGACTTTGTTCGTCCATTATGTTGGATGATGAATCCCATCTCGTGCAATTTTCATTCTCTTTTCCTTCTTGCTATTCTGGTCCCAGGTTGTGTTTGTGTATTGTTTGTATTTCGTCTCTGCATCTTCTCTTCTGTCTTCCTCTTCTTCTTCTTTTCAATTTTAGGTTGCCATTCAGTTAGTTACTGTCTCTTGATACACCTGTTGCCATGTCTACTTGATAAGTGCCTGCCCATCCCCATTTTATGTCCTTGATCTTTTCCTAAGTCAAACTCAAAGTATACTGTAATTTTTCTCCTCAAAACTTTTACGACTACATCCAAATTCGGTTAAATGTTTGACTGTAACTGCTTGTCCAGAACAGTGATATTAATCTGTTTCATAGCGCTGCTTTAACGTTAAGCACATTTTTGTGCTAACTAAATCAGAAAATGTTGCATAAGCGTAAGCGTGATTCACCGTTTAGCTAGAAAATTTAGGCGGCCAGCTTCACTTTATCAAGCCTAATGTGTGTTAGAGATTAAGAGAGAGATTGACCTTTTAGACCAGCGTCAGCCTTGAATGGTTGTTTGACCGTTGATCGTTTTAAAGTAAAAATGAAATGCCTTCACACATTTGTCTCGTGGTAAACACACAAATTTGCTCACTGGTAAATAGAAGTTGGGCAATTATGGGCCCCCACGAAGCTGTTTACTAGTATAGTAAGGAATGGTGTGTGCTTACTGTGTAACGAAATGTGTGTGAGCATTTTGTTCAAGAAAATTTTTGTAAATTGCAGTGTGAGTCTGCTTCTTCAAGAAGCGCCGACAGTTAAACGTGACTTTCTCACTTTTGCTTTACTCAAGGCAAAGCAGTGTTTAGAAATTGTGCTTAATGCCTGCCCCTTCGGCGGAAAAATGTTTGATTGCTGCCTGTTGACTTCATCAAATTAGTACCTGGTCCACGATGGCGTTATGAAAGCAACGTTTGAGCACAGTACTGACGGCATTTAGGCTACCCAAACATTAAGTCTACTCTCTTTTACCACTAACATTAAGCCCGTATCCTTACAACGTCTAAAGTACAGTGTAATTTGTTTCAGACTTGCAGAATTTCATCTAGAGTAAGTATTCATCTGGGAAGGTTGACCTGAATCTGCTCTTCAAAATGGCCGATAAGACGGAGACTAAGAAACACAGCCCGTTGTTCATGACGATGGCAATATTGGTGTGTCTTCTTTTTGTTCTGACCCTGTTGTTTAACGGTTTGGCTGGAAGCGTCGGCATCACACTAGGTAAGACTTCCAAGTTTCCCCCTTATTACTTTACTCTGAATTTGTAGAAAAAAAAGAAAAAAAAAATCTGAAACCAGACATTTTATGAAATTGGGTAGGGTTTAATGTTAAAGCATGGAAATCTCATAGACAAATTTTTAAAATTCAAATTCAAATGCGCGGTAACATTTATTTCCGTACTCACAATAAGAAAACTGGACCCTTTGGACAAAACTATACATTACAATCAAATAGTATACGTGACCGATGAAGATACATTGTAGAATCTTGTGAGTAAGGAGGCTGTTCAAATGAGCAGACAGATGTTTCCCTTCGTATTTGTTTGGTTAAAACAAGGGGGAACCAGTTGCCATCAACGTACAATTTGCATAGTTTTCTGTGCTAGTAATCTTATTCTATAAAAACACTTTTTGTATAACGAGAGCTTCTATTCTTAACAGTTGGGTCATGCACCCGTCATGTCAAATTTGGCAAGAGCGATTATTGAGAATGCAAACTTTTTTCATCCGCAATGCCTCTGGTCAAAATAACTTTGATTGAACGGTTTGTGAGAAAGAGCTAACGTGAAGGGCTAGACAAAACAAATACACGGCATGACTAATGAAGTAATTTTAAAAAAATGCAAATAAAAGGAAATAAGTCAGATTTGGTGTTTCTTCATGACGTAGGAAGTGAGAACTAAGCATAGTGGTAACCCCTTGATTAATATCTCTTCCGGGAAAAGAGTTGGTTCTGAGAAAAACGAGGGTGGAGGTATGGTAGAGTTTCGACGTTTCAAGCAGTGTGCTCTGCTGATCTTCAGGAGAAATGACTTTTATTCACATAGTTGTAATTCTTAAACCTACGCATTGAAAATAAGACAGAAATTAGTCCGGCTGTCGGCATAAAATACGAACAAACACGTCATCCGATGTGAAGTGGCGAATAACATTGTATTCAGTGGCGAAGAAGAAATGGAAGATCAATCACAATTTGCTTTACCCGCCTACAGGTTTGTTTCTGAACAGCACTGGTGACCTATCAGACTACTACTACATCGAAATCACCCCAGCCGGCTGGACATTCTCCATCTGGGGGATAATCTACACGTGGCAGGCCCTCTTCGTCGTCTACTTCATGACGTCACTGTGCAGACGCACCGAACAGGGGCCCCTGTACCTCAACCCCGTGGTCATCACGCCGCTGATGCTGGGGATCTACGCCGTCAACCTCGCTCTCAACACCTCGTGGCTGTTCTTGTGGGATCGTCAGCTGATGCCGGTCGCCTTGGTTGTCATTGCTCTTCTGCCCTTTACCCTGTGGATGGCTCTGATGATAAACCATCGCCTGGTTGACCAATCAGGATACAAACTCAAACACCACCACAGGTACAAATTTGGAAAATCTCCTTAATTCCTGTAACTTATTTTAACATTTTTAAGACAAATACGAGTTCTTATGGGTTCTTATTCCCATCAGACTGGTACCGGAGTTTACTCCTGCAGTAGGGTGTGATATTGTATACGTTTCATGGAATGGTTTTATTGATTGTCAATGGAATTAATTCCCGGCTGTCATATACATGTAGGTCTGAATCTGGTGCATAGCCAGCCACCATCCTCATCAAACTGTATTCATCCCATGTTTGATCTAGCTCTCCTACTGCACGTCCATTCTCTTTTATGTCACCTGTTCGTGTGGTGATTTCATCTCTTCATCTTTTCGTCTTCCTCTCCTTCTCCATGCTTGTCCTTGCTTACCATTCTCTGAGTCTCTCGGTCCATCTTTTGTCTTGCCTTCGTTCCAAGTGCCCTGGGCCCGATTTCACAACGAGCTTAGATCGATCTTAAGCTGTGTATCAATCTTAACTGCTAAACAAATCACTATATGGTGATATTGACAATTCATCTACTGATTTTTGGGTTCGAGACCTGTCCATCTCCCTTCATTTCCCTTCTCTATTAGACATTTGACCTTTGTTGTAGTGTGTCTGGTACTAGTACCAATTTTCCAGTTGCTTTTTGGACATAGTATACTTATAATTAATTTTTACTGTTCCTTTTATAATGAACACCAATTATAATGAGGCATTTAAACGTTTTGTTTTATATTAACGAAATGTTAGCTCGCAGTGTGCTCTTACAAAACCATTTGGAAGTAACTTTCTTAATCTTGTCCTGGAAGTAACTTTCTTAATCTTGTCCTGTAATTGCTTAAACCAGGGGAGATCTCATTGCCATCCGGGCAATCGTCCAGAACGGCCTGGCCTTCTACGCCACCTGGGTCACCATAGCCACCCTCCTCAACTTCGCCATCGTCCTGACCTACTGGGGCAACGTGGACATGTCCACCGCCTGCACCGTAAGTCTCTCCATCCTCCTGGTGGAGGTTCTGATCTACTCGGTGCTCGAGAACATCGTCCTGGAGCGGTACCTCCGCTACACCTACAGTGTCTGGACCGTCATCATCTTCGCCCTCTGCGGCAGCTTAGCGCAGAACTGGGACTCCACGGCCCGCAACTCCATCTTCTCCGTGGTGCTGTTGGGTCTCGCCGCGGCGCTGTTCCTTCTAAAGATCGTGCTGAGCATTTGGCGCGCTTTTAAGAGGCCGCTGTATGCCCACGAGGTGTCGCAATCAAAAGAGGAGCTTGCAATGGCTTGAAGCTAACTCTGAGGGCGTATCGTTAATGTACTTTATTCGTTTGTATATACACGTAGATTAAAAATAGAGACAAATTACGGACATTCGAAGGAAGCCAGGTAAAATCTTGACAAAACCGAGCCCATGGCTATGTATAAAAATATCGAAGGTACACTTGGGCTAGAGTTGAATTTTAGTTTTTGAAGGGTGAGGCACGTGTTTGCCTGCCTGTGGTGGAAGTGTAGCAAAGGTGAACAGCAGTGGCTGTCTGATATTGTGATGGATAATTTCAAGCGAAAGAGCTAGGTTCTTTGGTCTGTTTGAAGACACTGTATGCCGTGCACGCAGCCTCTTGCCTTAGGTTACTTATACACGACGAAACCCACGCGGAACGAAGTGTGTCACCAATTCTAAAGATAACTAATTGTGTTATTTACCTTAGCCATTCGATGTCTGGAAGGTGTTTGTGTTGTCTGTCTGAAGAGCGTCGAATCATCGTGGAAGGAGTTTTCTTCCACGGTTGCATTTGGGATTAAGTTTGCTGTTGGGTTTCGTTGCAGTAATATAGAACGCTGATTAACATGTGCTTGGGAAAATAAACTTAACATAATCAAGAAAATGAGTGCCACCAGCCAGAATGCCATGTAATGTTAAATATCATGTGACTTGTTTACTGCGTGTACGATGATCGTGTCAGTAGCTTGTTATTGGTGCAGACGTAAAGTGCCCGGATTTCAATTTGGGGGATACATCACAAAGTAACGTTTTAGAAACTAAAGTTACTTCTGCAATTCTTTTGTCAATGCCTTATGCCTTGTGATTTACAGTATACAATTTCATCAACATTGTGACCTAAACCAAACATTTATGCATCCTGGAAACTTGATTTCATTTGGTTGCATCAATAGTGTTAGGGCCTTGTCACACGAGGCAACTTTTACAGGCAACTGCAGTGCATTCTACAGGACCACTTCGATAGTACAATTTTCATTGACAATGTCTTACGATACCTAGGAAAAATATGTGAACATTCAAATGTGAATGCCTTTTCTTCTTGGAGATTGCCTGGAAATGGTTGCCTGTAAGTTGCCTCGTGTGACATGGGCCTTATATTATCATTATTTATCATTACAAGGGGGCTTCCGCCGGGCGCCTTAAGGACGGGCAACTTGACCGTAGAGGCGCTCCTGTTAATCATCGCTTACACCTACGCAAACTTTAATTTGGCTGATAAAATACGCAAGTTTATCTCTCGGCATTTCTTTCTCGGCAATTCAAGGCGACACTGCGAAAACACTATGAAGTGTCGAAACTTCCACAGACATTCTTGCTTTCACACAGCCCTTATGGTTTGTGCATCACAGTGTTGAAGTATAGGCAGCTTTATATTCGCTTGAACTGTTTACATATTTCCCTTGATAAAACTGTAGTTATGCTGACGTCATCTTCGTCATGTTCCCTGAGTGCCTTCCTTGAGCATCATTCCTGGTTCTGACTCGCGTCTTAAATCAGGAGACAGTACCATGTTTGTTAAGCGCCCAGCCTCGATTTGGTTACACGGTTAAAAAAGGTGAGGCACGAGCGGGATCCATAGTTACGGTGCACATCAATTTGCTTTTTTTTCTCTCTTCAAATTGTCAAAATCCTGTTTTAGTTCTAAGTTTCGCATGCTGTAGTTTGAATGTTGAAAGGTGGCATAGTGGAGATGCATGTACATGTAAATGAGTAGGATTTGAAATTTTGTACGGTTGAGATCAAATCTAGTATACGTTAGTTTGCGGCAATACCATGTACATAAGTAGGATTGGAAACTGTGCATAGGCTATTATCTTTTTTAAATTAATTTGATAACTATAACTTGATTAATCAGTATTACTATTAAAGTTCAGATTATTCAATTATTATTGTTATAATTATCGTTTGTTTGTTTGTTTGTTTGTTTTTTGTTTTGTTTTTTTTTTTTTTGGGGGGGGGAATTTTCTTCGTACGGTGGTTCGAATATGTGTTTTACATTTTGCACTACCCCCACCCACCCTCCTGCAGTTCCTGACAGTTATACCAGGGTCACATTTCATGGCTCTTCTTACCGTGGAAACTCTTCGCTTAGCGTCTCATGTATAATATGGTACTACAGTGTGTATGTGCTTTATTTGGCGCTTGGTAAGCTCAGAATTGCGCGGTATAAGCACAACCATGAAAGTGAACCCAGGCTGGTATTAAAAACTTGCCCCATTGAGAAATTTTCTTTTGTTTGGATCTTTAGCAGGAATTGTTTTTCTTCTTTCTTTTCAGAATGACATTGCACTTTCTTTTGAGCTGACTTTCAGGCCCTCTTGATTAAGGAAATAACGTATCGTGACCCACTGGAAATATTGAATGTGAATTAATGTAAAAAAAAAAAAAATTAACAAATACAAAAATGGTTTAGTCTCTTCAACGGTCGCTGCTTTCAACGACCACGTTGTGGGTGATATCGCTCACCAATTTCCGATTTACATGGAACTAGATACCGTCTCCATTAATTAAAAAGTACAGTCTCGACCGACAAAAGCAGTTCTTTGCCAATTCAGTGACCTTGGTACCGTCACGATCGGTCATTTCGTAATAGTTCATCAGTGCGTGACCAATCAATTAAAACAAATATGATATGTTAATGCCTCTGATGGAAGTCCGCTTTAGATCGGAAGCTAAGGCCATCTCCCTTACTAGATTCATATATACATTTATATGAAGAAAACGAGTCCTTGGTGAAACGGTTGTAGCATGTCAAAGTTTATTGTTTTAAATGTAATCTACACTAGTTTGGGTAACAGCAGAGAGAGGGAAAAGTACATTGATTTGGAGTCCTTTCATTAACCTGTGTCACTTGATACCGGCATCAAATTTCTTACAATTTTATTTTCGTCTGAGCTTCATTGAAATGAATTAAAGACATTTCCTTTGTGTCGAGAAAAGACTTTTAGCTCTTCAGCAGCAAACTGTGTATGGGGCCATGTGCTGCAATGCGAATCAGTAGTCTTTTAACTCAAGACGCTTCTGTCAATAACGTTTCGCCCTCTCCTATATATAATTTTTTTTGAAAAGTGTCCTTCAACACTGTTTTTCAATTTGGCGCAATTTTGCAAATCGGAAAATCGCATAGGCCTGTGTGGCTGACAATAACCGATGAAATATAAACTGGTTTTCGCTGAATGCTGTGATCTTGAAACTGCACTGAATGTCACGAAAACACTCTCTTCAATCAAGATACCGATGTGGTTAATTTTGTCGATCGTACATTTCAAAGAATTTCCATCCTAAAGTTGTGTCAGTGGTCATGATAGGATTGGAGTTGATCGAGAAGTGACAATGAAAGTCACGGGGGATAAAAACCTTCAGGATAATGAAATGATATAATGTCAATGTTTGGTTATTTCAACTCACAGCAACACACGCCTGACTGCACGTTCGTGTTATTGTATTTCCCGCCGATCTAGTTAGTTCCATTGGAATTGGGGAAGAGCAGATACATGTATACAACATCAGAAATGTTCATAAATCATGTTCGCCAAGTATCATTTTTCTTCTCAGAAGGTTGGCGCCAAATTATGACATTATGCCGTGCGTTCTTTGTGTTCCTTTCGTAACAAAAATATGCTCCCGTAAAAAAAACCCGCCAAAAATGGGTTCATTACGAGGAGGGTAAATACACCCCCCAAAAAAAAAAAAATAAATAAATAAATAAATAAATAAATGTTAGGCATATATGCCCGACTACACATTAGGCTGGTCATAAACAATTCCCTCGTAAAAAATGTCATGACAAAAATGCGTCTACATTTGTATGTGGCAAGCATGACTAACACAACCACATACAAGTCTATTTATGTCGGACAATACATTTTATGCCGCATGTTGTATGCATGCGTATACACAAATACGATGATCAAAAATTAATACAGCTCGATTAATTTGAACATTGGTTATTAAAAGAGATCACGTATTCGTAGCGAGCCAATCACAGACAACCACCGTGCAGCATCGATACGTGCTCCCGAGATGATGATAAGTGAGGGTCTGCGCACGCGTGCTTGGAATAGGCTCGCCTCATCGCGAAATAAAACCGGCCATCATCCACGGGTAAATAGAGTAGAAATATAATCGCGAGATTTCTAAGTCGTGGGTTTCATTACGCGGCTGGAGACGGACGGAAGCGGTTTATCTCGTTGTGCTGGCAGGTAGTGTCTACACTCGCTCCTCTCTCTCTATATCTCTCTCTCTCACGGGGGAGAAAGACGAATAACGGGGCTACACGCCGTCTGTTCTCGGCAATTCGGAAAAATATGAACTCGCCTCGATAAACTGCCAGCGGTTTAATTTTCCATCTGGAATACCAAAAAAAGAAAGAAAAAAAGTTCACACAGAAAGCAAGACCGTATGAACGTTTGGCATAAAGTTTCTGCAGGATATCGGGGGAAAACAAATAAATAAGATGAATTGATAAATCGCAATTGAGTGGTGCCCTCGATGCTATTACGCCTACATCATTACAAGATTGCAGAGTTGGGATTATAAATGTTGAGACTTGCTGCCCTGTGATTTTGCCCAGTGATCCCTGAGGCCGGCAGTTTATTACATGACTGGGGGTCAGCTTTGGAGATACCGAAGTACGACTTACTATTATAAGCTCCGGCTTAAGGATTGGAACCGAGCCGCTTTAAACGTCATGTTCTTTTGATGTGATCATAGGTTATGGTTTATGAAGGGACAGTTTAGTGTTCTGCTGTCGGCTTGAACGGAAGTTGAACGGGAGCTTAAGTGAGTATGACATTTACAACATTTTGATTTATCTAATAATTATATTGTTCCTTAGGAAACAACAAAACCCACAAAGCAATGATATAAGAGCCTACACCAGAGAACCTGAATATGTGAACATATTTGTTACGGCGAAGATCTATGGATACTCTTTCTTAATCCTTTGCTCCTCTTTTTGCTATAAATGGATATGTTTGTGTTTGTTCTTGTTTATGCATCTGACGAAGGTCCGGTTTGGATCGAAAGCTAAGGCCATCTCCCCTACTAATTTTATATATTTGTAATGTTTTATATTATGTCTGTTGTTTTTTTATTGTATATCGCTAAGCCAAACTTAACCAATTCCATTCTGTACGTTCTGTCTCACATAAAAGCACGGATACTAAATCTAATTGGTAATTGTCAAAAGCCCACATCCACACATTATGTGACCCGAAATTCGTGAAATAACAAACCTGTGAAAATAGGGGTTTAGTCGCGAGAGATGAAAGCAAATATTGTTTTACTCATCTCTCAAAAACTATAGCATTGCAAACAGAGAAAACCTTCATGGAAAGTTTTCCTCCACGACCAGGGAGAAGTAATATGTAAATCTGTTGACGTTACTGTGAATCCAACTATAAAGATGCGCAGACCCCCTTTAAATAAACAACTTTTTAAACGCATTCCGAAATGGTGTGAAATTACCGCACCACAGTCAGTCTATTTATTACACAGTCGTGCTACTGTGACATTGATGTAGTTCCTTCAAAAATAACCAACATACCAATGGTTCACCCACAATTTCTCAGCTATTTTTAAGCTGGCCTGATTACCGTCTTGGGCCAACGGAACAGAGCGAGGAAGGTGGAAACGTACGGATGTAGGCGGGTTGATTGGGGCTTGGGGAGGGTCTAGGATCCACGGACTTTATAAAGTAATCACAAATGCTATATTTACAAACTCTAAATTAGCGAGCTATGCATGAAAGGATAGTATAGACCGTGTGAAATGTATATACACTGTAGTTGTAATCTGAGCCAATTTAAAGAAAAATAACATCATTAATGTTTCTTGTTTTGAGAATAAATTATTTTTTCATCTTCAACAAATTGAATGAACATATCATAAATCCAACCTTTGAAAGTTTCACCCGACCTGCAAAAAGTGCTAAATTTTTGTTTATTTTGAAACTAGAAACGAAAAAGAAAAAAAAAATACGGAAAGCGATAAATGCTTCGTGAGGGATTTTTGCTCGTTCATTTTGTGCAAATCAATCTGATATTATTTTGTGGATTATTCGATTTCTATTTAAGCGCAAAAAAATAAAATAAAATAAAATTAAATAAAAAATGCCACCGACTCTGTACTTTTCTCTATACTGCTGGTACGTCATTGCATCACACACGCGCAAATCTTGAGCCCAACTTCGTAGCTCTGCTTACCGCCGATTTCTGCGCTTACGGTCACCAATCTCCGTTAACTGTGCAAGCACCGAATTTCTGCGCTAGCTGTGTAAGCAAAGAATGCCTAGTAAATGTGGTGTGCGCACACGCACAAGCACAAATTCCCTGCTAACCCGTGAAATACGCTTGACGTAAGGGAATCCCTGCTTGCCGTAAGCGTCGATGTTTTGCTTACGGTAAGCAGAGCAATAAAAACTGGGCCCTGCTACACCTAAGATCTCGCTACTTCCAGCTCCAAAGTATACGTTCGTAATTGTACCAAAATCACCCATTTTTCAATGGATTTTCATATAACAGAAACTTTGAATTCTGAGAAGACTTGGAGTCTTTGAAAACCGTAGATATAAACCAAGTCCACGTATTAAACGGTTAAGTTCCTTCACGCTGCCTTCATCCTTTAAAACAGAACAAATGGGGAATAAATATGGAAAATAAATCTATATGAAAGCTCAGTTATTACAAAGTTCATTCCACTCCCAATCCCCCTGAAAAATATTCTTTGCTTGAAATTCTACAGTTTTTGAGGATTGAGTAAAACTGTTAGCTTTGATCTCGAGAGTCCAAAACCCAATGTTTGAGAACATTAAAAATATGTAATTGATTGAGCTTAACACGGGTGTATTAATTCAGCTAAGTAGAGGTCATTTATTTCCACAGTGTTTACAAATAATATCAAAAGTATAACTGCTCTCTAATTCGTGTGTATGTTTGGTCACACAACGTGTAAATAATAGTGTTCGACAATAATTGACCGCATGCCTTGGATAGAAATGATACCCTTTTCCCAAAAAATCTAAAATTATTTTAAGACATCAGATCATGCCGTAAACCCACCATGTCTCCTGCAGCGTGTGCTCCAGCAATACATCTTACAACTGGGTCATTATTCGCTTTACGAATTATTACCAAGGCAAGACGGAAATATAATATAATTTTCCCCCAAGTTATTTGATTAAATGTTTTTCTGCACCCCCGAAGTATAGAAAATGCACTCTGTGCGAGCGTGCACTTTTCAGATATTGTGCAGACAGGGTATTCTACGCAATTAGATTACGCATTATTTACATTCCTTCGAAAGTATTTCAACTTTTTCTGATAGGTGGAAAACATGAGGGTGCTTTGTTTTATTTTTAGAGTTCTCTCCAAGGCCCTGGTACCGGCATCATTGATATCGTGTCTTCTCTTTTGGGATTAAGACGTCTTGTTTGGCCCGGCGTTTTACGAGCTCCGTACAAATAACGAGTGACCTTCCGGAGCCTCCTCTCTTTCTTTGTTTCTCTCGATCTGTGCCTACCAGTAACTCCTAAAAGTCATTAATTTTCACAGTAATTAAACATTCTTCAGTGACTTCGTTACTGTGTGTACGTGTACAATCAAAGTCATAGTTGTGAAAGTGCAATGGACGCTGGAAATTCTATTCCGTCCGTACGAATTATTAATGGCCGGACCGATGAAAAAAATTACTTTTCTTCATCGTTGCCGCATCAGCCAGCAGCCAAAGCCGTAGCCGAAGTCGCTTGGTGTTGGACAGCCGGCTCAAGCCGTTTCCGGGATGACTTTGGCTGCGGCTGAATCACCAAGTCACAACATGTGTTGAAGTATAGGCTACCCTTAGCAACAGCCTTAGCAACAGTCACAGCCGCAGCCGCTGATTCAGACACGGCCTCAAATTCGGCCCACTGATTTGAAAGGGGCGGGAACACGGACTGGTTTGAGCAGCACGAGAATACACATGATCGCTGCACATAGATTAGGGTCAACAGTGAGCTAATTTGAACACAAGATTGATAACAAACCCTGCCGATGATTAAATTCCTGATTATCATATCACATATCATATTCTCCAAGTGGTTTATATTACCTTGAGTGTGACGTCATCCCGGATGAAATAACGTCCCCACGGATGCTCATCGTAACCATCTTGTACTGTCAGGTATTAAGCTCCCATAGTACGGAGACAACATACACCAGGTTGTCTTTCTGGAGAGAAACGCTGGTCAATTTCACTAGGATAATCAGTTCTTGTATTCGAGTTTGATCGTATTTCTTGTGCCTTGGGCGGTAGATTCATAATGGACTGGAACGCCTTTTTTTCTTTGGATGTGATTATTGACTGTAATTTCACTATTTTAGAAAGATTGCTATCGCAACTGATTCACGCTTTAAGCACATGCTGGTGCTAGCCATAGCAGAATAATTTGTTTTTATAAGCACAAGCGTATTTCACAGGTTAGCAGGAAAGGTATAGGCAGCCAGCTTGCGTGTTTACCTTCGATTTGCATTGCTGCATTTTGCTTGTAGGAAGCATGCACTTTAATGCTAGCGGGACTTTTCCCGTGGTTACGGTTTGCAGCACCATAAAATCTCACAGTAATCACAAAACGGCTGTTAAGCAGCTGTATAATCATGGAGGCCCTGGGCCCTCTATGAAGGCCCTTGGCCCAATTTCAAAGAGCTGCTTCAGAACAAAATGTAGCTTATTAGAACAAAATTACGCTTACCAGAACAAGGTTACCAGCTAAAACACACTTTTACATGTACCGTCTGTGTCTGGTAGCCTGCTTATTTACGCTAAGAAGAAAGCTTTATGAAATTGGGCCCGGCAGGTGAGAGTTGCTCTTCACCAACATCCGAAGTGTACCCAGTGCTCACCTTTATAGCTACACGTATAGTGCGCTATGGTGCATGTTTCGCGCGTATGAAGCGCTGGGTATAATGCGCATTTTGATTTCCCCCACGCGTTAAAACAATGCACGTGGGGACCACGAGGTCCTCAACATGTTTGAAAATGCGCGGGAAAACAGGTATGCACGTTGATACTAGTGGGCAGAACAAAACACCGTCACGTATAAAGTTATTTAGATTTAACTATAACCATTCCTGCTTGTGAAAATATTTCTGAAAGTTGCTGATTAAGTTTGATTGACCAAGGTTACCAGCCATCATGCAATGTGTAGTATTTGTTATTTACAGCTCGCTCTTTTGTATAAGCATTTGTGATCCTGTTTAGAAACTTTATGGCAAAACGTAATGGAAGATTACTTTGGAACGTTACAATTAGTTTTGTGATGAAAAACTGAAGTTTTTACCAGTAATGTTTCCCTTCATACAGGAATGATTGTGTGTAAAAATTGAGCAATGTGGTACATTGCATTGAAGATATTCCCTTACCTCTCATAGTAAGGCATTTTCCCCACGTGGAAAATCTACAAGCTTAAACTTGGTTTTGCTAACTATTATTATTATTATTATTGGTTTATTAAAAACATTCAAACATTGCAGCCAAAGGCCGAATTGTGTTTAAAATACAACAAGAGATACATATAAAAGATAAAGGTTACAGTTTGCTTCATTGATAGTGCATGCAATCAAAACAAGGCTCGAAACAAAGTAGTCTGGACCTTCTTTGCAGTATAAAATACACAGGGAAATAGTTGATGTTTATATACAAGATACGTGACTGAAATGACCACTGCATTAAAATCAAAGTTTTTGTTGGCTCAACAAACACTCTCCCGTAGAGCTGCACACTGGTCGAAATGAACTTGTCTTTCAGTGGAAGGATCTTAATCATTGTGGTGGTCGTCTTTTCTCTCCCTTGCAATCTCTTACTCATCTTGGGCAATAATGACATGGAGGTTACCCTCAGCGTCTCTGTATGCTCAAGACGCTCTGATTAGACCCGCTCCAGGCGTCTTAAAGCGATGAGTTGCTTCAAAGGAGGCGGCACTTGTTTGTTTGCCAGGATTTCAAATCGTCCTCCGAGAATTGAAATCTAAAATGATAAAAGACCCGCAGGTAATACGGCGGGTGAGGGGGGGGGGGACGGGACGACGAACAGAAGTTGATGGAATGAACAGAACAGTGTGTGTTGTTGATCAGTCAAAGGGTGCAAACAAGAGAGGTTTGAATTAAGTTGAATTGAGTGTTGCTGTCGCAACGGGGAAACAGTGACCGAGTGGTGGTTCGAGTTTGCCCACAGTCCGGCGAACAACAATGCCGGCTTCCAGGCAGGCAGGTGTGTTTCACATTTAACATGATTGCGACTCAGTGGATGTTATCTTCCGATCCAACATCGGGGTTAACTTCGGCTTAACATAAATTGCTTTTGTCGTATTACTTGGGGCAGTTAAAAAAACAGCGGTATATATTTAAACCTTACTGAACTGAGTGGCATTGCGTTTATATAGTTCCCCGATCTCCCTTTAACACAATGAATGCCGATTCATTGTTTCTTCAAAAGGGTGTCAGGCTATTTTGAGCTCTCCCAGCCTCGGTTTGACGGCATGGAGTTGAATGGGAGTCAAACAAGATGGTCGTAGAATGATAACTGTCTGTTCGATTTCGCAATTAAAAAAAAGTGAGTCGACTGTGTCTATATCGAAGTCTTCGATTGTGGCTATGGCCAGTTTGCTGAAAATGAATGGTCTTAAACGGCCATGGCTGATGTAGTCGAAGTCGCCTGATTTGACTTCCCGTTGTTCCCGATTAAGACGCCATCTTGACGGGGCAATTTGGGTTTGGGCTTTGGCCAACCGTTCTAATTCCAAATGGTTCACAAATCAACGTCTGCGCCGGGAAAGAGCATTCTTCATGCACTCAAAGTACCTTTTTCAGTAAAGGAAGGTCGTAAGAAGTAAATGGCGCCTGACAATGTCGCCTAAAAATGGCATTAACCGTTACATTTTTGGTTGATAGAAATACCCAAAACACATTGTTTTCCACTTCCCGTGCAGAATTTAACCTTCCGTAAATGACTTATGAATGGCAGAAAACTGATTAAATTCTCACGCTCAGTTTTTATGAAGAGCGATTTTGTTCATTAATATGTTGCTTATGCCCTTTCCCATCTGGTTATTAACTGTTACGTCCTCCTTCCGGACACCCGCGACGCAATCATGCAAGGATTTCGATAAAACTCCCCCATGCTGCATGCTGTTGTTGCACGCATTGTTGTACGTCCAAGAAAGAAAAAACCCGTCAGGACTCGCAATCACAAGGTTGTGGGTTCCAATCCGGCCAAGCTAAAAACTAATTTTACAATGACTAGAATAAGTATTGTCGTCTAGTTACTGAATCACAACTTATTGATTTGTGTCATTCTTAAAACTTCTATACGCATTCAAATAAAAAGGAATTAAATCGAAATGTAAAAAGTGCTACAATGTTTGTTGCTGTTAATGATGATAGCAACTACCTCTGTGAATTACCTCTGTGAAAATGACATCGACAATGACAACGACAATGACAGCGACAACGACAACGACAATTACATCGGCATCTACAGTGATAATGACATGTACACTGACAACGACAATGAAAATGACAACGACAACGACAATGACATTGACATTAACATCGACAACGGCAACGACAGCGACAATGACAGAGACAATGACTTTTTATTTTCCTAAATGGCCTCTACTGAGGCAAAAGAGAACTTAAAACATTTGAACTGTTATGCTGTTTTTCATCATCTTTGCCTTGTGCTCTGTCTTTAAAAGCATGTGAGGATTACTATTTCTCATCATACCTCACTTTGAAATTCACCCATTTGAATTAAAGAGTAAGGTACGTCTACACCATAATGACAGTCTATTGCCACCGTCAAAGTCATAGATCTTCACTCGGCAAAAGTCTTACACTCAAGAATATATATATATATATATAAACCCCAAGACGAAGAATCGTATTGCTGTAAAACAAGATTTCCTCCTTCAGCTGCGTCAACAAGCTCTCCCAACGATCGCGTGGCTCATAAACTAATCTCGCAAGGGCGTGGTATGTCGTGATATTTTGACGTCAGCAGAGATAACCATCTAAGAATAGAGCTGCATTATTATGATAGCTATTTATGTATGTTCTTATTTAATTGAATTCGACCTTCTCAGGCAGTGTAGCTCCCAGCCGCAGTCCCTTCAGGGTCGAGGCAGTCCGTACGCGAGTAATTGATGGCACGAATACGCATTGGATCACTTACCATGACAAAGCTCTCTAGAGAAACATTATGAATGGTACTGTTCTCTACGTTTGATCGATACTTCAGAATATCTGAAGTCGATTATCAGCGATTATTCCAATAATTGATTCGAAGTCAACGCACTGATTATATCTACGGCATTCTGAAAGAAAAACAACTTAACTCCCCCTCACGAATTTGGGGCAGTGGAAGTAATGGTTACGCCATCTGGTATTTCGAAACCATTACAATTGACTGAAATCCTTGGGAGGGGTCACTGCCCGCAGAAATGTCGGATAAACATTTTTTTTATCAAACGTTCTCAGACGTATTTCAGTTTCATTTTGTTGTCATTAGGGAAGTGCTCGGGGTAATAGCAGTCTGAAGTGAACGATGTTGTCTGCTGATGGTGCGTGGGTTTGGCTTTTAAAGTGATATCACAGGCATGTGGGTTTTTTTTCTTTGTTTTTTGGGGTGGTTTTTTTTTCTTCGAGAAATTTCATTGAACCACCATTTCCTGAAACCAACCCTTTAAATTAATGTGTCTCTCTTCTGCCCTCAAGCTTCGGTTTGGTTACTTCGGTTTCAATTTAACGAGATTGGTCAGGATGAAAAATAACAAAAATCATTGTTCAATTTTAATCTGAAAGCTCACTGATAATGAAGCTCACACTAGAACCATTTTTCTGTGAAATATATTTCTCTGAAATGAAGTCATGCTTTCAAACGCAACAGCTGATATCAGTATAAATTAAGGACAATGTGTTTACATGCTGAAAGCAGTGCATGATTTTCAATATACTTTCACAGATTTCACAATTTTCACATGTTTGTAATCACACAAAACATGAACACTGTCTGAAACTATTTTGTCAGCTCTACCAATCCTGTGTAATACCTTTTATGGAAAACAACATGGCTCCATAAGGTCGTTAACCCTGCCGCGATATTGCAAATTGTCGTGTAAACGTCTGTGATTTTAAACTTAGCACTCATTGATTAAACATTATATTTTCTGATAAAACTTTAGATTACAGCCAGTACGAAACCTAGATCCTTTCCTCTGCAAATACAATGTCGTTCTAAACAAATTGACTAAAAAAACCACACAGATTCCCCCCAAACGGTACAGACTATTTACTTTGCGAAATCAATTTACGCTGCGGCAAGCCGTGTAAAGAGAGGAAATGTTTCTTTTGCCTTTGCAAACAGCGTAAACCCTATAGAGAGCTATAAACAATAGCCGCCATTTTGATTTCCGGTTCAAGAGCATTTTTTAAGATGATTGATTCGGCGGGGCATACAACAAGACCTGTGGCTCGCGGTGAACACTTTCGCAGTCGAGGCACTTACTACCCAATGTATGCCTAAAAGCTTCTCCTGTGTTGACCTTGATGAAATTAATTGCAATTTTTCGAAAGCAACGTCTGTGAATATCTACTGAGTCGAGTCAACGGGCTTTATCAAATTAACTCCGAAGGTGTAAAATATTTGCGTTATGGTTTTTGCTTACTTAGAATGCTCCGGCGATGGAAGTGCTCCGTACTAAGGACGGACACAAAATTGCATCCGGACAACATCGACTGGAACACAATACTAATGGCTGCATCGGTTATCACCAAAGAGATCCCCCGTCCTTTGTTTTTATTTATTGTCCTGTGCCATTTTGAGGAATTGCTAGCTTCTACAAACTGATCGTGTTTTGCGCGCACTTATCTTCGCTTTCCTGCCTTAATGACACGACTCTTTGAACGTGCAGCTTCGTATGATGTTTATTTACTTAGTCATTTTGCGATTTTCAGAACGGGTAATGTCTCGAAATAAACATGAATATATTTGAATCACTTTTGAAACAATTTTAGGCACCTCTTCGTTGCATGAAAATTGCCGTGAGCTATGAAGAATTAGCGGTGTCATTCCTGTTTGTAAAAAACAAAAACAAAAACAACAACAACACACACGTACAACAACAACATCAACAATTACAACAACAGCATCGACAAACAAACAAAATGCACGATCACAAAACCTTGTTGTTAAACTTGTTTAATAATTTATAATTGGTGATATCACAACTATGCAATTTTAATATAAAATCATTTAGTATTCAAGTTTGGAACCAATGAATCGACGTGAAAAAATATTTCAGTCCAAAATTCCCCCCATTTCCAAAGTTATTCCCTTTTCAAACTGTGTACTTAAACTCCTTTTTCCCTCTTCGTAACTATTTAAAAAGCTCAAACCTCACAAAGTATTTAGAGATATTGTACACTGCACCCGTCCAAACATAGACTGGCATGTTGACACTATTTTAAGAGCTGTCGTCGTCAAAGCTCTCGCGTGTTACCGCGCATTGACTACATTCCAATTAACGGTTTTTATTTTGAATTTTATTTCGGGGCAACGTGCGTCACTGCGAGCGATACTGTATGTCATGGTAGTATGTCCCCCCATCGTGTGTTGCCACGAATTGGCAAAGTACCGTGTAGCCACCCGCAACGCCCCCCGAGTAACAACAATCTGCGGTGTACTTTCAGAACATCTCGCCACCATGTTGACACGCGAAGACAAAAATATCAATAAAACCACGTCAAAAGCCAGAGCCTGCAAGTTTACAACCCAACGGGGAAATGTGTACATAAAGGGACATCGGAACTCAGCAGTTACTGCAACTGTAGTAACATTGTGTTACCACCAATTACACACATCTCTCTAATTTGCCGTGGTGGTTCTGAAAAGAACCGGTTGGAAATCAGCTCGACGTTTCGATCAGGTAGCTCTCGGTCGTCAGGAGAAAGCTGAACTCGGACTGATGCTTGAATAAGTTAGCTCAACATTTCCATCAGTATTCTCTGTCTTCTCCCTGAGGCGAAAACTGGACTCAAAATGCTTGCTGGCTGCACTTAAGTATGGCCTACTTTTGATCTACATTATACAGCCTGCAAGTATCCAGCTTTTTCCTGAAGACGACCAGCATACTGTTATCGAAACGTCGAGTCGATTCACTTTTCTCATGACAAATACAGCTTTAACAAAAGAGATTGATGTACTCCCGCAAACCTACTAGACTGTACTTTTGCAATATACGACGATTAAAATCCTACTTACTGTAACTGTTGTCAGGTTCAAAATAATGAAAGAGTGTGTTCGCATCGATCATTATTGGCTATAAGAGGCTGTACAGCTGCTCATCGTCGCATTGTTGATTAGCAGGAAGTTACAGTCGAACCAGCCTGTGTTGTTCATCGTCGCATTGTTGCTTAGCAAAAAGTTACAAGAGAACCAGCCAGTGTTGTAGTCCAGTACGTTTTAGTCGAGTATCAAGTACTGTTGAGTACTGTAGGGTATCCGAGTACAGTAGACTCGAGTACGAGTATTTGGGCCATAATACAGACAGTATCATTGCATGCATGGTAAAGGTATACATCTGGCAGGTAACCGCCAGGTTCTTAAGGCCGGTACCTGCCGTTAATCACGAGCCCCGATGGCGTCAGATGTTTGGGCTATAGCTGTCAGGGCATTCAGTGGTAATGGTTTGTGTATGTGGTACGGGATGGACCTGTTTGCAACCTCGTACACTGAAGCATTTCCTACGTCACTTCTACCATTCATGATTTAGCTGTTACAACACCTCCCTTCGTGTAACAAACCACGTGTAATCCCAACACAAAAACGTATTGAAACTAGACTAAGTCTGCGTTTCCTATACGTCACTTCTCTGATTCATGATTACTACACCTCTTTTCATATAAAAACAATCTACGTGTAAAAAAAAAAAAAAAAAATGAGTACTACCCACTCAAGCCATTACCGTCTCCGGTGGTTTATCATTGCTTGACAAGATTCGCAGATTCTATGTGAAAAGAGGCTTTTATCTCGTTACATGTGGGCTACAGAATTACCCTTTTCATCAAGATGGCTCGCAACACCTAAGACCATTATAAGTTGTTTTAATGTTATGCCTGAGACGAATCTAAACTTGATATGGCGCGTGTACGGCACTCAAAATATAGCCCGAGACGGAGCGGCCATCCATTAGCAGAATTTCTTGTTATAGACAATGCTTTCAACCGTAAACAAAGCAAAATGTTAGCTCGCCGGTGGTTCTTGTGAGCAGATGAGTTACACAACATTGCAAATCCATTGTGAACATTGTCAAATCTTCTTATACTCGTTTATGAAACACACTTTCGCTTATTATGTTTTTTTTCTGCTATAGTAAGCATAACAATTTGCTTACTGGTAAACAGCTTTTGTTAAATTTGGGCAAGATTGTACCAAAAATAAATACCAGTAAATAAAGGCCTACTGTAGCCCGGTGCCAAATAATTGAATACCGAAAACAACGTACTTAATGTAGCCCAAGATTACTCAACGAAGCCCCGAACACTTCGTCTAAAAGGTATGCCGAACCTTATCGTAGCCCGAACATCAATATAACCCAAACCGTGTATACCTAAAATGTATCTCAGGCTACATTATGGCCATGTCACACAGGGCAACTCAGGGCAACTTGGAGGCAACCAACTGCAATGCATGCACTCTTCTATAATTGTAACTCAATATCCCCAAGAATAATGAGAGAGAAAAATGTGAGTGAATGTTCTTATTAGAGATTGCCTGGAATTGGTTGACTGTAAATTGCCTCGTGTGACATAGCCGTTAAGTGAGTCTACATCTGATACCGCAAGAGCGTTTTACAATATAACAGATGAGAAGCCCGAGTCGTAGTTTTATCCATACACCTTTTTTTTGCGGTGGTTGCTTACAGTTGTTATTTGCATTGGCACTTATTTTGACATTCTGTTTTCGAGACATAAACATCTTCAGCTCGGAATGCACGCTCGGTACACAAATTAGTAACTGATACTCTCGGACAAATGACACAGCGGAGAAAGGGGGAACAACACATTCTTCCTTTGAGTTAAAGTGAGGGATTTCAATTTTTTGACTTTGACTTATTATCTACAACCATTGCTGTAGCCCATCTTGTATCTATGCCCCATCACCCCTATCCACCCACTGGAGGGTAGCCATCCGTCAGACTCCTCCATGATGTTCTTTTTTTTTTTGCCGTCCGTGTCAAAAATGATTTCATAGAGCTGTGAAAAAGGCATGCTAATAATGTTTTTTTCCTTTACCAATCATGCGTAATACCTTTAAAAAATAGTGAGTGTGTTTATTTTGAAATAGTTAGGTGTTAAAATAACCCGACTACCCGTCTGCCTTTAGAGCTCCTACACATCCGACTGACAGATGAAAACTTCCTAATCAAATCTGAGTTTGACACGCGAATGTCGGCTGTTTATGTACACCGTTCATAACGCACGTAAACATATGTTATGCAAACAGCTCGCAGAGGAAAACGCACACGCATTTAAGACTTGCCTCGGTGGTAAACTGATAGTTTCGGTTGAGAAGTTTTGCCCTCAGGCGGGTCCGACTGTAACCCTTCAAATTGATCAGACATTTCATTATTATTTTCTCGCCTGGAACTTGAGAACATATCAGTGACAATTGGAGTTATTACATTTTGGCGTGGGTAGAAATGTTTTATTACTGTTAAAGTTCAAAGGAAAGAACTTGTCCTAATTTTTTTGAAAGACAACACAAATTCATTATAGGTGACACAGTATGTAAGTCCAGAGTTATTGCTTGCTTTTTTTTAAGGATTGTGTTCGTTCCGACAAAAATTCACTTGCCGTTACCTCCGAATCTTGTTTTCGCCACTTTGGAAATCAGTGTAGGTTTAAGGTTGGCTCGGTGGTTTCTCTCCTTGCCTTTCACGTCTGTGGACTCCGGTACACTTCCTGGACCGGAGCCTTGCATGTGGACTGGGGTTACAGTCCCTACCCGACTGCGTGGGTTTCCCCTCTTTGGGGGTTTTCCTCCCACGTCTAAAACTGCAATGTCTTCTTTGTCTTCTATACAAAAGTTGGTGTGTTTGTTTTTCTCTATAGGATGCTTTTTCGACTATGTATTTCAGATTCAGACTCAGATTCTGTGTTCTCATGTGTTAGTTCTTGTCCGAATTGACCACTTTGACAGTGGCTACGGCTGGATCATTGAACAATCGTATTCTTAAACGTTGTCGCTGAAGCCAGCAGCCATAGCCGCATAGCCGAAGTCACTTGAATCAGACACGGTCTTACACTGTGTAGTGAATATTTTGTCGACGTGCGCGCGCTGCTGCCGTGTTCCCCAATATCAAATTTGACTTCCATAATAACGGCAGACCATGGGAATGCATACAGTCGCCACATGTGACGTCACTGCCAGGGGTCACTTTGCAATTGGTATAGGAGCAACACAATATTAGTAAATAATTAGTTAGCAAAATGTTTGCCTTTAATAATCTCGATACCAAGACGATAAATATTCCCATGAGACGATGAGCGAGAAAATTGGCCCCCAAACCCCCCCAAACCCCCCCAAAAACCCCCCCCAAACAAACAAACAAACAAACAAACAAACAAACAAACAAACAGAAACTTTCTTATTTGGATTTGTATTAATAGTAAAATAAAGAATAAGAACCATTTTTTGGTATCTAAAACATTAATAACCTGAAATATCAAAATAAATACTAAAACTTCAAAATTGTGGTACCTAGTTTGATGTTCACTCTCTGGTTTGTTGTGTGGTGCTTTTATTCAGAACACGAGGATAGGAATGAATGTACTCTACCCCAAACTAAAGATCGACCCCCACCTTTCAAGATCTTTCTCTTCAAGTGTACTACCTATCTGAGTTATCTCATGCCAAAGCCAACGATGTCAAATCCCCTCGATAAGGCAACTGAATTGATGACTCCTGCGAAAACAATTTGTTCCACGTTGTCTTGGACTTTGGTATCAATCTCTTGGCAAACCACTTTCTGAAGCTGTAATTTGTAAAAGTTAGAGAGAGAAAGCTCCAGTTTGAAATTGTGTATGAGGGAGGCGTGATGCAAAGTACACAGTTGTTGATGCACAAGTGAGTTTACGTCTTATTACAATAACAGCGATGGGGAATACGCTAAAGACAGTTTTCCGGTCCAAGGATCATTTGACGTGATTTTTCGTTCTGTGTTTTACTTCTCTCTCTCAGGGGTGATGCTGTTTTATTATAAAAAGCTGCTCTGAAAGTTGTATTTCAGGTGAACGCTCTTTGAATGCGTTTATGTTATGAAGCTAAAGACTATAATTATAACCGTTAATTGCCTCCCTACATAATATGGCCTTTCTGGTGGGTAAGATACTACACTGGTCATATTGGATGTTTAAATTTTGTGTATTATGATTCCCACATAAATTCAAGAGTTGTAAAAATAACGGCTGAACAATTTCTGCGATGTGCCCCCGCTCTTCATATCAAAAGTTGATAATAAACAGACAGCGCAATCTCCATAGAATAAAATCAATGACTGAATGTTTTCTTCCATTGGGCTGTGTACAAATCATGCCTGCAGGAAATCCAAGCTCTGTGTGGCTCTTTTGTAAACATGTAACGTCACAGGTTCCAGGGTTCATTACGAACATTTACTTGCGTGCAGTGCTCATATGGATTCGTAGACAAATCCATAACTGTAAAAACAAATTATGGATGGAACATTTTACAGGCGTGTCTCGAAGACATTTTTTTTTCTTACCGACGGTCCTTGACTTGTCATTAACTCGTTACACATTAGACAATTTACCAAGTGTTTTGGATATGGTGGCCCTGAGCTGACATCGAACATAAATTACGTAAATATTCAATATTTGTACCCCAAATCATAAAAGTTAACGAAAATGTTTACGTGAATATTTGCGATTGGGGCACAAATCGTGACTATTGTTAGCGTAAATATTCGCAACTTGGCTGACATGTATATTTGCGATTTGGGGCACAAATTATTAATACGTATTTAGAGCGCCGGTACGTTAATCCGAAGGTCGTTGGTTCAAGTCCCGCTCCAGTCATTTTTTCTTTGCTCAAAACCAAATTATTTTAAAATGTACCCAGTCAGTTTCCCTTGTGGTTTATTACTTGATATTTATTATTAAAAAGTCGCATCCCCTTAAGGTGATCCCGTAGCTGCCGCTTCCCAGGTTGTATCGTAAACTTCGGTGTGGTCCCTGGCTACACGGCAGCTAACGGTTATATGGCTTCTGACTGGCACCCCTGAACAAAGATATTGACTAATAGGGAGACCGCCAACATAGGGCTGGATAGCTCAGTTGGTAGAGCGCCGGTACGTTAATCCGGATGTCGTTGGTTCAAGTCCCGCTCCAGTCAAACTGTCTTTGTTCAAACCCAAATAATAATTATTTACGTAGGCCTACATGTTTGCGTTTTGGTGCACAAATCGTGAACATTTACGTAACTATTTCACTAAACATAATGTTCGATTTCTTTTCGGGCCACCCTATTCGAAAGATTTGCAAAATTGTTGATCTGAAAAATAATCTTATTTTGATCACCTATAACATTTGTGTTTCCAAGTTAATTTACATTTGTAAGAAGATCTGATGAAAGTGACAAAACTGAACATTTGAGTATGTGATGGACATGGTGGTTGACTTTTTAAAAAATAAAATAACTCATTGATGTTATACAGTAAGTAGTAGGGCAGACATTCTACAATATGTAACGTGAAGTCAATTGTACCTTGGTAGTTACCAAATAATGTTCTCCTTATGGTTTAAGGAAACATTCTAGTGCGCAAGCGCAGTCACTGTTTGAGCTTTATGTTATTCCGTAAGTAGAGAGGCAAAACTTATCGAATCATTTCTACTGAAGTAGTTTCCATAATACTTAAATTAAAATAATTGTTATGTTGTTTTGGAGTCCTCCTGCGTTGTTCATCTGTCAGATCGTTTGTTTTTTGACGTTACCTCAAATTCCTTTCTTCTTTTCTCACATCTTGCTTTTTGCCTTTTTTTATTTGTAAAAGAATTAATTTTGAATGCCCCACTTTCAAATTGGCTCTCTTAAATTATTATTATTAATACTATTATGATTTTCCGGAAATGAACCCAAGGATGCCTCATTAGTGAACTTAATCACTGCACCTCACAAGCCTGAGGAAACCTGTAAACAAGGATGCTTGCTATGTGAACCAGAAACACTGGGGTTAACCCCTACTCTTCCACGATATGTGTTCTTGGTTCTTTTACGTGCACTACCAATCCTAGTACACGGGACCTACGGCTTAATGTCCCATCCGAGGGACAACAAAATTGTTATGTTAGATCGGTGTAACACAGAGGGTCTATGGTTGTCACTATTTTGTTCTGTATATATTGTGTAATTAGAAAGAAGAAAAAAACCACTATACTTTTGCTGACTAAAAATCCGCTCAATGTGTTTTTAATTAGACGCTGTCAGACGTAGCGCGGAACACTAAAAAAAACCAAAAAAACACCGGGGTCAGAATTGACTCCGGACCCGGAGTCCCGTGGGATCTAACCCATTTCTGTCTCAGGTTGACCCGTAAGCTGTTTGAAAATCAGATTTGAGTTCAGATTCTGCGTCTGTTTGACCAATTTCCGGGTCATTTAAAAAAAAAAAAAAAAAAAAAATTTTCCGGGTCTTATTGACCGCGAAATGGGGCAGGCCCTACGGGGTTCGGAGTCCGGGTCAATTCTGAACCGGGGTTGTTGTTGTTTTTAAAGAGTGTAGCAATTGGCTGCGTACTTTGGATCATGTTTCGGATAACTCATAACTATTTTGCAATGCCAGTTCCGATTCCCTCCATAAGCCGAAACGATACCCACATGTCCCGAATCCCCTCGGACACGCTCCCACTCTAAATTATTAACTAATTTATACAAAATCAAAAAAACAGAAACACCGCCAGCGGCCTCGTTATTCGAAATTTTAAACATTTATTCCGGCTGCTCTAAAATGCCACAGAAGTGTCAATTCGTATCCGAAACAAGGGTGCTTATAAACCCAGCCGTTGTGAAATGGGAAGGAGAGAAAGAAAAAAAGAAGAAAACAAACTGCAATTATTGATCCCGAGTCTTTGCATCGTTCGCTAAAACCTCTTCAACTGAAGGCGCTCCGTCTCCTCATCCAGCTTGTGAATAAACAGAACGGACTGAACCACAATCAGAATACAAAAACTAATCTTATTTTGAGTAGATTTTTCCTTTTGTTAAAAAAAAGGGGGCCTTGAAAAGAGCTGTGCCATCTGTTCGGGAATTGAGATAAATTAAAAATGGTTACAAAACGCAGATTCAGTTTGCCTCTTTTTGTTTGTAATAGTCTTCTTTTTCCGTCAAACCAAATTTGATTGTCGAATTTGATGAAAAGGCCGCTGCATTCTTGGCTATAAAAAAAAACTCCATTAATAATCATTGTATTCAAAACATAGTTCTAAAGAGGCCTGGGGCATAATATTTGTAAAGTATTCTGAAGTAGGCCTACATACAAGGCCCGGGGGCATTATTCAAAACGTGACTTGATATAAAATAAAAACGACGTAGCGGGTGGTTCCACGATTTTTCTGAAAAGGGTGTCCACCTCCTTACAATATATGGGGGAGGGGTGCTGCGGGGTAAATTCTTTGAATGACGTTTTTGGAGCAATTTCAGTCTTTTTGTTCGTAATATGTCAATTTCTTTTTCTCCTACTTGTTTTTGGTGCCTGGGGGAGAAGGGGGGGGGGGGGTTACACCGAGGTGAAAGGCAGATGCTGTTACCGTCTTTGTCTGGCTCCCTTACTGCAATGGTAATGGTGATGACTAAACATCATTACACAAAGGTGCCAGACCATTTTCCGTGTTCAGCCAATGTTATGTTTAGGACGGTCCCTAATTAAGCGACTTTGTCTACGGCTACGACCTCTGCAGTGGTCTGGTCTCAGCCACTGCCTAAACTGCAAATCAAACAAGGCCGTACTTTGATCTGAATTAGGGCGGGAAAACCAGTAACATGAAACTGTGTCTAAATCAGGCGACGTAAACAAGATTCACATTTCCCAAAATTACATATGAAATTCCAATTTTATTTACCGAAATAAAAGCCAAAGTCCAATGAATAAATAAATGAATACAGTTTCGATTAATAAAATCGTATAAGAACACTGCACTTTCTCTTTTCAAACCCACTTCACGTCACTCGTAATTGCTTACTTTCACCTGCATGGGCCGTCTTAATGCAATGCATGAATTGCTTTGGAACGAGATGCATTCGAACGAGATGTCAACTATTGTCACGTCGTCTGCGCTATGATTTGCAATTTGCACGAAGTCTTGTTAGATAATTGCCTTGGGCTTAGAATTGTCACAGCTTTGATAAATTATTTCAGCACGACTCGACAATTCTTTTTGTAGTTTTTGTTATCATGTTAACAATTCAGCTACGTGAATATTTATGGTATTTTTAGGAATTATTTCACTGCCGACCACAATTATAGAAATGAAACACAAAGGAGGTGATCTGATGTGGTGCCACCATTCCATCACGATGTGAAATTAATGGATGTTAATATTTTCATCGGGATAAAGAATTTAATTTGGTTTTACCTTTATATGAAATTACATAAAACATTATGCGTAATGCTTCAAACTTTGGTGTGCATTTCTATACTGTTATTTTATGTTTGTTTGATTTATTTCTTATTTATCCTGAGTGAAAAAACTCACTGATCTCCCATGAATCCAAGCTCACATAAAAACTACTAACACGCAATTAAAATATTAAGGAATACAAAAGTAACAAGAGAAAAGTCAGAGATGGTTCCATCTTTAATACTTTGAGATACCGTTTGCCAAATTAAAACAAAGCATAGCCTACAGCAAATGTTTTTATCAGACTTGGGATATTTTCAACTCTGGAGGTACACGTTGTTTCAGGAGCTATCCCTTCAGGTACGATATCCAGAGGTAGCATCTCGTGACGACGTCAGGCACCATTTCTTGGTAAAATTATTTAATGTGCTATTGCATTTTAAAAGTATCTTGGCCTGCCCTGTCTTTAGGTGGTCCTTTGAGGAGCGATCACTTGAAAGATCGTCTCTGGAGGTACTATGTTTCTTGGAGGTACCATCGTCCATTAAAGTGCCATGAGGTGCCATCCTCCGATTTTGATTGAAAAAAATTTAAACTGCGATTACATTTGCACAATCAAAAACAGTACACTGCGATGACAAGTTTATAAAGCCTTGGATGTTGTCTTCTTCTCTTGTGAGGTACCGTGTCTCCGGGTGCCATCCCCTGAATACAATCTAATGTGGTACTATTTCTTCGGGTGCTACTCCTTGAGCTCCTGAGGTACCACGTTTCGACGCCGTGCGGTACCATCATCCCCTGAGGTACCATCTATAGAGAAGGATTGTTTAAGGTTATACAATTTCGTGACGTTCCATTTCTTAAGATGTAATCGTTGTATAAGGGGGCGATCTGTTAAAGTATCATAATTCGTTGCGGTACCATCTTCTGAGGTATCATGTTTTGATGACGCGTGGTACCATCATCCCTTGAGGTACCATCTCTGGATTTAAAGCATTTTTATGAAACATTTCTTGACGTTCCATTTCTTTAGATGGATTTCTTGTAAGGGTCGATCATCCTTCTATGAGGTACCATCTTCTGGGGTACCATCTTCTGAGGCACCATCGTCCCACAAAATACCGTCCCGCAATAAGTGTTTCAGTTGTTTCAGTGCTTGTCTACTCAGAATTTCAGAAATTCCCCAAATAATTATGCGTCGGCCTGTTCGTGGACTGGCTCATCCGTGGTTGTAAACTTGATGGACTTTCAAACATGAGAAGACTGATGAGAGACCCTCTGCAGGGCCTTAGATGTTACCCCCCCCCCCCCTTCAAATTCGGTCCCTCATACTGCCGCTCGTCGCGGAGATTTACGGGACAGAATTTTGCGATCGTTGAAGGTGAGACGAGAAGGAAAAAAACGGATCCGGGGTGAATGCCCCATGGATGAGAATACAGAGTCCAATTATCCACTTTGGTCTGACGTAAAGTAAAGGGGTGGGGAATCCAGAAGGGGAATAAAAAATTTAGAAGTGGCAATCCTGCAAGCTTGGGGAAGAAAAAACTTACAATCTTGTTCAGTTACAAGGGACCATTAGCGAATTAGGCCTATGGTAAAAGTATCATCTTACGAAGCTAAACAAATCTGAAAATGTTCACCTCGTACAAAATGTAATTGCGCAACGGTACGCTGAAATCTAATACTAGTTTACCATATTCCAAAGTTTTGTTTTGTCCACGGGGATTTCCAAATCGAATGAAATTAAAAGGTGGAAAAGCGCATACATCATAAGCTTCTGTTTTCGGCTCCTTGAATCGTGAAGAGAACGTGTCCTTCACAGCTTCATACAGCGGCAGTCCGCAAGGTTTGTTCGCTATCTGATACTTAGCTGCGAAGAGTGCGCTGGCATTGAGATTCGGCACACAGGAAGGGTTACTGTTAAGTGTTGTAGTTGACCGGGGGGAAATAAACCTTGACGGTTTTAGTGTTACAAAAAAAACTAGACAGCGGGTGTCAGATTTCATCTACACGAGGGGCTTCATCTGAAGAAGAAAAAAAAAAACTGGGAAAAAAATAATAATAATAAAAACTTAAGAAATCTGCTTTACTACTACTAGAATGCGGGGATCATGGATTCAAATCTCACCCTAGTAGTCCCTCAGGTTTGTGGACAGTACTGAGTATACAGTGCGTTATACACAAATAACAATAACAATAATTCTTGCAAATTGATAAATCATACATATGTTTTGATATCAATATCATTTTGTATATTTAATTTAAACATTTTGTCATACACATTATAAAGTCATTGATAGAATTTGCTTTTATCAAAGCTCACTTGTTGTTCCAGCAGGCTTATACTAACCATTGAACTGTGCCTCAGTGCCTTAGAGCAAGTTGTTGATTTTGGCGCTCAATACATGATTTTTGATTGATTGATTGATTACTTGTTTTAGGTCATAAACTCATATTACTAGGTCAACGCTTATCAAAACTGTATTAAGTTTCAAGTATATTACCTCACCAATCGATTAATTTAAGTTTTCCATTGTCCAAAATGGTCAAACTATTTTGTTTGATTCGCATTTTTTGTTATGACTATATTTTCTCCCACGATGTGTACTTTGTAGTTATCCCAGTCATTTAGTATTGACACATGCCCAATATTTGTCAGTTTGATTTATCGAAGTAATAGCCTTAAAATGAACAGGCAATTGAGTATAAAAAATAATATCATCGATGAGTGTCGTGGCCTATGGATCTAGCGCACCTGTCGCAAGTTCTAGAATAGTCAAAGTGGGATCGGTTCCCAGCCATTGGCGATTTAAATTATTTGAATAAAGTCATTGTTACAAATCTGTATTGAATTGTTCTTTGGATGAAACGTAAAACTGGAGGTGTTGTGTTTTTTTGTATGTACTCAGAGCTGGATTTCACAAAGCATTAAGATTCATCTTCAACATGAGTTTTCCATAATTTACATCACACTTTCCTTAGCAATTCAGATTGATACACATCTTAAGATCAATCTTAGCTCTTTGTGAAATCAAACCCCGGACACTTAGCCCTATGGTAATGAGGAAGGTCTTGCCTCATTTGGTGCTCGATATGGGGGGTGCCCCCCATATCGACCCCTAGTGTGTCTTCATTGTGTGCTTGGAATATCAGGAATTCCGTATAGAGGATTTTAGGGGGTAATTTTTGTACAATAGTAAAACAGTGCGTTAAAGCATAGAAATGGGACCATGGAAAAAAGTATTGGAATACGGGGAGGGGGGTGGGGGTACCATCTGCCCCCATTTGGAGCATGGTATATTTAGCCCCGGTGTTTCTGGCATGGGATCTGGCAGCACTGTGCCCCACCTCACCCTGTATTCCGTTCAAGGTGTTGTATTACGGTTTGTTTTGTTGACTGATTAAATAAGAGCTTACATCAGGGATAGCCTGGGAATCAGACATTACCAATTACTCAATGATATTTTTGGATAGCCTGGTGCTTATGTTATGACTTAACGAATCACCTATCGGTCGATGACACTGTCCGCTGGGATTCAATCAAAGTTTATTTGTACCGCTGTCTTTGTTCCGTTTTTCAAAGGGTAGGAATTTAAACACATTTCTGTTTACTCCGTGCCCACACGACAGCATATAAGGTGTATTGCTGCATTTTTTTTAGAGTAAGTTAATTCCCGTCTTCTAGTTTTCGATATAAACACGTCTTTCAAGTCAGCAAAACCTTTCAAGTTTTTCAGTATGGTGGTCACGTTTTCGAATAACAGAATAACCGAATAATCGTTTACGCTTCATTGAGTAGGCCTATCTTTTGATCGTCTATTGACCCCCCTTTATTACACCAATGTTACACGCAGCTTCTACGGTATGCCACGCTGGCCATTTGGGGATTCAAATAGACCCCTTGCATACGACGTCACACTCTCAAAAAGCGCCCTCACTGAGGCCAAAAAGAAGGCAGATCATTAGACGATAGCTGTGGCCGTGTCCGAAACGGCGACTTCGGCTACAGCTACAGCTAGATCAGCGCGTCTGCCAGTGTTGAAGAATAGGCAGACGCGCGCGATCTAGCCGTAGCTGTAGCCGAAGTTGCCGTTTCGGACACGGCCTATTTTTAGTGCGTAAAAATGTGCGCGTGACCTCAGCGTACCAGCAGCCTTGCACGTTACGCAAGTTGCGGGTACATGTATAAATTTATTGTTTTCTATGTGAGGACTTTCCTTTGTCCCTCTAACTTAACGCTCTCCATAGACTTAGCGCTTGAAAAAAACGTGAGGACACAAAAATACAAAGGATTCCAATGTGAGGACAGCATTGTCCCTTTTGTATTCCTTTGTTCTACTGTCCCCACTCTTATGGTATTACCATTACATAATTAACGGTAAGCGTGTAAACGCCGCGTCGCCTATAATGTGCAGTACACTATATAGCACACGGAGACGTTGACTTTCAAAATGGAGGAACCAATATTATTGTGATGATGACGTCAGGTGAATTTGGTCCATGTAAACACTTAATTTGATTTCATTAGGAACTCTGTGCTTGGTTATAATTATCTCACACATGACGTCATATCTACAGTAATTAGTTCACATCAAAGTTAGGGGAAAACAGAGTTTCCAGGTTTGCAAAATCGTTTTGATCTTCTCAATATTATTATTACCATTTATGTCGACATCTTACGTTTGTGCTGTCATCATGAAATTATCTCAGGGTCTCAACACGCTGAAGGGCAATTCCAGAGCTCGGTAGATTTGTGTGTTTTAAGATGATGTTCAAAAACCAGTAGGGCCTAATGAAAAGAAAAGAAAATCCACACAATTCACAAAGAAAAAAAAGAAAGAAAAAAACCAGAAGTCGAATACAGCGCATGCGTCAGCCCTCACGGCCACTGTGTTTTAATTGTATACTATACAACCCAAATCTAATTAACACAAAATCCAATCCCGTACGTATTCAAAATCTCGTATAGCCGCGTGCTCTATGAAAATGGAAATAATTTCTCAAACAACTTCTTTACCTCGGCCGGGGTGGGGGAGGCAAGAGAAACTGTTCTCTGTCTTGTTTCAATATATGAAGAAAAACCTACATAATTGATGAGCTTGTGCACAGCTGTGGGACTATGAGCCGACGAGGAGCTGAAATTACCCCGGGGGAAGCCTTTCATAATGGCTAGACCATTATTATTTTTTTATGGAGTATTATTCAGTCGTCTCACCCGCTTTTGTTTTCTTGGTGGCTGTCATTCGTTGAGGTTTGTTATTGATATTGTTATTTGAGATGTAGTATCGTTTTCCTTTACTATATATACTTCGATATTTGTTTCACAAGCTGAAGATAATATTGGCGCTGGACAAATTTTTCTTAGAGATAGGGTGATATATAGACTGGTTTGAGTCCACATTATGCTGATTACAGGTCAAATTGTCCATAAAGGTACAGTAAAAGTCACCTGTAAAAGTTTCAGCTGAATGCAGTGTCTATTGTTGAGAAAACAGCACCAAAAAACTGTCACGTTTTTTTCATCAAGAACGTCGAATTTATCCACGTTTGGCGAGGTGACAGGGTACCAACCGCATCTCCGGCTGCGGCATTCACAGACGGACACCACGGATATTTGAATCTCAAAAACTTGCCACGAGGCTCGATAGAAAATAGCCTCCAAAATGATGTCTCCCCCACGTCCTTCCCCAAGATTAACAAAGTTTGGCTAGGCCACTGAATATACCAGTATTAATACTTGATGGTGCTGCGAAAGAGGCCCTTCGTTTTGTTGATTAGCTCAACTTGAAGGTTATAAGACATGACTGAAAATATTACAAATTAATAAATTAACAACTAATAATAAATTGAAATGAATTAGCTTGATTTAAAGTTAGACGAGACCAGTGCATCGGTTCTTCAAAATCTTTGCTGCTCAGAAGAGATGGAAAAGTTGTAGGGCATTTGGAAGAAATGGAAAAGGAACAATCGATCTATGATCTAAATATCACATGTCACGACTTCTATTTATGGATTCTTCGTTCAGATGAATAACCATAGGACCGTGGCTTTTTGTTTTTGTAAAATGTAGAGTCACGAACTCTCCAGATTTTGTTTTTGCTGAGACGGACAGTCCATTACGGGGTTGTTTTGAGAGAAAAAAAAAATCGCCAGATTTGTGTAAACTTTTCTTTTTTTTTCTTCAGGAAGACCGCTCGAAGTTTGTGAAGAGTGTGCCTTTTTGATGATGCTTCAAAGAGGTTTTTATGAGGTAATTGGAAGGAGTGCGTACGCGAAACTTGCTTTGGCGTCAATCGAGGACCTCCTAATGTTCCTATATTTTCGTAAACGTTTCATTTTGTCAGGAAGACCTTTCGAAGTTTGTAAACCCTTTTCATGAAACTGCCAAAGCTTCAACAGAGTTATGACGTAACTGAAAGAGAATATGCGCACAAAACCTGTTTTTGCATCAACCGAGGACTTCCTCTGTTGTGTTGTGAAAGGCTGTTTTTCGGCTTAAATGGAGACAAACAAGTGCGAAAAAAAATGTCGTGTACAGGTCCATTGGTGCTTGATGACAAAACCTAAATTGACTTGGGCATTGGAGGAAAATAAATATCGCCATGCATGGCAGGGTTTCGGATACAAATCCGAAAAAGGAGAAGAAAACAAAAGGCCATTTTTGGTTGATGATCTGTGTTTGCAACAGCTTGTTTTATTTCATACACCACATTTTACATACAGAGTACTGGAAGCTTTAAGACTGCAGAAGATGAAGACCATTTTGGTTGGTTAACAACAGCTTGTCTTGTTTCCTACTTGATACTATAAGCTCTAAGATTTCAAAAACACAAGTCGTTCATATTACAATTTTGTCCAGTCTTAATACATTCAGTCCTTGTATATTATACCTTTAATACAGAAGTGATTTTTCACCAATGGGATACACACACACACATACATACACACGGAGATGCATATCCATAGGCACCAATTAATTAGAGAGACCGGACAGGTCTAGAGAAGTGAAAGGCGGCGAGCACGCTGGTTGGTGCAATCAATGCTAACTCTCCACTCTCTTCAGCTAGACAATCAATGACATGAATATGCAGGCCTTGGAAATCTCAAGAAACGAAGACCATATGGAACTTTGTGATGAGACTCACTTCTTTGCTATAGAGTTCCCAAGGGGGAACCAATGGGGATGATAATATTGACTGCTCCCGACCGGGTATTACCTCGGGAGTTGTCTTTTTAAACTATAACACGAGTGAAGGCAGTGAACATTTGTTTTTATAATATCCCATACGATACACTGAAAGAGACGTCTAGGTACCAGTAAGCTGCCGTTGCTGTATGGTACAATGGTTGCGGGTATTTCGCTATACCGTATCCATTATGGGGGTAAAGGGTATTCCCCTAACATCTTTTAACACACAATTTTCCTCTTAAAGTTATGCCCCCTAAAACCCTTCAAAAAATTTCTGAGATTCCAATCACACAATGAAGACATGGGGGAACATCTAGCCCTGGTAGGACGTCATCAGTGTATGTTGCACTTCGCAATGTATGCAACGGAGGAGTCCAACCTGGGCTAGGGGTACACCGTGCCCCATGTCGAGCACCAAATGATTTCGTCGAGTTCGAGCGGTTTTCTAATAAATATAAGATACGCTCTAAACTAATCAAAACGCATAATGGAAGTCGGGGCTGTTATAAAATGAAAATGTTGAATGTATGGTAAACATGGATCTCATAGCAGTTAACTTGGAGTATCGAGAACTAAAGCCCGAAACCACGGCTTTTGGGCTTGTGCGCATGTCTTCCATATAACCGAAGGAGTCTCAGCCCAAGCCCGAGCCATGTTTTCGAAAAGGCCCCTAGTTCTGTCCTACCTTGCATATGACGTCACAAGACCCAAACAGCGCCCTCACTGAGGTAAATGAAGACTTGTCATTGGCTGAGAGTTGGACGTAGTTCACGCGTAAACGTCGCCATCATTGATCTCTCTTGTATAATAATAGAGATCAATGGTTGACATTGTATGACCTCATCAGCAATGGCGGCCAATGCCAATGGGGTGTATACGTTTCATAACATTGAAACCTGGGCCCAATATCATGGCTTTGCTTACCGCCGAATTTGCGCTTACGGTCAACATTCTCTGCTTATTTTGCAAGCACCGAATTTCTGCGCTAGCTGTGTAAGCAAAGAATGCCTAGTTAACGCGGAGTGCGCATGCGCACAATTTTAAAATTCCCTGCTAACCCATGAAATACGCATGACGTGATTCCCTGCTTCCGTAAGCGCCGATTATTTGCCCATGGTAAGCTGAGCTATGAAATTGGGCCCTGTTCACTTCGAATTGATTGACTTCGGCTATGGCAATGGCGGCCGATATAAAGTTGAAGGATTTGGCTTTATCGATCTAGACATAACCACTGTCGAAGCCATCAGTTCGGACACGGCCTTAGTTAGGTCCGTGATAATGGGAAAAGTACGAGGATACACTCAGCCTAACTACATGATTTCCGGATGGATTCATTGCCACAACTTCAATTACCAATTTTGATTCTTGTTTTGGGGAAATTGTGTTGGCAAACTGGATCTTTTCAGGACCAGCACTGCTCAAGATACACGCCACACAGTCATAGAGAAATGTTTGTACAGTTATACATTTTCTGTTTCATATGAAATGAGATAAAAGTATTGAGTATTTCGTACTGTAAACAAACTGGCACTTTTTATAAGCTCTGTATAATAACACACGATCAAGAAACTGCTAGTCTTCCACCCCGTTTCCAAAAAAATAAATGTGCGCCCATTTTGACGTTTATCTTTAAAATATTACATGTAAATTAAAACGAGTCTAATCATTTTAGTCTTCACATTAAAAAGCAATGATTTGTAACCCCTTTACTAAACAATAATTTGTTATAACAATCTCCGTGAAATAGGCAGTGAGTCAGAGCTATCGTGCCGGACGGCAGGAGGAAATTAAATCACGCGGGGAGAATGATAATCGTGTTGAAGCGGACTGTTTAGACCTCTGACGGCAGAAGTATGGCCTGTTTTTGAAATAAACAAGATTGGCATTGAAGTGGGGTTATTAAGGAAACGGTGTTCCTAACACGATCTCACGGTTGATTGGAGATTTCACTTTCTGTGCCCCCCCCCCATCAGAAGATATAGTCCTAGATTTGTCGACTTGTGAAAACGATGATTTTGTATTGACAATGCTGAGCGAACTACCTTGAACGTCGGCAACAACAGCTTTGACGTTTGTTAGAGAAGCGTGAAGTGATAAAATCTTACACGAGGTTTTATTTGTTCTCTCGATTTCGCATGAAAACGTCCTTCTCTGTCGAAACAGAGGTTTTTATCCAGAATAAATCTACTAAAAGCTGATAGCTTTGCGCATGAACGGCCTTCATGCATTTCGCAGCAGGATAAAATGAACGACGCGTCTGCTTCTAAACGGGAAGGCTTCATTCGTCCACCATTCATTTTTTGTATATTTATTAAAACACAAACTAGCAGCACACCGATGAATTATGTGGCTTTACAACATAAGAAAAAACATTTTAAAAGTTTCATAAGTAATAGCTTAATTATTCACAACATTGAGAAGAGAGTAATTATCATGTAAAATTTGTTATAAGTTGTCTAAGGTCAGACATGCCGAAACCTATTTGTAAAAAATCATTTTGAGAGTATAGAGACGGGTTGTAAGTTGCCTTTTCACGGCTCCCGCAACGAAAGTAACGCCGCAAGACGAGACCTCCAGCTGTTAAAAGAATTTAGCGCGCAAACTGGTTTTCGACTCGTATTTGGTGACATTTTTCGTGTATGGTCAATATCTGTACAGACTAAACCATTGGCATTGCTATATGGATGTCACTTTGAAATGTGACAATTAAATTTAAGCATATCGCAAGTCGTCATTGACCCACATTTTGTGCCACATCTCTTCCTTTCAGAAATCTGGGTCAGCCGGCCCAACCCCCTTTTCATATTCATTTGATTCTATTTCATCAATACTCCCGTCTTATGAACAACGGTGAATAGGAGAGACAATAAAACGTGTGTGGGTTGTAACAAAAATACTGGAACAGCAGCGCATGAAACGGTCGTGATTATCTCATAACCGTACGGCTCGATGCAATAGACGCAAGCATGAACCATGAAGTGTGCATTATCGTTCCAAGGAGTCCGGGACGTCATCTAAAACGTGTACGACTGTTGCATATACTCGTACCTAGATTTGATTGAACTTTTGTGTGTGTGTGTGTGTGTGTGTGAGTTCATTGCAAGACAGGAGATGACCGGTAAGTTTTGGGGACGAGGGTAGTAATACCGCAGGGATCTTGGGCGGGATATGATCCGAAACCTTCGAATACCGCGGGGGTAACTTCTCGGGTTGTTTAGCCGTGTTGGACGGGGCGTGTGGAGCCGGTGAGCACTGGAACGGGTCGGTCAATATGAACAGTGTTGGGTTCTGATTGCGCTTGGGGATTTCATTCCACTGGCCCTGCGTTTCAGCAAGTCTAAATAAAGATGGTTTATATTCAGCTGCACGCCCCTACTGCGTCTCTACCAATTCATAACCCAATTTAAAAATAAATCGCACATAAGAATAATCTCATTTTTACTCAAGAAACTGTAATCAGGGCCATCTGCATTTATTTCCGTCTAGTATCCTGTCTACGTAATATCACTTAATGGTACAACAAACCAGATTGTCTTTCTTAATACCTGTTTACATTTTGATAAAAAATTAATGAAGAAGGAGATGACAATGAATGCGTGTAGACAGCGACCGTCTTCATCTTCGTCCATTTCTGTCAAGTTCCCTAAATACGCTAACTTTCATGACAGCGCTTGCTTTGAAACACACCAGTGGATCCAGACTATTTCTTGTTCTATGGTCACCGAGTTTGGATGCATTTCAATTGTAGAAAATGCAGCATAGACATTCTCATTAAAGATTTAGGTTGCCATCTTCTGGCTCACTGCGTATCCTTCTTGAATTCCCCACGAATCGATCACCGAATGCAGACATAAACTTGTATAATATCCACTCTATATGAAGAACAAGAAGAAGAAGAAGAAAGAAGAAACACAAAATGCTACTCTGTTTCGACAATCTGTCAGTAAACTGTCACCGGATGCCGAGAGCGCGGAAGTTGTCTGTGGGGAACCGGAGAACGTCTGCAACACTTCTGAAGAACCCATCAGTAATTCCCCCGGTTCTACCCGAGGTGCCCGGCGGTAGTTCAAGATATGAACCAGCCGTGATTTGTGTTTACTGATTTGCTTGTTCTGCTGAAAGTCCTATCATGATGTTAGTATACTAAAAGAAGTGGGCGTGGCCGTTCATTTTTAAAGATAGTCGGTAATCATAAAGAGAAAGTGAAATTGTTTATACAATGTAGTGCGTAACACTATCCGTGAATTGTTTAGCATGTACAAAACACAGCATCGTGCGTCACCTTTATACGGAGCTCTGCCAATCGACTTCTCACGATATGGGGCATGGTGTACCCTCCACTGTGTCTTCATTGCTTTCTTGGAATCTCAGGAATTCCTTAGATGTATCTGGGGGGGGGGGTTTTACTTCTGTCTGTACAAGAGGAAAATAGTGTGTTAAAGTATGGGAACATTGGGGGGGGGGGCTGTATGTGGGGGTAGATGTACCCTCTATCGGGCACAGTATAACTTGTCACCTTGAAATGTTATAGGAATGTACCTCTAGAGATCCCTACCTTTGTAAATGACAGTTAACAAATGTTTTAAGGAATGTGAATCTAATTAAAAGGGAAGAACATTTTTGTAGGATAATTATGGAGCACACTTTTACTGTACTTTACTGTGATGGTAAAACCCAGCTCTATAATGCTGACTACAATCATAGTTGTAGTCAGCAAAGTATGTTAACTAGCGTCTAGAAATTAGCTCCTATGATCTCGAGGCCAAGATAGAAGCTAATTATTACTATAGACGCTAATTATCTAATGATACTCGTTTATGCTAATTAACATTCTATAACTGTCAAACATTGAACAAGCTAATGGAATATGCTAATTGAATATGCTAACTATCCTACAACTGTCAAACATTGAACAAGCGAATTGAATATGCTAATTTACCTATGTTAATTATCTTATAACTGCCAAACAAAGAACAAGCTAATTGAATATGCTAATTTACCTATAGTCTAATTAGGCCTTACTGGCAAACATTTACGCAAGCTAATCAATTTTACCTTTGCTTATCACCACGCGCACATAATTATACTGTCAAGGACAAGACAAGTTCAAAGACTGGGTAATTTCTTGCATTCAGACGTAGTCGAGAATTGGGAAACTCGCGGTGACAACAAAGGTGCACAAATGTTTGAATAAACACGAGGCTTGCACAGTCTACTCAAATTATGCTAATTTACCAGTTATGCTAAATTATAAATTATGCTAATCACGCTAATTGACCAATGACCATGAAACAACAAAGCGAGGAGCAAACTAATTGTGACGTTAATTAACCGTTGTTGTCATTCATCAAAACTGCTATGGGCTAATAATCAAAATGTTGCTGTTTATGCGAATGTGTCAAGCCAATAATCACAATATCCCTCAGCACGGAGCATATTGTGATGTTAATTTCATATGCTAATTACCAACGTGCACATTTCTTCGCCGAGAAGATAACAGATCCAACCGTATAGCGAAATGGCAGGGGATAGCGCGGGAAACATCAGCTAAAATATTCTCTCAATTTGTTATTTATCCATCGCAGCGGGAATACATGGAAATGTGGGTTAGTTATAGAGGCTGTCCTCCCGCTATCCCCCGTGGACCACCAACCCTGGTCCCGTAGTGTGCTCCGAGGTTTTTAAAACAAAGAAAACGGTTGTAAACATTATTCTCAGACGGTTGCCCAAAATAGAGTGGTTGCATGCCCATGCCATTTGCCCCGGTAGGCAAGTCATGCTGAACATAGCATACGTATAAACCGTGACAGCAAACTAGACAGTGAAGCATTTCTTTGGATGAAATGAAATGTTACACACGGACTGGAATCATCAACTTATCTCGTTTAGTTTTTGGTGTTTTTTTTGCGTCTGCAGATGGCAAAAACATGATGTGTTTGTCGTTTTTACCATTCATGGCTTTTGCAGTATTAATTTTGCTTAATTTAATAGTTAAGCACTTTTTAATTGCATAAGTGTTCAACAATATTTAATTATTATTGCGTTTTTTTAATTAATTATTTATTTATTTACCGTTTTATATTTGTTTAACACCCGTGGTCCCTGCATTGTGTTGTTTTGCTTTTTTTATTAATATTTTTTTCTCTCTTCAGTTTTTCAGCTCTGCTTGTAATCATTAAAAAATTAAATCAAATGTTATTGCAGTATAAAGTAATTATTGTTTTTTAATCTCTTATTTAATCACAACATAAAATCAATCATGATGCAATTAATTTTCAACTTTAATATATCAATATAAACCATAGCCTTGTCCAAGGCTCTTTACGCAAGCACCCCGCTTTGAATTCACCAGGTAGCATAACAATACTGGCACGGTACTGCAGTACTTGATATACAGTATACCGTGGGGTCGAAGCATGGTTTTTCAACCTCGTACCAAAAAACGAAGCCGAAACAGAGCCTTGTTCCCACTGTAAAAAGGTCAGATTGTGGGCGGAGTTGCTTTATGCTAATATTTCCTGAAGGTATGCTCATTAGTTAATGTATAGTGACAAGGTGAATACTACATATGTTAAAAATGCCAATCATCATAACGAGAGTTTATGATTGGACGATTATCCGCCCAGTACAGGAAATTAATATTCAATATCCGATTCCAGCCCACGTAATTAGCGCTGGAATCCCTGCGCAATGATAAAGAAAAACATAAGCTGCCGTTTACAGTGGGAACAAGGCTCTGTTTCGGCCTCGTTATTGGTACGAGGTTGAAAAACCATGCTTCGACCCCACGGTATACTGTATATCAAGTACTGCAGTACCGTGCCTGTATTGTTATGCTACCTGGTGAATTCAAAGCGGGGTGCTTGCGTAAAGAGCCTTGGACAAAGCTATATAAACCATCGTGTGTTAATGTTTTTTTGATTGGAAACAGTCTGGCCGACAGCGGCGCAATCGCGCTTTCGATATACGTCATCATGAAGAAGGGAAAATCAAATACACAAAAACACCTGGTCGAGGTCACACGTCCCATTGTTTTTCATTGTCATGCTAATTTTCTCATTTATTCAACAAAAAATAACCGTAGATTGTTATTTTTGGCGACCTGATGGGGGACTGTTACTGCACATTTTTTATTATTTGGAAGCATGTCCCGGTATAATGAGTATCGGGGAAAGTTATTTCAGGTGAAGTGGAGAATGGTTTGAAACTGTTTACTGTGACAACACTGACCGGGGATTACGACGGGAAACAAAAGCAAGTCATTTTGTAAATAAAACACACAAACGCTATTATTATAGCCTGGTTCATACTGCACTTCACACTGTCACGCGAATTGAGAAAGGCGAGGAATTTTTCTTTCGCTACGATAAATTGGAAAGCAGCGTGCATTTAAAGGTTGCGTCAGGAAGATTCTCTTCGCATTATTTTTTTCTTTTTTGTGGGGAAAAGTGAATGAAGGGGAGATGGGAGGTGGAAGGTGGGAAAGGGGTTATGATGGAGGGGGGGGGCAGAAAGGGTGGTATTTCAAAGGATAGTTACCATTTGTTATACTTTTCACAGTTTTCCACAACCTCAAAAGTGAATAGCACTGTTACCCGCAAGCCTTTAAAGATACCTGTAAATGCCACTATAGCTATTTTCGGGTGCTAAACTTTAGTCGTTTTGCCGTTTAAATCACGCATGCGTGGTCTCTGTTTCACTCGAACTTGTTCAATCGATTGATTCGTCAAAATGTGGCAACAACAAGGCGACGACGTATCGAACGGGGAAAATTTGGGGGGGCCGTTAACAAATCTACGTGCATTGTGAAATAATATTTGATATCTTAATAATTGACATAATCATTTCATTGGCAAAAACCTACCATAGTTCAACCTACATTTTGTGTGATTTGCAAAAGTTTACTCAACTTTCTCCGTCACGTAACCCATGGAGGCCTCCGTGAGTAACCTATCCGCCATTTCGACAAAATGACGTAACTTCGTTAGTTGACCTGAGAAACAAGTGCCCCGGGGCTAGGTTGATCCAGTTGGACTAGCTAGTTCAACCTTGCAGCGTTGGAGTGACATCTAGATCTAGTCAGTCAGATCTAAGTCTAGTCAGTCACCCGAACTTACTCAATTATGTTGATGAGGAACAATCGAACACGGTACATTTTTATTTTATTTTTTTGCCCCGCTGAAGAAAATTATTCCCAACAGGTTGCAGTTATCATGGGATTGGATTGAAGACGTGACGGCATTTATAGAGAAACGATTATGGTTTTCTCATTCGTCAGTGGTTCGGTATAGGAAGATTCGTCCGCATCACTCAATTACTATCAACCAAATGGCAAGGTTGAAGATATGACCAACTACTGTTCGTGAAATCTACATTACTTTTCTATATACCTTTCTGGTAATTCAACCAATGCAATGCATCAGCGAAAGAGACTTGCACTGCAACTCGTAGTCCTAAAAATACCTATACATAATAGTCAGTTAAAGATGTGAAGAAAAAAAACCCACATAAATATGTGGAGTGAAATTTATAATTCAATTAAATTCAAACTCACTTCCATACTGTACTTTATTTCCGTACTTCATGAAAATTTCAAATCAATACATAACCCAAACAAAATGAATTACAGAAGTAACCACAAATGCAATTTACAAGGCAGACAATTAAATAAGTATGGATGCATGATCTAGAAGGCTGGGCTTGTGGTGAGATGCCCAATGGACAGACAAAGAGAACATAAACAGAAACAAGAACTGACGTCATTGTGGATGAGACTGGTGGGGTGATCTCTTTGTTTTAGATCATCCCCACTTTTATTGAAATCCATCCCACTTCGCAAATGTAGCTGGGACGGATTTGTTTCTCCACATCGCGGGTCTCGTGTGGGAGCGTACGGACAGACGGGTTGAACAGAGACTGAAATTTGGATTGGAATCGGTGGTCCCCAAAGCTGTAGCGAGGAGAGATGATCCGAGATGATCCAGAGACTGCCGGACTTGCAATCACAAGGTTGTGGGTTCTAATCCTACCAAGCTAACCACTGATTTCACAATGACAAGAATAAGTACTGTCGTCTAGTTACTGAATCACAATTTATTAACTTGTGCAATTCAGAATCAAAGACGACCAATGTTTGTATGTGAGAGACTGGCTGTTGCCAGCTTGGCGCATGTATACCCTGGTGGGAGCTTTGCCGAGTTCCCTTGTTGGGAAGATCGTCTAAGCAAACGCTGCTAATGTTCGTGACGGTGCAACATGCAAATTAATCATTCATGAGGAGGAGTAACGGGGGCGTGGTCTGACCCATTTACGAGTGAATTGTAGGTCATGACTTAAGGGTAGAGTACGTTTGTTTTGTAATCATCCAGAAAGACAAATCAATTGACGATTGTGAACACAAACGCTTGCTTACGGTGTAGATTTAAAGGTACCGAATCACAGTGACATCATTTGTTTTGTTGGGAGTTTTTGTCAGTCTCTAAACAGATTTCCAGCAAAAATGTATTAAATTTTGATTTTATTATTGTCTTTCCAGCAGAAGAAATAACTCATAATATGACAATTAGAACAGTCATAAAAATACATCAAACCCTGTACTTTTATCCATATTTCTGCCTCAAATTTGAGCAATAACTGCTTGAAGTTTCCGCTGCTTATTTTTCAAGGTTTATGTCCTGAAATGTTTTGGCAGTTTGATCAGTGACTTTCAAGGGGAAGTGTAGACCTTATGCGCATGATGTCACTTGAGTAGGGCGCCCTCGCATGGAGGTCAAAAGAATGTTGCTCATTGGCCCATCCTGAGCGCCGCATCTTAGCGTGCGTTTTCCATTGCTTCGTCGTCGTTTTACCTCTAAGATGACGGGGTGACGACTTCAATACATACTATTGATTTTGTATTTTATTTTTTTATTTTTTTTTTTGGGGGGGAAGTAATTTTTTTATCATCGTACAATTTTCTATAAATGCCATATGAAAACATGTTAAAAATGTCATTGAACTTGGTGGTCACGGTTTACAAAAAAACCCCAATTATAATAAAAGATTAAAAGTTGTATGGGTTTTTCAAGAAAAATTGCACTTTTACATCCGGCTTTCTACTGAGTGAAGCAACCGTACTGTGTTTTGTGTGGTCTTCAAAAAACTAATTTCTTGTAATTGACGGTAGTTCAGACAGACGGAATATTACGTTAGGTACCGGTAGGTGATAGTTTTGTGGACTTAAACGTATGGGATTTGGCACGCAGTCAGGGTTTGTCTCGAGAGAGATAGTTGGCTAAAGGGCCATCGCAGATTTGCCCTTAAGCAAGTAATTTTCAAAATGTAAAAAATGGCTGCCATTGCTTGTTGTTCTACCTATTTATTTTCTTTTCAGAGGACAAAATCTACGATTGACCTTTAGCCGAATATCTTTCTCGTGACACACTCTGAGTGTGTGCCAAACTCATGCTTACGCCATCAAGGGCACAGCATCCTCAAAAGATTTCCCCTATTCTGTATCACAGAAGGAGTATTGTTGGTACTATGAGCTTGATAGTGAGCTTTCATATTGAAATTCATGGTGTTCCTTATCTCGATAATTGATAATGCTGTAATCCGTCTTTACACCAAATGTCGTCATACACCACTTTATAGCACCTATCTGATCATCGACCCCAATTTGATCACTCCATGTTTCCCCTCTGGGGACGGGCTCGGTCAAGCGTCTTTACTCTGACCAATCAGAAAGCGTCCTCTACCCTCTCAATAAAGTGCCACAACCCTCTTCATAAAAAAACACATCTTATTTAGATCTAAGAAGTGCATCTGGGGAGTTATCTCTTGGGTTTTTGAGATCAAGATGAGATGGGATGAGAAAGAGTGAGTAAAATCTTGATGGTTTTGCCGTCAACAAGTCTAAGTGCGAATCAAGCGAGCTGTAAAGTGTAAAAGCCAGACATGAAATGGCTAATCCTCGGCGAAAACACACACACTCTCCTTCCCACGTCCTCTGAGGTGATGTCATAAGTGCCACTCGTTCTCATGTACACGGGTTATTGATATAGGCCCTCATCACGAATCGAGTTAACCGTGGATACGGTTTCAGCGGGGGTCGAGGGGGCTCTGGATAAATAGGGAGGAAATTGAAGTACATGATGGGCAGACAAAACTGTCCAAGCCGTCCCACTTTAGATACTTAAATCAATCATAAACTAATCATCGATGCCGAGGGATACAAAGAACCTTCGGCTGTAATGGGAGACATTCAGAGTGCAAATAGATCATGCTTGCATTGGATGTGCAATTAAACATTGCACACCTATCATTTACGCCCTCCTCTGAGCTTCGCCTTTAGATTATAGACATTCTATGAGGAAGCTGACCTCGCACGGTACTTTGAAACCGAGACTAGCAACTCGATTCAGACGTAATGTAGCCTACCGTCAAGGCGTTATTTGTGTTTTTGTCCGTTGCACGCCAAACGAAACCCGAATCGCAGCGCTTGTGTTCAGAATAATCGTCTACGGCTTCTTGAGTCAAGACTAGAAATAATACATAGTCAAAGTACTGTAGATTTTGCACGTAAAATATGATCCTATATTCACATTTGATAATTTAATGTCGTCTGATCGTCGAGACTTATGTGCTGTTGTTATCGCTTTCTGGTATCGATTCCAAATGCTAACAATCTGATACTCGGTAAGTTGAACCGAAGGTTATTTCCTTCAGTGCACGAGACTTATGAAAACAAATCTCATCTTGTATCGATTCCAATCTTACATTTCTGCTATTCGATACTGTACCTTACTAATCGGTAAATCTTCTTCGCATCTCAATGTTAGTATCTCTCGCTTTCGATTGACACCTAATAAGTAATAAGTAAACATGTTGTAGTTTTGTCTACATCTAAACTTCTATCCAAATAGCTGAGTAAGGAAATCAACATAAACGTTGCTGTCTCGTCGTTTCACCCGAGATTTAAAAAGCAGACAGTACAGTATTGTTAGATACATTTTTTTTAAAGCTCAATCTGAAAGCTCCCTCTTATATTTACCAATATTCAAGCTTGTTATTTCCGTCTGAAAATTGTCATAACTGTCCTAGTCGAGAAAAATAGAATTTCAAGAATTCCGTGATCAGTCAAACTCCGTCGACCGCAACAAACAGCACGCCACATCAGACTCTACCATGCCCAATGATCATGACGGGATTGTTTTTTAGCATTTCATCGACTGAAATTTTCTTGACAAGTATCTTTTCGTCTCCCAGTGGAAACCCTTGACGACGGGGTGTGAGAAAGTCAATACCCGTTTTTTAAAACTCGCATGAAGGTTTTCTATGAAAACAGCAGACACTTATCAACACTATTATTATAGGGGAAAGTACATTCACTAAAAATGTGTCCCGACCCAGGCTTGGTCCACGGAAACATCTGCCCACTAGAGTGGATACTCCATCAGTGTGTGTGTGTGTGTGTTCCCTCAGGATGGGGTCATGGCTTCAGCTGACTCTGTATAACATACTCAGTGTCCAGCCAATCGTAGACGCCTAATTGTGATACATAGGTTGGAGCACTGATCTCTATTATTCTGACAGTATAATAGAGATCAGTGGGTTGGAGAGCTATGGCAGGTTGCCATAGCTTATTCTGATTGCGGCAATCTAAACAAATCTACGGTGGCTGATTTCCTCCAACAACAAAACACTTTTTCTGTAAGGCGTTATAACGCCCTAATACGGCGTTATAACGCCCTAATACGGTGTTATAACGCCCTAATACGGCGTTATAACGCCCTTATTTACAGCGTTAAAATGCCCTAATTTACGGCGTTAAAATGCCCTACTTTACGGCGTTATAACGCCGTATTTTAGGGCGTTTGTAAATTAGGGCGTTATAACGCCGTAAATTAGGGCGTTATAACGCTGTAAATAAGGGGGTTATAACGCCGTAAATTAGGGCGTTATAACGCCGTTTTAGGGCGTTATAACGCCGTTTTAGGGCGTTATAACGCCGTTTTAGGGCGTTATAACGCCGTAAATTAGGGCGTAAAAACGCCGTAAAATTAGGGCGTTATAACGCCGTAATAGAGCGTTATAACGCCCTATACAAAAGTGCTTTGTTGTTGGCGGATATCAGCCACCGTACAAATCTAACACGTGCACACAACCATCGATTGTTTTTCTCACCACGTGATTCTTCCAGCGTATGCATTGAAAAAAAGACAGAGAAAAAAAAGAAACAGAGTATGAGAGCTGCATAAGTCTTCCAAAAAACAGTACAACACTTTTCCTTTAAATCTTGCCTACTAATCTCTCAGAACAAAAAAAATGCTCGTTTATATCTTGACGTTCTCTTACCATTTCAGTAGTCTGAAGTTTGATTTATTATTCATTGATTTATTTTATTTTCAATCTTCAAACATTTTGACCAGGAAAAGTCCAGGAAAGTACACAAGTTAAAAAAAAAACTTTCATCAAAAAGATTTGTCTTTCACAAGCCCCTTGCCAAATATGCAAACTGTACTTTTTTCTGACAAGTATCTTCGTCTCCTCAGTGGACACCCTTGACCGTGAGTAAGAAAGTTAGTTATCTGGTTTTGTTTAACACGCTGGAAGGTTTTCTAAACACTTATCAACACTGTCCGGGAAAAGTACATTCACATAAACCTGCTTACTAGTTTTCCAAGAAACTATAATCAGCAATAAACCCTTGGAATCAATCAATCTTGAGGCGCAGGGTGATCAAAGACACGACCGAGATCGATCGAGACGCTCAGTGAAACGTGATGGGTCTGATTTTTAAAAGGTTTTAGCTTCTTTCTTTCTTCCTTCTACTTCTTTTTCGGGGGGGGGGGGTTTGTGGCGGCTATACACACTCCAATGAGCAAGTAAAATAAGGATCCCAATTTAATTTTGTTTGTACTGTTTTGAGAGAAACCTTCATGCGTGTTAAAAACGGATGATCACTTTCTCACACCAAGTCAAGGCTGTCCACTACGAGACGAAAATCCCTGTCAGGAAAACTTCAGCTTAATTGAAATCTCATCAGCGTTCTCTTATATAGTGGGTGGGAAGGTGTTATACAATTTTGAAGGAAAACAAAAAATGTCCTCGCTCATGGAGTAAAACTGTGATGTTGACAAGCGGTGTCCATCACTTACACACACTTAATAGTCCAGTTGTGTGGATTTACCCGTGTCAGTCCAATCTCAAGTGTTGAGGGAACTTGAAGACGATTGGAATCTGAGAGTCTTGACTTCCCAAGCGCTGTCCCAAGTTTCATCCTCCCCCCCCCCCCCCAACCTTCGCTGACTCGGTGGAGACTTCAACATCCCCGTTATTAAGTGATGTTGACTCTGGCTTTAAATTTCTTGAGATATTGCGTCTCGACTTTGAACGCGGAGTGTCGTAGATTTGACTACGGTGGTCTTACAGATCAACATAAAGATATGCCCCTACTCTATGCTTGGTTTGTATTAATAAATACTTACTTGACTTCCAGTCAAATGAAATTACTTACCCAGTCTTAAAGATCCACTTTAAGATGCTTCTGTGCGGGTGTTATATTCTTAAAATACTTGTACAAAAGTACAAAAATGAAGGAAAAAGGAGAGCGTGTGGTGCATGTAATTGCTAACAAGTAGCCATGGTGCTAATATGGTGGTATCATATAGCTTCACATTTTTACCATAGCAGAGTCCTTCTTAAAAGCTAAAAATGTTTGTGTCAGCCAAACTGTTAAAGTGGGAGAATGCTGGCTCGTTACTTGCCCCCCCCCCCAGCAGCTGGCAATAAAGTGTGTTATTTTTAACTGTTACGTTTTGCTTTTTATTGGTTTACCACTCCCTATTGAGTCAAAAACACGCGGTTGTAATTTCTTCTTCAGTCACTTGCTTAACTTTCCTTATTCTTATATTACTTTACAGGAAAAGGAGTGACGACTTTGTAGCAGAAACTTTTACGCAACCATGCCATTCAACTTGAAAGGCTTGGTGCCTGGCTGTACTACCAAGAAGACAGAGAATGGCGAGGCCGGTCAGAAGCCCGGACGCTCGGCGAGTACCTGTGAGGGCGACCCTTACGGCGACGGATCCGAGGTTAGGGTCCGGTTATCATCCGAAGCATCCGGACAACACAGCAGCCGGAGATGTAGCCGGCACTCCACGCTTGATAACGACGACGGGTACGGATGTGCCGGAACTATCGTTGTCACCTTACTGATCCTGAGTCCCCCTTTAGTCCTCGTTGGTGTCATTCTCCTGACGACCGGCGCCATTATCAGCAGCGCTCATTTATTCGGTTCTGGAATGGCCGTCATCGTGGCCGGAGTCGTCCTGGGTGCCCTGTCCGCCTTTGCCTTTGTGCGCTTGCGATCAAAGACCACGGTGAGCTATTCGTCAACAGCGGGTCGGACGTCCTCGCTGCGAGGGAACTCGATCGGTGAACACCGGCACCTGACCCCACGGTCGGCTTCCATTATAGAAGCTACCGATCAGCGGACAGTTGAAATAACATTCTGCACCTCGGACCCCGAGACAACGCGGGATTTATGAAGGAGACGGGAGTATAAAAAAAACAACCTTGGCCCCAATACTGAACCGTTCCGCGAATACCCACTTTGTGGATGGATGTTTGGATAAACTCAAGGGAAGAAGGAAGCATCGGGCTCGGCATCGGCAGATACTGTTTGGAGAGGCGCACCGTGTATGTTAGCACTGCCGTCTTCACCTCCGATACAGGGTGTTTTTATAGCAATTTTGAGCAGATTTCGAAATGGAATGTATTGATTTTAGGAAGTTATTTTGAAGCAAGATTGCTGCTTCAGTGACGGGACGGCTCGGGGTCTTTCAGACTTTTATTGGAGCATGATTGGGAAAGCGTTGAACTCTTGCAAGAGGATGCTCTTGTTACCATTACTGAAACATTCAAACAGAATATATTCTTGGAACAGCAGTGAAAACGCTCTTGGGAAAAGCTCGTGAATAGACCAGCACTGGAGTGCTTGCTTTTAAAACAAAAAGTGCTTCCTTCAACAGAGGGCGCTGTGAGACTGTTCTTGGCCGCCAGATTATTTCGCTCGTCCCCAGCGCCTTGCCTTAAAACCAAAAGGCGCTGGGATGGGCAAACGTATCAAGCACGCTCATTGGTTAATGCTCAGTCCCATCATGCATCACACTCACACTGCAAGCACTGCACGCATGACGTACTTCCTGAACAAGAATCTGTGCAAGCTGATTAGCCCATCCCAGCGGTCCTGGATAGGCCGCTGGGGCCGAGCGAACCAGATTATAAGCGGCATGTGCATTTAAAAAAAAAATCAATGCAATGGGTCGATTGGTAACTCTATTTACTTAATTGAGAAAAATCCGTGAATTCAGTGAATTTACATGAATAACGATGAGGACTACTGGAACAAACTAACTGGGATTATGTACAAGGCAACCCTTTATGACGTCACATAACATTCAGCGCAAGTGGCTGTCTATCATGCACAGTTGAATAACAATGGCTGTTACACAACGTGAATCCACAACAATGCATCGTAGGGGAACTGTGTGTGAGGGTAGGGGTTGGGTGTGAGGGTATAGGGGTTGGGGTAGGGGTTGGGTGTGAGGGTATAGGGTTGGGTAGGGGTTGGGTGTGAGGGTAAAGGCTGGGGTTGGGTGTGAGGGTATAGGGGTTGGGGTAGGGGTTGGGTATGATGGTATAGGGGTTGGGGTAGGGGTTGGGTGTGAGGGTATGGATTTGCTTGACTCCACCAGTCTCACCCAAGACCGATGGGATGGGCTGATGAGCTTTTACAAGATCTTGATCAGGATGTAGTGATGTATGGAGGGAATGGTTGCACTGGTAATATGCGCAATGCGTACAATCACAACACAATGTAATAATGCAAACTGTAGTTAGCCCTCTTATTTTTAAACCAAAGTTGCAAGAAGAGACGAAATAATATTAAGGTAAAATTATTAATGTTGACATAGACCCCCATTTTTAGCTACATTATTATTGATAAAGGTAATTTCGTAAAGGGAAAGAGATGACAGGGGTTATTAGGTTATGGGGAAATGGTCAAATTTTAGCATGCGTGCACGTCAGCCCATCCAAGTGCCTGGCTCAGGCGCTGGGCCCGTTCGGAGGGTGGGGGATGGTATGAGGCTTGGGAAGGAGGTTGTGATGATCGGGAACGAAGACACCGTGCTAAACAAGAAGGCCATGCACATGCACATTTCAGGCACAACCATTGTTGTTTAACTTCATAAGTCATGTTGCATAACATGCCTCCAAGCAGTGGGAATAAATTCCTAAATAAAATTATAAAATTGCCAATATAATTGCCAATATAAACAAAGTGAGTTGGAAAAAGCAGAACACCATCGAATGATATTCTCTTTTTAAAGATGGGACCAGATTTGTAAAAATAAATTGCATTCGTGAAAAAGGTCAGATTATTGTTATTTGTTTATTCAAATAATAAGAACTTGTTTTATTTTCTTTCTTTTTTTCTTTTCCCTGTTTTCATTTTAAATTTCTCAATGCAAGAACTAAAGTGTTTTACGGGTTGCAGGTACATACTAAGAATCGAAACGGCCTTCTCTTTAGTTTCAGGGATGGCTCTGTGGTCTAGGGGTGAGGACGACTGCCCACATCGTCATTGGCTCGACGACCACCCGGTGTGCCTCTGGGCTTTGTTTTTGTAATTTCAATATCGTACATCAAAGGAGAAAACTGACATTTAAACAAGGCCTCGAACACAATATCTCATTGACTGTTGAATATTGTCTTATTGATTGGAAGCTACGAGGCCCGTTATATGTGACGTATTATCGGTCATCCGTGGCAGTACGTCACACAAAAATGTCGCAGGTACTCTACTGTTGATTTCGTATTGCGTTTCTTAAAAGGTCTTCGCTGGGAACCATGAAATAGCGCAGCCAACGGCGGGGAGAACTCACTTCAAAAACCAAAGTGCAGGGACTATTTTGTTCCCTTTCGATCAAAATTCCACAGTATTACTTTGAAGAACAAAGGGCATGCTGATTTTGAAGTGACAACTAAACACAGATTTAAACGCTATTTAACAGTCAACTTACTAATGAGATATGTCGTGCTAGTCACAAATAAAACAATTCTGAGTGACGTGCATTATGACCAGTGAGACAAATGAAACTATTCGTTTCCATTTCGGAGTTTCCTTTTGTAGCAACTTCGGGATCAATGTTTATTAATATATAAAAGTTATTTTCTTTTAGGATGGTGGCCCTGAAGGAACATTGTAAATCGCAATTCTTTTTTCATTTTGGCAAAAGCCGCTATTTTGGATACACCGTTTGTTTATTAATAAATGTACAATTTTAGACAAACAGAATCGAATGTATGAAACTATGACCTTTGACATTGGCTCTTTCGCGTGTTAACAAACCACTCAAAGAATAAGTATTTGAGGACTGACGTGTGTTGTTAATGGTAACAATGCACTATATTTGGTGATTGGTGTACACAGTTTATAATGGCATATTTTTAAACAGTTAAACTATCTTGTTAATTAAAGCTTTATAAAAACAATAAATGCAATTGGTTGGCGTTCGACTGTGTACTTGTGGTTTATTGTCGGAAATGAAAGTTATAGCTGTCGTCATTAATGATAAAGAAAGTATTAATTCAGTTGGTCTGCCGTTTGCCTGCAAGGCCATTGTGGGCGGGAATTACAATTTGAATGGAACTGGATGGGCGTTGTCTTTCTTCGGGGTGCACCCCCCCCCCCCCCATATACTCTTATTGTTCCCGGGTCAGAACTGAACCGGATTCTGAGTTCCAGGGGCTCAACCCATTCCTGGGTCAAGCTGACCTGGAAACAGGTTTTAAAAAGTTTAATGTGACTTTACCCGGATTCTCCGTCATTTTGACCCATTTCTGGTTCATTTTGACCCAGCTTCCCGAACAAACTGACCCATATACGTCAGGACTCACGTGATCCAAATCTGGGTCAATTCTGACCCGGATGTTTTAGAGTATAGAGAATAATGACACGTGACCAAAGTTACACAATTACTGTTTTACTTCCAAGAACAGAGAAAAGACCAGGTCCATGCAGAAGTCCAATGATTAAAAAAATACACATAACATTTTTTTTAAAGAAAGTCTCTTTAAGCCTCTTGCAATCAAGTCAAAAACATTTACTGACACCTAAACTTCTTTTTTATTTCTACTTTTTGGGAGGTTAAGTATTAAGTTTTGAGCCATGCCCATCCAAAAAGGATGAGTAAACTAGCGGGACTCCATCTTGAATAAAAAGTGTCCTGCGCTCGGGAGAAAAACAGGGCAAATTCTCGGAATCTGTAGTAAACCCGAAATGCCCCAAGTTGAAAGTCAAACAACCCCAGGGCAGAATAACGGGCTGTTTATTTTTTCAAAAATCCCTAAAAGCCATGACTCTCAAATCTTAGGTTTACTGAAAAAGTTGTGTGTTTACTCATTATTCATGAGGCCTGGCGCATGATTTTATCACTGCACGTATTCAGTCAATAGTGCCCCCTATTTTGTGACTGAGTTAATCGTTATAAAACGAAAGAGGGCGGCATTTCACCTCTGTTACATACAGAGAGCACACATCGAGTTATAGACCTTTCTATTGAATCGTCACAGCCCGAGTTTTTGTCAACCAAGGTTTGGAACCTATATGGGAAGCCATAAATGCAAAGCAAAAACAGATATCCACAGTTTGTAACAAGGTTACACAAAATGATAAAAAAATAGTGAGTTTGTTGCAAACAAAGCAACCAATCACGTGATGTATTTATTTATTTATTTTTTTTAAATAAAAGTTTGCAGAAGGGGGAGTGTTGAATTGGGTCTATTACCTGTTAGCGATTGAATGTTTTAGTATCATTTGGCCGTTCATGCCAGCCAGGGCGGCTTGTTTATCAACAATATAACGGTCTGTAGAAATAGAGGGAGCAATCTTCATACACGCAACTAGCCAACTATGGGTTCGAATCCCTATGGGGGGAAATGACATACAAATTTCCCCTTTACAAAACTGTTAACTATGTGAACTGGTGCGTGACCTTTGTTATACGATGGGTCAGCGCCATTTGCTCAATGGCACAAAAATGCTTCTTGTCGGGACGTGTCGCATGGTTCTGACCGCCCTCTGGTTCTATAAGGTAACTCTATAGAGCACGCCTACTGCCGAGTGCTGCCGACGCAAAGACTGCTGATGTGACAGGTAAGTTCTGTGGTTTTTCTTTTCCGTAAGCTTCTTGAAGGCTCCTGGTGTTACCCTACCCTTCCCTACACAACACAATCGCTGGTAATACGTGGTCTTAACATTGAAGCCTCCATCTAAGTTTCTAATAATTATTATTATAGTCAATCGTGTCTCCCTTGGTTTTAAGATTTCGATGAGCAAAACTTGAAAAGAGAGGGCGCCCTAACAATTTCACAAAGACCTCTTTCATGAGTCTTGGACTAAACCCCAATCTCGTCCCCATGGTTTACTTTATTTCCAACCATGTTTGTAAATAGTAAACCCTGGGATGGAAACTCCTCACCTGGACCCTGATTGGACAACAACATTACATTAGCACATGTACATGTTTCCAATACATACAAGCTACTAAATCTGGTACCGGACCACGAGACTATGGCGAATATGTGAATTTCGATATGCAGCCAGACTATTCTAATTTGCATACGTATCCAAAATTTTTGGATATGCAAATGTTCCAATACCAGGGTGAGAGAGCAGTCAACCTCGTACCCAATCTTGTACTTCTCGACACACCCTGGGGAAGAGGTTGACTAAACCCCTTTTGTGCCAGACATTCCGAGCGCGTGCTCTGACGTAAGATTCATTCACGATGCCCATTTACGCAGATTCGTCAAAGAGACTCAACACAAATGCCTGGTTGATGATGTGGTAGTTGTCATGCAAGTCGAGCTATAATGTTGTAAGTGGAAATTCGAGCCCGCAGGTTTTAATTTTTTTCAAACTAGTTGAGTCCCTGATTAACGTTGTGGTGCAATACCCATGCATAGAGTCATGGCCTATATAGCCCAAGCCCTTTGGAAACACTCAATCTAGTAACATACAACATTGAAGAACATTGAAGAGAAAAAATGACAATATTCCTGATGATCTCAACACATTCAACTCTCAGTAAAACTCCTGCATGGTGATGAATATTGGGAAGCTATTTTTGTTGTAGTTTACGCCCTCTATTGATTCATGAAATCACTAGATTCGCGGATTTCATAGGCCGTGTCCGAATAAGCGGCTGTGACTGCGGCTTCATCGTAGATTTGTCATGCGTTGAAGCACAGGATGCCCATAGCAACGTTCTTAGAAACAGCCGTAGCCGTCTTTGAGCTGCGCACATTTCAGACCCCGTCAGAGCTGTGTATTGAGAGAGTTGCGAAATCTCGTGATTATAAGCCATTTTCGGCCCCCCAAAAAAAAAAAAAACCCAAAAACAAAAACAAAAAACAAACAAACAAACAAACAAAAACAGGATGCCAGAGACTAGACTGCACATTGTCGATCATGCTACATTTGGACTGAAAATTGAATCCAGAAACCACGTGACTAAAGAAAACTAGTCCCTGCGCGTCGCAACTCTCGAGCCCAAACGTGTAAGGAAATACAGGCCACATATAAAACGTTGTATTTTGGTTATTTTGCTGTTTTTTAATTTGCTCGTAAGGGTGAAACACCTCATACGTCTAAACTCTTAGAGGATTTTGTTTGTTTGTTAAAAGACAACAGCTTTTGCAGCGTTTCAAGCAGCTCCACTTGCGGCCAAAGTGTGATCTTCTGTCAGATGAGCTTTCGGTCAAGTTTTGTGATGGTGTAACCTTCAGTTTTAAAAACATTATCTTCAGTCACCTGAACTCTCCCCACCGGCTTCCTAAAACTGTATCATTGTAATGACGTATGCAACTTTAGTTCTTTCTCTGTTCTCACTCTATGGGTATTGTGTGGCATCAGACGATGTGAATCAGAACGAAACGAGTTTTGGCGGGAAGTCCGTCATACACATCGGCGGTTTCTTCCCTTTTCCCGGCAACCCTTACCTAGCTGCTCAGCCGCAGGTAGCTCAGACGGCCTTGGACCACGTGAACAGTTTGCCTGGGCTACTGGATGGTTACCACCTGAGAATGAGGTGGGACTGGACTGGGGTGAGTTTAGACAGATTTCTGTATGAACAACTACTCGATCAGATGAAAACGGGAGTGTCGGTCTGGGAAGGCACATCGGTTTTGATGACGTGGTGGTTTTTTTGTGTATAACTTTTGTCCTTCCGTCCTTTCGTGGACGAACTCTACTCCTATATTTTATTGTCCAAGGAATTTAAAAACAAATAAACAGTACGAGCCTAATGTTCTTGTAAAGTGGCCTTTTCGAAATACTTACGACCTGTTGCTTAGACAAAAAATGTACTTCGCGATTCATAAACACAGAAGGTCGTACACACTTGCACCAGATTATGACTTGATTAACTCGGTTGAAGGAAACACATAAGATAACTAAATGGCCTTTTTTTTATAGAGCTACTTAAAGGGGCACACCGGCTTCGTTGGGCTATTTGGGCTACAAAATAGGCTAACAAATGCCTTCAAAGGTCTTCCAGGAATGGAGAAGAACGGTTCCTAAAAGAAACCATCAAATTTTGCCGTTTTTGAGCATTTTTCAAAAAACGAAGGTCACGTGATTTATCCAAACCAAAAAAGTGGTTCGGATAAATCACGTGATTTTCGGAGTTAGTTTTACTTCCAGCCGTATACAAGTAAATTACTGAACCAAATTTAAATCTGTTTTTTAAAATGTATTCATGAGTATTTGAAAAAAAAGACTATGTATTCAGATTATTGATACAATTTGTAAATAATGGTGAAAAGTCGAACGTAAGATTCGCATTCAGAGAGTCCGTGCAACCGAAGCGTGTTTTACGGCGCAGCACCAGCGTGGGAGCTAGCGGAACGTAAACCTTGGGGCATATCCCGTACAGCCGGTGCCGTGTCTCGTGGGGCCAGAGAGACAAGCCCCGGGGCATGAACTCCCCAGCTTGCCGGTCTAGCCGTGAGCGTGGGAGCTTGTCGGAGGGATAGGGAGCCAGATCAACAATTACGGTTTTTGTAGGAGGGTTTTAGTCTGATACCCCTAGTCCCTAACTATTGCAACGTGTTGCCTGCGCTACACATGCGGGACGACGACGGGGAATATTTATCCCATACAGCTGGTCTACTTCTATGATAGCTGCACAATGTCCACCCCCCAAAAAAAAAAAATTGCTGCTTTTGCTGGCTTTCCCTTAGGATTTATCGTGGTTTTTCTTTTACTTTTTACTTTTCGTTGGACCACCTTCTGGGTGTTTTTCCTTGCGATGTTTTTGTACCGATCCTTGGATGTCGAAGAAACGTTCTCCAATTGCAAGTACACAGAATATAGTACGTCGTCGTACACAGAATACAGGTTGGGGTTAGTTTTCGCGGTCGTAACCAATAACTGTTTCAATAGCAAGTTCAACCGAAACAGTTATTGGTTACGACCGCGAGCGGACTTCGACTAGGACTGACCATAGAGCAAGGAACCTTGCTCTATGGACTGACGTCCGCTCATGTCACTGATCTCTATTATACTGACAGTATAATAGAGATCAGTGGCATGGTTCATGTCTGTTTTTTTATTTACACGTGAATTTGTGCTTGATGGATATGAAGTCTGTATCCTCATGCCTCGCCATTGTTATAATTGATACATAAACAGAGCACCAGTCTACTTACAACATCGCGCATCATTGCCACGTAAATTTGACAGTTGCAACGGCTGGAAAAGCGTATAAGCTGACCTTTGACCGCGTTTTGTTTTTTTCACATTTTTCGTTAATTACGTGATATTTTGATGATTTTTTTTTACAACAACCATTTAAAAATTGTTGTCTGTCATTCCGCATCACAATATTAGGTAAACAGTAAGCCGGTGTGTCCGTTTAACTCAGAAAATATTGCTTAACAATTTACTGCCGAGCAAAAATGAGCAGGATTCCAATGACATATATATGATATGTTTTGGGGTTTTTTTTCTTCTTTTTTCTTCGTTTTTTTGACTTGTAACTTTATTGACAAGCACAATAGGTTTTGTGCTAAGGTACTTGTTGTGCCCACGCACTGCCCTACATGTACATGAACGCCTTTCAGGCCTGTAACTACGGGGGCGGGGCTGAACGCCCTTCCCCCTCAAATAATAATACAAAAATATAAAACAATAAAAATAAAAATAATTAAATACATAATTTTAAAAGCAAAAAAATGTCCCCAAAACCCAAAACGAAGAAGAAAGAGCCCCCCCCCCAAAAAAAATATATATATATAATAATAAAAGTAAATAAATAAATAAATTGTGTCCACAAAACAAATAAGCGCAAAAATGAAACAAATGTCTTGAATTCGGCCTTCATTTTCTACAAATTCACCCCCTCCCGCGTCGCTGCGAGACGGGCGGTGCAGCTATTGCACAGATGTAATACATTTTCTTTCATATTCGCCCCCCCCCCCCCCTCGAAATAAAATAAATAATACCAAATTCCTGGTTACGGGCCTGACGCCTTTTCATCCCGTCCAAAGACAAAGCTATTGCAGTAAGTGTCTTGCTCGAGTATCCGTCCGATGTTTTCCCCGTTAGTGTTGTTGTATCGAGTGTAGTATCTCTTTCCTTCCCAGTGCTTCAATCTCGTTCTTTATGGTTGGTCATATTAATTCTGACAAATGTTTCCAGCGACAGTGCCTCCAGTAATCTCTGTCGTTTCATGGAGCGTTCCATCAGTATTTATTAGAAAATGTTCATACAACTTGAGGCTGCTTCCCACCTGTCAACGTACACCCTCGGTATCTTCTAGGAAAGGTTGACGTTTGGTAATCACTCTAAAAAATTAATGGCAGTAAAAACTTACTTGGTTAGAAGTACAGCAGCTTTCGATAGTATAAAGCATTTTGAGAAGCATTTCAAATCAAAATAACGTGGTTACGGGAAAACATATCAGTTTCTATCCCCAAAAATGTGCATCTGAGAAACGTCTCTGTCAGAGACGTTTCTCATATTGTGTATTCCTAATAAGGATTATTGGTTTCCTGCGTGGATCGCTTCGGATTTGTGCCGCTATCTCAAAAACGCGACCACCTTTTGAAATAAACCGTGTTGACGGGTTAGTTTTGTTGTATATATCTACATTTATGTGGGATGAAAACAACCGAAAGGTTAAAAAAACCAAAGGTATATTTTGCCTTTAAGTTAGATCGACTACGTTTCATGACGTCAACAAACTCAATTGATACTGCTAAGACGCAAAGAAGATCCACACAATTTTACCGGCTGTGTTGACAAGAGATTAGCAAATTACGCAATGTTTGTTTTTGGAGACATGTCACCTTGTTTACCAAAATGAGTGAAGTCGTGGATTCCATTGCATTTCCTGGCAGGCAAGATACTTCCCTTTTGGTGCGGGTTGTTTAACACTAAACTGCGTTGAAATTTCAACATAATATGCATGCTAGGTAGGTTTTCAGATATGCCCCTGTCTTCATATTAAAAGTTGATAAAACTCGGATGATGCAATTATGTTGAAAACTTGGGGAGGTTTGTTTCTGAAATTTGCGTACATTATAGAAGAAATAACTCTATTACGAGATCACGTGTGGCATATCAACTTTACATATTAGAAGGGAGGTTCGGGCACTTTTTATTTAACAAAGCCGGTGCGCAGTCATGTTCGTAAATCAACCATTATTGGACATCCATAAAATACCTGAGACAGTTTATCCATTCTGATTGGCGAGAAGAGATTACGTCACCGCGAGCGGTCGTGTTTTGATTCAAAAGAGGACGCCTTCAGATGAATGCGAAGAGCGCGCAAGTTTCACGGCCCGATTTCAGTGGGGTGCGTTTATGCGGCTGCAACCAATAACTGTTTTGGTCACTGACCAGTGATTAAATGGCCAAGTCAACCAAAACAGTTATTAGTTGCGACCGCGAAAACGCACCATTGGTAGGGCGCATACTTATAGCTTGCACAAGTTCGCGTACTTATAGCTTGCACAAGTTCGCGTACTTATAGCTTGCGCAAGTTCGAAACTTGCCTGTGGTACAACTACGTAAAAACCTGGGACTGAAGATCAAACAAATTGTAAACATGTTAACAGCAGCCAAAATTCACTTTTTGTTTTAATGTCCATGACCCTAGATGATTTTAGAAAAAAAATCAATGGACAAAAACATATTGACTGGGGGGAATTGTTGATAGGGGTGCACCCCACTTAAGTTAATAGGGAGAAAACAGAGCGTCGGCCTCATCAATATTTTGTACGCCCTCAATTTTTTTTAGTAGAGACAGATTTAAGAGCCCAATAAAAGGGATACAGTGTGAAAACTTTGCCGAATTGTGACCTGGGGTTGTTTACTTTCAACCTGATGTAATTGGAATGACATAGGCCCTGAAATAAATGGCCCTATTTGCTGAGAGGTGTAGGGAAAATTTTCAAGATCGATGCTCGGACGTTTAGAAAATTACACCGGTGTAGAGGTGTTTTTATTTGGAGAGAGAATAACTCGACGGGCCCAGAAACTCCATACTAAATTGAGCAGAGGATAAAAGTTCCAGAGTCAAAAGATAATTTTCCCCTTTACTGTAAAAAGCTGTGAGATTTCCAAGTGTTTTTTTTTTTTTTTTTTTTTAATATTTAGCATTTTGTACTGTATGCTGTGGGAGTTTATTTTGTGTGGGGTGAACCCATAGGAATAACGGGGTAACTAAACACGGACAATTGCAAAACAACAGACTCTCAACTCAGCTGGCATTCTCTATAGCTAAGGGCACAACTTTGAGCATAACAGCTCAGTGTATTAGGCCCTAATTGTCTTTTCCCACGCATTTGTTTTCTCGCTTATTTTACCAAATCAAGAAAATGTATGATTTTTTGTTCTCTCTCTTAATCCTCTGATGTATAGTTGGGGAAAACATAAGTAGCCCTCTGGTGTTTCCGACTCAGCAGAGTGTGGGTTCGAGTCCCGGTCGTGACACTTGTGTCCTTAAGCAAGACACTTAACAATTACTGCTTCGTCCTTTGGATGGGACGTAAAGCCTTTGGCCCCGTGTGTTGTGTAACGCACTTAAAAGAACCCAGTGCACTTATCGAAAAGAGAAGGGGTTCGCCCCGGTGTTCCTGGTTTGATTGGCTGCATATTGCACCACAGCACCTTGTAAACCATCACATGCATGTGCTACGTAAAGGAGTAGGTCTCATTCTTCAGAAACGTTGCCCCAAATACCTTGCAGGAAAATACTGAATCAAGCGCTTAGAGGCTGGCCTGCAGTGTAGGCGCTATACAAATACGTTATATTATTATAATAATTATTTTTATTTTGTCGGGACTAAATTCAATTAGGTCTCATACTTTAGAAACGTTGCCCCAAATACCTTGCAGGGAAATTCTGAATGTTAAGCGCTTAGAGGCTGGCCTGCAATGTAGGCGCTATACAAATACGTTATATTATTATAATAATTATTTTTATTTTGTCGGGACTAAATTCAAGTAAAAACACATCAAGTAAAAAAACCCACAAAAAACATAACATTGAAATCACATTCCAATTTTACTTTTACATTCGAATTGTTACAGCCTGTACATCAATATGGCATTAATTATGTCCTTGAGGAAAAACAATTTGAATTTTATTAGAGGCGAGTTTCAGGTAATAATTCATGTTAATGACTTGCCACAACATTAAACAAAGGATTATGATGATTGCCTCGCTATATTATTTACTCCTTTTGATATGATTTGCCATGCCTTGTATAGTTCAACACCGTTATTCCCATTAGCTCTTGAGCCTTGCTGACATTGAAGTATTGCAGCTTTGCTCCATTGTATTTAAAAGTACAGTTGAAAGGTGAATCAATACATCATTGTATTTTGTAATTTGTTACAAGATACAGCCTATTCCATCCCTCGTAGTTAAGGCCACATGAGATTGGTGGTATTAAAGGCAAATTATTGGACTGGTATTCTGTGCCACACCAGTACCAACCCTCCAGAGAAATATTTACGTCTGAAATATTCTCGGAGTCGAGGATATCTGACAAACCAAAATCACGGATAATTATTTCAATTCCCGAATCCGAAACAGGGGCCTAGGCCTAACTTGAACGTGTGCAAATTCCCTGAAAGACACCTTTTCTTGTAGCTGTAGTCACTATGAGTAACGCATTTGTTGATATTGTTACACCTAGTTTGAAAAAAATAAAACCCAAATGCTGTACTTTTCCAGCTTCGCTACCATGCGCGCCGTATCAATACCGATACCCCTGGGAACGAGGTTGGTACTTTCCCTTTTATTAATATCGTGCGTTCCGCCCGTGATCGGACTGGAATCCATTTATTACGGTATACTTGATGTATGCACCACACAAAAATGCACTAAAGATTATTGATTTCACATCCCAGTTGCTTTGACACACTGGAATAATGCAGCCTATTCCAATAACGAGTTATCTGCCATCAAGCTAGCCTTTAGTCAAGGCGCACGGCGGCACCCCCAGCCCGGATATCACGCACGAAAAAAGACCAGCGCGAGCGGCGAAGCCGCGTAGCGCCTTTTACCAACTCGTTTTGCTAATCAGTTATTCATGACATGACATATTTATTTATGCTATTTCTTGTTACCAATCACCGTCAGCTAGATAATGGACTCTTCTATATTGAGATGGGTAATACTGTTACGCAAATTTTTGTTTTAATTTGACAATCGATAACACAAAATAGCACGATTTGACAATTGTTTCCATAAATTTCCAAGCAATTTTTGTCGTTATTTCCATCTAGAAATGCGAGTTTCGTTCCGTCAAAGTACGAGACAGCCTGTCGCTAAATCAAAATAAGTCCCTCGGGGTAAGCGCACTAGACCACCCGCGTCCCATGTACATACAGCGCGCGGTATTTGAATACCCGCCGCCTGTACATTGACTCTGAAGGCTCAAAGAGTTTCCACTTGCAATTTTCACGTGCATGTTTCTTGTGATTTTAGCAATATTTTTCACCCAACACAATGTTTAACTGATAGAGTATTCATTTAGCCTTCATAATTACTTGGGTTTGGAATGATACAACTAAGTATAGCCACAAAATATTGAAGAAAATCGGACACTGTTTATCTGAGATAAACATTCACGGCTCAGCACACACAGCAGCCATTATCCGTGGTAGTTATATTCGTGGCTTGGTTTTCTCATGCTATAAAAGTGCGGTTTGCTTGGTACCAGTCCATCTTGTCCATCATATGGAAGTAACACGACTCGCCGTATCGGTGCCAATCAGGAGGGCACATTTCAGCCAAAAGACGGCCACAGTAAACGCCAAGAACAAGACTTAACACTTGAACTATGCGCATCTTGATAGCTACTCAAAATGTGTGAAATTGATTGTAAAAGAGAAATATTTCCAAACCGTATTCGTTGCCAGACGCTGATGGACTATATACCTGCCTCACTGTAAAAACAAAACTGTAAAAATGCAGGATTTTTTTGCTGTATAAGTACAGCATGGCAACGTTATTTTGGTTTGACGAAGTTTCGCATGTAAAAGAACGCCATAAATAAACAAAACGCCGTTTAAACACGTTTTAAAAAGCACCCTGTAAATTTAAGTTAAAGGCTGTTTTTTTCCAGGATTATTCCCGTCAAAACAAAGGTTTCCGGTGAACAATGCAAACAAACTTTAAATATACAAGATTTGTTGGCATAAAAATTACAGCACCAAAACGTATTTTGGTTTGACGAGGTTTTGCATGTTTATGAACGTCATCTTACTGTTAATAAACAAAACGCCGTTTAATTACACGTTTTAAAAATCATCCTGTAAATTTAAGTCGAAGGCTGTTTTTTCCAGGATTATTCCCGTCAAATCACAGGTTTCCGTGTACCACGGTGAAGTAAACCTGTAAAATGTAATCATTGGGGTATGAAAATTACAGCACAACAACGTTTGGTTTGACGAAGTGGATGGTAATTAAACGCCGTATGCCCTATACTGTTTTTAAAAAATATAAACAATTCGCAGTTTATTTACATAATATTGAGATAACTGAAGGACCTAAACCTTATTGATGGCCTAAGTTGATTTAACGAACTTGAGCCACCCCAAAAAAATATATACATATATATAAAATTAGTAGGGGAGATGGCCTTAGCTTTCGATCCAATCCGGACCTTCGTCAGAGGCATAAACAAGAACAAACACAAACATATCCATTTATAGCAAAAAGAGGAGCAAAGGATTAAGGGAGAGTATCCAGAAAAAAGCGGGAAAATATAGCCAATCAGAGTTGTAAATAAACTGGCTAAGAACCAATAAGAGGGAAGAAGTGAGAACAAAGGATGGTCAGTGTGAAAGGCCGGATCACTGGACCATAAAGGTGGTACCGCATTGTAGGCATTACAATGCGGGAAGCATGAAAGGGTAAGATTAGAGGGCAAGCCACATAAGAAAATGCAACTAACAATAGGAGTCAAGATCAAAGTAATTATAGAATAAAAGAATCAGTGTAAGAGGTTAAAACCAAGCAAGAGGAACCTGCAGAGAGAGCAGGTTATTAATTCCTCTGCAGAGGGAATAGGTTATAGACAGGTTGATTTTATATATATATATTTATTTATTTATTTATTTATTTATTTATTTTTAATCCCGGATTTTATTGTTATTTGTTATTTTTGTTGTCGTTCAGATGGGGGTGTTTATTTAATAATAATAATAATAACAACTGTATTTATATAGCGCCTAACACCTTCAGAAGAAAGTCTCTAAGCGCTCAGGGGAACAAAAGGAAAATTACATGTACGATGACTTGAACAGAAACGTTTTGAGAAGAGTCTTGAAATGTGAGACGGTGGTAGCTTGTTTGATGTGAAGGGGGAGATTGTTCCATAAATGAGGTCCAGCAAACTGAAAACTACGTTCACCATATGTTTTGTTTTTGTTGGTTTTTTTTGGTGTGATTACTATGCTTGTGTTGGCCTATTATACTATATCTACTTTAGTTTCCTTGTCAAGGTGAGATTCTCAAAATCAAATTTCCCAATAGAATCCTGTAAATTTACATTGGCTTGTGTGTAAGCAGCACGTGGAAACTGGTACCCTGATTTTACATTCTGATATACACCAAATGCCTTTTGATAACCAGTGATTCTTTAGGAACCAGTCTGTACTGTAGATAACATAAGCTATAGTTTTGGGAGCCAGAAAACAAGGAGTATGTGCGCGTATGGTTTGGACCCGGTTTGGTTACTTACACGCCATGCTGAACCCAGCTGCTGTAGTGTTGGTTCTCTCGTCTTCTTTCGCTTCACATGTGACTGAGCTGTCAACCGAGGTTGTACTTTTTGTGGTTTGAAGATGTTGAGTACTAAATAAAAAGAAATGGCAACCTAATACTGATGTGTTGTGGTAAAGTTCTTTGTTGAACGATGGAGCACGATTTAACTACTGTGACTGAAACATACTCAAATAAATGCCTCTTCCGTACAACAACTAGGAGAGTACCTTTAAATAATCCTATAGATTGTAAATGTACATGGAAGTTTGCATGAAATCACTTTAATGGGGCCTTAATTTAACGAATACAATGGTAGCATGACAACGGAAACCCCTATGTTAACTGAAATGTTTCCGCTGTAAACTGCCGTGTAAATTAACGTAAAACGACATTAGTGGGACCGTGATGTTACTTGTAATGGATAATTTTGTAAAATTTATCTTAAAACGTGGTTTTACAAGCAACATTATGTAAAATCACTGCGGGTCTATCTACGTTTTACAAGGCCCTCTTGGTAAAATTACACTAGCGGGGTATTTATGTGGCAATTCCGGTCTGTGGTTTAACAGTGTGGAATGTAAATTTAACCTCCAACGTTAAGATACATTCGTAGGGCCGTGATTTTACAGCAGTAACTTCGTGAATTCATTTGTGAAACGCTGTAGTTTTACGAGAAAAATTATGTTAAAAAACTGTGGGGCTATCTTAGTTTCACAAGACCCTTCTTGTAAAATTACAGCAGCTGGGCAATTTTTTCGCTACCCCTCCTGAACTGTAATTTAACAGCGTGCCCGACATTTACATTTTTACCGTTCTTTTACGGGAAAGTACTGGCGTCCAAACTGCCAGGAAAATCCCGTAAAAAAAACGATTTTTTTTAAAGTGCTGCTTTGGTTCCTACCAAAGGATTGTAGTTACAACGTTGAAAGTAATCCTTTGAAATTGTAGTTTTCATTGGCAATGCGTCAGTGTTTCCAGGGAAACAGTTTGATGAAAACCACGGAGTCTTAAGAATGTTATTTTCTCTGACAATAAACTCATCACATTACCAGCCTGCTCAACCGCCGAGTGAAAGTGATTTCATTCAAATTGTTTAGCCTACTTGCTGGCTTTGTAATGGCCATGGTATAATTGCTTATGCTCACCAGCATTCTACATCATGTTTGAAAATTAGTTTCAGAGAGGTAATATACTACGGTGCCATTCAGTAATTGTAATTTTGTGATATTGGCTTTATGTGTTAATTAGCATGCAATACTCTCATTGGTCGGTTGCTGCTAATGTCTCTAAGCACTCACTCGTTTGTGTCCTAAATTGACTGAAGACATCCTGGCTGAGCACATTCACGCCAATAGACCTTTCTTTTGCAACGACACAGCCCGAGTTGTTGCCAACCAAAGTTGAAAAACTATGGGAAGCCTTAAATGCAAACCAAAAACAGATAGCCACAGTTTGTAACAATGTTTCACAAACAATCAAAAATAGTGTTGAATTTGTTGGAATCAATGCACCCAATAGTGTTGGTGTTTTGGGGTGTGTTTTTTTTTTGTTAATTGAAAACTAGCATAAGTGTTCAATTTGGTCACAACATCTGTTAACCCGATTGATGTTTAGCTAAACATTCTGGCGTACTTGCCAACAGCGCAGTTTATTTATAAACAGTAAACAGGTCTAAAAGGAGATTTGCTATAATAAAGTGCGCCACCAATAGCCATGTTTAATCCTCCCATACACACAAACAGTTAAGAGTTTAGCTAAACACAAGTGTTGTCATTATGAAATAACGGGTATACCTTTTTAACTGAACATCATTACAACGACACGTCCAGAAAAAATACATCATTAGTTTAATCTAAAGCAATCACAAAAGCTCCGGTATTATAATTTCTATTTGTATTCTATGCAATCATGTAGATAAAGAGGTGTATTTGACATGATATTTATCAAATTTATAAACAAGCAAGTATTACAGAATTTTCCCCCTCCTATGCAGACAAAACAATTTACTTGAAGTTCAACTACTCTGGATCCTAACACTCAGTGCCAGTACTTGTTAACTCTTCCCGACTTCAAAGCGACGTGGGCGATTCGTGGTGTCGTTGTTTCAGGTACATTGGAGTAGATCTTGCTCCTTAAAACTAAACAATGTTAACACCTTCGCTTCATAAGGATACAGTGATGTATCTATTAACTGATTGAGTCTGACTTAATCTGGATGGAACGGTAGTTGGATTCTGTTGGGAACTTGACACCTCGCACTAAAATCAACGTCCATTCTACAAGACAAGTATATGTACAATTAAGATATGCAGAAAATACTTAATAATTATACAAATAAATATCTGATAATTTTTATTGCGCTGAGAAGATGGTTTAAATACATCATAACGCAACATCTATGCTCTAAATAATTATTGTAATTTCCAGGCGGATAAATCAAGATCTGTAGTCATCATTTAATCGACCATCAAATAGAAAACAAAAATATCGAGTATCTGACAACATTACGATATACATGTTTCTTCAACACCAAGATTTAAAACTGTAAATTTCATCAATATTTCTGACAATCGGTTGCTGTGTCCTCCATTTTCTCCCTTCAGCCGTTATAGCAGACATGATTAAAAAATAAATTGTACATAAATGGCGCCAGACTATAATCTATTGAAGCATCAGGCCATGTCTGTATTGGTGAATGGAGGCTTCGGCTGTCGCTATGGATGTGATTGGTAACATTACATTGTATTGAACCCTTGCACATTAGGTCACATGCGGCTACTGTCTGCCACCCCCCTCTTTTACATACGCCTAAGTGTTTGTACATCTATCAACCTTTATCTTGAATCGGCCATTTTGTTTTCATCAGATTCGAATCAATGTAACCGAAACCGAGGCAGGAGAGTTATTACAGTCCCATGCGTTATTTCATGTGTAAGACACGATTATATACTAATACACGGCAGTAGTCTCGCCTGTATATACGTCGGATGTTAAAAGTTATCTTATCGAATTAGTGTTATCATTAAATTGGTGTACAAGTTGGTTGGAAATTATTTTATCGGTCAAATTCATCGCAGAACCACACAGCACAACCGCCGAGTAAAGTGGATTATAATTTGTACAGGGTGAATAAACAGTCGCGTTCCTGGTAGACCGTCTACACTACCATGTATGCGTACTCGATGGAATACGCAAGAAGGGCTCATACCATTTTAGACTAACCGGGTAAACAAAGAAAAATCTAAAAACAAAGACAACAAACACACACAAAGCTCAAGAAAAAATGGGGGAAATGATAAAGATACAAATTTATAAATATATAAAAATAATAAAAAGAAACAAAAATATATAAAAATGAATACAAGTTTAAAAATACATGAAATTTGAATTAAAATTTAAAATGTATAAAACAAAGTAAGATAATATCAATACCCTTATGTACAGCAAGAAATGCAAACAGAAGATAAAATATACGATTTTTTAAATAATTAAAATTAAAATAAATAATTACAAGGCAATGAGAAATTGCACAAAAAGGAACCAAGAAAAACACAAGGACCCAGAAATGGGACAACCAAGGGGCAACAGACAAAACAAAAGATAGGCTGCGTAGGAGAAAGAGTAAAATGAAATAAAATACTACCTCCAAAGGAGTGTGTCACTCCGACCGAAAATTGCGACAATAACAACCCAGCAAAAACACACGCACACCCCCCCCCCCAAAAAAAAGAGAAAAAAGAAAAAAAAGAAAACAAGAAAGGAGAGCAGACGAGCACCAGAAACAAACACATACAAAAGGGGGATCCTGGGAAAAGCAAATTCAGTTCAAGTATTAAAGGTGATTTTTAAGTTCAGTAAAAACATAGGACAATGGGGCACACCTATCTACAATACTAACAGAATAAAAACCCCAGTTCCCGATAAAAAAGACATGGCGTAGAGTATTTAAATGTATCTGTGCGAGCAAACAGGTGGTGAAAAGTTAACATTAAATCGGAATGTCTGTAACATTGATCAGACTAAGAAAGGACGGTTGAAAACAATTCCAGTTACCAAACAAAAGCTACCTACAGACAAATTTCATGAAAAAGTTCCCCCGTCTGGCTCTCTGTGTACTGAGATAAAGCTCACCTAGTTCATCAGAGTAAGGTTGCACTTGTCTTTGCTGATGTAAGAGAAGACTTACAGTCCGGTGGCTTTATGAAAATAGCGTGACACGTCTGGTTAAAGCACCAAACTTTGCACACTTGTTTTAGGGGTCACATAGAAGCATATTAGAGGGGGTGCCTGGTCTGTCATCTCCAGGTCAGTAAACTAGAGGGATCAACTTTTTCCACATAGCTCTGCAATGAGTGTCTGAAATAGAAGCTGCATGGTCATTTTGTTATAAGTTTTAATGATATGCGGAAGCGGCCCTCTATTGGTGACAAATTGGTAGGCAGTATTATAATACCACATGACCTCAGCCTGACCTTCACCTAGGTCATCCAAACCGGGCACCCCTCTAGAATGATTCTATAGGACCTATAGAACAACTACAAAATTTGGTGCTTTAATCCAGCGTGTCACGATTTTGCCAAAAAATTGCCCTAAGCCACCGGAATGGCGTGCCGTTGACGTGTGTACAAATCCGCGCGGTCTACATGCACACACAGTAAAGCCAAGCTAGCTGTTTTTCGTCACACGTAATGTGCCATTTGTATAAATTTCTCTGGATTGTTCATGCATCTGTCATGCAAGTAATTGTGTCTTCTTATTGGCCAACGTCAAAGCGAGCTAATTCATTATGCATACATTTCTCCTACCAAAATCGGTAGCAAAAAGTAATGAAAAACATAAAGCCCCAAAACGAGTTGGTAAACACAATTAGTAGTTACAAGCTTCGAATTAGTAATGAAACCTGTACTATAAAGAGTTTTTTCTAATACTAATAGTTAATTACTTGACAGTTTTTCATACTTTTATACCGTTACTTATATGAAGTTCTAAGGAATTATTTCGGCTACTATACGGATTTAATAACAAACAGTAGAAGTAAAAGTTTTGTTTTTTTATATGAGACAAATTAAAAAGACTTTAGTGGTTATAATCTTCGATGCAGTATTGAAGCGTGAACTATAATGAGTTGCTCTCACAGTTATATATAATTCTCATTAAAGTTTGTCCATAAATTTATTTTACTGTTAACAATAGAAACTATAGCGGCTACCATATGGTTTTTACGAAGCAATTTCAGGGAAATTTGTCTTAAAGCAAATTAAAAAGACAACTAGAGCTTCCATGGTATCGAATCATGTACTGTAAAGAGGTCTTTCGTAAATCAACTTGAGAAATTCCGATGCTATTATACCGTTAGTAATAATTAAGTTATGCCGGATGTTTCATGACAAACTGTGCCCGAAGCAAAGTTGTCAAGCATTGACGCATTGTTTATAAAACGCTCATGATACCATCGTGCCAGCATACAACAGAACGTCCACTTTTATAAGCGAGGCGGTTTATGAACGTTTGATAAACCTGAAACCCTTACACAATAAGTTACGGTACATACAGTCGAATCGTATGTAAACTGACATTTACTATTATAGTTAATACATGTATATCTATTTTTGTTACACGATGCACGATTTCTATGTCTCATTTTATCCATTGAGTCACAAAGTTAAACCTCATTTATTGTGTCGTTAACAAATAATGGGGGGGGGGGCTACTGTGAAATGACTTGAAACCAAATAAGCTAAGAGCAAGTTCGGGTGGGCGACTAGAGTGGCTAGACTTACCAGAAACCATACAGCACAGGGAGATTGATTAGGTCGACCATGCACTGGAGCATGGTCGATCTAGTCAATTCGAGAGCTACGTCACAGACTGTCACACTGTTTTTGGTTAGTCTAGTCCACTCTAGTCGCTCACCCGAACTTGCCCTAAAGTGATCAGGCGATTATTAAGGAGAGGTTTTGGCCTACTGCGTTCGTTTAGTGTGGGATTGTTATCCGCCTTATTAAGGACTAAACTTTACTTCTAAACTTCATCTCAGTAGTTTTTAGTGAAAAAAACTCCGAATAGGCACGCCATGTAATTCCTCGGTCATTGTCAGTGGCCACGTTAAAGTACATCCCATTCAAACTGGAGTGGCAGCAACCGCTGTACCACCAGGCGCCGTGGTGTCGCTGGGCACAGTTAAAGCTGTAATCATCGTTGTCTCGGTCTTTGGTCGTAAAGGCCCAGTTATTGTGGAACGCTAATGAGTCTCCTAAAAAAAAATACCACAGGTGGTCATATTCATAAGTGCAAAGGTCATGTTGACATGCAGGGGGTAACTTTAAAAATGAATTTGGTTCTGACATAACAATAAGTATCTCAATAGATATAAACCAATGGATCAAGTGGAGAGGGGGGATAATGGGAGGGGTGAGGTAAAATATAATGTTCACAATCTATTCAATATAGTAAAGTTTTGTTCTATTAAACCGTATGGGCTAATGTACAATATTTGTATATGAACCGCTTTCCAAATTAAATGATGTTGCCTTATTTAAATTATGAGCAAATCTTAGACAGAAAGTTCATGCAAGTTTGAAGTGCCCAAAAGGTATGATGTTAATTCTGATGCTTTGTTGGATTTCGCGGCCACTGACCACAAGCAATCACTCGTAAAAAGCAACGCCAGGTCGGCTCGCAGCGATGGGCAGAGCTATCCAGTAAGTTTTTTGTAGTAGCTGTGGAGTCTCCACTCATACTCTCTTAAACATTTTAAACTGAATTCAATCTATTCGATTGAAACTAGTGACAAAATCATCTGTAGTTGTCACTAGTTTCAACCGATTACATTGAATTTCAATCTAAAACTTTAAGAAAGTAACCTTCTTACCTGCAGTTCCGGAGTAACTTCCCAAACTCAGCCTATAGCTGTCACTCACATCAGCGATGCTGAACGAGTCATAGATGGCATACACGTGACTGTTTCCGAAGTCCGAGAGATCTACTCGGAGTTCGTAGTCGCCCTGAGCGGTCAGACGGTGCAAGTTGTCGTTACCGAGCCAAAACTCTCCCTCTAGATTCCCAAAGCCCCGGCTGTAGCTGGCAAAGTCCAAATAGAAATCAACACTGCCGTCCTGGCGCCGCTGGAACACCTATCGAAGAGACACACACGCACATCATTTTGAATGGCTATGTGTTCACATAATACATTGCTTCATACTATCAAAAAAGTTGTGCCCTATTTTATTTTGTTCCAATTTTCAATATCTTACCGTCCAGCCTCCGCCGTCTGTCTCCATATCACAGTACACTCTAAAAGGCTCACCATAGTCCAGTGGTTTGACCGTGTACACGCCACTTTCCGTCACGCCAATTGCAAGAATGTCAGAACAATCTTTACCCGGTTGTGACTGGAACCGTACATATCCTGTTTATGCAATATGATATTATAGTTTCAGTATGAAATAAAGACCCTTGGACGAGATTAGAATCACTTCTTACAGTTCTCTCTGTCTTTCTAATAATAAATTGATGTTTTCATGTACGAGAGATTTTATCTGCATTTAGAAGAGATCAAGTTATAAATCACAAGGAATATATAACTTGGGGTTGAATAATGACAAATTTACTAGAGCGGGATCACACCTGAGTTCACGATTTAACCTGGAGCGGCAGTCAAGGGGATATGACTATATAAGCCTGCAGGGAAACTGACTGGGTAAATGTTTTACAATTTGGGGTTGAGAAGAAGAGTTTACTAATAAGAGCGGGATTTGAAAACACGACCTCCGGATTAAGGTGCCGGCGCTTTGACAACTGAGCTTGAAATACACAAAAGTTGCATCCCCATATGTGATCCCCTGGCTGCCGCTTACAAGGCTGTATCGTAACCTTGGGCGTGATCCCTGCTGGCAACGCGGTAGTTAAATTCTGAATGGCATCCCGAACAAAGATATGGACAAAATAGGGAGACTGCCAACATAGGCCTAGATAGCTCAGTTGGTAGAGCGACGCCACGTCAATCCGGACGTCGTTGGTTCAAATCTGACTCTAGTCAATTTTTCTTTGTTCAACCTAAAAATGAAAGTTGCAATAATTTCGGTTGGCAAAGATCTTTTTTTATAAAAGTAAAAGCCACTTTAATCATATACAATGTACTGTTATGTGTTCGTGTTCCAGCAAGTCAAACAAATGAAACTAAACCTACCATTTAGGAGTTTAGTTAACGCAGATACTGACTCATTGAGCTCGTCCATCTGACGTCCCATGTCTTTCAACTGACGTGTTGTGTTGTTTAGTTCAGAGGTAACCATTTCTTGGATGGCCGATACTGCAACCTGCAACTTGTTCACCTTAGTGTTGGTGTCCTTAAGCTCTGATGAGACGACGTTTTGAATAGTCGAAGAGTTGCAGCTATTCTCCAATGTCGTGGGAGGAGACCGTGCACATACGGGTGGGTTGATGGTGACGTGTGGCCGGCACACACTCACTGAAGAATCACTGCTCTCACTGAAAGTGGGTGAGCTGATGCCTTGCTCTGCCTCAGACTTCACAATCATGAAGAGCACGAAAAAGACAAACGGCCCCATTGCGGTCAACATGAAAAGATTCCTCTAGTTGTGTCGTGTAACACTAGATACACAATGTAATTTAGCAGACCTTTTATATATCCCAAAAAGTTGGCAACTGTCCCAAGTCCGGTCCCAGGACGTACGATAAATGCGGATCAACAAGGACACCGGACGACCATCTTGATAGATAGGCACATAATCAACCGTAAACTTGGCATGCATGCATCTTTTACTTTGGCATCAAGTTGTTCGACCGTTGGTACGCGCCAATAAACTGTATTTCATAATATGTACGCGGGCAAACAGTGTCTCTACATGACATCCGGAAACTGTGTAACTATTTGGATTCAACGACTTTTCAAGGGATCCCAGATAACTTGACATTGCAGGATGGTTGACAATGGATAGCACAAACAGATTTTGAAAACAATAAAAGTCAACTTTGAGGAGGTTGATATACTAGACTGAAACAGGGGTGAAACAATGTTTTCTTGGGGGGAAACTCAACCAAGGGTTTGATCCAACAAAACACCGCAATATTCTTCTTAACATGAAGGGACCATAATTTATTTAACAGTTGAGATTGATTTATTGGTTAACTCAAGTTAATAAAGGCTTTAAAACACATCGTTCATTTGGGGAAAAGTTCATTCATTCCAAACTTTGTAGTTTTCAACACCAATCAACCTGTGAAATGTTGTTCACGTTTTTGTGAAAACGGTAAAAATAAAATACAGTTTAGTTTAGTCAGAGATATTGTACCATGCGTCTTTATTGCCAAGTTTAAGAAAAAACAATAATAAGCAACTGTGTTTTGGCGAGCGGGGAGGGCTTGTAAATTTGCCAGTATTTAAAACGAAAACTTAAGAATCATGGTTCTAGAATTAGCTTAACGCCTAAGGAGTTTTAAAGAGAAATGTATGATTTATTATACAAGTTATTTACAAGAGACGAATCTTCAGCGTTTTGCTAGATTGAACGTTGTGCTATTAGCAAAATTTGTGCCGTTGCAATATCATTGATTGGAACGTGGTCAGCTAGAGTCTGGACGACCGTCAAGATTGGGCGTTATTGCAGCGTTATTGCAGCGCCTGACCGCAGTTGCGTTACTGAATGACGCTTTCTTGCCAAGTTACACCGAGTGGTAATGTAACACGGGTGTAGCGAAAGCTCCATTAGTGGAATATTACTACACTTATTTTTGTATGCATAGTTTCATTCCATACTAAATATAAATAGCAGGCCTCTAACCAGTGACCTGCTTAAGAGTGATTACCGTAACCCCACCCAGAGTTTCTTAGACCTTATATTCACACTCTTTTTGACCTAAGCCATAGACAAACCAACAAGAATTGCGCACAACACAGCTACCTTAGTTAACAATATATTTCACTAACAGCGTTGACACTCACCAGGCAAGTTTCTGGGCTAAGTGATCATATTTTGCATGTAGTCTTGTTTGGTCCTACCCCTAGTTTTACTAAAGCCACAAACGCGAAAAATTTGTTTTGGAAACGGGATACCATTTATCGAAACATCTCTGACTTGAGAAAGTCCAGTTGAATGAAATTGTAATTGAAGCAAAATGTAGATGATTGTTATTTGCAGTTTGTCACCAAATCAAAATGAAGTGTTAAAAACATGTATTCCATATGTAAGATATGTTTTAAAAGACCCAAAACGCATCGCTAAGCGTATGAATACATTCTCTACAAATATTGGTCCTAATCTAGCATCCAAGATTCCTGAATCCAGACTTAACCCTACAGATTGTATTGAAGGGGTTTGTCGTCATTCTCTTTTTATGACCCCCATTAGCAACAGTGAACTTCTGTAATGTATTGGTGGATTACCCTCCCAGAAAAAAAATCAAAGCCTTGACAGATTAGATACCTTTCCAAATCAAGAAAAGATGAAAATTATACAACAGAGGATGTTAAATAACACTAGTTTCTGCCACAACTTTACATTGGTGTTATTTTAACACCCTATGGTGTTAATGTTGATTTTCTGTCGGCAACACCCATTATGTAAATGTTAACACCAGTTTTTGCAGATGTTTGAATTGGGCTGCCTGAATAGGCTTCAGCTGCAGTGTACAGAGTATATAGTGTATTTGGTTACCCCGTATGAGTTATCGGAACTCTCTTTCTTTCCATCCCTTAAAAACAAATAACAATGAACCATTTCATTTCCCTGTTGCTTCAAATTTCTCTCCCCGTTTTCTTTAAAAAACTATACATGACGCCTTAAAAGTTTTCTTGAAGTTTGTAAATACTTGTTTTTTCGCTCGACACAGAGAGAAGCGGGGACAAAGACCTTTTTTTTAGGTGGTCATGTTTTAATGAGACAATGACAAAGAGTTTGTTTATACAAATCAAAATAAGCTACGGTGATTTGGGGGTGGGGGTCTTCCAAAGCTATTTCTTTTTCAGAATAAAGATAACAACAAAAATTTAAATCGCTAATTCCAAATCCTGTATTTATTTTTAACTGAAATTTTTACATTACACTGCAATGTGTGTAATAAATTGAACACTTTGGGTGTGGTCGCAGGCAAGGGAAAGAATTGCAGTTAACACCAAGGGTGTTAAAGAAACACCAATCTGTTAATGTGTTGGAAGACATTTCTGCAATTTATTTTTCTTAACACCGGTGTGATTTTGAATTCTGTCCTCCTTATTTATCACATATCGTGGCCACATTCAGTTCTATGAAGCTCTTACAGCAAAAAGTCAGTTTTATTTTAATGAGTGCTCTTCCCCGCAAGTAAAATTTACCATTAATTGAAAAAAAAATAAAAATAATCTTTTGGTTATTTAGAATGGAGAAGCTGAGGCAGCTTTAGGTGTCCTACACTCATTCCTGTATACGGGACCCACCGTGGTGATGGCATGGGGACCTTTGCTGTCACGCGAGGCTGTCGTCGTCAACCAGGTGGCATCAAGGTACAACATCGTTCAGGTACGGAACTGGCTTTTTTTGTAAAGTAGCCCACCGGGCTAGTAAACTGCGTATTTTACTTACCCCAGGATGTTTTGGTATAGCCCAGATTGTAAACATGTATTGTCATAAAATGTATCTTTCTGCCTGTACTTGTTTTTTGGTTTTTTAAATTTGTGTGGTGGGTTTGTTTACAGCGATGGGCCGCCCGTAATTTGGCAACTGGATGGCCCAAAGCTATGGCGGGTTAGTGGCTGTGACGTCGCAAAATGGTCTATATGAATGAATTTTAACATTTCTTCACCGCTCTTAATTCCTTTTTCGTAAGGTGGACGGGTCTGTTAAAAGGCGACTTTGATTATCTTTTTGTTTCGTTACGACAAAATAGTTCATAGATAAATAACAGACAACCACTCGTGGGAAATATTTATGCACATTAACTCAATTTTAAAGGCAGGGTATACTTTTGGTAATCACTCCACAAGTTAATGACCACAAAACTGACTTGGTAAAGATCACTGGAGAGCTATTGAAACGACACTCTTTGACGCAAAAATTGAATCTGAGAAAGGCTTCAGGCGTGAAGCCTTTCTTATCAGGCATCTGAAAGCACACAATACTGTGCAACAATAGTGTTATTTGTTTTTGTTGCTATTGTTGTTGTTCTTGTTTGTTTGTTTGGGGTTTTTTTTCATTATTTTTTTGCAACTTTGATGACCAATCGAGCCAAATTTTGCACAGGTTTGTTATTTGATGCACAATATGTTGGGATACACCAAGTGAGGATCCTGGTTTCTGACAATGTATTTATCATACTTGTATTACTAAGGTTGTTGAATTATGACATCGAACGAACGTTCCTATAACAGTTGCTGATTTAATATTCCGCAAATAATTCCTTCGTGGTGGCTGATGCATCGTACTATAAATTTACGTTTTTGCATTCAATATAATAATAATAATTATAATAAAGACATTTGTAAAGCGCCTAATGCAAAAGCCTCTAAGTGCATAAAGAGAACAATAAAATATACAATGAGTGAAAGATACAATTACATATAAGCAGATTACAAATAAGCAGCTTCAAACATATGAGTTTTTAACAGAGACTTAAAACAGTGTAAAGAACTAGCCTGGCGAATATGCACAGGAAGACTATTCCAAAAGAAATGGTGCGGCGTAAGAAAATGATCTGTGGCCATAAAAAATGGAAGAAGTTCTTGTAGATGAAAGCAATGACTTGAGATGAACGTAAAGTCCGAGTAGGGGAATAATAATAATAATATAATATATTGTATTTGTATAGCGCCTACTGCAGGCCAGCCTCTAAGCGCTTAACATTCAGTATTTCCTGCAAGGTATTTGGGGCTACGTTTTGAAGTATGAGACCTACTCCTTTACATAGCACCTTGTAATGGTTTACAAGGTGCTGTGGCGCAATAATGCAGCCGATCAAACCAGGAACACCGGGGCGGACCCCTTCTCTTTTCGATAAGTGCACTGGGTTCTTTTTCGTGCGTTACACAACACACGGGACCAACGGCTTTACGTCCCATCCGAAGGACGAAGCAATCATGGTTAAGTGTCTTGCTTAAGGACACAAGTGTCACGACCGGGGCTCGAACCCACACTCTGCTGATCAGAAACACCAGAGCTTGAGTCCAGTGATCTTATCCACTCGGCCACGACACGCCACAATAATAATGGTGAAGAAGTTCAGATAAATAAGCAGGAGATTGACATGTTTGAGATTTGAAAGTTAACAAAAGAATTTTATAAATTGTACGAAACTTAACTGGGAGCCAATGCAATTTCATTAGTACTGGTGTAATATGGTGAGAACGAGGCAGGCAAGAAACGAGGCGAGCAGCAGTGTTTTGTACACGTTGAATTTGAGCAAGATCCTTATCAGGGAGTCCATAAAGAAGAGAATTGCCGGAATCAAGTCTAGTTGTGACGAAAGCGTGAACAAGACGAAGAGTAGTAGCTTCATCCAGATAGCGGCGAATCTGTGCTATTTTTCTGATAGCCATGAGAGCTGCTTTGCAAACATTATCAACATGTCTACTCATGCACAATGAAGAATCCATAATTACACCGAGGTTACGGGCAAATTCAGATGGTTTAATAACAGACTGGGCAATATGTAAGTTTGGCGGAGAAATCTTTTTTGTGAAACGAGATCTTAAAAATAAGATCTCAGTTTTGGAGTCATTCAAAGCGAGTTTGTTGGACAAAGCCCAAGATTTGACATATTGAATGCATAATTCAACTTTAGCAATGGCAGAACGAGATCAGCAGGATCAAATGTAACGTAAAGCTGAAGAAACTAATTGAATTGGGTGTGAAAATATCTCTCTTGTTAAAGCTCACACTGATTTTTCCCCCTTAAGTTTGGAAAGTCTACTTAATGATTATTTTGCTGTTCGCTGTTCCGACCATGATGACAAAAGCAATAGCATCCGTAAAGTGAATCACGGCCAAGAAACAAAAAAATCGAATCTTTGATTTAGAAGCTCAAAGTTAAAAGATAAAAGAATCTCAAACAATATATTGGTTCAAAATAATCAATTTTTGTGTTTTGTTTTGTGTGTGTTTTGTTTTTGCACTTGGTTACGTTATCCCTTTATTTGAAGTTAAACGAATTATCTAGGATTGTAAACGTCAATAAAAAACATCACTTTTTAATAAGTCTGAAAGCTTACTGATTGAACTTCATTCTAAAATCATTTGTTTTTCTGTGAAACATTTCCCTGTGAAATAAAGTTATAGTCGAAAAGACAGTATCTGAAAATCTGTGTTAAAAAAACGCAGTAGCTAACTTCAGCAGTTACAACCCAAAATATGGACATTGTGTTTACATGCTGATGGTTTTTCACTATTTTTTTTTCTGACTCACACAACGGATTAAGCCCAAATTTTCGTAGGTTTGTTATTGTACGGTTGATCACACAAGGTTGGACTAGCCTCTAGTGAAACGCTGTCCGACAGATCCGTATATCCCTACACGGTCAGGACGTTCCCGAGTGAGCGGGCTTTCTACGAAGCCATGGTCGAGTTCTTCGCTCAAATGGGATGGGGGAGAGTTGCCTTCATTCACGAAGAGAGTGCATCGTTCCGTCAAGTAAGTATCGAGTTTACAACTTTACTCTCGCAAAGATCACTCAAACTAGGCGTTGGGGCAATAGTTCATAGAGCATGCTTAACTCTTCGTGACACCATCAACAACAAAAAATCACACCATTTCACCCTGCCTTACTTTTTGAGTAACAGTTTGATTTTAGTGTGTAATACATTTCTGTGAAGAACCAAATCACTTTTAAATCAACCAATCACTTTTAAATCACCCAAAGCATTAAATAAAGACCCTTTTGACTAAATAAAATAAATTCAAGCAAAATTGTATTTTGAGATGAGCCCACATGTCTCTTTCTGCTCAATCAACCATTTCTTTGAATAACACCCTTTGTTTACACAACTTAGCAAGGTTGGGTAATTGCTGTACAATTCCTATGGGAATTCCTGGAGAGTGGGTCACTGTTGGATTGTGTTAGTGAAAAACAAACCCCGGATAGTGATAAGACTTTTGGCATGCTATTTGGCTAGGTGCAGTTGTAGAACTTGGAATATTTTAGATTTTTTGAAAAGAAAATGGCGGAGTACCGACTTCTTAATTAAAAACTGTTACTCAATAAGTGAGCGATAGTGTTAAAGCACAAACAAAATGACTGAAGTACAAAACAATTTCAGATAAAGACAGAGGACCAGTCTAGCACGCGCCACGCACAACTCTCAAACAATGAAAGGTTGTCCGTTCACCGAGTCAGTGAGGGCGCTGCTTGAACGTGTGACGTCACATGCAATGGGTCTATTGTTGCTAAACAGAAACCTGTTAAGCAAACGTTGTTCTTCTGCTGAAGCAGCTCTGTGAACTTGGGCCCAAGATAAAGCAAACCATTTTGCTAAGCACAATAATCTCTTGCTTAGCAGATTACCAGGTTACTAGCCAAAATGAAGTGTGACTATTATACCCATTATTTCTTTTGCTTACAAATCCTTTGTGATTTACATCTTTTTGTGAAGTCGGGAATATTTTCAAATAGTATATTTCAAAGAAAATCAAAGCACTTTTTGCTACATTTTGTCAAAGAATCGCCATCCCCTAGCATTGCACTTTTTACTGGGGTGCTCGAACTCTTGTCCGGAGATCCCGCTGAAAGTGTAAAGTAAGTAAATTTTAGTTAACTCGACTGCCTTCCCTTTAATTTTGACAGGTACAAGTTGTGTTTCGAGAGGTCTTAGAAAGTAAAAGTCTTCAGCTAGTTGCGTCTGAAGGAGTCAAAGATATCAGCAGAATGGAAGTGCATTTACAGAATCTTAAGGTATACGAACTTTCTTGTCAAAAACCCTAGAGGCGGGGTTGAAGTGAGAGTTTGGCTGTTTAAGCGATGCGATGCTCTGCATGGTGTAAAAGTACAATAAGAAGTCAGCTCACAGGTGACAACCAGAAATAGTCACTGCTGTCTTCGACTGCAAGCTAATTTCTTATTTAATGAAGTTAGTTTTGGGAGCTTGCGGGTGACAGCAGTGCTTGCAGGCGTCTGTGTCTGCGTGTCATCAAACAAAAACAGAATGTAGAGAGTAGACAAGAAAGCTGTTTCAAAGTGGCGTGTATATGTGGGGACGTTGAACCACCAGCCCTTGCTCCAACCCAACCCAAACTTGGAGTAATATTAGCGTTACACTCCCCCTTTTTCCTAATAAAAAAAACCCACCCATCTGTGTGAGCACATCCAGTGAGGCAGAAACCAACGTATTGGTTCCTGTACTGATTGATGATTCATATTGAAAGGAAAATAATGATTTTGCTCGAAAATTGATGTTGCTCCCAAAAGCAAGGTCATAGATTGGTAAATACTCCAAAATCTAAAGACCAGAACAATTTGCGTGGTAGTAAGCAATGCTGCTGTTGGTAGTATAAACTATTTTGAGAAAGAATTCCCATCGAAGGAATATGGTTTGGATGACTTCTTTTACCCCAAAATATTTGAATCTGAGAAACGATTCATGCATGAATCGTTTCTCAGATACCTAAGGGTTGGTGTCAGTTCACGAATGCTACGGCCAGAGATGCTGCTGGTACTCGCTGTCTCCTCGCTAAACTTGGATGGATTCGACGTGCTTGTGAAAAAAAAAACCTTGACAGTTTTGTTTGTTTTTTCATTAAGTTGGCACTGTATTCAGCTGGAACTTTCTCATAAGTTTTTTATTGTACATGTCTTTATAATTTTGCCTATAAATCAGCATCACATTGACAAAAAATAATCTATGACCCTACCTTTAAAAGGTGGTAATGGAATTAAATGAAACATCCTATGAAGTTATTTCGTCTGAAATACCCCCGTTGTTTAGGTTTTTTTTTAAGTAACAAGTTTGAAACTACAAAGATCGCCTAAATGCGGCTTTTGCTACGGCCGGAGATGCGGTTGGCACCCGCTGTCTCCCGTCTAAACGTTGATGTATTCGACGTTCTCGATGAAAATATCGTTACATTTGTTTTTCTAAATAAATACTGTATTCAACTGAAACTTTCACAGCTGCCTTTTTTTTTGACAATTTTTTGACAATTTTTTGACCTATAAATCAGCTTTTCATCGACAAAAAGCCAAACGATGACCTATCTTTGCGGAAAATTTGCAAAATTCGGGAGTTTGATAGCAGTTTAGGATAATAAAAAAAAACACTTTTCTAAACCATCGTAATAGAATATACCTGAACTTTTAATATTATACCTGAGCACAATTGATTAATTGATAATTAATTTAATTGTAATTGTAATAGCCTTTGTTTTTGTTTTTAGAGACAAGATGCCAGAATTATTTACATTGGATTTAATAAAGCCGACACTCTGAAACTATTCTGTCAGGTAAAGTAGTGGAAGTCTGATTGTAGAAATTGAAGTCGTCATTATACCGCTCTTTTGGTGCTGCCCCAAATGACTAAAAAACAGCAGTGCGACTATTTTTACACAAACAATAATGTTACCTAGGAAACGTCGACTTCACAGCCCAGTTATTTTAGTGTACATTTACTTTTCATTTGTGATAAGTTTCATAAAAGCTGGGGTCATTTTTAAACTGTAATGTGCTCCATAAGTCATATGGGGGCTTCAACGACTGTTCATTCGGTCCCAGCACCTCATCAAAAGGCCCTGGGAATGGGCTGACGTTATGCACATGCGCATTGGCCATTCCCCTGACCTTATATCCCCGGTCACCCTTTCCTGTTAACGAAAGATTCGACTATAATTATATCACCATGGTAATGTAGCTCTGTTGTGTAAATCCATTGCAAATAATTATTTTCTTGCCTTTTACTGAACTAAAATTGGCGCTCGATGGCAACATTTATTTTACAACTTGGGCTTTAAAAGATCGTTTACATTATCCATAATAATGATACCGGAGCCTCGTGCATTATCATATCGTGTGTTTTACATGTTGTGATTGTGCGCATTGCGCCGATCAGCAGTACAATCGTTCCCATCGTGCATCACCACATCCTGAACAAGAATTTGTATAAGCATCGGCCTATCCCAGCGGTCTTGGGCCGAAGCCCAAGCCCAAGCCCAAGCCTTGGTTTCGACAAGGGCCTTAGCTGTTCATCAGTTGCATGTATTTGGTGAATACATTCTTACATGGCCCTGTTTACTAGTCTACAATCATGTGACTTTGTGGACGAAGTGACTAGGGCCCAATTTCACAGAGCTGCTTAAAAGTAGCTAAGCACAAAACGAATTATGCTAACTAGAACAAGGTTACCAGCCAAACTAGCATACCACAAGTACAACTTATGACTGGTATCCTGCTCATTTCTGCTTAGCAGAACATTTTTAAGCAATATTTTCTTATGAAATTGGGCCAAGTCCTAAGGCCGAGTGAGAACTGATGGCTTCGGCAATGGCTACGGCTGGAATGCCGAAAACTCCTACTCGTCATTGTTGTTGTTGTTGAAGCCAACAGCCATAGTCGTAGCCGAAGTAGCTTCATTCGGACACACCCATTTGCCAGTTAAAGAATGTCTGGTACACTGACTTGCTTTGTCACCAGTTACCACTTAAACCTGAATTCCTCAGACTATATCGACAGTTGCTATGTCACTTGATTCGGGGCAAGCTTTTGCGTATAAGTTATATAAGAGACAGTGAACATCGCTACACAATAGTGAATGGGTGCGTACGGCACAATGGTACCAGGGTTTGCTCATCTGGAGGTTGGCTTGCCCCGAGTCATTTGACGTAGCAACTGTCTCTAAAGTCTGAAGAATTCAAATTTAAGCAGTAACTTGTGACTAAAGCAGGTCACTTTACCAGATTTTATTCAAATCTCACTCGCAAATGGCAATAGACCTTTCCAGTGTTGATAAACAAACCGCCTTGGTTGGCATGGACGGCCGAATGTTTACAAATCAGTCAATGTGTTATCAGATGTTTTGACCGAATTCAACATTTTCTGCAAACTTTCAGTTATAAAATATATCCCATGATTGGTTGCTTTGTTTCAAACAAATTCAACACTATGTATTGTAACAAACTGTGGCTAACTGTTTTTGCTTTGCATCTAAGGCTTCCCATAGTTTTCCAACCTCGGTTTGCAAAAACTCGGGCTGTGACGTTGCTATTAGAAAGGTCTATTTAGTAATTCGTTCTTTTTAATCTCCAGGCCTATTTATCGGGAATGTATGGGGCAAAATACGTGTGGATAGCGCCTACCTGGGCAACCACCGTATGGTGGCTCAATGCCTCCCCGTCAGTCATCCACCCCTGCTCGCAGGAAGACATTGACGCCGTTGTCGAGTCGTCGTTTTACTTCGTCGCGAACCAGCGCCAGTCGGATTTACAGAAATTGGATTACAACGGAGTGGTATGGGTTTCAAGTATCCGTGACTTGCATTCAGAAAAACTCACAAATCAATGAATATCCCACATCTGTAAACATCGAAATGTGTGCATTTTCTAAAGCTTCGACATTTCTTAGTGATAATCATAGATTATAGAGCACCAACGGTGCAAGATATGGGGTACTCGGCTGAAACGTGAAATGTTCACTGGACACCATTTGAGCGAGCAACTCTGTTGGTATAACAATAGATCAGTGCAGGACAATTACCTCTGCCAGGAACACCGGGGCAAACCCCTTCCTCTTATTAGCGATACTATGTTCTTTTACGTGCATTACACAACACACGGGACCTACGGCTTTTTGTTACGTCCCTAAGGACGAAGCAATAATGGTTAAGGGTCTTGCTTAACGAGAATGTATACATGTGGTAATCATTCTAAAAATGAATGGCAATAAAAACTAACTTGGTTAGAAGTACAGCAGCTTTGGAGAGTATAAAGCATTTTCAGAAACATTTCAATTCAACATAATAAGGTTAGGCCTATGTAAAAAGATCAGTTTTTATCCCCCAAAATTTGAATCTGAGAAACGTTTCTGTCAGAAACGTTTCTCAGATTGTGTATTCCTATTAGAGATTATTCTTCATGCGTGGACATAATTATTTGCTCCGGATTTTCGGCGATATCTCAAAAACGCGACCATTTTAAAATGAAAATTTCAAAGGTTAGTTTTATTGTATATATATATATACATCATATAGGAATAAAACAACCGAACGGTTCCAAAAACCAAAGGTATACTTTGCCTTTAAGGACACAAGTGTCCAACCCAGGATTCGAACCCACACTCTGTTGATCAGAGACGCCACAGCTTGAGTCCCGTGCTCTTAACCGCCCAGCCACGAAACAACACTACAAATTATGTGATACTTTCTATGTAGGTAAGAGTGTACAATATAACCTATATTGACGGATAACTTTAGGTAGGATACTAAATGTTTGCAATCAAGGTAAAATCTTCGAAAGAGTAAATCAAAAATGTGTTATGTGATCATTCGCAGAAACCCTTACCTAGTCACTACGACTACTTCAACAGTATGCAGCCCGTCAGTAACATCGCTTACACGTACGACGGGATCATAGCGATTGCCCTCGCGCTCAACGATTCCGTAGCGGGGCTGCAGCGTCTCCAGCCCCCACGACGTCTCGAGGAGTTTAGCTACTCCGACAGTGAAATGGCTGAAGTCATACTCCGCAGTGCTGATGATATCGACTTTGTTGGCTTGGTGGTTAGAGAGAGAAAAACCGTTTTTGTTTGATTCTTGTTTCGTTGTATTTTTGTATTATTGTATTTGTCTTTTTATTGAGAGGTGCTTTTAAAATCCTGGGCTTGATTTTACAAAGAGCTAAGATTTCGATCTTAACTGCAAATCAATCCTAATTGATGGATTGCACATGACGTCATTGTCCGCCATCGTCGATGACAAACAATGGAAAAGTACACGCGTCTACGCGCTGCGCACGACTCTCAGCCAATGATAGCCTTTCACGCGTGCACGTTACATCAACGATGGCGGCCAATGCAAGGGGTCTGTTGCTAAGCAAAATGTGAAATCACTATGGCAACACGGACAACTCATCTGAAGATGAATTTTGGTGCTTTGTGAAATTGGTTTGTAATACATTGAAATCAAATTAGTTATTTTTCATAATTAGTTTCTGTTATAAGCACCGAATTGTAGTTCAAATAAACGGCGAAAACAATTGGTCGTCTTGACCCTTGAACTTAATTTTCTTCGGATGAACATAAGACAGTCTGAAGGAATTCGATTTCAGTATAACTTGTTAGACAAAGTTATGTCTCGGATTTTCTTCTTCTTTTTTTTTGATGAAGGGGGGAAAATGAAATTACCGGGTAACAAAAGCAGTCTGAAAAATAACCAGTATTCATGCTTTTGTTTGGTAAACTTTTGTTGCAGTCGTGACTGATGCTCGTTTTCAATTTTGTTACAATTTGGTTTCTTTTCAGGGCAGGGTTTTGATCACGAGTGGGCAAAGACGAACAGACAAAGTGCACATCGACCAAGCACAAAGTAAATGGCAATCAAATTAGATTACAACATGAAAATGTCCACTTCTAAGACGTTATTTTTTATTTAATTGAATTTCATCAAATCGAGTTACGTTCAATTAATATGTTTAGTTCAAAGAACTTGGGGGAAACGGAGTCCACCGGCACTACTTTATGTTGATTGAACTAAACAGAATGTTTATGGGAATGTTAGAACCGCCATTTTGAAAAAATATATATGTAGATAAAGCCTAAGTCACTACCATAGCCATCAATCCAACTGGCTGTGGCTATCCTGTTTGTAATAGCGACGTCATCCACGCTCACTTTACACAAACTGGCTCCATCGATTACCAGAAGCTAGTAGGAACTTTATGGCGTACATACTTACAGTGATGCTTACAGTGATACTAATAGAGATATATCTTTTATTAAGAGACATATCTCCACTTTTAATATAGATATCTCTATTTCCAAACTAATAACAGAGGTATATCTGTTAACGATATAGATATATCTATTATTAAAAGAGATATCTTCAACTGCAAAAACTGGGGTGTTACAATTGACACCATGGGTGTTGTGACATAAAAACACCCCAAAAAGATAAACATTTACACCATAGGGTGTTAAAATAACACTAATTTCTGCCAAATTAAGAACATTGGTGTTATTTTAACACCCGATGATATTAATTTTTATTCTCTCTTCGTTATCTATATGTGACAACACCCATGGTGTCAATTTAATACCCTAGTTTTTTTTTACAGTGTACGAATTATGAAGATATTAGAAATAAAGATATCTCTAATAAGGCTATCTCTATTACAGGAATTAAATGTTAACTTTGTACGCCCGATAATACAAATGTCTCTATTCTAGATTAACTGTTAAGAATGTACGCGATAGAAACTGAAGAGAAGATTTCTCTATGAGAATTTCTGTATGAATTTCTTTTGTACTTGAATCATGTTCTGTCAAGTCTAATGGTCCTCTCAGTATTATCAGGAAGAGAATATAAATATAAATATCTTTTAAAAAATATATTATACATATGTTATCAAAACTATATACACAATGCCATGCCAGCTTTTGGCGCCGGTAACTTATTCAAATCGTCTTCTTTTTTAATTTACAATGTACTTATTTAAGGCCCTTTTCGAAATAATGGCTCGGGCTTGGACTTGGGCTCGAGGTTGAGGCGTTGTCTGCAAAGTCCCGTACACCGAAATATCTCTTTTTTCGAATAGCTTCAGCCGGAGCCCAAGCCCAGGCCACGGTTCCGAAAGGGCCTTCAAATATCCAGATGAAAGTGCTTATAGTAAAATATAGCCGTCTTCGAATTATTGGCTCAGGTTTTGGCTATTGCCGGATTGCCGAATAGGCCTCTTCGTCAACGTTGTCGTTGCAGCCAGCGGCAATAGCCGTATAGCTGAAGTCGCTTGATTTGAACACGGATTTGAACAGACTGCCTCTTTTGTCTCAAACATTACATTGCTCGACTTATTTCTTTGCTCAGCTTCCTATCAAAAAATAATTTGAAAGTTTCAAAAACACTATGATTATTGTTTTGAACGTTCACAGGTAATGCCTTAGAAGCTGTGATGACGTTCGAGGTACAAACACGTCAGTTGGTGACGTCAGAAGATTCAAAAATAAAATGGCAAGGTAAGGACTGAAAGATGCAAGTCTCTAGCCTCGGGAAAATGTGACAAATTACGATTTTGATAAGGACAGAATGAACCATCTTATCTTGCTCATGTCGAAATTAAACGCAGTGTAGCAAGAAAACCACGACTATTTACCCCGCTCATCAGTGACGTCATCGTCACACAACTTTGCGCCATTTTGGGAGTCAATTGCGGAATTTAGGGGACGCGGTGTTTACCATAGATATAGAATATAATGTTTACACGTTTACGAGTTCACCCGGCCCCAACGGTCTCATCACAGGCCGTTGGGATTGGCTGCAGTTAGTCCAAATTATTGTTCAGGATGAAGTAGAGCAAGATGGGATCGATTCTGCCGATCAGCGCAATGCGACACTCTAAGCATGTACATGCACGATATGATAATGAGTTGAGGACCCATAAACGATCTTTTTAAACCAAAGTTGCAAGAACGTGGCGATCGATCCCTATTTTTAGTACCAGGCAGAGAATGAAAGTACTTATTTGTAATGATTTACACAATTATTAATGGTAGTAGAATATTTCGTAAACAGGAAGAGGTGACCGAGGTTATTAGGTCAAGGAGAGTAGTTTAATTGCGTAAATGATATCATTACACAATGAAAAAAAATTACCTTCAGATGTGTAGTTTTGTAATTCAATTGAAGCAAACGACTCTATCCAGGCTGCCATTGTATTGTGTTTGAAAACGTCATCAGTCTATCGCAGAATTGCATTAGATGGAAGATTTTTGTTGGACATGGACGTTCACAATTGTATTACGCCATAACCATCAACGTTAATTGAACGTTATTGATGTTTATGCTAATGCTTTTCGCCGTTCTTTGAAAAAATCTGAAGTCAACATGGGTTGGGGGTTGTTTCGTTTTTTTCACAGATGGTGTCTTGCAAAAGTAAAAGGTAAATTCAGTTAAGGTAGCTTCGGGTGGTTCTTTTACAATAAGTCACACGAGTACAAACGGGCAATAACGTGTGCATCAACTTTGGTATTTATTTGTGTAAGCGTAAATCTCCAGGTCTTTTCCTTGTTGTAACATTGCAACGATCATTTTGCCCATTTTGTTTAATAATAATTTCCAGCTAAGTTCAAACGTTGAAGTCCATCAGATATACCTTTTATTTGGTCTTAGGAAGTAACTCTTTTATGGGGCCATTTTCTTACAGCTGATTTAGCAGAAATATTGCTTAACTCATTTCTGCTGAGCAATATCTTCTTAGCAGGGAACCAGTCACCGTATATAATACGTAACTGACATGTTATTTGGGCTGGTAATCCATTTCTGTTAGAGAGGTAAATGTTTTGTGATTAAATAAGTGTGCTTGCGCAACTTTGTGAGCTGAATCTGCAAATAGTTTAACTTGTTAGGCTTTCCCACTCTCCCAATTAATTGATTATTATTATATGTTTGTTTTGTTTTAGGTTATGTTGACATTAAAATAAAACCGTAACAAGAGCAATTGCACAGTTTCACAGTACATAGTGTATCTCCACTATAAATTGATACCACTTTTTTTTTGCTCTAAAAAACTTTCATGTCAGAATGAGAGACTTTGGAACGCTAGGTGGCAGCAGACTTACCAGGTAAATGTCCATTGTTTACGTAGTTCTGAGCATGTGCACATTACTGAGAACAATGGATTTACCTGGTAAGTCTGCTGCCACCTAGCGTCATAAAAGACTCTCATTGACCTGAATTCCAAGTCCCATGGGGCCTGGCACATTTCCGGGTCAAGATGACCTGGCAACTGTGTGATGAATTATTTATCAGTCGGATTTTGCGTAAGTTTGATCCATTTCTGGGTCATGTTGACACAAATTCCGGGTCAAACTGGTCCACAAATGTGTCAGACCGACGGAACCCGGAATCCACGGATCACTTCTGACCCAGAAGGTTTTAGAGTGTAATACGACCACACATTCACTTTTAAAATAACATCATCAACAATATTAAATATGTGAGAGTTACCATCACAGCTGAAAGGTCAACCATCAAATTTTCATGTCACCTTTCTTTTCCTTCTCAAGGAGGTTACATCCCTGTTGATGGAACCACTAAGAGGACGGTGATCTTACAGGTATTCTGGGCCGTCAGAGCGGCGCTTTTCTCCCTCTCTGGATTCGGTATCCTCGTGGGCCTGGCATTCCTGTATCTGAACATCAGATACAAAAGCAAAAGGTTTGGAGAAAAACCACCGGTTTCTGCTTATTGTTGGTTTAATTGGCATTATGATCACTCTTTGTAACATACAAGACAGTTTGTGAGCCAGCCTACAACTATCGAACGAATTAAATGGTTTAAGAAAAAGAAACGCATTTGTTTAAAATACAGAAAAACAGTTTAAAATACACAGCCGTTCCAGCTATTGTTTGTTTGTTTCTTTGTTAATTATGATATTTCCGTCAAGGGAACTCGGCAAACTCCCACAAGGGGATATAAACACCAAGCTGGCAACAGCCAATCTCTCCCACACAACCATTAAATTTAACGTCCATGATTATGAATTGCACAAAATCACAAAACTGTGATTCAGTATCTAGACGACAACACTTTTTCTGGTCATTGTGAAATCAGCGGTTAGCTTGGTGGGATTCGAACCCACAACCTTGCAATTGCAAGTCCTGCAGTCCAACTGCTGGACCACGGTGACCAATTAATGCCTTGCATTTTTACTCCTGGGTGATGGAGGAGAAATTTTGTGAGGACCTTGAAGAAGGAAAATTAAGATAACTTAGATCCACGTTTTGGGACTATACTCCTTCCGGTTTGTACAGGGCCATCAAGATGTCGTCTCCTCCCCTGGGAAATTTGACATTGGTCGGGTCTCTGCTTCTCTATGCCTCGGTCTTCGCTTTGGGATGGGATGACTCCAACCTGTCTGACACGGTCATCGTCTTCAAGTGTCACGTGAGTAGTATAAACCACTCTCACCTCATTATCCTGTCGACAACAATCCTGTTCGTACTTTAGTAATTGTGTGCAGATTCGCGAATCGGATCTAACTGGGTTTTTATTTCTTGTCATATTTATCTTTGTTCAACCCAAAGTTAATTCAATTTTCTCTTCAAAACAGTTTTCAGTGTTCATGTTTTTTCACTCCCGTTCTCGATCTCGTCTTAAGCTGATCTTTGTCATTGTCATTGTCATTTCTATCCAGATGGAGCACATCCTGATATCTCTTGGCTTGTCATTGGCATTTGGGTCCATCTTCATGAAGACGTACCGGATACACGCAATCTTCACGCTGGCGGTTAAACAATTGAAACACATTGTGAGTACCACTCCACTACACAAAACAGTTTTTCTTTCGGATAAAAGTTACACAGTTGTTTTCGGGGTCGTTACCAAAGTATGACCCTACCTTTTAAGCACAAAATCACGGCTGTTCTTACTCCACACTCTTGGTATTATAATTGGTCTGATTTATTTGACTTTCCACTAGGACTTACCGGACTGGAAACTCATCAGCGGAGTTGCTTTAATTGCCGCCGTGGACTGTGCCATATTCACGCTATGGATTACTTTGGACTCGATGACTGTTGAGAGTCGGTCCTTTGAGCCACAGGTAGCCATGTTGATTTTAATATATGATTTTGATTTGATAATATGATATGATTTGCATTTTTGTAGGGCTTTCCTATCCTCTTCTTTCAATAAGAAAAACTATGCATCATATTGTTGTTGGTGTTGATGATGCTGCTGATGATGAAGATGCTGCTGCTGCTGCTGTTGCTGCAGCTGCTGCTGCTTCTGCTTCTGCTGCTGCTGCTGCTCCTACTGCTGCTGATTTTGCTCCTGCTGTTGCTGCTGGTGCTGTTGCTGCCACAGCTGCTGCTGCTGCTGCTGCTGCTGCTGGTGGTGGTAGTGGTGGTGGTGTTGATATTGTTGTTGTTGCTGTTGTTGTTGCTGATGCTGATGCTGTTGCTGAGGCGATGTCGATGTTGATTTTGTTGTTATATTTCATGTTGTTGTTGTTGTTGTTTATATTGTTTACAGTTAAACATGACAGAACCAGAGAAGGAAATATTCAACGTGCCAGTCATTCGGTACTGTGACAGTACTCATGCGCAGTATTTCACCATCGCCATCTACGGTGTGAAGGGGATATTGCTGACCTTTGGCCTCTTCTTGGCATGGGAAACGAGAAATATTGCCGTCTCACAACTCAATGACAGTAAGTAAAATTCAGAATATAGTTGCAGATTTCAAAAGATACGTTAGGCAAACAATTGTTAAGTTTTCTTCGAATAATTAAGTAATTACTTAATTGTATTTGACTACTTTCTATCGTAAAGTAATATTACATTATGTAAACTGCTCATGATTTATACTTTTCTTATTCGTTCTGGTTGTCATTTCCTTGTATAGTTACTTGCATTTTCTTTACATTGACTTCGACTGCTTTGTTTGTTTTGCTTCTGGTTTTCTCCCAATTGTTATTTGATTTCGTAATTGCCCCGGGAGGGGCAAGGACGGGACCCGACCCCCGCTCAGAACCTTAGCCCTTCAACCCCCCCCCCCAATTCAAATGAGAACGAAAAATGCACAAATGAATACCTCGATACATTACAGTGCCACCAAATTATTTCTTTGCACCCGCTGGCCAAAACTGCCCCCCCCCCTTCCCCACGAAATTGTCTAGTTACGACATTGTCCTTGATATTCCTGTCGCCAGAAACCCTTCACGTTTTATTTGAAGTTCATTTCATTATTTTGTTTATTGAAAGTTTTGAGTATTTCTTGCATAAATGAATTATTAATTTGTCATAAATACACATTTTTACGATGCAGATTTGTTTAAACTAAGGATTTTACGTGTTCTTGTAATTGACTGGAGCAACAGGCTTTTGAGCCTTGTTCATCTCATGTTGGGTTTTTTTTAACTTAATTTTGCGATGTTTGTTTAGTTTGAGCAGGGCATTATCATTGTGCTCACTCGACCTTGTTATTTTGTAATTGTTTGATTGTGTTTTATGCTAATGGCCAAATAAAGAGTACGAATTATAACAATTATCGGAATTGGAGAACATTCATAATCTTTGTGAATAGACCTTATGCATTGACGTCATCCAGCCGCCATTTTAGAGGTAAAACGATGACGAAACAATCGAAACGCACAGATTTTTACGCGCGGCGCACAGGATTGGCCAATGAACAACCTCCTTTTGACCTCTAGGCGAGGGCGCCCTACTGAAATAACGTCATTGTGCATAAGGTCCATTCTGTGCACTCACAACCCTGCTCGGTTTACTCCAACTGCAAAAACGCAACAAGACGTGTTGAGCAGTTCAACATATACAGAACATGGGCAGCGCGCCGTATCGATATCTCTCGTCACTAACCCCTGGTAAGGATCAGCCTTGCTACCATGGGCAGCGCGCCGTATCGATACCTCTTGTCACTAACCCCTGGTAGGGATCAGCCTCGCTACCATGGGCAGCGCGCCGTATCGATACCTCTCAACACTAACCCCTGGTAGGGATCAGCCTCGCTACCATGGGCAGCGCGCCGTCATCGATACCTCTCATCACAAACCCCTGGTAGGGTTCAGCCCACTGATCTCTATTATACTGACTGGATAGCGGGTTGGCCTATGCATGTGCACAGGACCGTGAAGTCACCGCACACAAGCGGCGGCCATTTTGAAACACCCAAAAGCTGTTGAATGCACATAGCGGGTATACAAAATACGATGTCTTTTTTAAGGGATTTCATCACATAAACAGGTTTTTCCTTTCCCCCAATGTTTTTTATGCCCACAATTCTTTGCACACATATGGGGGATTTATACATAGGCTAGGTTTTCACGATGTGATGGGGGAACATGTAATTTGTTACTTCAAAAGTTGGATGCCGAGTGTTTTTGTTAAGTAGTTCCCGTCATTCGCTCAAACCCTCACACCCACATAAGCCCAGGTACAGACAAGTACATTCGTTGATCCGGTGAATTACACCCAAATTTACTTAAAGGCAAAGTATACTTTGGTTGTTTGAACTTCTTGCCAAGTAACCTTTAAGTTTAATGGTCATTTATTTTTTGAGTAATTTGAAAAGTGATCCCTATGAAGCATTGTATAAAATCATGTAAATTAAAGAATAACACAACAATACATTGAAGAACAAACAAGCATGTTTTGAGTTGTTTAAATGGTATTTATTCCTGTATATTTGCTCATTAGAAATTTACAACAAACTGGCTTTATCATTTCTAAAAAAATATAATGAAATAACAATATTTTTACAAATAAATACAATAAAGATTTAAAATTTCAAGCAAATTATTAAAAGAGAAATTTTTACACTGTGACCCTCTTAAATCCAAGCTAAGTGCAAATTTTTGAACATTTACATTTTAAATTTTGAAAAAACCTGTACACTATAGATTAATGAACTATATTTCACATAAAATCAAGAAAAATGTAATAATTTTTTTTTTACAAATTTGCTGATATAAATAAATGTATCTAAATAACAAAATAAATTAAACCAATAAACTATCAAACCCAGTGACTTGACTGCAGTGATTTGATGATGGCTGCTAAGGAATCAACTTGCTTACGGAGACGCCGTGACTTCTGTTGGGTTAATTTTAACTGTTTCTTCATGTTGCTTATTTTGTCAAAAGCTTGGTCAAGTTTACGCTTGATACTTCGTGGACTTTCACTTGAGAAGTAGGAGTGTCCTCGCTGGATGATGGACAGATTAGAAGACTTCACTGACGGTCGTGACGACTTGTGACGAACAAAAAACTGAAATAAATAGACAGAAGACACTTTACTAAAGATTCCTGGCTACAACTTACATATACCCTACTTTGTTAAAAAAAATAATAAAATAAATAAATAAACAAATAAGTATTAATAATAAATATGCACTTCAAGAATGTGTTTGAGACATCGGATTTAGTTTTTTGACTGAGGGTTACTTCATAATGAACTAGAAGAGGATAAATCGTGTAAGCAGATGAGGCTATCTCTCTTTTCTACACCAAGTTTTGTAGACAGATTTTAGTTTGTTTCAAAACCCACTTTAATATGAATTATTTTTACATTCAAACTGAATTTATAGCATGCACAGAGTCCATAAAATCAACCACCAAATATCACTGATCAAGCCTTTGAAACACCAATGCCTACTAAACTAGTACAAGTGCGTTTATAGTATTAGTTTCTAACAAAATGTCGTACATAATAGTTAAGGAAATGGTTAAAAACGGTGGAAAACCAAAAACACCCAAGGTCAGTATAATAGAGATCAGTGGTTCAGCCTCGCTACCATGGGCAGCGCGCCGTATCGATACCTCTCGTCACTAATGCAAGTATTTTTACGCGATTCCATTTCAAATGAATCATGTTTTTACACGGTTACCTAACCTGCATACAGTTAGACTCGTCACAAGATCAAAGAAAAATGAGAGGGGACCAGTTGTTCTTTGACTTGATGCCTCTTGTTCGCGTTACCATACTTGAGCGGGTGCGTAGAGTGGATCGACCACAGGCCTAATTAAAATGTGCTAGATTCTAGCATTATTTTAATGAACCAATTCCAGGGCTCGATTTCACAAAGAGTTAAGATTGATCTTAACTCCAAATCACTCCTAATTACTAAGCAAAGTGTGGTGTCACAATAAAAATCACTATGGTGATACTGACAACTAATCTTAAGATGAATCTTAGTGCTTTATGAAATCGACCCCGGGGGTTATGATCGAGCAAGGCATGCTGGGAAAAAATGGCGCAGCGAGATCGATCATCCCTGGGAACGAGCTTGAGAACAAGCATACACTGCGTTATGGATCTAACTGGATTATAGTAATACTACAGTGAAGTGTTAGCGATGTTCAATATTCCTTTGATGTCCGGTTTGTTTGTTGTTGTGTTTTTTTTTCAAGGTAAATACATAGCGGCATCTGTGTACATCGTCTGCCTGACCATCGTTCTCACCGTTCCAACGATGACTCTTCTTGCTGATGACGTCAATATGGCGTTTGCAATCCCAGGTGTCGCCATTGTGTTGGTCAACACTTTTGTACTGTGCCTGAATTTCATCCCGAAGGTGAGAACACAACCCAATTCTTTTGGTAATTATTTTTTCAAGTAACCTAGCGGACCATTATGCTGATAATCCTTCATTTATAAGTAAACTTCCTATCTCTTGAACCGTATGAATTCCAATGGATAAAAAAAGAAGGGATTAATATTCATTGTTTACGTATAGTTCTGATCATGCGCACATTTAAGAGAACAAAGGATTCACCACGTTTAGTCTATTGCTACCTAGAGTGTCCCCAAAAAATTCTACCATTGATTTTGGTGACTTTAAAAAAAAGAAGCCTTGAACGACTTCATCCTGTATAAAGGCTTTGAAAGATTTGTTTTACCTCTCCTTCTCTTTCGTTTTCTTTTGGAAAGTGTTTAGGGGTCTGAGGTCCGGATTTTCTGTGTTGAAACCTGCAGGGGCCATAGTGGAGATATCAGTGCCCCTGTAGCCCGGCCCTATGTAGCCTCAACCTTGTACCTAAATTTAGCCTGGACCTTATTAACAAGATGACAACGCATCTGTGCGGGAAAAACGCCACAAAAATTATCTTTCTCGCCCTTGGCTTATTCTTTTATGGCGGGCAATTGTTGAAGATTTATCTCCACTTTCTGTTCTCTATGTCAGGTGTACCTCTTGATGTCAGTGCGTGATGAGGATGTGCGTATCAGCATGATGTCATCGATGGGATACGGGGAGTCGACGGATCTTAGAACTAGGAGTGTCTCACGGGCGGATCGGACGGAGAGTAAACTGGGCGTACAACGCTGCAAACTGATCCAGGTGATAACCAGCGGCAACACCTCTGTTATTCTTGGCAGGGGAGGCGAGAGGGGGAAAGCTTAAATTTAATCCTTTAAGAGCAAAGATCTGCAATTTATAATCGCGCTGACAGACACCTCTTTTGTCGCCTTTGTAGAGCAATACATTGGAGTGAGATTTATTCCAGGAACAAACCATGTGCTCATCACCTTGACACAAATTGAAGCTCTCGAGCGGCCATCTTGGAGACTGAATCCGAGCGGGTTTTAAGAACATGTCTCCTGATGACATTAACCACTTTAAATTCACCTTCAGCTGTAAAAAGTTCGTAGAAAACAAATCCTTCACATTTGCTGGAAAAACATATTCACAGTCGAAGGCATGCAAACCAATGGGCCTATTGTATACACTTATTTTTCCCTTTATGACAATAGGCCTTATGCATTGACGTCATACACCCACCATCTTAGAGGTAATTCGATGATGAAACAATAGAAAACGCACAGATTTGTACGCGCGGTGCGCATGACTGGCTAATGAACAACGTCCTTTTGACCTCTGTACAAGGCCCCTACTCAAATGACTCGTCATATGCATAAGGTCTATAAAAAAGGGAATTTACCGTTTATTATAAAACCACGCAGGCATTTGGCAATTTGATAAATGTATGACTAAAAAGGTATTCATACATTCGTTGATATTGAATTTTCAGTGCAGTGAAGCTTTTTCCCTTTAATGTTTTTCTTTCAATGTATTTTACGAGAGAAAAATGCTCATTGGGGGTCGTAACAATAAAACTCACTGCTCAATGCTGTAGCGATCTTGACCTTTGTTGCAGAATTGAAAGGCAAGTGGACATAAACAGCAGCGCAATTCGGCGGGAAAATAATTGTTATAGTCAATTTTGTTTTCGTTTCCAGAAACAGATGGAGCTGGGGCAGTTATGTCGTCATCTTCAACAGATTCAAAAAGCCACGTCAATGCTATTGAAACACTATGAGACTCCGCCAGAGGAAAAAAAAACAACGATAACTTTCTCAGGCATGCAGTAAAGTGAGCAAAGAACGCTCCAAATTCGAGGAAATTGAATCGTCAGTGTAAAATTTATTAATTTATGTCGGTGGAGAATAAAAGACGGCAAAGGCTGTAATTTACTTAAGTGGTCTGTCCTCGTCGTGTGAGGGGGAGGAATGAGGAACGGATGGAGTGGGTCCTCTACTGAAAAAGGACGGGCATTCATCACAGTGTGAGCAGAACACAAAATTATTAACAATACTTAATAGCACTGCACAACAAGACACAATGCTCAATAATTACGGTATACAGCGGTGAAGGTCAAAATAGGTGCAGCAATCATGTTCCATACGAAAGACAAACAGAACAAAATGAAAGGTTCAAATATTGCGACACAAACTCTACAACATGCAAAATGAAAGTGGCATCAGGCTATTAAAAGAACACAGAGGGCGCACTTGGTATCCATACATACGTTTACAATACACACACATATATACACACGTTTGTAAATGGTGTATACCGAGGACACCCGTTTGTTCTCCTATTAATCGGCCTTACTTTTTGTGACGTCCCGAATGGACGTCCTCGGTTATACCTGTTCCCCGGATCCCGTTTGCTCCCGATTGTGTATAGACATGCCCAGTTCTGCGATGCAGTCACTCTGTAGACATTTCTGTGTTCTGTACACGTAAGAAGAATCCTACTCTTCAACACCGTAACAAAAAACACTGTGTGGACGTGTGTATAAAGTCCACATAGTGTTTCAAGTCCCTACATTATGTGGACCTCTTTTGTTCTCAGGTCTACTCTTCGTAATATGTAGCATTAAAACACACGTACGGATCGTGTTTGTGGGGTCCTGCTATTTTGGTTCTGATCATTTTCTTTTTCTAAAGAATTCCTCTGTAGGGTCCAAGTTCAACAAAGATAAACTATTCACGGCTTCGACAGTGGCTATTGGCCTAAGGAGGCCTACTCTTCAACGTCGCCTCTCTAGCCAGCAGCCAGGTTCCACTGATAAAGAACTTACCAAATATTTCACCTCAATAACTTTCCATACCCTAATACAAGTTGTTGGCGCCTGTATTTGAATGACAAATACTCTTCTTTATTCCCTATGCGCAGCGGAGTGTGATTACTGTGGAATTGCTTGCACCTGTGCAGACATTTTTTTGAAGTACCAAAAGTATCGCAAAACTTCAGACTTAAACACTATTTTTAAACACATTTAATTGCTCTTTCACTTGTCCACATCGGTATTAAAGGGGCACACCGGCTTCGTTGGGCTATTTGGGCTACAAAATAGGCTAACATATGCCTTCAAAGGTCTTCCAGGAATGGAGAAGAACGGTTCCTAAAAGAAACCATCAAATTTTGCCGTTTTTGAGCATTTTTCAAAAAACGAAGGTCACGTGATTTATCCGAACCAAAAAAGTGGTTCGGAAAAATCACGTGATTTTCGGAGTTAGTTTTACTTCCAGCCGTATTGCAAGTACACAGAATATAATACGTCGTCGTACACAGAATACAGGTTGGGGTTAGTTTTCGCGGTCGTAACCAATAACTGTTTCAATGGCAAGTTCAACCGAAACAGTTATTGGTTACGACCGCGAGCGGACTTCGACTAGGACTGACCATAGAGCAAGGAACCTTGCTCTATGGACTGACGTCCGCTCATGTCACTGATCTCTATTATACTGACAGTATAATAGAGATCAGTGGCATGGTTCATGTCTGTTTTTTTATTTACACGTGAATTTGTGCTTGATGGATATGAAGTCTGTATCCTCATGCCTCGCCATTGTTATAATTGATACATAAACAGAGCACCAGTCTACTTACAACATCGCGCATCATTGCCACGTAAATTTGACAGTTGCAACGGCTGGAAAAGCGTATAAGCTGACCTTTGACCGCGTTTTGTTTTTTTCACATTTTTCGTTAATTACGTGATATTTTGATGATTTTTTTTTTTACAACAACCATTTAAAAAATGTTGTCTGTCATTCCACATCACAATATTAGGTAAACAGTAAGCCGGTGTGTCCCTTTAAACTATATGAAAAACGACACTTCTATATTTTGACTTCATTTCACTGTGATGACTCTTCGGCACCCTGACTTATTTCTACTGTTTCGTTTTACGCTCAACTAGCAATGGGGCAAGTTTCGGTGACTGACTAGAGTTTTCTAGACTTAACCATAGTCGATCTAGATGTCACTCGAACGCTGCATGGTTGAACTAGCTAGTCCAACTGGATCAACCTAGCTCCGGAGCTGCACTGTTCCTCTAGACAACTAACGAAGTTACGTCCCTTTGTCAAGATGGCGTTTTGGTTATGTGATTGAGAGAGTTTTATAATTCTTTCTAATCACACAAAATTGGTTTAACGATAAATGGTAGGACTTTGCAGATGAAATATGTCAGTTCTAAAGACATAATTATTATTGCACTATACTATGCACATAACATATGTTTATGACAAATACATATTTTTCTCTTCAATACTTAGTCGCCATTGGTTGCCATACTTGACGAATCAATCGCACACTCGTTCGAGTGAAACACAGACCACACACGCATGATTTAAACGGCAAATTCACTAAAGGTTAACACCCGAACTTGCTCATAAAGTGTTATTTGTAACACCTGATTATTGTACGGAGGTAGAAATATTTCCATCGTAAAAATGTAATACTATGATTAATACCATTACAAAATGTGCGTGCGCCGTCGACTCGTGGTCTGTGTCCTTAGGGTGTGCAACCGACTCGTTCAGCATACAATTATTTACTGTTCAAAATTATGTTCCTTCTGTAAATACGAAATCTGGAATAAAAAAAATATAAAAACTAAGCTGTAGAAGTTAAAGGACACCAGTGTTCGATTTGTGTTATTTGCCGAGTTTGACGATCCCTTTTAATGGGCTGGTCGGCCATGACGGCCAAATTGTCCATAACAACGGTTTACTCCCATGAAGTGATTTCGGTGTCTCGGGGCTAGAATCGTGCGCAGCGGACCTTAAATCCAGTGACGTATTACCACCCCACCCCCATGAGAATCCTTACTTCGCCCCATCTCTTGCCCCACTCCCACCTCTTGCCCCCCCCCCAAAAAAAAGGAGATCTGAAAAATGAAGAAATAAATGGTTTTATCACTAAAATAGCCCCCTCAAATACGTCTTTGGCCCTGCCCCCCCCCCCCTTGAAGTGTATGGTTACGCCACTGTTGAAATTGGATAAACCTTAGAATGCATAGCGAAGCAGTGAACCTAAAGAATGAATGAAGTATAATAAGATGAAAGAAAACAAGGGTGGTTTCGGCGGATGGCCGAAACCCCCAATAAAAATAAAGACCAACTTCCGATCCAAAATAGAATCACGGTAGCCCGCCCTCAATGTTTAGCATTATCAAAATGGCGGCCTGCACTCGGCTAAAACTAAACTTCGACGGATCAGTTTGTCCGCAAATGCCAGAGAGAAAATGCTGGTTTCTGGTGGATAAAGACAATTGTAATGTCGTAGCCGACTTGGAGTATCTAATTCGTGAACGTTTTGAGCTAGACAGGAGTAAAACATTATCTCTAAGCTTGGACAGCTACTTGCTGCCGTCAATGGAAAAGATACACGTGGTTCGTGATAATGACACGATATGGTAAATAATAAAGTTTGTGACTGTTTTTCGTGTGTGAACTTTTTTTAAGTAAGCAAGTAAGTTTTGAAGCTTTGCATGGTGTTGGGGTGTAAAAGGTTAAAAGAGAAGTTTTGGGGAGACAACCAATGGTTTTCTCCCAAGAACATAATAATATTAATCGGTCCTACACTCCGACTAGACTTACTGTCTCTGACATGTCTGACTGTCAGACTGTACTAACGACTAATCATTAATTATTAATTTAATGTACTAAATTACTGTGGTGCCCCTTCAAAAGTTTCCCATATGGACTTTAAGATTTTCCAATGGTGTGCCCTTTGCAAAATAAAAATGGCCTTGCCCTCTCAAAGATGAAATTCCAGGTGAACATTTTGAGCACTGGCCCTGGCTTCACCATGTTCACAAAACATTTTCTTATGTCAGACAGTACATCATATGAATGAACACAGTTAAAATAAGGAGTGAGGTTGGCTCGGTAGTTTTCTTCCGTGCATTTCACGGAAAAATTTCCGCATTCAGCCACCAGCTTTTTGGCATTTAAAAAAAGTTTTTTTCAATTTTTTTTTCTCCAGTTCATACCTGAGGATGTGTTCTATCGATTCGGTGAATCTTGAAAACGGAAACAAAATAGTTTTCATAGGGGATCGGTTTAAAAACTAGGGATATTTGGTTAAATCCTCAAATTTTGGCGGAAAAAAACCCCGCTTTTTCCCACACTGTCTTCTTCTCTCCTGTCTCCTCACTCACCCAGTCTCCATGTTGTCCCTCCATGTTTCTACCTGTATCTTATCTACTGGAAGGAATGAACGTTTAATCAGATAATGCAATGTACTTACGGAGATTCGAACCTGTAACAAGAGAGAGAACAAATTATTAAGAAAGCATAGCCTGTACCACACGGCTATGAGGCATTGACACCAGAACGGTTTGTTTGTCGTACATGTTTCTCCCAATACCTGGTTCACCAAAGGTCATAATGAATATGTAGTTTTTATGAATATTAAAATAAGCTGGGTTTGTCCAATGGCTTGCATAAACCGAATATTCATAACTTTGTTTTGGATTATTCCATTAGTACAAGCCCTAGGTAAGTTCAACGCGTGCTTTGTGGGTTGTTCTAATTTCCCTCCTAAATATCATCTTCGATTATTACCCATTCCACAAATCAAAAAGTCCAATGCGCATGAACGATGACCGACTGATTGGAGTATTGCACAACTTACACAGACACACACACAGCAGGAAAACGAAACAACATGGCGTTTGTTTTCATCTCACTGCAAGACGAAGCCTTGCGATTTTGGGACACCTTTTTAAGCCTTTAGAGTTGTTAAATTCTGCCTGTTTTCTGGCTGTACATGTTCGGTAAACCCTCCTTGATAGGTAAGAATATAATTTAGTGAAAAAAAACCAGAACTTAGGGAGATAAATTGGTGGCGAGCAGCGGAAAGTTTGCCCATTTCACCTCTGTGGACCCTGCTTCACATCCCAGACTAGAGCTTGCATGAAGATTGGGTTTTCAGCTTCTCCTGGGCCCAAAGTCATAGAGCTGCTTAATATTGCTTAACAACTTTCTGCTAAGCAAAAGGGAACAGGATACTTAGCAGTCATATAGATGGTACATATGTGGCATGGAATTTTTGCTGGTAACCCAATTCTGGTAAGCAAAATTATTTTGTGCTTGGCTACTTGGCAAATCTTCATTCTTTTCTCAATTCCAATGCATTCTTTACAGGGTACACGCTGAACAGACTGACGACATTGTTGATGATCTTCAAGTAAGCGAATCTACAACGCCACTCAGTGAGTCTGTAACAGAAGTTTCTCTGGAAAACGACCAACATTCAACAACACAGCATATAAGAAAAAGAAAATGCTCTGATGTGAACAAAGAAGCAAGTCCGCGTAAGCTCATTCATAGAGGAACTCTTGACAGCGAAGAACTGGACAATGACAGAACATCAGACGAGAGCTTTGAGGTGTCAGTTCTACAAGCTGACAAAGAGTGTCAACCAAAGAAGAATCACAGTAAGAAGAAGAAGAAGAAGAAGAAGAAGAAGAAGAAGAAATCTCTTGAGCCCGATGAAAGACTGAAAACCCCTTCTGCCAAAAGCAGAAGAAGCAAGAAAGACACTTCAAAACAAAAGAGTTGCAGCAAAAAAATATCATCTCCGAACAGATCACCAAGAATCAGTTCAAAGCCAGAGAAGAAGAACAAAAGCAAAAAACAAAGTGAAAGAACTCCTAGTTCTGATTGTGCTTCAACAGTTTATAGCGCTAGCTCACAATCAGAATCTTCTGCAGATAGCACTGATGATCTGCGCACAAGGGTAGCCTCTTCACCAGTGTCTGCAACAAAGTCCACCGGAACACTGAGTACGATAACCCCAGTCACCAGAGCTGAACATGTTGAGAACGAGACTATCGTTTCACCTCATGGACCTCTTTTACCTGTAGAGAGAAACCACGTTCGAGAAAAGAAGCGGTCTGCAGCGCCAACTGTTCTCTCCTCTGGTCACATTCGCTTTGAGTCGTCAGAATCGGACGTGTCTTCTGACGACGATTCAGACGCAGATCATGGGAAACAAACAAGTAAACGATCAGAAACAAGTCAACAATCGGACAAAGAACAAACCGACAAAGTGCAACCAGGCATGGATGAAACTTTTGAAGAAAGGAACCAACCAGTTGCCCAAAACCGAAGTTCTGTTCAGTCGACCGTTCTCACTCCATCTGATAAATCCAACTATGGACCCCAGTCTTTCCACAGCAATGGGCAGTTTAAAAGGCAGAACAGTTCTTCTCCCCACCAGATTGGATGTAATTCCAGAGGGATGGGATCTGAAAGTTGGCACAGCGATAGAGGGAACTGGGATAAGAACAGCCAACTCAACACAACACAAAGCAACAGGTCTTTCATAATAGAGGTGAGATGATTCCTTAAAACAGAACACACTCAACCCTTCTACTGTTGGACCATTCAATATCATCCACTGAGGTTTTGATTGGTAGATAAACTATGCCAGCCTGTACTATAATATGTGGTGAATGTACATGTACATGTACGACACAGTACACAGTCAACCCTCCTACTATCTAACCATTCAATATCATCCACTGTGGTTGTAAATGGTAGATAAAAGGTGCCAGCTTACAATAATGGTATGAATTTGTGGAAAGCATGAGATGCGTTACACTACCCACTTGTTCACAGTTGGTTCTGTGCCTGGTTCTGCCAACATACGCCGCAACCCACGCAGTTTAGTGGTTCCAAACAATTGGTCAACTCACTGGAAAAGCTCACCAAGAGTAGGAGGGTTAACATTGTTTATTCCTCATCATAGTTTGGGTATATCACAGTGGGAAATATGTAATAATGGTTCTCCCAGACATAATTTTCCTGAACTGTATTTTCAATGGATCATTTCTTATCTTAGCTTTCACGATTGTGTTTACATTGTTAACTGATTATTAGGCCGTGTCCGAAACAGCGACTTCGGCTACATGTACAGCTAGATCAGCGCGTCTGCCAGTGTTGAAGAATAGGCAGAAGCGCGCGATCTAGCCGTAGCTGTAGCCGAAGTCGCCGTTTCGGACACGGCCTTAGATGCACATTTTATGTGATATAAGGACAGGATTAATGGTTCAGTTGATGGTTTTGAATCATCTCTGAAGGTGCAAGGTCACTTTAAGGTATCCAAGCTGAAAGTAAAATCTATCCCAAAAGACCGTGTAACTCTTGCACGTATTCAAACATTTTGGGGGACCAGTTTGGTCCCACGTTCATTGCTTTTTAACGCTTGAAGGACACAAACTTGCGTACTTTGACGGGTTCCAATGTTCGAATATGCCCGAGACTTGCAAAGGCTACAAACATGTCAGACCCCCTTGCATTGGCCGCCATTGCTTATGAATTATGCAAGCATGAAGAGCTATTATTGGCCGAGAATCATGCGCAGTGCGTACATGCATGCACGTTTCCATTTTTTGTCACCAAAGATTGAGGATGAAGCAGGGCCAGAGCGGAGACTCTAGCATGCCTGATCTGTGTGGATTTCCTGGCCTGAAAACGTGAAAAATTGTTCACATCTTCTCAGAAGAACTATAAACAGTTTTGTCTGTGTGTTTGATGAATGACCCACCAACTTGTTGTAAGAATTTCATTGCTAAGTTTTGAATATACTTTATTTTAATTCTTAGAACCCTCCCCAAAAGTCCGAGCCTGTGCCTAAGGACTTCACATCTTTCCCATCACTGGTCGGTCCTCCCAGACAAGGGGACGTCATCGCATATAAGGTAAATATAAGGTAAATAATTTATTTTCTGAAAAGTCTTTTACAGTTTCCAGCGCAAAGCGAACAAAAATTATAACAATAACTAGTTCTTATATAGTGCATTTTACATTAACGTCCTGGCTATTGGGCCAATAACATGCCTGTAATCTTTCTCAGCTACCTGGGGAGTGCGTGCATGGTACAGCCCCGGGCTGCCGTGGCACTCCACAGGCTTTTTAAAGCCCTATATCAACCTCTACCCTTGCAGGTATTCATTTATACCCCTGGGTGACGAGAAGAAGTTATAGTAAAGCATCTTGCTCAAGGGCACATTTGTTATGACTGGGATTCGAACCCGCACCCCGATGATTTAACCACCAGAACTTGAATCCAGTGCACTACAATGCTTGGCCATGACACGCTACAAGTTTTAAGAGTCGTAGATTGACCCGAGATTCCCCTAATGAGGGGGGTCCACAGCCAGATCGACAAAACTGCAGGGCATTTGAGGAAGTGTTCACCCTGAACAGTGGTCGACTGGCCAAACACAAGTTAAAGCACCCAAGGACAGGTCAGAATCTTCTCCAAGTGGTCCTGCTGGCTAGTTCATTGCTTCTTGCATCTACTTGTAAACCACTGCCTTTACGATTTGTAAATAACGATTTGCACTTTGCAGAACTACCATACAACTCGAGTTGTGTCACTTGTTTAAAGAATGAGTCTTAGCACTTGTTCATTAGATCATTAGAAATGGAGGGACTTAGGGCTATCAACAGTTAGGCTTACTAACAGTTAAAGCTTATTAACAGTTAGGCAAATTAACAGTTAGGCTTATGCTTTCATTTGTAACGTTGACTTGATAGAATTTCTTGCTACGTTTAATCTCATATGAGTCTTTGTTATGTCATCCTCGCTTAGATCCTAGAATTATCGGAGTCCTATTGCCCAGAGCTGTCCAACTACAAGGTGAGTTTTTTAAAAATATTGATAGACTTTTAAACTTGGCCGACCAACGCCCATTGGGAATATGAGAACCGGAGTGCATTACACACATCGGTGCATGGGTAAAACCCAATTATTCTTTATCCCTAATGCAAACCTAACATCTTTTAGAAAATGTTTATGTTTATCAGAAAGAAATTAAATATTTAAACTTTTTTGTTTACTTTTTAGAGATTTGATATTTGTTGAATTCTTTTCTCCCAGCTTTGTACAATTACTCCAATCAATTATTCTTTCGCTTCTTCTTTCCCGATACAGGAAGGCAAGGTTCATAGCGTTGACACAGCAACCGGCCAGATTGAGATTGAGCTCAGTCACATCACCATGGTCACCAGAGCATCCAAACCGGGTAAATTTGATCTCCAGTGGGATGACGAAGAAGGAGACGACGGTGATGCAATGAACGTAACCAACAACAATAGTGATGACTTAAATGTAAGGGGAAGATTTCTTTTCAACGTCTTTTGAAACAAATGATATTTATGCTTAAAAGTAGGTCTTGAGTCCGGTTTTGGTTTGTTTTTTTTGTGGTTTTTTTTGGTGGACTCGGACTAGGTCTTGGAGCCACCCTGACTTGAACTTGGACTTGGACTTGACCCTGGGACTCAGCATGACTCGGCTACCTTCGTGGTGCCCATGTAAATGGTTAATAATGACTAAAATATACTTTTCTGTTGATTTGCTATCAACCATGGACCCAGTTTGTTTCAACTGCATATGTCAGGATTAAGGCAGGCGTCGAAATAACCCACGGCGCCCACAGCAATTGCCCTGTGCTTTTGCTGTGTTGCCCTTTGCAAAGTTCCAATACAACTCTACCTTTTCCTCATGGAGTGCCCCTTACCAGAGAAAAATTGCCGTGCCCCTTCGAGAGCCAAGTTCAAGGCCTGTTAAGGTGCTGTTCAAATCTGTGATGGTGAAATAGTGCCCTCTTCCAAAATTGGGCGTTTTTCACGACCAATGATGAGTTCTGACATTTAAAACATTACAAGTTGGCCAAATCTGGTCACGAGTCTGTCAGAAATGGCCGAAAACAGCCAAAACTGCAGAAATGTTCAATACGACTGTCTGGAGGATCGAGGGTTATATAGTTATCCAAATTCTGTGTTAGGTGTGACATAATTCCAACGTAAGCCATGCCTACTTTACAGGAAATGGCTGCACTGTTTACCAGAAGCCCATAGGAGTTGCAGTGAGCTAGTTTCTTCAGAAGCAAAAGTTTCTCTCAAAGAAATATTTTTTGAATGATGAAACGGGTGGTTTTTAGTCAAATTACACGCCTGCTTTGGAGCCAGAAGTAACAAAAACTTTTGGCTAACAGCAGATAGGCACAGGTGGGGAGGACTTGGGCTTGGACAACAGGGACTTGACTACAGCACTGATAAAAACTGAGAACAACGTCCGCGCTGATTTTCCCTTTTTGGGGGGTTTGTCAGCTGTACAATTGAAATTGAGAAACAGAGCACAAAGTCTGTATGTGCCTGAAACTTTCCTTTTTTTTTCTTGGACAAACCGCAGTTGCGAGAGTGCATAGTGTGCTTTTTAGATGTGTTAGCGCCCTCTGTTGGTACAGTGTCCATGTTCTTTCTGTTAGTGTTATACACATGCAGCACTTGAAGCACTCAATGACAAGATTATTCCAGTAGAATAACTCAAATACTAGCTACAAGATGTCAGCACAGTCCTAGTCGGACTACATGTTGGTCACAACTTGAACTTTCACCAAGTTCAGTTATGGTCACATGATTAGTTGTAACCAATACAAATGCAGTATGAATGGGGACGATTTAATCGACCCTGCCAATACATGGTCCGAAAATTGTGCCAAATAAATCGGCCCAGGACACTTCTAGTGTTAAATAAAGTGTAAAGTTCATCATTGCTATGAAGACGGGGATGAGATGACGACGTCAATGCGTAGTGTCTGTGCTAACAAAAATCATCGGAAACAAAACATCATAAATTATAGCATCAATCTCTCTTTAGAAATAGTTGCAAAAATCTTCTGAAACAAAACATCATAAACTGTAGCATCAATCTCTCTTTAGAAATAGTAACAAAAATCATCTGAAACAAAACATCATAAACTGTAGCATCAATCTCTCTTTAGAAATAGTAACAAAAATCATCTGAAACAAAACATAAACTGTAGCATCAATCTCTCTTTAGAAATAGTTGCAAAAATCATCTGAAACAAAACATCATAAACTGTAGCATCAATCTCTCTTTAGAAATAGTTGCAAAAATCATCTGAAACAAAACATCATAAACTGTAGCATCAATCTCTCTTAGAAATAGTTACAAATGAAACAATGGTGCAATGAAGAAGGGTAGGGTGTAGGGTGGGTGGGAGGGTAAGACCTGTAGCAAACCTCCAAGGTTTTTTTAAAGATTGTTTTCGTTTGATTATTTGGTGATATTCTGAGCTCTGATTGAAATTTGTATTTGTATTTGTATTTTTTTTTTTTCAGGTTTCTGTACAGCTAGGGGATCTTGTGGACCCTCGTCTCATTCCACCAATGTCTGTGTGACAATCCTTATACTCACAGACAACGATGTGGGGGTGAGGACATCTGGATGTGAAATCATCAAGGTATCATACTGTTTTCACTGTGGCATTTGAAGTTTTTCTAAGGCAGGGAAATCATGGTGTCGGAGCATTAAATTTGAAATATTTCCTGCCCTGTGTGATGGAGCACCACTATGGGTTTCATCTTGTATGACTTTTCTGTGAATCACTTCTTTATCGATTTTTTGGAAAATCATATTTTTTCGGAACTGTTTGGAGCTTCTGGAGCAATTGTTTTCCTGTGAAAATATCGTTGCCACAATACAACCCTGACTTGAAAAAGAAAAGGCAACGTGATGGTGTCTTGTAAAAAAGTATGAGTAGGAACTCACAGTGAATCGCAGAAGGTATGGAATCAAAGATTACACAATATCCCCAGGAAAAAGAGATACTATGAGCTTGATTTCCAGTACCCTTTGTCCTCTTTGTGTGAAAGGAAACGAAGCAAAGCACAGTCGGTGCGTGCCTGTGCATGATACACAATGGAATGTCCGGCTGGATAGTCACACCACTGACTGACTTGAAAAATAGAGGGCGCTCTCAAGTTGTTTCGGGTGTTGAAAAGCTTTCGCCAGAGGCCAGTCCAGATAAAATTTGGCGCGTACCCAGGCCATTCGACATGAAGTGGTTAACTGTAGAAAATAATTGCTATAATTCATTTTTATAAAAATGTGGGTTTTTTTTTCAAAATGTAATGTATTTAAATATTCACGACACTACCCGGCCGGATCACTCAACTTGCCATTTCAATAATGCACTAGAATTATCACTGCGTCCTTTCAACTAATTACAGTTATGGCCTGGGTCTTTCACCCATACTAGGAGATTTTTTACCCATACACTGTACAATCGACCTCACTACAGACGGAGGTTCGTGTGTAGCGCAAAATGCATGAGTAGTATACGTGCTACCCGTGTAGGCGCCATTGATAAAATAGTATCTATCATGGGCTTAGTTTAATAGACTAAAACATTCCAGACTTCTCTCTGAACGTAGACCTTCTTGTATGTGCTTGGGGGAAAAAAGTAATAATGTTAATAATTTTGTATTTATTTTGCGTTTTTTCCAAGCCCATATTCATCAAACACTTATCAATTCTAAAACATTAGCAACTCCTTAGGGGTATGCTGCACCGTCATTTAAATGGGCACATAGTTAGCTAATCACGCAAGTCAAAAGTCTCTACCCTCGCATGGTCCCATGTACTCCTGGGGGATGAGAAGTATTTACAGTTAAGTGTCTTGCCCAAGATCACAACTGTTACGACTTGGATTCGAACCCACACTCAGCCACCACGAATGCGACGCTATTTTCTTCAAATATTAAATCATGCTCTTGGATGCATTTTTCTAGCACTGAGGTTATTGTGTTACCAGATGCTCCTTGAAATCTATAACTTCAGGGGGGGTGATCAAATAGTGAAAATGCCATACCTCCTAAAAATTGGGATCCTAGTTTCAGACCTTAAAAATTGCCAGACACATAGCAAGATAATACCATGGATGGTTGTTGCTAGTTTGATTGTAATGTGGAGAGCTCGATTGCCGTTCAAGAGAGATTTGCTTTTTGCTTTAATGGCTGAGGCTGCCCGATTCCCAAGAGAACAATTACTTATACAAAGTCTGGTGCCTTGTACCTGTAAAGCCTTGATCCAGACCAGTCCCCTCAGAACGGTCCCTTGGGTACCGATGCAAACTGATTTCTCGTAGGAATTTTCACCGCTAGTGGCCTCGTGGAAGCCCACTCTCAATTCATAAACTAATGGCGTTTTAATATTTCATAAAAAACAACTCAAGGCTGTTAAATTGAGCATGGTGAAAGATGAACATATGGTGTGGTTAGTCACATTTTGTTCATTGTGGAATTAGGCAGTACTTGAGACAATATTTAACTTTTGTGGGTAAACATTTTTATTTTATTATCGTGTGGTGTATTGGTTGAGATGTTTGCTTTTTAAATTAAGTGTTTGTTGTTGGTAAATGTTGCAAAGAGATTTCATCAATGAGCATTTATTCAGCTGTTTTTATATATATTTTTTAAAAGGGATTAAACAAAAAGCGAAACCTTTTTTTGTACCGCAGTGGAATTTGAATGACAGGCCTATTAAATATACATTTCTTTTTTACTCTATGTTTGTAACAATTTAGGATATTTATCTACATTCAATATGAAAGTAAACAACATATTTGGCTGAAGTCCATATGTTCGATAGAGACTGTAAAATGAACTGACGATGACAATGAACAAAAGCAATTAAGTAAGGATTAATTATTTACCAGCATTTGTATATATTTGTCTTTCATCCATAATAATTAAAAGTGACTTATGAAAGACCTCCTGGGGCTCTTATAATAATTGATTTGTGGGCAGAAATTATACTTTGTATTAAAGTTGCATGGCCTGTTTTTTTTTTAACAAAAGACATTTTTTTGAAAGAATTTTTCTCTGAACAAATGATGACAGGTGATGCTGCTTCAAAAACGAAATTCATACAAAATCTTGTGCATGTGCCACGGACGATGCACAACATACAAAATACATGTAACAAACATTGGGGCTAGCTCAGTGGTTTCTGTCCCTGCCTTTCACCTCTGTGCACCCCTGTATTAAGTCGCACCTCAGACCACAGCCTTGCATGTTGATTGGGTTATCAGTCTGTACCTGACTGCGTGGGTTTTCCCCATTTTGGGGTTTTCCTTCCACATCTGAAGCTGAACATTTCTTCTCGTTTCCTATCCATCCTACTAGTGGTGCTAATTGTGTCATAAATACATATAATTAAAAATTAATGGATAACGGTTGTGAGATAGTATCAGGATCATGGCAATAATTCATTTTTAGTTTTTAAATAACTACCACTTACCATTCTTTGTTATTGCCTGGAGATATTACCGTCTGAAATGCTGTTACGAATAGAGTTTGAATTGCTCTTGTGAATGTTCTTCCTTTGCGATGCAAAGAAAAGACTAAGCAAAATATTTTGAAAATTGCAGTTTCACATTGCTTTTTTTTTTAAAGCTAAAACCTTGATCACTGTCCATATTATTATCTTTGTTGCGGTTCCTCGTATTCCTTTTTGCGATAAAATTGCGTTGACTCCGTATCCGGTCATGTGCCCTTCGCGCAGGAACAATCATGTTTACTGGCTCTCATTAAACCAAACTGGGACCAGACTACTGTCCCTTCCAGCCTCGATTTTGCCCCATTGTTCTGAATGGAAGAACAAAAAGGAAGATGGGTGCACCAAGATTAATTTTTACCTTCACTGGAATACATTTGCCAGAGAAATCAGTCATGACTTTGCTTACAGCAGAATTCTGTGCTTATAAATGGCCCTCATTCTCTGCTTAGTGAGTTAGCACTGAATTTCTGGGCCAGCTGTGTAAGCAAAGACGTCGGCAAAATTTAATGGCTCTGCCTACTGCAGAATTCTTCACTTACGGCCACCATTCTCCGCTTACAGGGTAAGCACCAAATTTCTGGGCTAGCTGTGTAAGCAAGGAATGCTTAGCTAATGTGGAGTACACAGGCTCACAAAAGATCATTCCTTGCTATACTCGTAAGCGCCAATTTGCCACTGACAATATTGATAAGCAGAGCCATGAAATTGGGCCATTTGGGTGGTAAATGAAGCAATTGTCCATGTTTATTACACAGAGGGGAACACTGCTACAGACAAATTAACACTTACAGCTCTGGAGAGCAAGCCTGTGGGGACTCAACTCTCGTTTGCTCTGTCAGGTCTGTCTGGATTTTGTCTCTACATGGGCTCTCTTGGTATTTACAGGCCATTTTTCATGTACCAGTGGTTTCTGCCAGATGTATTTACACTGGTGTATGCGTCGTGACAAGGTTTTTACTTGCGTCATACTGGCGGTTCTTATAGTTGGATGAGAACACCATTGGCCGAAGATTCATGTGATGCGTATACGGGGGGGTTGTGGTTGGGGGACTAACATGACTAGTGTTGGTGTCCAAAGCAGCTGAAGAATTATTTAAAATGACTGAAGTTTATTGGCACGCAGGTTTTACTTTCTCTTTACCATGGGTTGACATTCTAGTTGAAACACCCATGACCTAACCTGCACAATGGTTCTCATGAAGATTGTGCAGGCATTGAGGAAGACAAAAAAATAGAACCAGCAAATACAGCCATTTATACCAAAATACCATAATCCGCATATGTGGTGCACGATTTTAAGTAAGTCATCTGCCTTTAAAATACTACTACTCATTGCATCTATTAATTTAGGATCGTTAAACTCCTGCTTCCTAGTAACAGCAACACTAAGGGCCTCATCTCTCAATATCAACATTAAATCACTAGACTCAGTTAAATGGGATATATTAATGGCACAGCAACACTGGGCAATGGGGATACTAAACAAAAACATTCACCATTGAGCACCCAACTTCACTTGCACTATGTATAAAGAAATTTACACATGGCGTTTTCGCCTCCCAGTAATGGCGGGAAAAACTGGATGCAGGACATTCACAGATGGATTGGTCTGTAGGGTAGATGCTGAATGCCCACTACACAAGGTGCAAGTGTTTATACACTACCGAAGTTAGGATGCATGACATGCAGGGTCCAGTGTGTACTACTGTACACTTCAAAGTGTGCTATCCCAAAGACTCCCAAATAAATGGGCTTCTTGCCGGAGTGCAACAGCGACTTGAGAAGCAAGACGTCCTATCTTGGTAAACACAGAGCACTACACAGGGCCTAGCCACATTCGGATTTAAGTCAGCAATCAAGTCTATATTTTTATAAATCGGAGAGTATTTCCTCCTGACTGAAGCCTTGACATGTCCTTGTGTGAGAGCTAAAGGTAGGGGTCATACTTTAGTAATGACCCCGAAAAAAACTGTGTCATTTCCATCGGAGACCTTACTTGAAATAATGATACATGATAATGGTAGTAAGCATCCTGCGAAACTAAAACTAATTGTTCTCATATGTCATATCCTATAGCATTTCAGGCAAGCATATTTCAAGGGAAGTTTTGTACCATGTAACTTACATGTATGTGCAAATCTGTGAATATCTACATTTTCAATCTTACCAGTGTCGGGCACAACCTTTTTAACAGTTCTCCTTTCATTGTTTTAAGGGACGCATTATGAAAACAGAATCTCAAGTTGTTGATAGATTTTGCCTGGTGGCGTTCTCTTTGACTCGTTTGTTATTTCAGGCCGGGGGTTGCTAGGTACAAACTTGTGTATCCAGGATTTCTTTCCCAGAGGACCTTACTGGGACCCAATACTCAATGTTCCAGAATGAGGGGCGTGTGGGGGAAAGTTGTAGTCTGAAGGAAAGCGGAAATTCAGACTTCCACTTCAAGGTGTGGGAAATTCCAGGATTTTGTGGATAAAACTACTTCTATGCCCTTCGGGATGATACTTCATATCTAGACATATCTGTCCCCCAACCTATGGTCTGTTACATGTATGTCTGTTTCGACGCCGGTAGACAGGTACAGCTTCTTAAGCAAATAATTCACTTTGATGTCAATAACAGACTGGTAACAAAGCCTTGTATGTTTGCTTGCTGCAGCATAGTTTGCACAATTTATTAGTGTAGTATTTTTTTCGTTTTTTGAAAGTTTAAGCAGGCTCAGAAACTGTCCTTGGATTATATGCAATTTTCAATTACACATGCCATGCGATGTTCCATGCCCAAACCTGCTGGCACATCCTGTCAAAATTAAAAACTGGGTTTGTATTTGCTCTTCAAATAGATGAAAGGAAGAGCTTTGTAATCATGCCCCCAGTTTAGGCTTTATTCAGTTATAATTAGGTATTTCTCAACATATAGAATGCACACATCAAATTGATATAATGCCTGATGTTTTGGTTGTCTTCACTCTAAATATTTCAGTATTTCTGAGAAGTATCTTATTTTGGGGTCCTACCTTAACTGTAATAATTTATAACATAAACCAAAGGCAATGATTGAATACTTTGAGATCAAGGCCCAATTTCATAGAGCTGCTTAAACACAAAAAGTAGCTATTAGCACAACATAACTAAGCTTACCAGAATAGGGTTACCAGCCAAAATACCATGTCATATGTACCATCTGTCACTGGTGTCCTGCCTATTTTTGCTTGGCAGCAAACGAAATTGGACGATGGAAATTGAACCCAGATTTTTTTATGACTGAGGTTCTTGTGTTGACTTTTTCGGAGGCAGTGACTCAACACACGGTTCACAGGAAGGTCTCAAGGGTCGGAGACTGTGTTTAACTCACACATTAGATTCCAGATCTTTCAGGTCAAGGTTTTGGGAGGAAGTAAGCTTCGATTCATAAACAAATAAGATTGCTGACTGTTAAAGGTAGGGTCATAGATTTATTTGTGTCATCGTAAAAAGTAGCTAAGCACAACAAAAATAGGCTTGTATACCTAATTAAGGTTACCAGCCATAAACACCTGGGCCCAATTTCATAGAGCTGCTTAAGCAGAAAATATTGCTTAACAATTGTCTGCTAAGCAGAAATGAGCAGGATACCAGTCACAAAATGTGCATGTGACATGGTAGTTTGGCTGGTAACCTTATCCTGGTAAGCATAATTTTGCCGTGCTTGGCTACTTTTTGTGCTTAAGCAGCTCTATGAAATTGGGCCCAACACCATTTCTGACTGGCATCCTGCTAAATTTCGCTTAGCACAAAGTTTGTAAGCAAAATTGTTAAGTAGCTCCATGAACTATTGGGCCCTGGGATTGTCCAGGCATGCCCTATAAAATCCAACCATTTGGAATTGAAATAAAAAAGACACCTGACATATAAATCTTAGCAGTATGTCTTTGAATCTTTGTGTGTGTTGATAATACCATGGAGATATAAGATAATACTGAGTTAGGCCATTATTGACTGTAAGAATAGCTTGCTCTATAAGCTGACACACCTTTGAAACCAACAGAAAATATTGAAGTGTCCTGAATCAATATGCACACACAGTAAGAAATCTACTATAGTTCCCAAATTAGACTTTGTTGGAGAAAAAAAAACAAGAAGGGAGATCTTTAAATCAATAAATTATGCACATAATTAGTCCTCAAGAAAGAAAGCTGTGTAGGGGGAGGGGGGAGGGGGATTGTCATGGCGCAATGTGTGTGATAATCAGTTTGACAAACAGGGCTCTGGAGGGACCCTGAAGCGTTAGTGTGTACACAGAAGGTTTCACTAACATTCTAATAGCAAGTGGCTGCACACGTACACACACCTTGAAGCTTAAATCACTGTCGTTTCTCTCCGCAGTCTAGTCAGTAATTTAAGCCTCTGACTAAAGGCTATGGGTGTGGGCTTTTCGGGCCGAGGAAGAGGCAAGCTTATAGTCTATTCACAGGCACACACTCGTGGGAAAATTACTGTTCTCAAGTAATGTTTGAGATTTTAGTCTGATGAGGGGATAATATTTTAAGTAATGAAATGTTGTTATTCATGGAGGGAGTTATGTGATAGATCTGTGCAAGCATAATTATAATAAAGCTTAAAATGGAAAATTGCATGTCAAATTTGATAAAGACCCACATACAAAGACTTATTGTTATTGTTAATTATTAATATTTCTGGTAATGCATGGAACCATTCTCGAGAATGCCTCATAAGTGAACTTAATCACTGTAGCTCGCAAGCCTGAGGAAACCTGTAAACAAAGTGCTTACTATGTAAACCAGAAACACAGGGGTTAATCCCTACTCTTCCACCATTAAGTGTTCTGGGTTTCTTTTATGGCATGACCAATCCTAGTACTTGGAACCTACGGCTTAACATGCTTAATGTCCCATCCCAAGGACAACCGTACAGTATCTTGCTCAAGGATACAAGTGCCATGACCGGGACTTGAACCCACACTCTGCTGATCAGAAAAACTAGAGCTCGAGTCTGGTGCTCTTAACTACTCGGCCATGACATGAGACTGTGTGTGTAATGCCTTTTGCAGACATGCAACTTTATTTCTGCATGAATCTAGGAAACTGTACAGTGTTTTTCATTTTCCTATGGCACTAAAGAAGAAGAAAAACAAGGAAATCAGCTGATCAGCTGGAATATTGCACACCTGACTTTGGACTGTTGGCAAACAAGAAGAAAACGAAAGAGGAAATCAGCTGATTGGCCATGAAGTGTATTGTCTGATTTTGCTGTTGGGAATGAATTAAGCTAAATTTAGCAAGTTAAAAACCATGAAGGAAGAAACCAAAAGTCGAACTTCAAGTAGTTTTTCTTGCATGTTGTAACTAACTATGATGCGGCTTCACATGTGGTTGTTCCTCGTTGTTATCAACAGTGACTTTTAAAAATGCTTTCTTACCAAAGATGTCAAGGGTTCAACTAAAATATAAAAATGTAAAGTGTTTCTATATTGTAGTAATGAAACTAAGGAATTTTTCCCACTTTAATTTCATTGCAAAATTGTTTGCTCTCAGAAAAACAGTACAGAAAACAGAATTATTATTAAATAGCTTGGAAAAGTCTTTAAAAGCCTACATTTACTATGTATGTCAGCCCTGTTCTTAATCCTGCTGTTTTTTCAAGGGGCTGTAGATGCCTGAAGTGTATTGCGCTTTATGGAAATACAAGTCTTAAGATATCGTTGTAGAGAAGATGATGAAGAAATGTCAGTTTGAGATGTGGGGCAGGAGGAAAACCTGGTTCAATCAGGTAGCGACTGCAAACCCAATCTACATGCACGGCTCTGGTCCGAGATTCGAACCAGGGTCTACAGAGGTGAAAGGCAGGGAAGAAGCTACTACCGTACGCCAAATGAGAGAAAAAAATATATAATAAGGTTAATGACCAAATGTTTTTACACCCCCCCCCCCACCACACCCCTTCTTCTTAGCATGTTATTGGCACTTGTAAAAACAACTTGAAAGACATGTACTTCACTCAGCAACAATGATTGCACAGTGAACTTCACCATATTAATTAACAGACTTGGGAGTGTCACCACTAGTGCACTTTATTTGATCTGAAATTCATATGAGGAAACCAAACTTTTCCATCGACTACAAGTTTACATCTAGCCAAGCTTGGATTTCGACAGTAAAATACTCCAGGACGTTTTTAGTCATATAAGTTATAACGCATCACAGGAATGAAATGCAACCCGTGGATAAAACTTCCACTAGTTTCTCTCTGTTGCACATCCTGTGCAGACTCATACATGTATATATGCCCCGAGTTCCTCCTCCAACTGCTAAGTGGCCATGATACTTTTACATGACTCATCTAAAATGTCCAGAGTATAGCATGTCCATTTTTACGACTGAAATGTACGGGAACTTAGTAAGCTGTCCTTGCTCAGTAAAACTATCCAACTGATCCCTCCCTCATGTAGCCTCGACCGAGGTAGAAAGAATTACTTGCCGCATTACGATGGCCAAACAACCTTAATTGGTGTTCCAGAAAGTCCCGAGTATGTTTGCACAGGGGGCTGTGCATATGTACATGGCCGTGTATGCTTTGCTTTTCAGCGCAAATGGGTCAAAAGTTGGGATTGAGAGAGACCTCGATCCCCTCTCCCACAACAGTCTTCCAAAAGTAGATATTATAATAGAGTAACATATGCTGTGTGCACAAGTATTTTTTATCATAAGGACATGTATAGGGCCTTTGTATTACAAAAACATGTTTGAGAGTGTTGTGTGTATTTCGTCTCATCCGGAGAACGAACCTCATATACCATGTATACAAACACATCATTGTTTTAAGATTGCTTTGTCACCAGGGCCTAATTTCATAGAGCTGCTTAACGGCCGATTTTGTGCTTACTGTGCGATTTCCATTTCATAGCGCTGGTAAACTGTAAGCACACGAAAAGACATGCTAACCTTTCGGTGCTTACTTTATGATAATGAATGACGTAACAATGCAAATCCATGGTGAACGTGCAAGCTGTGACCGCCTAATTTTCTTGCTAACCTGTGAAATACGCTTACGCTTAAGCAAATTGTTCTGCTTAAGTTAGCACAAAAATTTGCTTACCGTTAAGCAGCACTATGAAATTGGACCCGGAGAACAATATACATGCTTTAACATGTTTAACGTTTTGATAAATTCAGAGATGAGAAATTTATTTTATCTGATGCCAGACGTTTTTTTTTTTTTTTTTTTTTCTCAAAATCTGCCTGGTGAGAGAAAAAATATTTGAGGTGATGTACTTCTGATAAAAAGGAAATCATGTAATTTGATCTCTACTACTGAGGACTCTCGCCAAAAAGCTCCTTGAAATACACAGCTCTAGGGAGTAAGTAAAGGGTAGAAATGCAATCATTTTTTTTTTACATGCCTCTTGAAATGTGGTTTTCAGTTTCTGACCTTTTTGTCAGCACTGACTCTCAGTGCTATAAATTATGCATGAATGAAAAAAATGAGTACATTTTCTTCGAACATGGCACAAAATGTGCATTGATATCCAGCATTTAATATAAAAAAAATCAATGCTTGAAGTGAAGGGGGGAAAAAAAATAAGAGTAATGGATAAATATTTTTTTAAATAGTGAAAATAAGACATCATGTGAGTGCACTACATCATGATTTTAAACTATGTACCGCTAGAAGGGGGCAACATAAATCCTTAATGTCTACAAATACATGTAAATAGATTCACTGACATTTCAGAAAGAGACCTCTCATAAATTCAAGCAAATTCCCTCAATAAACATTCATCGGTTTGATTTGTATGAAGCACACAATTTCTGAACTTCTCAAGGTTTAAATTTTTTCAATTTGTAATTTGCTTATAGGATAATAGGATTTTTTTGTTTTTAAGCTTTTAAGAAAGATTGTTAGGGTCAAAATGTGATGAGGACATTACAAACAATTGTTGTATTTATATGTACGAGTTGTTATTTAATGAAAGAAGTGTAGAGGCTAGTTCTACTGCAAAAAAGCAAGGTAGCCGATCGAAGTAAAGCAGTAAAGTGCAGGAAATCCTTTCAAGATGAGAGGGCTTAGCAGAAGCCAGGTTCTCTGCTTTCAAGTGAGGGTATACCTTTGGCAATTACTCCAAGAAATAATAGCCACAAAAGCTTATTCGGTAATGAGCACTGGACAGCTGCCAATAATTATAAAACCTTGTTAGAAATGACACCCTTTGAGGTAATGTAGTTTCAGAGATAGGGGCAATTTTTTTTCTCTCACCCAATAATTTGAATCTGAGAAAGGCTTCAGGCATGAAGCCTTTCTTAGGAATCTGAAAGCACACAATTCCGTGCAACAAGGATGTTTTTTCTTTTCTTTTCTTGCAACTTTGATGACCGATTGAGCCCACATTTTCACAGGTTTGTTATTTTATGCATATGTTGGGATACACCAAGTGAGGATACTGGTCGTTGACATTTACCAAAAGTACACCCTGCCTTTAAGGTGTTGTGGGGTTTTTTAATTGTTTTTTTTAAAAACCTTTTCTCAGATTGCATCCCGGAGTACAATAACAAAATATAAATTCACATCTTCTTACATTTTTCTAGATTGGTTGAAAGATGCTGATAATATTTTGTGCCACATCTAAAAAACTAAACATTTCTTCTCGTTTTGTGTTCATACAATCCTGTTATTGGCACTTGGGATATTGAATGTGAAATGAAATAAGTGTTGGACCAAATTATGGAAGCTTGAATTGGTTGTCTTTGTATTACTTTGTTGTGTTTGATTTAATTGGACCAACTTGTTTGTGTGTTGGCTTTCAATTTCTAACAATTAGGTATGTATGGGTTTACAGATTACTCACAAATGTAATTTGATCGGGTTATGTTGTTAGATGGGATTATTTTCAGATCACTCCGAAACCAGAAATGAAAGTAGGAAAAATGTATATTTGACTTCGTTTTATTTTCATAGTTTTATTTGTCATCACATTCTATAATGATCAGAACACAATTGGAGACTTTCATAATAATTCATCAAAGGAATGTTAAAAATAGATTATTATTGGAACAATCTCCCAATTAATGTCCGTAATTCTTCTTGTGTTGTTACTTTAAAAAAAAAACTTAAAACTTATCTCTTTCCTTAATTGTAGATTTTTGATTTGTTCTAGCTTGTTTTAATGTTTCCTTTTCTTTGTTATGCGCTTTGATCATGTTTTGGAAAAGCGCAGTATAAATACCTCTTATTATTATTATTATTAAAATGTTTGGAATTGGACAGTCATTGACAGATTTTACAGTCATTGACAGATGTTTATGAAACCCGAAATGAAAGTGTTTTTTCTTCTTCCTTGTCACCAGGTAAAGATTGAAACATAATTTATTCTACCTTTACAGAATTATTATTAAAAATGAGCAATAAACTGTGAGTAATAATACTGTCATTTTGACAAGATGTGATCTTTGTCAGATTGTTTTGGAAACAGAAAATAAAGTTGGAAAAAAATACATATTTTGTTTTTTGCAGTATTTAAATTTTCCTCATCACCCGGCAGGGTCCAAATATGGCACTCCTTACCAAAGAATGCACCTGTTAAAGGGTATGATTCTATTTGCTGTAAGTGTTGAATTCTGGAATTAGTGTTCCCCTAACAGAAATGGGCTTGAGGGGAAGTTGTTTTTATATTTTACCAAGTTTAAATGTTATGTTCTTTGGATAGTGCTTCATGTTGTGGCCTGTGGAGTGCATTCGGTTTAATGGCACTTGGAAAACAAATAGATGGTAGTTAAGTTTACTTTTTTTGTAAACCTTCTGGTGTGCCACCGTCCAGTTTGTAAAATGTTCATAAACATAAATAAGATGTGTTAATCTCTCACCCCCATGTTAAATTTTGTTATTGTACTTTTTACCTGAATAATTTACAAGTGATTAATAAAAATTCCATGGAAGTAGTGCCATGGAGTTTGGACCAAGCTTTAAACTGAAACATGTTAAACCCTGTACTCTACTTTAGAACATGGGTGGATGTTTTAATCATTAAGTGGAGTTTTGTTTTGACAAGAACTGCGTCCAATTTCATAAACAGGGCCAAATTTCATAGAGCTGCCAAAGCTTAATCCTGCCAAGTAAAAAACACTGGAGAACCAGTTGCACACATTTAACATGGCATGTACCATAGCGGGTAACCTTTTCTGGTAAGCAAATGAAAGTATTTTGTGCTTGAGGAGTTTTCTAGCGTAATTTGGGGAGTTTCGGTAACTGAACAAATTTGTTCACCACAGAAAAAATGTTGCCGAGGAGAAACAAGTTCCCAGCTTTAAATGCCATCCGGTTTACACTGCTGAGACTGGTGCCCTACCATAATTGTTTTGCTCAGGAAAGATAATTTATCAACAGTTTTGTTTTTGTCTTTGAAATATAGCTCCAGGTCACATTATTTTCTTTGCAGTTGCGAGCTGAAATAACCGAATATCATATGCAAGGTTTTGGTTTTGTTTTTTGTTTTATGGTGTTTTTTCCCCCGCCAGTTACTGTATATTGTCCATGTACCTTAAGATATTGACTTTGCAGCAAACCCTTAAGTGTGATTGCTACTCTGACTCCGCAGTTCAATAAAAATCAAATTAGGGAAAACTGCACCCTAAATGTCATCGGGCAGCCGGCTGTCTACTATGTTTCTCTCGGGTCATCAGATACAGGAAGGAGTGGAATTGACGTGTCCGCACCATTTGAAATTCAATTCTTACTCAGTTTTGTGATCATGGTTTCAAGTTGTATGGTATTGACTATGGCACTGGCGTAGTCAGACATTGTCATGTTTTTTAGGCATTCGGGCTTCAGCCGAACACTTCTTGTTTGTTTATTGTGGGGTTTTTGTTTGTTTGGGGGATTTTTGGGGGGGATGGAGAGGGGGGGAGTTTGGGAGTTGGGGAGGGGGCGGCAGGAGCAAGTTGAGACAGGGACACTCTGCTGATCAGAAACACCAGAGCTTGAGTCCAGTGCCCTTGCCCACAACAAGCCATTTCCTATACTCTAGGTTTCATCAGACACAAACACATTAATCCAACCAACCTGCAAAAAGTAAAAGTAATTTGTGCACATTGATTTTTCGATTGCAGTCCTCAAAATAAGCAAGAGAGTAATCTGAAGGTCTTCAAGGACTTTTCATCCCCCTCACCCCCCCCCCCCCCCAACCACCACCACCTGTACCATGCACATATAAAACAACTCTACATGATTAATAATGGTATAACAATTGCTTTTAGATTAAAAGAACAAAAATCATATATTTTTTATACATCTATTTTTTATAATTACTAACCATGTAATGCAAGTACTCTATTCTTAAGGGGGAAATGGCCAGCCTCCACAGGTTACACATAAGAGCCTATGACTTATTACATTTTCAAACTTCTACAAATTACATGGACCGACAAAACGCGAGCCAGCTACCTGTGTGTACTGCAGGATACCCTTCAATCACTCATGGCAACTCAATAAATAAATTAATAGCTGTAGCAGACCACAGTGCCCGATAGACATCTCTCGGTGGATTGTACTCAAGGCCTCGTGCAATCCTCTCATTATAATTATTACCACACACACAAAAAACGTGATGCGAAATTTGCGAAATTAGAAGCTTGTATGCTGTGCTGTCCACACTACACACCAAGGAATAAATGGCCTTGTAGTTTGCACTTGTATAGGAGTAATTCTAAAACTTTGCAGGTACTGGTATAACTATTTAACAGCAACACAGACCTTGAATTGTAATGAGGCCAGCCTCTGTTGCCCCTAGTTATGGCAATAGGGAAAAAGGTGCCCCTTCAAATAAATTATCACGGAATATAATATTTTTTTAATTATATCTTTCTGATTATAAACTTTAGGGACCCTCAAAAGCTACTGTTACTGTGACCCGTTACGCCTGAAAGTAGAGTTTCAGATATGGAAGAAATTTAAGTTGTTAAAGATGTGGAAGCAAAAACGAAGCTCGGGGGAAAACCCATGCAATCAGGTAGGGACTCAAAACCCAATCCACACGCAAGGCTCTGGTCCGGGATTCGAACCGGGGTCCACAGAGAAGTGAAAGGCAAGGAATAAACCACTGAGCCAATTTGAATGGGGAAGTTATTCCATTGCAAGCTCACTTTTCAAAATGAAAAATGGCCTCGCTGCTTCAAGGATGAAAGTCAAGGTCTGCAATGAACTTTGAACTTTTTTTTGGGGGGGGGGTTTGACAGTAGCTTGCAGTAACTGGGTAAGAGTTAATAATTCCATGTACAGCCACAGACCTGCTATGGTCACAACAACAGTCCTCCTTTAAGTTTGCATGCTTGTGTCTGAACCCTTTTTTGTTAAAGTCAAGTCCTACAATTTACTGGGTTTTTTTTGCCTGCAAGGCCTACAATTTACACAAACTCAAACCAAGATAACACTACTCAAGATATCACATGTACCTATCATGAAGTTGCCTTTATTTTTACAATCCTTTTCAAAGCATTGAAACATTTTTTTGTAAAAGTTTTTTAATCCATTTTGAAATCTTGGCAGAAGCACACTTTTATTTAAAACTCTCAGCACATTTTTGAAGCATTTTAATACTAAACATTAGTGATACATGTATTTACCATTTCTCTAAATATCACATACATGAACAACATAGACTTAGTACATCATATCTTTTGTCCAGGTGTCATGATGTACCCCCCATTTTGCTTGTATGGAAAGTTATCAGCCTTCCCTTTGGATGATTTGGTAAATTTTGTCATATAACACTATAAGCTTATGTCATGTAAAACTTTGCTGTGACACGTGCTCATTCGCTGAAACGAGACGCCCACAGCATATGGAAGGCATATATTGAGTTCATGGTTCTATTTCCTTGGCGTATGTACACAAATTTAACACCATCAACATCGTACACCAGCCAAAACTTAATATTACCAAACCTGCATAATGTTTAACTACAGTGACCCTAATCAAAACTTAATCTTACCTACAGTGCTCATAAATGTGGGGCTTTTTTTTACTCATGGCAATGGCAACAAAACCTATTACATATGTACCAGTTAGTATCACACACACAGATCCTTGTAATTTGATTGGTGAAACACGCATCCTGTGTCATCCTATATTCTGACATACTACTGTGACACTTTCAATATTGGAGTCCAATATGGATAATTATTGGATGCTTCATTGCATCAATTCCAGAATAATAATTCCCGCCCATTTATCCAAATGAGGTTAAGGCCGTGGCACAGCAGACAAAGGTAATGTCTACATGGGGTCATCCACGTTGTTTAGAAATATTTTTAACAAATTTTCAGAGAGTGGGGTGGACGAGTTTCCATGTCTATTTTGTGTTTATTGTGAACAAATTTCAAATGACAAGGATCTACATGTATGTGTCATGCATTGTTGCAGTTATTCTCACTTCATGTGGCTTTGCCTCGTGAAATCGAATAGTCCAGATTTCACCTTGTGATTATAATTTCTGACACTGCACTCAAACGCATCCTGTATTTGTATAACATAAACTTGAAACCATTACATGTACTTCCACCTTATACATATATGCAATCCACTCTCTGATGTAAGAAAACCCCCAAAAGTTAAAAACAGCTTCATGTTTTTGACCCAAGCTGAGTATTAAAGGTTAAAAGTGCTTCTTTTAACGTTTGAGAAAGACGTTGCTAGGTTCCAAACATGAGGCCATTAACACTTTTGTTTGCATTTATACAACAAATAATTCTGGTTGGTAAGCAGTTTGCAACCTTCCATTTCTTTTTTCTCAGTAAAAAAACATACACTCTCTGTTAATTTGTACAAATCAAATTTGATACATCCAATCCAAAAATGGCTGACAGACCTCAAGTGAAAACCAAAATAACCATGTAGGCCTATAATATTCTTTATTAAGAAGGGGAAACAAATGGAAAACAAATTTAGAGAAACTGTACACAGTTGGTAATTCACCTTATGCTTAAAAAAAACAGGCAGGAATGCTCGATGGATGTGTAAGGACAGATTCCTCCACAAAATTATCTCATCTTTGGGATTTGATGAGCGTTGAAAAAAAAAACAACCTAAAACGCAGCTGCCTGAATCAAAACAACAAGTCTGTATGTACCTTCATGTACGTATATTTCTGGTGATGTGACCAGGGATGCCTCAAAAGCAAACATGCTCAAAATCCTGAGGAAACCTTTTGGGAAGACGATCATTTCCAAATGGCATTTGAAACTAAAATCAAAAAATATACAAATGTTTTGCCAATAACGGACAATCATTATGAATTCCGAAAAGGGAAAGAAAAGCGTACCTCAACAGAAATCAATTATTTTACTTAAAAGATAAAACCTAGTTGACCCAATCTGCTTTTAAACAACGAGATTTCCTCGGAACACACAAACGCTATAAACACCTTCCTACATGGACATATTCGACAGGAAAACCCATAGATGAACAGTAAGTCAGCAGCTCTGTTTTTCTCGTTACCAGTGATATGTAACAGGAAACTTGGCAAAATATATATCACATTAAAAAGAGAATTATTAGCTCTTTCCCACAGTATACCGTTGGTTGGGATACGTTTGCAGGGCAGTAAATAATTAATGTTTATATTGTACTGCAGCTTGTGGCAGGAACTGAGTGATGAGTCAGGCAGATATGGGTAAAATAAATAGAAGTTGTCATATTTGATATTAAACTGGTTGACTCTAAAAGAAAAAGCAACCAAAGAATAGTTGAGAAAAAATACATTTAAAATACTCTCTTAAAAATAGGTTTTTAGTTTGGACTTACATGTACATTTATTTGTACACAATTTATTTTCTACCTCCATGTACATGTATGTTGTTGTATCTATTTCAAACGTAATACAGATCTGCCTTTTATTTTTGGAGCATTTTTTTTTACTTACAACCATGTACATGTAAAGTCCTTTAAAATGTCTTTACAACATAAATCAATAGGAGAGTTTTTGTTTTGCTTGCATTTCTCATGCACCAGATGTGTTTTGTTTGTTTTACATGTAGGATGGGGGTTTTTTTACAGACAGTGCATTATAAATGTGCACTATTTATTATAAATGAGCTTCAGAAACAAAAACATCTGACCTTAGAGTAAACACTGTCATTTTTGTTTCGCTCGTTACTAAAGCCCAGGTTGTGCGTTTGTACTACATACAATACACCTGTACCTGTGCACGTAGTAGTAAGAAGTTACCTTCTGCTTTGAAAGACAGGCATCCAACCAGGGCCAACCTCTAACTAGCCTTTTGTCGAGGCTTTCGTGGCTTAGACAGCTTCTAGCCGCGACCCCAAGTGATCCCTGGCTCCGCTGTTTACAAAGCTGTCCAAGCCACAAAGGCCTTGACAAAAGGCTAACCTCTAACCTGCGTACATAACCTCTAACCTGCGTACACGCAGTTATGTACATGTACATGTGCATAAAAGTGCTTTGGGACACCTGCATGAAGAAGAATCCAAACATGCCTGGAGCTTTTAAAGCACACCCTTGGTACTTGTTAAATACCAGAGCCCAATTTCAGAAAGGTAATCAAGCGGTAAACAATGCATTAAAGTTTTCTGCTAAGCAATAATTTAAAAAAACACATCTTGGTTTCACTGTTTCAGAACATCAAGGTTGGTCTGAAAACTAAAGCATGTATTGCTGCATTTTATTGAGAAATGGACGTGACGGTGGGGTATTTGGTTTTCTTCATTAAAATGTCTCTGTAAAAAATAACACATGGCTGTTCTGCTGTGCAAACAAATAGTTTTGTATTAAAATACAATATATAAATTGTGGACGGCTGATCAGAAAGTGAAAGAATTACTGACTGAGATGAAGCTATCTTGAGCTTTTGACAGCTCGCCACAATCAAAACATGAAATACGCTTTCTGTTTTTAGAAAGTAAACAACACTTTTACCAGAAACTGTTTTGTAAATTTGTTGCAGTGCTGTGTTGTCATTTAGCTTTTGAGAACAACTCTGACTACAGTCGAAACTTGAGGCCACCTAACCGTTTTTGCAACAACAGCAACAAGAAAAACAATTTCCAGTGACAACTGATACCAATTTAACAAACAATTTTATTAAGATTTACTTTGTTCTTGTATGGGCATGGCAGTTTTGTAAAGATTTGTAAAGGGCACCATTATGAGGGAAAATTCTAAATTCTATTGGAACATTTCCAGGGGCACCAAGGCAAAAGACCAAGAGCATGGAGGCATTTTGCCTCCTTGAAGTGTTGGGCGGAATTTCATGGCTCTGCTTACCGCCGAATTCTGCGCTTGATATCACCATTCTCCGCATTCTGTGCAAGCGCGAAATTTCTGCGCTAGCTGTGTTAAGCCAAAATTGCCTAGTAATGTCGAGTATGCACGCGCAGAAGCAAAAAATTCCCTGCTAACCCGTGCAATAAGCTCGACATAAGCACGGAATTCCCTGCTTCCGTAAGCGCTGATTCGTTGGTTACGGTAAGCAGAGCCATGAAATTGGGGCAATGGGCCCAGGCCCTAGATTACATACAAGGTAGAGTCCGTAAAACTGTCTCGTTTAAATGCTGCAGGCTGTGTGCCACAAACAGGAAACAGGGTAATTTGAACAAATCTATGTTCCATTGTGCCTTGTCTAAATGCTTTAAATGCAACATTAATGGTACCTCTTCAAACATGAAAAAAAAAGAAAAAAAAAGACGTTTGTCTAAAAAATAAAAAGCTGGATTCGTAGACCTTCTTATTGCCAGTTGCTATGAGGTTTCATAACAAAAGACAGGGGAAATGATGACGTCAATCAGAAAAGGGAGATCTTAGCTAGTAAAGATTTTGAAGGCATTTTTTTTTTTGAGAGAGAGGAAAATTGTTTTCATGGGGATGGATTAGCCACCCGTTGCTGGCATGGTTTCCATGACGATGAGTAATTCAATCACTCAGAGGACTGAAATATGAACTAGTCCTTATTTTAAGGGGAATTTCGTTCTTTCTAAATACGTGTCCAGTGCAGGGTATTTCACTGATGCGCAAGAAAAAAATGTAAATCTGCAAAACTAAATGCAATGGGTGACTGAAAGCCAGTCTATTCAGCTACTTGTTGTGCAGCCATCATTCCTATGTGAGATCAAACCCAGGCTGGGAGGAAAAACAGACTGCACAAAAAAGAAACATGTGTTAGAAGTTCAGACAAATGATGTATGAAAGGTCTGTGTACAAGTCTCAAAGTCTCGAGCTTTGGCAATACTGGCTTAACCAGTGGGGGTGGGGTGGGCAGGAGGAACATGTTAAGAAAACTTGCCCCGCTCTCTTGCCCCCAAATGAGATTGAAACAAAAAAATGCACAAATGAATGCTTCATTAGGCCTACATTAAAAGCCCTCAAATGGTGTTTGCCCCAGCTTGCCCCTTCCCCCAACCCCAAATGAAATTGTCTAGTTAATGCAGTCTCAAACCATGCTCCAAATTTAAGAAGTCATGTTGAAATTAACAGCATTTTCATCCCACTGGTAACTCCAGGAGTTATAGATTTCAAGGATGTTTTAGGAACGGTATCCTCACCACAAATGGAGTAGATAAACGAGCAGGATTCATGTGTACATGGAGAAAATAACAGCTACCCTTTTCCACCAGGCAGACATCATAAAGTCTGAATTCGGATGGAGGTCTGAATTTTCTCATCCATCCAACCCAACTGTTTGGCATGGCTTCAAAACTGCCCTCACATTCAGACTTTCATGAGAACGAGATCAACTCTTTCTCCATATCGTTCAGGGCCAAAATGTCATGGAATTCTGCATTTAAAATGACCCATAAAATTCAGCCTTCAATACGGTGATTCATTGGTGACCTGCACAGCCTGCAGTAAGAGCAGTATTCTGTGTCAAGCAGAGCGTTGAAAATGGTGTTTTGCTCGAAATCTAAATGGATACTGGTGTATACAAAAATCAGGGCGGATACTTTACGGCGACAGCGGAAGCAATTGCCTTTGAACAATAACCCTGGTCATTGCCTTAGAGCCCCTCAAAAGGTCCCAGTGTAAATTTACATTTCTCTCATTATTCCTTACAAGAACGAAGTACCAGGCAGGTACATGTAAATGCTCGTGGCAATTATTATTACAAACAGGACAGATGGCAAAACCATTAAACGTGTGAACTACACTGTGGTAGACCAGGGCCCAGTTTCATAAAACCTGTAAGCACAAAAACTTGCTAAGCACAGAAAAATATTCCTTTAGCAAAAACTTGTTACCAGCCAAAATTCCATAGTTTACATTGTCGTGACTGGTGCCCTACTCAATTTTTTGCTTAGCATAGAAAATTGCTAAGCAGTATTTTCTGCTTAACAGCTTTATGAAATTGGGCCCTGAGCACAGCTTGTGCTCAGGCTTCAGAAAAAGAAAAACAACTCAAAACCTTCCTTTCAATTGAAATCTTTGTAGACTAAAAAGGCCATGTCACATGCGGCAAGTTACAGGCAACCAGTTCCAAGCAATCTCCAATAAAAAAATACATACATTTCAGTTTCCAGTTGCAGTGCAGTTGGTTGCCTCCAAGTTGCCTGAAAAAATAGCCCTGTACATGGTCCAAGGAATTGTTGCCTTCCCCTACATGCCCTACTAGACGAAGTACAAGGGTTTAAGCCAAGAAGGACAAGCTCATAAAATAGTGTGCATTTACTAAAAACACTCCTGGCATGGAGCCAATATTATTATTATTAGTGATGACCTTGGGTGGCCATGGTTAACCGTGAGCATCAGACAGTTCGTGTCATACTGCCTTGATACTTCAATGATCTCACATTATTGCTTCTAATTATTCATGATGCAAGAATTACATCATTCACATAAAAAGCTCCTAATCATAAAATGAACCTTCATAAATTGCAGTAATTAAACAGCATGTACTGAAAGAAGTCTCCAAGCTCTCAAGAGAGAATGAAAGCGAACTGACTTGAATTTGTTGTTCTTTTTTTTGAGACTCTTGATTGTGTGATTGTTTCAGCTTGATTGTTAATAAGATGTATACATGGATGTATATTATTCCATAACACAAATGAGATCCTGCATGTCATTCCATAAATCTAGGACTCGTTGTTTACCAACAAAAAAATGTACAATTTACAAGGTTTTTAAAAACACCGTACCATTGTCTCTTTAAGCAACTGAGAATGACCCTGTTGACAGTGGTTAACAAATGGCACATTTCATACATACACAAACACACAGAAATAAAAGCTAACAACTTGAAGTTTACTTTGGGGTTGAGCAAAGAGGGAGACTGCCAATATAAGGGCTAAATGGCTCAGTTGGTAGAGCCCGGCACGTTAATCTGGTCGCCGGTTCAAATCCTGCTCTTGTCAATATTTGTCTAAGTTCAGTTTCCCTTGTGGTGTACTACAGGGACTTATAAATAAAGTAAAAAGGTTAGAAATTAGGGTTTAAATTAAAACTAGGAAACGGTTCCTAAATTCCATGTCATTGAGTGTGTGTTTGACCGATGGCTTTATGAAATTCAACATGACCTACTTCCCCCCCCCCCCCACCATTCCGCTATAATCATTGATAATTGTTAGTCACTTCCTTCAAAGGAATGTTTAGATACTGGCACTCAGACTTGCTGAAATACGCAGACAATCTATGCAGCACTGCATTAGCACTCATGCGTCAGACCCACTGCAAGTTCTACCTGCATGATTTAACATGACATATCACTCACCAATCTCTATACTAACTGATAGCAGCTAGCTAGCAATGCAGTTTTTTGCTTGATTGCTATATATATATTTTCTGATTTCCTCGTGCGCTTTATATGTTTACCCCTGCGAGGTACAGCATTGGGTGGTGTTGACAAGACAGCTCAACATATTTGCTGTTTGCTCTCTTCATGTTTGAGACGTATTTTGAAAAATCAATCTTGTGAAATGTGCAGTCCAGTCAACGTATGTTTGCCTCGCTTGAGCTTGAAATTGGCTGTTTAAAATTGATGCAATCTCAACAACAAATGTTTCACTTCCAAACCATGCAACCTGCTACCTCAGTGTTTACAAACAAGTATTGGCTCAATTATGATTTTACAAAGAGCTAAAATGGATCTTTAAATGTGCATCACTCTTAGTTGCCCAGCAAAGAGTGATCTGGTGGTGTCACAACAAAAAAACAGGCCCGATGCTGTCCCTTGAAATGTTCCAATAGAGGTGCCCTCCACTAAGGAGAAGACGACTTCAAGAATGAAGCATCAGGCCTGACAAAAACACTTTGGCGATATTGAAAAATACATCTAAAGATGACTCTTAGAGCTTTGTAAAATCGAGCCCCACTACATGTAGACTTCCTGGTTAAGAAACAGCTCAATGGAAGAAAACAAATCTTATTTGGAAATTGCACCAGACAAATTTTATCAACTGAAGAAAGTGGGCACACCTCAAAACTTGTTTGACAGCTGTAATTGTTTGCACCATTCTTGATTTTATGTTGTAACTATGGTATAAAATATCAAACTTGCTAGGAAATGCGCTGGAATGTTTCACGTTCACTCTTTCTGTATGATGATAATGGCCCGACACTTTTACATGACAGATTGACAGTCATTTCCAATCGTTTGAGTGACAATAATGCATCCACAGAAAGCTTACAGCAATTCACCTTTACTGTATCTCAAACAGGATTTGCCCATGACCTTTAAAGGTCAATTGCCAACAGGATCATAAAGCTTGCCATACAAAATTTCCTGATCTGGAAACGGGTTTCCTTTTGAAAATAATCATTTGTTTAGGATTTGATTTTTGTTTTAAACCTTTGAACAATCTGTGAGTTGACATGTAGCCGTTGGTAGCCAGGGCTCGAAATTTACACTGGACCGCAGGCCCAGACCAGTGGTTTTATTGCCTGGCCAGTAAACTCATGACTGAAAAAGTTCAGTGGTCTTGTCTTGTCTTTTTCAATTGAATAATAATAATAATACCTTACTGATTGTTTTGGTTTTTTTTGTTTTTTGTTCAAATGTTGACTTTGAGTCTGATAAAATATATTCAATTCTGATAAGTATCTAAGTATACTTGCCTATAATAGACAAAAGAGATCAACCTTAGTCTTAGTGCTTATTCAATTAAAAAGCAGTTTATTGTATTTTTTAAAACTGTGGTATTTGTTTTTCTCAATTTGATTTTGGTGTCTGGTCTTGTGAAAAGAATTCTGGTCCAGTAACAATTATGAGCTACATGTACAAGCCCTGTGGTCTGGTGGATTTTTCCTCTAAATTCGAGCCCCTGAAGCAACAAACTATTATAGACCACTTGGAGACTCAAATATTTCTACCTCTTTTGGACAAAAGAAAGTTGCTCAGGGAGAGCCCTTGAATCCAGGCCTGGAATCTCATCTTTGAGAGGGCATTAGAGGGCAAGGGCCATTTTCATTTTGCAAAAAAGGGCAAACTTCCATTGACAACTCAAATGACAAATGACAAATAACACGACTGTGGTTTGCTTCACTTCAAAGTCTATGGGGAACTTTTGAAGGGGCACCAAGACCAGAGCCCAATTTCATAGAGCTGCTTAAGCAGAAAATAAACAGTTTTCTGTTCAGCATAACAAGAAGCAGGATACCAGTCACAATTGGTGCATGCAGAGTGGTATTTTCACTGGTAACCTTACTCTGGTAAGCAAAATTTTGTTGTGCTAATCAGGGCTCGAATTTGGGGAAAAAATCCACAAGACTGCACGGCTTGTAGCTCAAAACTTTTACTGGACCAGAAAATTTGTTACAAGACCGGAATCCAAATGAGAAGAACACTCTACACAGTTTCACATTTGAGCTGCTTTTGTACCAAGCACTAAGAGAAGATTTATCAAGTTTTTCTTGTGGGTAATACTCCAATACTCAATTGATCAGTTTAATTTTAAAATATGATGTGTTATTATTCAAAAAACACAAGACCGCCGGACTTGTACGGTCATAAGTTTACTGGCCTGACACTAAAATCACTGGCCTCGGGCCTGCGGTCCAGTGTCAAATTCGAGCCCTGCTGCTTACATGTTGCTTCTTTTTGTGCTTAAGTAGCTCTATAAAATCGGCCCCTCAAACAAAATTTATTTCTAGATAATATCTATCATTAAGAAACACTTCATTTGAACAGTTAAAAATATTATTCATAATTTTTTTCTTTTCTGAATACCTAATGCTGTCCCACGTCTTTAACCTTAAAGTTTTGTCCAAGAAAACGTCATCTGTGAAAGCTTCTCAAATTCCTGATTATATGGACGGTAAAAATCCCTCAATTTGTTAATCACCTCTTGTTTTGGCTCGGCTTTTGGAAGAAACCCTGGTGTACTCTTGGCAGGACAGGGCCTTGGGTCACCCCGCATACAAGGGCCATGTCTATTCTGATCGTAGTAAAACATACTCCTCTCGAAGTAGGGCTTAAGGCCGAGAAATTTCTCGATATTTTTCAACTCGGTGTAGATGTCCTTATTCACTAGCTCATCGCTCAAGATATAAAAACTTTCTCGAGGGAAGTACTCGAGCCAGTTCTTGAAATGTCTAGAGTATACACTCGTGTCAACTATTTCATTGGAAGAATTAACATGGCCGTCACTCGTGAGTACTGTTTTCTCAAAGAGTGTTCCTTGCGAGGCAGAAGTCTGAGCTTTCGCCTCCCTCTGAATGGTAGTTCTGGATTTCTTACCGCGACGCATTTTAAGCTCAGCTTCGTGTCTGAACTCCGACCGTGCCCGCTCCACAGGGTCTCGGACGCATATGATAAACTTCAGATTTCCAGGCAGATCCTTCTTTATATTTTTTGGCGTATCATGGGTGATAAAATACCGCGGGGTTTTCTCAAAGCTGAAGGACTCCGCTTTGGAGAAGGACATTCTTGAGCGATAATACTCAATTCCTTTATTGTAGTTCCAATCGAAAAAATGAACCTCGTTGCCGATAGAGTGGGAAATCTGAGGATGATGACCAATGAAGAAACCAAAGGCATTCGTTCCGCTCTTCTTGACCCCGATATTAATGACAACGGGTAGACGCTGCTCGTAACCAAGTTTCTGCATGCTGTCAATCATCACTGCCCATTTCTTCTGAGTTGCAACGGCCGTATTCTTCAAATCGCCGAACTTGTTGGGATTGTTGAGCCCGTTTGCAGTCACAACTGATTTGATAAGATTTGCCGGAAGCTTGCTGATTACCTTGCGCAAGATCATGCTCGCCCTGGGGTCTTGCACCTCAACAAAATAATGGTATTTTGAGACAGGGTTTTTCGTTGGATGGGACTCGCCGGGCAATTTTTTCTTCAACTTCAACTTCATGGCATCAAAATATTCATACTCATCAATGAGCTCGTTCTCATTTTTGGCCACCGTTTCCATACTCTTGTTGGCGTAACGATGTGTCTTTGGAACCAACGGATAAGGTAAAGTCTCATTTTGACTTATCTCCTCTGCCTGATCCCTTTTTAATCCCAGTCGGCTCCAATCTTGAAGTCTTAAGGGGACACTTTCTCTCAGTGTTTGAAGATTTTTTGTGCCAAACTGTGATGTCAGGATACAGCCGACGGTAAAGGAGATCAGGCACAGTAACACAACTGTGGTTTTCTTCTTCAAGTTGAGATAAGACATTGTGAAGCACAGAATGTCCGTCCTCTCAAAGTTAACTCGTTTGCTTAGGTATCCTCATCTCTGGAACAGAAAGAACAGCTCTAAGACTTTAATACAAAATATTAGCACTTTCACATTTTGTGTCACTAATGATTTTTAGGTAAACAGTTTTTCTAATTTTGTTGAGGTGCAAAGTAAAGATGATAATGGAAGTAAAATAACCGATTGTAAACTTTCCTTGTCTAAATGAAAGTGATATTTGAAAGCCTCAACAGTGATTTGAGACTTGAGCTGTTGGGTTGGAAATTCAATCTCCCAAACAGATTGCCGACGCCTACATTCAATGCAAAAAAAAACCAACCTAAAGTCAAAGTTTCTAGAGTACAGTGTTTGTGTGCGACTACCCATTGAAACCGAGGACTTTCACAAAAGAGTTCCGGTAGGCTTGATGGACCGAGGTCATCCCAGTCTCAAATCATGTACAAAACCAATGGAAATATCGCTTAAAAATAAACTTTGTCCTAATACTAGGAGATGGAGAAGTCCCTACATTGCCCTAATTTACCAGGGGCAGATTGATCTTAACTGTGTGTCAATTTTATCTGCTAAACAAATGGTGATGTCACAATACAAATTTGTGATTTATCACTATGACAAAATTGGCAACTCATCTTTAAAAGTGAATCTTACATGTAGTGCTTTGTGAAATCCAGCCCAGGTCAGCAAATGTGTGTTGAGACAAGTTCAGTTCACAATGTTTGTCGACCAGTGTTTGTCAAGGACTTCTCTTTCTTTGTGTTTACACTTTTATTTTGTTTCACCTTGCGGAATCTTATCCTCCTTTGATCTCGCATAATAGGGGGATCCAACATCGCGTTTACACTGGATCCGGCAAGGGCGATCAAAGGAGGATCAGATCCTGCAAGGGTGATCAAACTGATCGCTAACGCATACACTTGAGTCTGATCGCGCATTGATCCCCCTTTGCCCGGCCTCGGTTCAACGGAAGTTCCACACTGCTCGTGTGACAGGTCAACTGAGCAAGGTCATTGATTGTGCGCACACGCAGGCACACGCGTGGCCAGGGGTGATGCATGCCGCCATCTTAGCTTAGCTTGTGCTTCGTTCTCTAATTAGACGGGAAGTCTGTGGGTCAAATTACGGGGTCTGATCCTGCTTTGCGTTTACACTTTGTTTTTGATCCACTTTGCAGGATCAGATCCTCCCTTGATCCCGCAATAAAGGGGAATCAAAAAGGAGGATCAGATCCTGATCGCTCTTGCGTTTACACTAGCTGTTGATCGCCCTTTGATCGCCCTTGCAGGATCTGATCCTCCTTTGATCGCCCTTGCCGGATCAAGTGTAAACGCGGTGCAAGAGGATCAGACCCTGATAGCTCTTGCATAATTTACTCTACACACAATGTAGCTTTTGACCGCCCTTGCAGGATCTGATCCTCCTTTGATCGCCCTTGCAGGATCTGATCCTCTTTTGATTGCCCTTGCAGGATCTGATCCTCCTTTGATCGCCCTTGCAGGATCTGATCCTCCTTTGATTGCCCTCGCAGGATCTGATCCTCCTTTGATCGCCCTTATCGGATCAAGTGTAAATGTAGCGTTTGTTTTCTCATTGTTTGGACTAACATTTTTTTGTTGTTGAGATGTCTCCATTGGTTTTGTAAACAAAAGCAAGGCAAGGACATTCTCTGTCTTTCAAAACACCTGTGGATCCCTTTTTTTTAAGTCCTCGGTTTCAACAGGGAGACACGTTCACACACACACGTTTGTCGACTCAGTAAATTGAGGACTTCTCTTTGTTCTCTCAATGTTTGGACTTAAAGTTTTTAAGTGATGTCCCCATTGGTTTTGTACACAAATGCAAAGTGAAATAGAAGAAGCAAGGAAGAGCAAGTGATGCAGAAACCGACTGCCACACTTCACTCATTAATAAATGTATAACCAAAATCATAGATTTCAACTAAATAAGTGGAAAAAAGAGGCAATCAGATTTGGGAACTTTGAACAAAAATTAATGGGGGGGAAAAAAGTCTAAATCCTCGTAATAGCCTCAGTGGTAATGGTCTTTAAGCTTTGACAAGATTTTTTACACTTAGTAGTTCAGTTCTTTTTGTATTGTACAGTAAGCCACTTTTTCACCCATTGTGACCACAAATGATCGCAACCTTCCCCTATCCCAAACACTCCAGTCTGTCCCAGTGTCAGTCTCAGGCTTACACATGTATTCAGGGCTCGATTTTGTCGTCTTAATTTTTCAGGAAAAACAACTTTTCAATTCTTATTCTTGCAATAATGAACTCGAACAATCTAAATAAAATACCTGTAATTAATTTTGTTGTTGGACATGGAGATGATAGCGGAACAGACCTCATGTAGTTGATATGGTTGAAGAGAAAGGTTACAATCATCGCAAATCAACGAACTAAATAGTGGCAGTCAGATTTGTTGAAAAGAAGACAATCATGTCATTCTTGTTATGGGACGAATGGAGAATAACTTTTTATTAGCTTGAAATTGCATTGAATACAATTTTCCCCAATGTCTTCACACAATCAAAAACACAAACCATCGACCGAGTTGTCATGTTAAAAAAAAAATTAAAAGAGTGAAATTTACCTTTAAAGCTAGGCTATACATTACCAATTAAAATCTTTTAAAAACAAAATCAGATCAGTGCAAGTGTCATTTATTGACAGCTTTTGTCAAACATTACATTGTTCACACCCCCATACCCGTCTTTTACCTGCAGTTGTCAGCGGTCGTGTCAGCAGTGGCTTGCCTGAAATTCTGCTAGGAAGTTGGTCATCATCTCGAAATACAGCTGTGGTAGTGAAAGTGCCAAGAACTAACCCAGTGTAGGCCTATACATAACACAAGCCCAAAAAACGATGGGCATTTCGATCCAACAATATCCAATCTCGCATCGAAGCACTTCACGGCCCGGTCATCTCCACACCATCATCTCAAACTGCTCACCGGGACAGTTTTGCCCGAGTTATCAAACTTCAAAGCTTTCTTACCCAAGTCCAGTCAGTCGTTCACGTTGATTGGAAAGGGTTGCGTTCGGAAGTAAAATTGGAGAGTGACCGACAACAGCGCGAGTCCAGCTTGCTGCTGGTGATCAAGCTACTCTGCTCGCTATTCTCTAGCAGTAGCAGTAGCACTGGTGCACACTACAACGATGTCACCAAAGCAGCCGGTCCAACATGTAGCTTGTCTTCTCCCGCTAGTTAGTAAGTCGACGACAAGTCGATTGTGTACCCATTGATTGTTAAAAAAAGCATTAGCAAGTAGAGCAGTTTTTGTTAACCTCAGCCTGTCAAGTTTCAGCCAAAAGGGGGCGCCCGCCTACTTTTTCATTAGGCAACTCTTTCAGCAGCCAGGATCGATGCTTGTACAACCATGGAGGAAGGAAATTTCCTTCCTCCATGGTACAACACTGATTTCTAGTCAGTATATAGAGATCAGTGTTGTACAAATGTATTTTATTCTCTGGCTGTGCTCAATGCTTGAATTAAATAAAATAAAAATACAAATCTTCTAAGTAAGTACGGAAATTGACACGAAAAGTAAAAGTAGAGAAAGTGCATTGAACTCAACAAAATTTGTTAGTTATAGTTGAGAGAGAAAATGGGTAAATTGACAGTGGGGATGAGATGAGATCTCAAAAGCGTTAAAAATATATATGTATACTCTCCCTTAATTCTTTGCTCCTCTTTTTGCTATAAATGGATATGTTTGTGTTTGTTCTTATTTATGCCTCTGGCGAAGGTCCGGATTGGATCGAAAGCTAAGGCTATCTCCCCTACTAATTTTATATATATGGTTTATGACTTGATATATATATATATAAAATTAGTAGGGGAGATGGCCTTAGCTTTCGATCCAATGTATATATATATTAAAAACTTTAAAATAAAATAAAAATTTAAATGAAATGTCCGCTTTGTCAAACTCTATGGTCAATTCTCGTTCTCACATCACAGAGCATGACATCCTCCACTAATGCCAAATGATTCAACTTGTTTTTTACAGTCCAAGAAATCCCATGTTATTATTATTATTTATTATCATTTATTTTTTTAGCAAACCTTCTCACATTTCCCCCTTTAAAATATAAGAATAGAATAAATAAATAAAAGATGAAAACTATTCGAGTGCAAATAATTTTTTTTCTTTCTTTCTTTTCATAAACCCCACCCTCGTGTCGATTATATCCGCCCTTCTTTTTCTATCGCTACGTGTCCAAAAAAGACCACTTATCCTTCTCACTTTCCTTTAGTATATCAAAATGTTTACCAAGTTAAAGGGTCGTGTATTGGTCGGATCGGAAGTTGGTGCCACCCTTTGACTACGCATATGCCATTACGAGGCTACTGGGTACACGTTTTCAAGGACTATGACGTAACCGAGAGCACGTTCGATCGATCGATCACTGCGTGCCAAACCATAACAAAGCACACTCAGCCAAGTATCGAAACTGGTTGACTTCCCGTCAGAAAAAAACGCTGAAATGTATGAACGGTTTAGAGATGGGTGAGTAGTTTTTGCAAAACAAAGTATTGCTATAACAGTCATTGATAGTTGTCATTTATTTATATCCATTTATTGTACCCAAAAAACAAACAGATAAAACCCATTAATTTTTTTAGTGGTTCGCGTAACGTTCTAAAATGTTTCCAAGTTCTACTCCATCCTAGTGGCAAACTCGGCACCCACAAACTCGGCATTAGCCAAATTTGGCACTATGCAAACTCGGCACCCACTCGGCACCAAGATAGTCGGCACCATGAAAACTCGGCACCAGCCTATTTTTGACTAACATTCACAAACTCAGCACCAAGTAATCTCGGCACCTGTCATGCCTGTTCTTTAAAACGGCCTTTGGATCAATATCCTTAAATCACCAGGCAGAGATACATCCATGCTTAAATAATATTAGTACCACCATACCTACACTTGATTTCTCTACAAATTACAATAAAGGAGAATAAGATTATTGATAGAATGTGATGTGTATGAAAGTTTGACACTAATGCATTTGGCCATTCACTTTTTATTCCGCATGTCTTGCCGGCCAAAGCAAACTTTTGTAGTTTCGTAGTTTGCTATCGCAGTAAAGTAATTAGAATCAGCGCTTACATTGAGAGTGACAAACTGTCACTTAAATAACCATAATCGAAAGGCAAATTAGACTTTCAATGTGATGCTTTGACTTTGAGTTTTAAGATGTCATCAAATCATTGTTGAGGTTTTTATAGCATTTTCTTAAAAGAACGCTCACCAAGTATTAAACAAAGCCCCACATGTAGTATGTTAAAATGTTCACAATTTTTAATTTGAAAAGATCACTAAGAACACTTAATTAATGCACAAATAAGACATCAAAACAATCAGTGCACGTTTCCTCAATAACGAAGCAGTAAATCGGCTGTTTTGGACTGGGTCAGTGGGTGCCGAATTTGTATTTGTGCATGTGCCGAGTTTGTGGGTGCTGAGTTTGCAAGGTGCTGAGTCTGCTGTGCCTAGTCTGCTTTGCTGATTTGCAAGGTGCCGAAGTGACCGGTTAGCCCTTGCGCTCATCATGACATGCAGAACTGTAGCCCCGGTTGGACTCCCCAAACCTCTGTCACATATAATGTAGACTGGTGTCCTACCACCTGGGCGACGCACAACTGCAAGATCAACATAAAGAAATAGTCAAGAAGTCCTTCTATTTTTGATTATTCACCTACGTACACCTAGACCCAGTGCAGTAACTGGGGCGCTGTACCCCTTTAAACAAAAATTGACATCTTCTGTCTCACTATATACTACTAATACTTTCGTAATAGCGATAAAAAATTTCAAATTTCTTTTAAAAGAAGTACAGCGCCCCAGTTTCTGGGTCTAACCTACACCATTGAGCTATACAAATTCCATGCCCACACTGAACAAGGCAGGGAAAACTCAACTGGTAGTGTGGTACTGGTAGACCTACTGGCAGAATGCATGCAGAGTAGTTTAGAAATAATAATTATTTATAATTTCATTGTAGTTATTTATGACAATTTTTGGGGTTATTCTTGCCGAGGATGAAGTTATCTTTTCAATTATTTACACATTTTTGGGCTGCTTTTACTAAACAAGAAGCACCTTCTTGGCTTCATGTGCATCATCCTGTTCAATGGGCAGATTTGTTTACTTCGAACTCGTGTTGCTGCCTGTGACTCGCCAATTTGATCTGACACGCACCTTCCAGAAGGGCTCGAAATTTGGAAGAAAAATCCGCAAGACCTCAGGGCTTGTAGCTCAAACTGTTTACCGAACCAAACTATTTTGTGCAAGACCAGCAGAATCAAAATGAGAAAGAGACTTCCTGATTCCTGGCAACATGCATTTAAAACGTTTTACTTCTCAATAATTGCACTAAGACATGTAAGCAAAGATTTATGCCATTTGTTTCTTTGGTTATCAAGTTTACTTCATTACTCAGTAGAATTGAAAGGTACAAAGTTCTGTATACAATCTCAAAATCAACATTTGAACATAACTTGTTTCTGTTCAATTTCTAATCATCGTTATACCATGTATTTTGCTGTGTTTCATTGCTGTGTATCATCACAAACCGCTATGATCTTGATGAAATGGCGGTATACAAAACATTTTTGTGAGTAGGGCCTGTATATGTTATGTATTACATGTATGTACATGTATTGATATTAAACTGACAAATTTACAAGACTTGTTCGGTCATAAGTTCACTGGCCCGACACTAAAACCACTGGCCTCGGGCCTGCGGTCCAGTGTAAAATTTTAGCCCCGTTCCAGATGTGTGCATGAAGTTCTTTCGCCAAGTCATAGTTGTGGTAACGAGTTGTTCGAAATAAACAAATCTAACCCTTGAATTGAACAAGATGGCACATTTTTTACCGTGAAAGTGGTTTAACTGAAGCTATTAGGTTGTAGGCCTATCATGTATTGATTTATTTAAGGCAGATCCGCTAAAGTAAATGAGCACTTCTGAACACTATTGACCATCTTGTTCAATGGGCATATTTGGCTACTTTGATCACTCGCTGCATAGTCTGGGACTCTGGGCTCAAACTTCCGCACACCTTCAGCACTTCAAGTTCAATCACAGAGTCACAGATGGCAGTAAGTGTACAGGTGTATAAAATAAACAAATTTATCCCTCGAGCAAGATGAGTGCATGTTACCATGAAAGTGCTTGTTTAGGGTTCCCCCAAGCAGGCCAGCTAAAAAAAAAATTATTCAAAGATCAATTTCACAATAATCATCAAGTAAAACTGTTTTAAGTGCTCCAAAATTCACAGTTTAGCTTTTAAAACCAAACATAAACACCAATTAAAAAACATTACGAGGACTTCGTTTCAATTTAGTGAGTGCTTTGACCAAACTTTAAAATGTGGGTCCAGATTCACCCAAAGTTTATAAAAAAACTCCAAGGGGAAAACTTTTTTAAGGCTATTAGGGCTTAAATTTCTACGACTGACGTGTTGTTGCATGGAAAGTTTTGCACACAATGACTCTTGAAGCACTGAGTTTACAGTGCTTCACACATCAGTGTGGGGGTAAAAAACCAAATTATTCATGTTATTAAATTATTCTGTATCCGATAAAACCCCAATGGACCTATCTATGCAATTGATACATCCTGCCGCCATCTTACTTTAAGGTCAAAGGATGTGAAACAAATTGAAATGCCACGCACATTGGGTGGACCAATGAGCATCCTGTCTTTTGACCTACAGTAGAAGGGCATCCAACTCCCCATGTGCAAAAAAAAGGCAATTTATAACCCTTTTGTATGGTGTAACATGCTTGACTGCATCATCTTGGGTGAACTTAATAATGTATTGATACTGTATTACATGTAGGCCTGCATGTGAATAGAGTGTGTAAATTTATACATTCTGTGTAATGAATTGTTTGGATTGGGGTAGGTTTTCAACCTATTGATCTCGAAAACCAGATTACACATGTAGGTGGGGAGACTATTAAATATTTCTTTGTTTGAATATTTGAATCTATTCTGTTTTATCCAACTTGTCGTATTGTGATTGTAATGACTCTAGTTTCTTGTCCTGCACATTATCATCATCTCATCAGGCATCCTGCGGCTGTGGTGGAGGCGACTACAAGCTGCATCCAGCTATACTGTGATCATTGCCAAGTGTTGCCATTTGGTCTGGTCACAGCATGCCTTCATTATCTCCAAGCGTGCACTGTAACATTATGTTAGGAATGATATGTGTTGACTGCCTGCTCTCATTTTCCCATGGTGCTGTACATAGGGCGTATCATTTCACAGGTTCATCACCGGTACTTCAATATAGGGCAAAATTCAAAATCAAACAGTCGTATGATTTTGAAAAAAATCCTGGTTTTCATTGAGAGTTGTTTTGCGATGCAATCTAAGTCATACATTGTAACTGCAAGAGCTTTACATTTCTATCAACATCTTTAAATTTTCAGATGCAGACATGTTATGCCTCATTAAATCATCAGAGAGATTTGGCTAGTGATGGTTGGGTATAAACCACACAGAGAGAGTCAACTAACTCCACTGGACCATGGCCTGGCTGGGGCGTTCAGTGGAGCGGCAACCAGGGCAATCATTCAACCGCTAGACGTCCTCAAGATTCGATTCCAGGTTAGAAGATGTTGAATGGATGGATCCCTTGCATCTAACATCACAAGTTCATGTACAGCGCCCTCTGAGGTCAAAAGAAAGCGCCTCATTCATTGGTTTACAGTTGTATCTACATGTACATGTATTGTATGTAGGCACATTAGTGCCTGTTTCCATTAACTTATTCCAGCTTTGATGGCATAATGCAAGCGTCCGCCCTTTTTTAGTTAGCATTCCTAAACCAGATATTACGCTTAACCCTCCTACATGTACTCTTGGTAATATTTGTGTAACATTTCTCTGTGAGTCGACATAACCATTTGAGCCTATTCAAACTGCACAGGTCGTCTATGGTGGCACAATTCTCTTAGAACTTGGTGTGTTGGCAAACGTGTTTAGCATTCACCACATGAGGCATGAATCACATTGCAAGCTGGCTAGTCTATCATTCAAAACCACAGTGGATGTATATTGAATGGCCATACAGTAGGAGGGTTCACTATGTACTCACGATACGTAGGAGGCTGCAAAACCACAGTGGATGATACTAAATTGTCGAACACTGTGAGGATTGAAGACAATAGCTCGTCATGAGAATTCCCAGGCCTGTGGTTGGTGGGGATATTACAATTACATTATTGTACTGAAGAAATTTGTATTTCTTCCAAAATATTACTCCCTGAATTTATCGGTAATCAACCTAAGACAGCTACCGGGTTGTTCAGTTTTGTAAACTCACTTCCCTGTTCTGTTCATTTACAGTTGCAAGTTGAACCACTGCAGGGACTATCGTCCAAGTCTAAGTACACCGGTATCCTGCAGGCATGGAGAACCATCTATCGAGAGGAAGGAGCGTATGCATTCTGGAAAGGACACAGTCCCGCCCAGCTGCTCTCTGTCGTGTTTGGGATCGTTCAGGTAAACCACGTCTTGTCTGGTTCCCTGTATACAAGAATACCAATAGATACCAGTACTATGGATTATTGTAAGGGCCCGACTATTTTCTCTACCAGCCTCGTTCTGATTGCATTGTTGTGATAGAAAGAAAAGATGGTTGCACCAGTAACAAGATTCTGTGGTCTGGGCCCAGTTTAATAGAGCTGCTTAAGCACAAAAAGTAGCTAACACAAAATTGTGCTTGCCAGAATAAGGTTACCGGCCAAAATACCATATCACATGTACCATCTGTGACTGGTATCCTGCTGTTTTCGCTAGTAAGCAAAAAACTGTTTAGCAATATTTTCTGTTTGAGCAGCTCTATAAAATTGGCCCAAAATTTTAAGAAACTTAAAAAAAAAAAAATATGTGTGAACTTTAATTTTCTCTTTAAACATTCCGTGCCCTATATCTGCCTTGTTAGTCAAAGTTATTTGTGTTTATGAATTATCAAATATGTAGTGTTACTGTTCTTTAACCGTAACATTCCTTAACCCATCATTATCCAACTGTATGTTTTGTTTGATTTTGTTGAACTATGGACTGCAGTAATAAACTGATTGTGATTTACATGGGATCAGGCATACCACCATAAACAGAGTCCAACAGTTTAGGTGTGGAGTTGAACCATTCGCAGGCCTGGAATTTCACCTGCGAGAGGGCAAGGCCATTTTATTTTTGCATAGGGCACTTCCATTGTTAAATCTTCAAGTCTGAGGGAAACGTCTGAAGCGGGCACCAAGGCCAAGAACAGGGCAACAGAGGCCCTGGACTCGATTTCACAAAGCACTAAGATTCATCTTAAGATGAGTTGTCAGTATTACCATAGTGATTTGTATTGTGACATCACACTTTGCTTAACAATCAAGATGGATTTGCACTTAAGATCAATCTAAACTCTTCGAGCCCTGGTGTAAGATAGAGTGAAGAAGGGTAATAATTCTGTATTGTGCATTATATGATGATCTTGTGGTTTTCAAATGTAAATATGTGTACATTATCTTTGCTGTTTTTGTATCTTCTAACAAAAATACAGTTACTACTTTTTTAATGTGCATTGGTTTGCTTTTTCACTGCTTTTATAACAATTTGAGCATTTTATTTTATTTTGGCTCAGTGATTTCTTTCCTGTCTTTCACCGCTCTGTGGACCCGGGTTCGAATCCCGGACCGGAGCCTTGCCATGTGGATTGTGTTTTCAGTCCCTAATCTGATTGAATCCGTTTTCCCCTCACATCTAAAACTGCCATTTCTTCATCATCTTCTCTACACAGGTATCTTCAGGCCTACGGGTCACTGTGCTAGGCACTCTTAAGGATCACTTGGTACTATTAATTACCTGAAAGATATAAGAATAGTCCAGGTGTAACGTCATGAATGTGAACGGGTTTCATTTAACCACATTTTCTGTGCTTTTTTTGTTCCCATCCCTTTTGTGTAGCCCGCACCTCAAGTGGCCTTTTGTGCTTTGTGGTGGGCGACATACAAAATAATAAAAATAACTACTAGGGATATCTTTTTCAAGTTGTGGGCATTTGTATCTTTTATTAAATTGGCAGAATTTAGAGTAAAAGTTTTTATTAGAATAACTATATCTTACAAAAATAGGCCATTATAATGGTGTACTTATATATTTAAGTGTAATATTTAAACATATATTATTGCTAATAATATTTTTTTTTAAATCTTCGCTTATGAAATTAGTGGTGATCTAGTAATGATATCTCTCATATTTTGTCACAGTTTACAACGTTTGAGTATTTGACAGCAGCCGGTCATCCCTTACTATCCAAGGATCTGACCACTGGTCTAGGGAAGCCCTTCTTTCATTTTATGTGTGGGGGTGTAGCGGGGAGTTTATCCACTGTGGTGTGCCAACCCATCGACATTGTGCGGACCAGGTTTATTGCACAAGGAGAACCCAAGGTAAGAAGGGCCTTGCAGTTTTTGGGCTCTGTCTCGTTTCTTTCAAGGAAACAAACAAGATGTTCCCAGGATCAAAATAGCTAGATTTTTGTGGTAGCCGGCAGATTTGTTAGTTGCCCTGGTTAGATTTCATTGGCCCCCCAAAAAAGAAAACTGTAATTCTTTATTCTTACATTTATGCCGCATGATTCTGTTGATGACTCGAGGGCAGCCAGCCAGGCTTCAAAACTTTCAATCAATCAGGTGGAACGTTATCCAGGTTCGAAAGTTTGAACATTTTTAATGAGCCTGCCAGTAAAGCGGTCATTTTCGGGAGCCAATCGGAGTTGATTTTCAGTGCTTCCCTTCCCAGGGGTTTGTGACGAGAGGTATCGATACGACACATTGTCCATGGTAGAGAGGCTGAATTGGGATGCATGATACTAATACCAATAAACGGCTTTTATATAGCACCTTTAACCCAAGGGTCCTGAGGTGCTTTACAGAGATAGAAAATACCAAGACAAGAAGAAGAAAAAAACAAAAAACAAAACCTAGAGCCAAGAAAGCCAGTCCTGTAAAGGCGCGACATGCAAAAGAGCAACGAAAAAATAGCATGCACGAATTATATCCAGTGTCCTGACCCACAGTCTTGGCATGTTACAAAACAGAACAATAGACTTTGCAAGTCTCGGGCGTATTCGTATATTGGGACCTGTTAAAATGCGAGAGTTTGTTTTTGTGGCACGCGTTTAAGCAATGGTCGTGGGACTAAAGAGGTCCCAAAGATGTTCGAATATGCACGAGACTCGCACGGCCTATACAATAGATACTGAAGTGAGCACACCAAGCCACGGTAGTAGCTAATCCCCTTAGCATAAATAAAGCATAACGTACCAAGTTTACAGATGAATTAGCCAGTCTGATACCTTACCTTCTTCTGTCTTATGGTTTCCCAGCTTTACAACACCAGTCTAGAAGCAGTGCGCTTGATGTACAGGGAAGCCGGTGTGCGTACGTTCTTCAGAGGTCTCGTTCCTACCATGATACAAGTCTTCCCTCTGGCTGGTTTCCAGTTTGGCTTCTATGCACTGTTCAAGCACATATGGGAGTATTTCATACCTCTAAGTGGAGACGCTGGTGTCCATGAAACAAGTAAGTTTTAATCCCTAACTGTCTGGAGTGGTTTACTGGGATCCTTCACCACTCAAAAGCTGCCCTCGGTCGACCTCCATACAACTAGGCTCAATAAAATGACAATGATGGCAGCCTGACAGGCTGCCACCATTGTCATTTTGTTGAGCCTAATGGGAAGTAAGTTCGAGTGGTCTGAGATTTCATCTTACATTGTAGATTTTCGGCCATGGTCGAGGCTCTTTGAATCACAATGAGTGCCTACTTGTATTTTTTCGTGAAAAAAATAAGTATGATGCTTCTGCATCATCACCAAGAAACTTTTAGTTGGAAACTCAAAATATATGAATGATTTTTCCCGCTTGTAAAAACACCTGGAACAATTGTCAGCAAACTGCCTTGTGTGACATGGCTCGTAAGTTACATTTTCTTGGCATGGTGTAAAAGCAAGAGTGCGGTCTGGGCATTTTGACGTCCTTTAAAAACAACTCAGACACCCTGTATCCATTATTTGAGGACTTTAGAACAGGACATGCAACCGGTCATCTTGAGTCCAGGTTTTTGCAGTCTCAAACTGTCAAAACAACCGGTTCCCTTTTGTTAAAGTCCCCGGTTTCAACAGGTAGAACCCCCTTGAGTTGTAATTATGGTGTGTGTGGGGTCGTGTGTGGAATCACATGCTTGTGTATATGGTGCTCAGAAGAAGACTTGGACAACAGGAACTCGGACTCGGCTGGTGTGGACTCGACTACAGCACTGCCTATATCTTTCATGTGCATGTTGAAATATTGTAAATGTGCCAGTTAAACCACCAAACTTACAGCAAGTTTCGACACCCTGTTTTCCAAGTTTTGGCTGAAACACTTGCTTCCTGGTGTACATCATATTCCTCTACATGTGACAACTCATAAAAACTGACTGGTTTCCTTGGAACACCCAGCGTACATATTTGTCGCACATCACTGGACTCTCTGACCAGTGATTTTTGCTTGTGGGTGTGCGTACACCATGTTAAGCCCTTTTCACACGAGAAAAAAAAAACCAACATTCCTTGCGACGAATTTAACGAGCGCTGAAGTCATCCCATGCCTGACCGCTTTCGCAAGCTTTCACACGACACCAAGTAAAAATGTGACCACGTTCCATGAGACGAGAGTACAGACTTAGCTGGTTACCACTGAACTATAGAGTTTTTGTTCTTAAACAGCGCTATACCAGTTAAATGATGACGTATGTCGCGTGTGCACAGTGTGTCGCGGTCGGTAAAAAATAAACCATGTAAACATTCTTCAAAATGGCTGACACTTACGAAGACGTTGGGGAGTCCATTCATAATACTATGCCCGTAATATCCTCCAAAAAACGACCGGCGAAGACATCAACCAAAGATAAGAGTAAGAAGGCCAAGAAATCTTGGTGCTACGAGGAAACGATTGCCTTGATAAACATGGAGAAGGAAACCACCCAATCTAAAATGGATGGTTTGACCCAAAACGGCCATGTTTGGCGGGAAATCGCGGACGAGGTGGCAAATGGTCGCAACGGTGACCAGTGCCCGGTAGCGGTGTGTAAACACACAAAGGTTGGCTCCCGAAGGTTCTTCACGTTAATACTGCTTTCGTGAGGATTGTTGGTCAATAAACAACAGATCGTTTCACACGAAGGTTTGACTAGATTCTTTGCGAAAAATTACGCTAGCGTAAGATATGTCGGAGGTCGGGACCTACTACAAAATTTCGCAAGTTTTGCGAAAATTTTGCAAAGAAAGTAGGCGATGTAAAATATTACTGTTCTTTCACACGAAGCCCAAATTGTAATTTTTTACAAAAAATTGTAAAATTTCGCAAAGAATGTTCGTTTTTTCCGTCGTGTGAAAAGGGCTTTACATGGCATTCTTCGCTTACACAGATAGCACAGAAACTCGGCGCATGCCCTGTCAGCGTAGAATGGTGATGGCAAGCGCAGAATTCAGTGGGGAAGCGGGGCCATGAAACTGGCCCCTAGTGTTGTCCATCATTACTGAAACATTTATCACCCAGTGCCCATTTTTGTTACACATCACTGGAGTCTCCAACCAATGGTGTCGCATTTATACAAACAGCCTGCTGGACATGAATTCAAGATTAAATGTGGATAAATACTGTGACATTGACCTAACATGGATTGGTATTTCTATAAAATTGAAGCAAGATTTTGTTTTTCTTTATCATACTTGTACGTTCTCCTGAGGCTGAAACCCAAAATATATTTTACTATTATTGTCCTACTCTATAAAGTTTGTCCATGATGGATGTTTTACATGTACTTTTGTTAGTGTAGTAGAGGTTCTGTAGTGAAGGTCACACTTTTAACAGTCAGGCATGTGATTAATTCTCAGGATTTTTCCTGATCTCAGGATTTTTCAAATTCTTCTTGAACTTTGAACTTTGAACTTTTCTTGAAAGAAGTAAAGCCATCCATCACCAAAGGGCAAAAGAGATTGTCCACATTGTGTCCCAACGAGTCTGTAAGCCTCCTGAATTGTGTAACATCTGGGAAGTTCCGGGTCTAGAATAAGAAGGAACCCAGGCCGCAAACCTTGTTGGATGAATTTTCACAATTTATCAAATCTCATCTGTCCATAAACTTGTATGAACAATTGCAGTAAAAATTGTATGCAGAGTGCTTTATGTGTAAAAAGATAAATTGTATACATATTTGTTTCATACCAATAAGTGTTGGGAATTAACTGATCGGGGCCCACTGTCAACTGAACAGCGCCCTCTGTTTAGTGCCACTCATGCATATTCATGATGTTCTGAGCCTTAAAATGCATAATGCATAAGCTGCTATTTCTGTTGGCTGAGTAGAAACTTCAAGTTCTTTCCTGCGACACATAACTGTCAACCAACAATGTGCTGTTCGCTGACCTCTGCGAGGGCGCTGTTTGAGTTCTGGGTATCAGGAAGCTTTTATGCTGTTATTGGTGGGAGCATTTGTTTACTAATGAAAAAGAGAAACCAGCAGTGGACACACAGTTTGCATTTGTGTGTGAGATTTATTTATTAAATTTTTTAAATAGAGACATTTTAGATTACAAGTGTATTAAAAGTTTTTAATGGACCTTTGTGCTTTTATTCAATTTGTTTTGTGAAAATATTAGAAACGTATCAAATTTTTTAATTCAACATGTTTTCGTGTGTGAACTGTACTGACTTTTTACAATAAAACATTTGTGAAAACTTTAATTAAATTGAAATAGAGACGATTTTAAAATGTTTTTTAAATAGAAAACAGTGTGTAACTTTTTCATAGTTCATAGTGGGTTTTGTTTTGGTCATTGAAATAGCCAGGATTCTTTTTACTAGAAAAAGGGGCGGAGCTAAACCTTGTAGGGGTGAAGTTTAATCATGAAGGGGTGGAGCTTAATCATGAAGGGGTGGAACTAAACCGTGAAGGGGTGGAGCTAAGCCATGAAGGAGTTGAGCTTAACCATGAAGGCTCGTAGTTAAACCTAGAAGAGGTGGAGTTAAACCATAAATGGGTGGAGCTAAACCATGTAGGGGTGGAGCTAAACCATGTAGGGGTGGAACTAAACCATGTAGGGGTGGAGCTTAACCATATTCTGCCTTTATTATGAGTGGCAATATTTAAAGTAAATTCTGTAATTGACAGGAAGCCAGTGAGTAGTTAGTCAAGTTTTGAGTGATAAATATGGTTGTATATTTCAACTTTGCATGTACACCGATTAAAATATAGACAACTACAATTTTTTTTTTTTTAATACAGCTGCTACCTACTTACCATTTCATTCCCATTCTCCTTAACTGGAGTTAATGTTGAAAAATAACAATATTAACGTGACATACTTTGGGTAGACAACCAATGATGTACAGACTCTGTAGGGATGATTACGACAAAATGTTGCATATTTTTTGTGCATTCCAGGCCTAGAAGAAAAAACTCCCCAACGTATGTTTGTAATCAACATGTTTGACCTTGCTCAGGTTCTTCAAGGATGATTACCAACAATTCACAAATGTATGGAATTTATATATTTTTTGGCTGTCCAGCATTTCCAGTGACAGTTGGAATTCTTTTAAGATTCTTTGGAATGAAAACATTCTCCTCTTATTACTGGGAATAAATGCAGCGTGGAAAAATTTTGATTATTCACAACCCAAAAACCAGTTTCGTTTGAATTTGTTTATTTTTCCTTTTAAAATTTAAATTTATTTGAGTTTATGTTTCTTTTATTTCATTTTAAGAATCCAGTAGAGCCCCTTGCATATGATTTCACAAGCTCAAACAAACCCCTCGGTCGAAGACCTATATAATTTGCCATTTGTGAGTTTAGATTGGAATAATGTCTGGTACATTGACATGCTTTAATAGTCGCAACTCTCCACTTAAATTTGAATTCAAGTAATAAACCACAAAGGAAACTGACTGGGTAAATAATTTGGGTTTGAACAAAGAAAAGTTGACTGGAGCGGGACTTGAACCAACAACCTCCGGATTAACGTACCGGCGCTCTACCAACTGAGCTATCTTAATTTGAATTCCTCAGACTATAGAGACAGCTGCTGTGTCACATGATTCGGGCCAAGCTTTTGCTCAGTTACGATAGAGACGGCGGACCCCCATACACAATTCTGAATGAATGTATATGGCACAATGGTACCAGGGTTTGCTCATCTGGAGGTGGCTGTACAAAAGCTTGCCCTGAAATATGTGACATAGCAACAGTCCTAGGAATTCAAATTTAAGCGGTAAGTTGTACCAGACATTCTTTAATTCTAACTCGCAAATGGCTGGTTGGCAGAGTGTTGTGTGTGGCGTGACAAGCCTGCGCGTTTCCATTGTTTGACATCATTGGTGCTGGCCCCACGGAAGGGGTTTATGTATTGATAGACATCTGTCATAATGAAGCCATCTTGGATATTTGTGCATATTGAAATCAGCGTAACCGAAATGAGGCTGGAATGTAAAAAAGCCGGGCGGTCAAGGGCACTGGTTTTAACTGTGACTCAAGCTCTGGTGTTTCTAATCAGCAAAGTGTGGGTTCGAGTCCTGGTCTTGACATTTGTGTCCCTGAGCAAGACACTTAACCATTATTGCTTCGTCCTTCGGATAAATGTAAAGCAGTTGGTCCTGTGTGTTGTGTAATGCATGTAAAAGAACTTACACTTATCGCTAAGAGAAGGGGTTTGCCCCGGTGTTTCTGGCAGTGGCTGCTGAATGCGCTGCAGCACCTTGTTAACACTTACAAGGTGTTACATAAAAGTGTCTCATAATTTAAAAAAACTTTAAAAGCCTGTCTGGAAATAGTTAATGATAAGTGCTTTGAGATGATCGTAGATAAAGCACTATATTAAAAAAATAGTTATTATTGTTATTATTATTAATTATGATGTGATTTATTTTTAGCCATATTCGAAAAACCATATTTTTTACTTCGGCTGTGGCTTAGGTTCCGTTCGCCCATTTGAAGCCCGGTGCGGAATATCGTGTCTCTAATTATCTTCTTCTCTTTTCATCCTTCAGCTCTAGGAGTTTCTAGTTATTATTTATCTTCTTGTTTCGTTCATATCGTTAGGTCTCGTTAGCTTTGTTTGTTTGTCCTGTTCTATCCCGTATGATCTGTTGTACAAGTTCTGTTCTGTTGAAAGTCTAGTTTCTTATTTTATGAAGGCATTTCTAGACAAGACTTGGGTCTTTTGAAAATTTCTCCATATTTGCCTCTGCTTCATTGTGTCTATTAAATTCAGTAGTAGTTCTTTATAAATCTTGCTTCAATTGACCTTCTCTATAATTACTGGTATGTACATTTTGCAATATGAAATTAAATGTTGAGTTGAATTGAACTGAATTGAAAAGTGGGTGTTTTCAAAAATTTGGAGAGAGCCCAAGCCTGAGCGGAAACTGTGGTTTCGAAAAGGACCTTGGGCTGTTTCCAAAGTCGTGGCTGCAGCTTGATCATCATGTCATTAGGCAATGTAGTATAGGTAGCCCATAGCAACAGCCACAGCCATAGCCGCAACCGCCAATTCATACATTTGACAATAAAATAGGCAGTGAAATATTTCAATGGTGTGCATTATTGGCCTCACCATTTGGATCATGTTGAACATGAACCACTAAAATGAAAGTCTGCTTCTGAAATCCAATACCACACTTTCCGTGTTATGTATCTTAAAAATGTACCGAGTAATTATATTTTAAACTTAATTACGTTTTTCTTTTAACTTCAGCTGCCGTGAAGTCATTCACATGCGGCGCCTTGTCTGGGATCTGTGCCAAAACAGTAGGGTACCCACTGGACCTTCTTAAGAAGCGTCTTCAGGTTCAGGGTTTCGAGGAGGCCAGGAAATCCTTCGGCAAGGTGCGGCGATACAACAGCATGCTGCACTGCATCTCGTGTATCGTCAAGGAGGAAGGGGCCAGGGGGCTGTATAAGGGTCTGTCCCCCAGCACCCTCAAAGCCTTCGGGACGGTCGGGTTCATGTTCTGCTTCTACGAGAAGGCCTGCCACGTCTTAGAAACCAGACACTCGTAGTGTCCAGCACCGCTGTACAAAGTGCAATTCTTTATTTTTGTAGCTTTGCCATCGAAGATGGGAAAAAATGTTACCTCATTAGTGCGAAACTTTTGAATGAACATGAGAACTGCAAGAACTTCTATTCTCAAATAGTGCGAAAAACAATACGAAAACTACGGGGGGGGGGAATAAATGTTGCCAAAGTAACGATAAGTTATCATTATTTTTCAGTATTTCTCATGCTAATGTCGAGAACTATTTTTGAAGAGTACAAAACAGGAATGTAGTTTCTGTGAAAGTATAATAGTCAGAATTACTTGAAGCATTTGTGAAGACGTGTGTGAATAGATGCCTTTAGAAAAACGTAACTTCTTCAACACTCCTCAGTCCCTTTATTTACTTGTTTTTAATTTGTTTATAGTCGTGATGAAAACTCTCGGGTGAAGTTTGCAAGAGTTTGAAGTACTATTGAAGGGGAAGACAGTGAAATAGAATATGTTTTCATCTTGGAGCATTGTTAAAACTAAACATCGCTATTGGCTTGTGGAAATTCGCCCAGTATCGGCCCAGCCCAGGGCCATTCTGCCAAGTCAAACAACTTTTGCCTTTTGGGTTGATTTCCCATGGTGTAACGGAACAAAACAATTTACACCAGTGCACCAGCCTACTACTGTTTCCATTGCTTGCCGGACTGTGCAGGCAGTATATACAACTCAGCCCAGTGTAAAACCATTGAATTGGTCACATGAAAGCCTGTCCTTGGAAATATAAAGGGAACAGTTTATTTGTTGTAACCGTTCCACCATCTTTGTTGTAAAAAAGATGGTATCTGATGTATCCCACCTGTCCTCAACCCATTGTCAAAAAATACTTACTGTGGTGATCAGAGCTCAGACAACAATTGTTAGATAAGATTGTCAGAACTAAATCTCGCCCAATTTTTATCCCACCAGAATTTAAATCGCCAGAATTCATTGGTTGCGCTGATCAAAGCTCAGTCTTGAGTCATCTTTAGTACATCTCTAGTTACACCAATGCTGTGTCTTTGTGAGATAAGATTTTCTGAAGTAAATCTCACCTAATTTTTTTTCCCACTACCTCTAAAATCTTTGTTAGTTTATAAGAAGTGTCAGTCAAACCTTGGTTTTGAACCGTCTTTGACATGTCGAAGACAGAGTTCATCTTTAACTTGTCAAAGATGAAACTGTGAGACATTATAAGATGCTCATAACCAAATCCCACCTTATGCATGAATATTGTGCGAGTAAGCGGTGGGCCGGATCCTCAAGGGGCTATAAATCATCTAAAGATGAGGAATAAATCAATTTCATCTGCTTAGGAAAGTGAGAGAGAAAAACCCCAAGGAACCTCATCCGAAGAGGAATTAAAGTGGGGCACGGTTTCAATTTCACCAAGCGTTAAGACACATCTTTAAGATGACTGTTTGCCATGGTGATCTCTTTTACGGCGTTTTTACTTTTTGCTGAGCAGTTAAAGAGGGTCTCCAATGTCAACTTCAATTTTGTCATCCACCCATTTTTTTCCAGTGTATAGAGTCTTTATGTAAAATGGATGAAAAATTGCAAGTCTCTTACCTCGGGTTAAAATGCCACCCTTCAAGTGCAATTTTTGTCAAAATCGAAAAAATGTTCGATGATTTGACGTTTAAAATTATAAAGAGAACTTTTACTTCATTCCTGAATTTTGATGATCATCCATCAAAAACGGGACTAGCGCAGAAATTCCTCTTTGGAATGTACAGACCCATTTGTGCTTAGTGTTCGATGACGTCATGTTTCAAATTTGACCCTGAAAGAGTATCAAATAAATAGCATTTTTTTACAAAATTTTAATGTGAGGTTAGAGACTTGTAACCTTTTTCTCCACTTTCATGAGGACTCTATCTATTGGAAAATTCTTTTTTTTTTAAACTGAATTTGACCTTGGAGCCCCTCTTTAAGATTGATTCATTAGCTACCACAGTATGACAAATGTTGGCGCTTGGTGGAATCTTTGGTGCGCTTCTCTCTGGCAAACAACACGAACAACGACCAGCATTTGCCTGGTTCTAGCCCTGGTAGGATGCCAGTCTCTGTAACACAGAGGAGTCCAACCTGGGCTAGACTGGTTCCTACTTCACGTCATGCATGTGATTTATCAGAATTTCTCCTGATTTCAGGATTTTCACAAAATCTCCCTGAGCCTTCAAATTTTCTTGAAAAGAAAGGAAAGCAGTCACCAAAGGGAGAAGAGACTCCCGGGTTGATAACAGTAACACCTTGGCGGGTCCGGGGGCCAGTTTCACAAAGAACTAAGAGTCGTTTTTAAGATAAATGGTCAGTATAACTATAGTGATTTGTGTTGCGACATCACACTTTGCTTAGCAATTAAGAGTGACTTGCAGTTGAGATCAGTCTTGTGAATAGAAACTTGTGAAATGGAGCCCAGGTCTAAGATTGAGCGGGAACCCAGGCCAGAAAGCCATTTTTCAGGATTTTTTCACAAAACGTCAAATCTCATACCTGTCACGTGTATTAATACAGAAAAGCAAAGTGACTGTTCTTGAATCATAATGGTGAAACTGTCATGCTGGTACTTTGCTTCACATTTGCTTTTGAAGCAAGTTTTATGTTTGCCAACGTTTGCATTGTCAGAGTGGAACACGGCCCATGTGGTGGTATAGTAACTAACTAAAGTTATCAGTAAGTAAAATGTACTATGCATACTTAAAAACTAGTTCCATATCACATGTATTATTATAAATAATGTGTGATTACTTAAATAAAGATGAGGTTTTAATCCAAGTAACTCTAGTTGAAGTTTTCAAGAGAGTGTTTGTTACTGTCGTCTCAAGTTGCCGTGTCGTGGCGGAGCGGTTAAAAGCACTGGACTCCAGTAATCAAATGTTTTGTTACAGAGCATTGATAGTGATGGTTATTGCCTACATTGAACTATTGTAAATCAGAGAGTTGCTTACTCAATTGGCATCCAGTGCATACTTATCATTCAGCCTGCATACCCAAGCTGCCAATCTTGCACCTGTGGCGCTTTACAATCTTTGCTTCTAACTTTTATGGTGAACTTTCCCCATGAGTGGTTCAACATTTGCTTTTGGAAGAGTATTTTCAAATTCATTCAACATGTTCAAGCTGTGAAGTTTTTAACAGTGAAATATATCCAACCTATGGTTACAAATTCTCTCAGGTGAATACGGAACCATTTTGGTCTTAATGAGCGAAAAAAGTGATGGTCCAATAAAGTATATTCAGCGTTCTCCCTTAACACTGGTCCGCTGGCCAAATGCCAGTGAAAACACCAGAGGACCAGTCGAAATTCACTCCAAGTGGTCTGGCTGGCGTGTTCAGTGTTAAAACATCCCTATGTAATATAAAGCATGGACCAGTGAAAAAGCTGATGGACTTGTGAAATGACAAGCTACATGTAACTGGTCCTGCTGGACAGTCACTAAAAAAGATAAGGGCAAACCCTGATATTACCCTTCAAATTAAAAACTTTTTTATTTATTAAGAGAAGTAATTTGGACGACATTTTTACCCCCATTATAATCAGTTGGCCTTTAAGCTTGTACGTTACCGTCCTCCCTTTCTAACGCTGAATCTGCACAAACAGATCGGTTTCCCCACATCCTTGTTTTGTTTTTTCTCTAGAAGAATCTGAAACCCAAAACCGATGTTTTTTTGCAGGTTGATATCTCACACGTCCTTGTTCCCAAATTCAAACACATTATGTGGATGGCCTGGATCATCCTTGTCCCCAAGGTGACCCACAAGCATCAGGCTTCGAGCCATTCTGTCACCCCCCTGGACTCTGGAACATTACATATCCAGAACATTTGTATTGAAATTATATGCACTGCTTTTGACACGTTTACATTATTAAAGGACACCACTGATCGAGGCATAATAGGTCATATTTTGACTTAATTTTTTGTTTAGTACTTGTGGTTGCTTGAAATGTTTTTTTCAGAGAAAACAAACAATCAAAATGTTTAACCGAATTCCAAGAGATGTGTTGACTTCGTTTCTAGAAAATGATAAACATTTTTAGCATTCTTTGCTTTGATATAATAAAGTCCTTGTCGCATGAGGCAATTTACAGGCAACCAGCTCCACGCAATCTGCAATATGAAAATTCATTCACATTTCAGTTTTCTCATTATTTTCTTGGGGATAATGAGTTACAGCTAGAAGAATGTCTTTTGCGCTGCCGAAGTGCTCCTTGAGCATGCAGTGCAGTTGATTGCCTCCAAGTTGCCTGAAAAAATTTGCCCCGTGTGACAAGACCTTATTGACACTTTAACACTACTGCTGGCAGTTTTCAATTTAGAATGCATTTTATGCTTGAAGGTGAAGTACAGGATTCGTAATTATTGAGACAATTTTAATCGATTAGTTTCAATTTGAAGGCTCACTGATTATAAAGCTTGTACCATTTACAATCCTCCAGAGAGAAATTTTCATCTAAAATGCTGTCGATATCAAGTTGGTTTTTTTTCTTTCGATATTTTCCTGCATTTTGAGCCCAAAATTTTCACAGGTTTGTTATTTTATGCATATGTTGGGGATACACAAAGTGAGGATACTGGGCTTTGACAATTACCTAAAGCATAACCCTGCCTTTAACACAGGTGTTGTCAGAAAGAGGGTTTGGTTCCCATTAATAGCACTTTGCTGTCCTTGAGCAAGATAATTCACCATAATTGCTTGGTCCCTGGATGGGACTTTGAGCTACAGATACTGTTTAATGTGTAAATGCATTTTTTTTTTTACCATATACTTATCATTAAGAGAAGGGAGTTCTGTCATAATTGGTTGCAGGTTGCAGATTTCAGAATTTCCTTAAGACGGTGTCCAATTTTATGGCCCTGCTTTACAGCAGAATTCTGCACTTACGGGGGCCCTGTAAAACACATAGTTCTATGGGCTGTAAGCGCAGAATTCCATGGTAAGCAGAGCAATGAAACTGAGTCCCTGATCCAGACAGAATAGCGACACGGAAAAATTGAAAAAAAAAATCCTCAGCTAAGAACTTCTGTTTAACAACGACAAACAACTTTTGTATATCTCAGAAAAAAAGGGCGAGTCTTTTAAAAATTGTTACATCATCCAACTGTTAAAATTTATATTCTGATCACTCGAAAATGCGTTCGTCTCAATTTAATTTCCAAACCTCAGACATGATGGGCTTTGAATATACTCTTTAGAAACACATAAAGTACACCTTGAAATAATATTTGACATGTTGAGTATTCATGTATCGATTTAAATTGCACAAGTCACTTGATGCCCCAGGGTAAAGAAATGATCACGATCTAAACCACAAGAGGGTTGAGATCCTTTTTCCCATATCGCACGGTGAACAGATCTGTGTCGAATGAATAAAATAGTCACGGCTGGCTGGTTGAGGATGCCTCGTTTTTTATCTCTAGCATGGCTGAAAAGAGTCAACACAATATCAACCGTAAGTCTCGAACCCAAGAAAAAAGAAAAAAAAAAAAAACAGGGTCTAGAATGTCAGCGGGGTGTACCATTAGTAGGTCTCTACAGCGCTCGTACGTGTACTGCCCTACACTTCTATCACAGGTCCTTAAGTACGTGATTTACATACCGGGATGAAAGATGATTTCTGTATTTCTCTAGATTGTCTCTGAGTTATGATAATCGGATCACTAGATAAGAAGATGGCGTCAGGAAAAAGAGGCAGGGATCAAGACATGTAACAAGAGACTTTTGATTGTTGTTGGATTTTTTTTTATTAGTTGTTTTTCTTCTTCTTTTTCTACATAAAACCTGAGGAGTTTGAAATATACTTTATACAATGTCGATGACTAAAATAATTATGACAGTTATTACTTTTAAAACACAGAATTACACTGATGTCTGTGCTGAATTTAGAATGCACGATTGTGCACCATCAACCGTGCTGTATCTAGCTGCTCAGTTCTGCCATAGAAAATAACATAAACCATAATGAGGCTGGAAGGAAGAGTCTGGCACCTTGTCCCGCTTCCCCCCCCCCCCAATAATTTCCCATAATGTACCATTACTTAAGTCTGGATACCAGATGTATACACTTAAACATGTTAAATTTGTTAGTTACCAATTAAATTACATCATTTGACCAAAAAAGTACCATTTATTATCAATGACATAGTACTGTACAAACACTTGTACAAGACTGCATGCAGTTTTTTTTTTTTACATGAAAAGGTTTGAAATAAATACTCCTAGTAAAGTAGTACACATTTTTCACAGAAAAAATGCAAATTTGTACAAATTTTTAACATGAATGAGAAGGTACAACATTGGTGGTAATTTTTTTGATGAATGTTTTCTTGAAACACAAATCATCCAGAGAAATGCTTTTGCTACTTTGTTTACTTCTATTAAAAAAAGAAAAGAAGGAATGTTTACAAACATAACTGGGTTTTTCCCCGACAGGAGCACACTTTAATTTTGTACCTTTAACTTTTAAAGGTGCATAATCTTTGACTTTCACTGGAAAATTTATGTGCATTATCACCTTTGAACCAGAGCGGAACTAGCTACATAAATAATAAGCATTCTAGGTGGTCATATTCAGAGTTTGGGCTTGATGGCCAGGGTCCGAATAGGCGGCTGTGGCTGTTGCTATGGCTGTTGCTAGGGGCATTCTATGGTTTGATGCATGTTTATGTGGTGATCCAGACAGGTGCAGCAGCAGCTGCTTATTCTGAGATGGCCAGACCCTCTAACCAGCCCCAATCCATCAAAATCAAAACCCTAGATTTGTTTGATTCTGCTGGAGTGAGGACTGCACCAGTAAGCTAATCATGCTTGTTATAGGCATACAACCATAATCAGAGTCCAACAGATTGGGTTTTGATTTACTGAATGGTGTTGGACTTAGGACTGCACTATTAAACTGATTATGCTTTACATGGGATCAGGCATACCACCATAAATAGAGTCCAACAGTTTGGGTGCTGAGTTACTGAATGGTGTTGGACTGAGGACTGCCTTAGTAAACTGATTATGCTTTACATGGGATCAGGCATACCACCATAATCAGAGTCCAACAGTTTGGGTGTTAAGTTACCATATGGCATTGGATTTTGTTAGAGTGAGGATGGATGAGTAATCACCCAAGGAAGGTGAGGGTATAGGTCAGCAAAGGTTCAAAGGTTAACAATTCAATACACTGGACTGTTCACGTCAGAAAGCTTAACTAGGTGACTCCTGTAACATGTTTTTAAGTTTAACATTCAAGTTGCATGACATGATTTTGACTGAAAGATAGTATCAACTTTATTGTTTTTTCTTTCTCTGAACGAATTTTGATGCTGTTTCAAAATTGTTTGTACATGGCTGTTGGATGTGAGATAATGTCAGGATCTCAACAATAACTCATATTTAGTTTTTAATTAACTGCCACTTATCATTGGTGTATTTTTTTTTTCATGCAATAGCTTAAATGAAAGCTTTTTAAAAACTTTCTTGAATCTATAAAAATAGCTAGATTTGAAATTGAAGTCCAAATTTCTGGGTTAAGCATCTTTTAACGCGTAACAGCGGACATAAAAATATATCTATTGTGTGTCTATTATTAAAATGGTCTCAATTTCATGATTTGACTAGGAACCTGTCCAAGCCCTACATGTATGTAATTATTTGTTTCATTTTGATTGCTTGTTAGACTTGTAAAAGTCCCCTCATCATTATTGTTAAGGTTCAACAATGTACACAAAATAAGACACTGATTTGTTCATCAGCGCCTGTCAATATCAAAATTAGGGTCATAGATTGGGGTGGTTTTTTTTTCAAGGTCATGCTCATTTTTAGGCAACATATAAAGAAAGATACAATAAAAGTCACATGTGAAAGTTTCAGCTGAAAAAGTGGATAAGAAACTTGCTGAGAAAACTGTCCTAGTATTTTTACGAGAATGTCAAATCCATTCACGTTTAGTTAGATGGCAGCGGGTACCACCACAATCTCTGGCAGCAGCATTCGCGAACAGACACCCAGCCCACAGAAATCTAAGAAACAATTCAAGCATGAATCATCTCTCAGACTTAAATGTTTTGGGGTGAAAAGATTATCCAAACCATATTCCTTCGAAGGAATAAACCTTTCTTAAAAGTTTATACTATCAACAGCTGCAGTGCTTCTCACCAATATCAGTTTTAAAAACTAAGTACATATATTAGTTTTTATTGTCATTAATTTTTGGAGTATTTACCAATCTATGACCCAACCTATAAACCTCACCCATAATCAAATTTTACTACATACAAAAAACTGGTGAAAAGAGATCCGGGCCCAATTTCATGGCTCTGCTTACCGTGAGCAAAGAATCGGCGCTTACAGAAGCAGGGAATTCCGCGCTTACATCAACAAGCGCATTTCACGGGTTAGCAGGGATCTTTTTGCTAGTGCGCGTGCGTACTCCACATTACTAGGCATTCTTGGCTTACACAGCTAGCGCAGAAATTCGGCGCTTGCAAAGTAAGAGGAGAATGGTGACTGTAAGCGCAGAATTCTGAGATAAGCCATGAAACTGGGCCCCAATACTACCATGCACAGAGTACAGAATTTTGATAACCAATTTTGAACAATTTTAAACTACTTTGAATCACCTTTTCAGGAAAAACTTCAATCAGAAGAAATAGAGGACTGGAATGAATGTGCACTTCAAATTTTTTAAAATAAAATGCGCACAGTGTTTAAACCAATTCTTACAGCATTCCATTTTTGAGTTGCCAGAAATCTATTGCTATGTAGTAGAAGTAGAGGGGGCACTCGCTTTGGCAAGTACATGTACATTGCAAGGCTAGAAATTAACACTGGACCACAGCCCCAAGGCCAGTGAATTTAGCCTCGGGCCAGTAAACTCATATCTGGGCAGTATCTTGGCAAGCCTGGTGGTCTTGTGTTTTTCTATTGAATAATAATAGGCTACCTCAGTGTGATACTTTTGTGAACAAATGTTGACTATGATTATGATAAATATATTTCAAATCTCTTCAGTATCGAAGTACTACACATAAGACAAATGAGATAGATTTTTTCACAGTGCTTGTTCAACTCATTTTGATTATGGTCTTGTAAAATAAATTCTGGTCCAGTAAAAATTTTGAGCTACAAGCCCCTTCAGTCTTGTGGATATTCCTCCCAAATTCGAACCCTGACATGTAACCACATTATTCCAGTCTGGCCAAGGCCACGGATCCCTGCAGGTAAACTGCATTTTAATGAATGTCCACTTTTAGAAAACGTTGGCGGTGTAAATTGATGCGTAGTCCTGTTTTATGCTATGCAGGGTCTTGAAATTTACACTTGACCCCAGGCCCCTAGGTCAGTGAATTTAGTGTTGGGCCAGTAAACTCAGGGTCGAAACAAGTCCGGCAGTCTTGGGTTTGTTTTTTCAATTGAACAAAAATATCTCACTGTGTAATATCTTCAATATAAACAGTTTACATGTTAAACTGTGTGGAAAGATTTTTTCTTATTTTGATTGTAGTCTTGTAAAAACTTTTTCTACACAAGTAGAAATTGTAAGCTGCAGATGGGTCTGCACAATCTTACCAATTGGGTTAGTATCACATGAATTTGTGCACCCTCTAGTTCTTACTCTATAGACCTCCATCATGATGCGGCCATCTTGTTTTCCTCCCATTCAAATCAATGTATGAACCAAACTGAGTTCCTTTTTGTACAGTGAATATTAGCATCCAGTACTATTATTGGATACAGGGAGCATGACCAAGATGGTGGCAGCATGGTAAAGGTCTGCAGGTATTAAGAAATCTGTTAACCGTGTCTCAACTGTCCCTAATGGTACACCCAATTACCCCACTTCCCTCATCCAAAACTCCAACACACTACAAAAAAACTACTTACAAAAGCTATGTACTGTCAAATCTTTCATGCAAATGCCACTTTACCTTTCACAGTGAATATATGTACCAATCTTCAGAGGTATACCATTAATTGCAAAAGTTTTTTTTTTATGTACATTTTTTACAAAATGAACTATAATACCCGTTTTATGAACACCACAATGTTGAGAGTGAACACCATTTAAGCTCTGTGTGAGACTGTACCATCTCCGAAAACCCACAGTGACACCCGTCTCACTTCTAAGCAGAAGTATGTCACTTAAAAATCCTCAATGACACCAACATTTCCTCACATCGTTTGTCTGGTACCTTATAACCAAGTTGCTGACGGTGGTGTAAATGATTTACAAGGAACCCAACTAATGCATCATATAGCCTTGGTTTCATGTTTGTATTTAACATGTTTAAGAAAAGAAAACAAGATGGCGCGCTCCTGTTTTATCCAAACAATTTCACACTTTTGAGAAGTCCCAGTTTAATTTCCATTTCAAATGAGGTGTTTTTAAACTTGCATCCTTCCAGAGCGTCACGCATTAAAAAGTGTAATATGCAAAGGGCAAGCTGACAGATTACATTCTTCGCCACAGAGCTACTAAGTCGGCTATCTTATTCACCGCCACAATGGCGAGAACATTTCCACCCCATACCCTCAGACATGAAGATGTAATGATGAAAAAACCTGTGATCCCGCTGTCTGTCAGCAAAGAGAGTGAACGGGGGTTTAATTTAACAGATATTAAATTTTATAAAAACTAATGGCAGAGGATTATTTCATGAAGCTGTTTTGTTCATTATGACATCTTGTCAAACAGACAGGCCCCCCCGCAAGGATTAGATCTGTTCAGATAATTTCAATGCAGAACCCGGCGTAATTAAGTGCCAAATAAGGCATTTTAAAGCATTTAGCCAATTTCCGCCCATCAGTTGGCATTACAACTCTCCGACACGCCACAGCTCGGAGCTAAATTGTTCACCTCGATCGAAGACATGGTACAGAATCAAGACTGTGCCTCCTAGCAACACATACAACCGTAGTCACCCTTATTAAGACTGGCGACAGAAGCCCAATTTAGGGCACCATTTACATAGGAAATATAACAGCTTCTTTTTTTTGTTTTTCTTTTTTTTAAAACATATATTGGTGGTAAGCATAAAAAATAAGAACTCTTTTAGTTAATACAACCTGCATAAATAAAAGGGAAAAAGGGAAGAGCTAGTGTTTCAAGTGCTTTGAGAATATAAGCCTCTAAGAACACTTTTAAGAGTTCCATGCCGCCCTGTCCATAAGCCATGCCAAAGTTTATTTACTAATAACAGGGGTGAGAGTGCCGCTGACAAAAACGTTTGAAACTAGGAATCAAAATTTTAGGAGGGAATGTTGACAGGATGGTAATTCTACCTTTTAGTAACCCCTGGAGTTACAGATTTCCAAGGAGATACTGGGAACAGTATCCTCAGCGCTGGAGAAGTAGATCAAAGAGCGCGAATTCTATATTGATGTGACGAAAATAAAACAACTGCTTTTTCCCACCAGGCAGAGATGAAAATGGTCTGAAATCAGATTAAAGTCTGAAATGTTCATCCCTGTAATAAATAACAATTCAGCTGAAAATATACTTGTCACTTGCCCCCTTTATATTCTTGAAAAAATGTATGGCATTTTAAATAATATTCTCCGGGAAAGTTAACAAAAACAGGCCTAGCTCATGATGTGACGCCACTGTTGGAACAAGGAACGTAGCCAAAATGCCTGAGCTCCATTGCTACCATACAGGAACATACTGTTGTGATAGCACCAGCATTTCTCAGCATTACTCGTCCCACTAGCAACCTCATGTAACACACCATGAGCCGCCAGGCTTGGTTTTTTTTTGTGGCCATTCCCAGACAGCATTATTTGAAATGAAATAAATTTGAGAAAAAAATTTGAAAAGGAGGTCCCAACAGGGGTTTTTTTTCCAACCAGATTCATTATTTGTTGATTACAAACTTTTACATGGCATACGGGCAAGGTAGTACGGCACATATATGTCAGTGACATGCAAACAGTGTTTTGCTTCCATATTTTTCTTAATTGCCACCTACTTTGTCGACTTGTAGACAAGTCGTTAAATGTTTATGCGGTAACGGCTCTCAAGTGATTACACATGTACTGCTCTTGCGATATTGCTGGCTGCCAACTACTGTCATTGGTATGTAGTCGCGACAGCAGTAGTCTAGCGGGAGCAGCAGTCTCGCGATCGAAAAAAATTTCAAGAGAGCCGTCATGCTGTCACTGCGGCAAGCATTTAATGACTTGTCAACAAGTCTACCTACGTTGTGATCCATGGATCCTCCATGTAGGTTAACATATATTTGTGATGATAACAAGAACAACAAGCTAAGAAAATTAAACCTGAAACCTCAAGAAGAATACTAGCCTGAACTGGTGCTGAACTGGGCACTCCATTTCACAACCTGCTTACCACGGATTCGGATTCTGCACTTATTGTGCGCGAGTCAAGCCATGGTTAATCATACTTAAGAGAGTGCCATAAATTTGAAGTGTGGAATATGTGGAGGTCACTGAGACAACTTCAAAATGGGGATTTTTAAGTGTGCCGAGTGGTGCGGGGGGGGGGGGGGAGTCCCCTAAAGTTGTCAACAACAAAAATCTGTATACAGTAAAAGTCACATGTGAAAGTTTCAGCTGAATACAGTTTCTACTTGCTGAGAAAACAGCCAAAAACTGTCACATTATTATTTTCATAAGAACGTAGAATCCATCCACATTTTTGGCGAGTTGACAGCGGGTACCAACCGCATCTCTGGCAGTAGCGTTCGTGATCGAACACCAACCCTCAGAAACCTGAGAAACGATTCATGCATGAATGGCTTCTCAGATTCAAATATCTTTTGGTGAAAAACTTTCCAAACCATACGTATTACCTCAAAAGGGAATCCTTTTTCAAAATAGTTTATACTATCAACAGCTGATTCTCACCGAGTAAGTTTCTGTGGTAATTAATTTTTTTCAGTATTTATCAAGCTATGACCCCTTGTTTCAAAGAGCTTTTTTGGTGCAAGGCCCAACTAAGAAGCCAGAAAGTACAATTGAACCTGTTTGGGCTCCGTGCAAAGGTTTCATTATATGGGTGCATAACTACAAGAATTCACCGGTAAGCAGCGTTGCAAAATTTGCACCCTTGAACTTAAACTCATGTTACTGTTAACAAGCTTATCATAAGAAATGTAACGCACATTGATAAATATGTACATGAATACTGTGGTGGTTTTTTCTTTTTCCTCCAATCCAAAATGACGGGTCAAAAAATTTCAATAAAAGTTCTGTCTTTTTGAATGAATTATTCCCCTTCTATATAGGTCAACTTTGAAAAATCTCTTTCAGAAAGTTGTTTGAATACACTTGCTGATACACAGGTTTTTTGTGTGGGTTTCCCCCCCCCCCAAAAAAAAAAAATGTACTGCAACTAAGCCTCCCTAGACTTAACACTTCTTATAAAAACACTGCGCCGCTTTCTTTAACAGCCTTCACGAAAGCGACCATCATGTGTATCTTCTGAAGTTTTGATCTCTAGCCACTTATCTTTTTTTAGAATGAAATCAAACAAAGATAGATCGTACCTATTTCTGTTTACAAAAAAAGAGAGACTAAGATTTAGTTTCTCAGTATGGTATTTCTGACCTATATTTTGGTATTCAAAAGGAAAGTTTGCAAACAAACAAGGTTTTAACCTTTTCCTGTATTGAGAGCCCCATATCATCATACAAAACAAACACTATCTGTCAGCCCCCATGGCATGTTGTTGCAGTAAACCCTGACACTGTGTAAATGTAAATACCCTGGAGCTGACTTTCTGGGTTTTTTTACAAAGCCTTTGACAAACTGTAGACCTTAATACTATTAAAGAGCGAATGAAGAATAATGGCTTCATATTGTAACCAGTAGTTGTACAGTCAGGCCGATTGTCTGAACATGTGGCTTAATTAGAATGGCTACAGCTAGGGCTTCAACAGCTATTCTGATGTATGGACAGAAACAGCCATCTTGCCATAGCCTAAGCCAGTGCTGCTAATTTGTACACATTCTGACAAAACCTCCACAATCAGGACCTATTCATTAAATGTTGTTTTACTTGTAGTATGTACAGAATTACTTGTCCAATATAGCTTCGGTCTTTCCCATGGCACGCCTGAATTAGACCCCTTGCATTGTGATGTCGCAAGCTCAAGCAGCGCCCTCATCGAGATCAAAGGAAGACCCGTCATTGGTTGAGAGCTTGGTGGCGCGCATGCCCATTTCCATTGTTTGACCTCAGCCATGGCCGCCTATGCAAGGGATCCATTACACTGAGGTCATATGAGGTCATATGAGGTCATGACCTCTGTTGCCCTGGTCTTGGCCTAATTGTAGGTGCCCTGTCATAAGTTTCCCACACAGACTACACACAAGATTTCCCATATGGACATGATGGATGTGGCCTTTGCAAAAATAAAAATGGCCTTGCCCTCTCAAAGGTGAAAGTCAAGGCCTACCATAGAGTTACTTCATTCAGCTTTTCAGCTGCCAGAGAGGATGATTGGCTTCCCAAATCACACTGCTTGCTTGCTTACTTGCTTAACTGTTGATATTGCCTGAAAAATTATATTTGGGGACCAGTGACAAGCAACAAAGCATGGCATTTTGGCTGGTAACCTGTTATTGCTAAGCACAATTTTTCTTTTGCTAAGTACATGTACATAGTACATGTAAACCATTTTTTTATAATCTGAAACAATGATTAATCATTCCAAAGTTCAATATTTTGTTCAACTCAATCCAATCTTGTCCACAAAACTGAAAGTTCCCACGACAATTCCACAGTCTCCTGTTCACTTCCATTTTCGTTTAAATTACAAACCTCAAACAATAATCACAACAAGAACTACGATGATTCATTTACGAAAAAAAAAAAAAAAAAAAAAGTTTGTCAACGAGGCACTTCTTAAACAACATCTACTTGTGTGCAGAGTGGACTGGACAGTGGCCACCTTCCACACAAAAATGTACAGTCAAAAAATGAATAACTATATATTAAAATGTGTAGTGAAACCTGTATTAGACCTTGACGACAAAACACAAAAAGGAGTGACTTAAACATTCCACCAATTACCTCTGATCCATCGTCCGTTTAAATATTTTTAAAATGAGATTAAATACTGTACATTATAATCTGCACCTTAGGTGTACATTTGACATCAAAGAGTGCGACTACGTAGAAGCGTGTACCCTGCTATGGCTATGGCTAAGGCTGTTGACTGTAAGCCTGAGCCGTAGCCACAACTTTCACTTCAGACACGTTCTTGTAATTATTCACCGTAAATAGAAGATGAATGTTTTACATACAAAGACTTCAAACAGTCTCGGAATAATTTCCCCGGTCACATTTTCACATAAAATGGTGTGTTTCTTGAAAACTACAGAGAGGGAAATGAAATGAGTCTCTCCCAGATAAAAAAAAAAAACCCGATGATGTCTCACACAGCTTCGAAAATGGTTTAGGTGGACTACTTTTTTGTGATGTTTGTGACTGTTTGAATCTGAATCTGAATTAAAATAGTCGGCAAAGTATCCTAATGGAAACATCGCACCAACTTTTGTAAAGAAGACAATGACGACCTTTCAGTTTTAGACGTGGGAGGGAAACCCCATAGAGGGAAAAACCCAAAGCAGTCAGGTACATGGAGGGACTGAAAACCCAATCTGCACGCCAGGCTTCAGTCCGGGAATCGAAACAGGATCCTCAGAGGTGGAAACAGGATCCACAGAGGTGAAACTGACAGGCAGGGACGAAACCACCGAGCCAACCTGACTGCCATGTAAACGAACACTTTAACAAATTGTCATTCTGATGTGTTTGTTCAAATGTGAGGCTTTGAAGAATGGCTTTAGTTGTTCACTGGAAAATAAACCGTTTCTAGAAAATTCATCGTCTAAGGCAAACTATTAGGGAACTATTGAATACCAGGATTCCATTGTGTAATTCAGAATTCAAAATGTAACCCTCTGTTATGAATTACCAATGCTGTTCCTTTTCTCTTTACAATTTAAACATTCACAAAATAGAATGTGTATTACACTGCATACGTTAAACTGCACAGACTCCACCAAAGTCTGGTAACTCGTCCTCTTTCAATGGAGTCAGTACTGCATAGTCATCACCACCGATTCTTTACACGAGGCACCGATTCAAATGACCCTTTTGCATAAATCATTAGGATTTCACAAGCTCAAACAGTGCCCTCAACGAGGTCAAGGGAACAGCCATGATCGGCTGAAAGTTGTGCTTGGCGTCTACAGTCGAGCGTGTTTCCCATGTTTGACCTCGGCAAAGACTGTGTGTGCTTGGGGGGGGGTGGGGTCTCATCAAATATTTTAAGGGGAAACCTTAACGTAAATTGTCAAATTGCATGTAGAGAAACTGTGATGCTATCCACTTGGACATTGAACATGAAACAGCAGCTTAACACTTTCATAACCCGACAGTTTTTCAAATCTTTCCATCCTCCCAATGAAAGTTGATTCCCGTCATCCTGTAGAATTTCTCGTTGAATGGTCTGAAGAACTCTTGCAGGCAATGCAAGACATGTGGGTCGACTCTCTGGTGAGGGCGTCCTTTATTCTCCCCGAGACACTTCACATCTCTCTCCCCGAGCCCCTTCAAACACGGAAACCCTTTCGTCACGTTGAAGAAAAACGATTTTTCCGTGATGGTGCTCCTGATCTGGAGGAACTCTTGCACCTTCTCCATCTCCCTGCCCGGGGTTTTCACCAGGTTCTCTCCGTTCACAAAGAGAAATTGTTTGAGTGGGAAATACTTGAGCCATTTTTCCAGATACTGGGCATAAAGGCCAATCTGTATTGCACTCCACCTGCTGTTTACCTTGCAGCTCTTGTAGTTCAAAATGGCCTTCTCTTCGAAGGGCGTATCCTTACCTTTGCTGAGGGACTGGGCATGGTCAGAGACGGCGCGTAGGACGGGGTTGCGGACGACTACCAGGAACTTGGTGTCCTGTCCTAAGCTGCTTTTGACCCGGGCTGGTGTCTCGTCGCTGACAAAGTAAGAAGGGGTTTTCTCCATGGTGATCTGACTTGGGTAAGAGTATGGCATTGCTTTTCTGGATCGGAGAAATAAAACAGGTGTTCATTTTGGATATATGAGAGATTCAACTTTTCCGGTGACAAGCCAGTGAAACCAGTTGGCTTGCTGTTTTAACATGTTGGCTTGTCGTTTAACTGACGTTGTCAAGAGTGTGGTTTCGAGTCCCAGTCATGGCACTTCAGATGCATCTGATGGACCAAGCAACACACGGGACCTACAGCTTTACGTCCCATCTCAAAGGGACGAAAAACCACTGCACAAGACATTCAAATCCAAGTCAATGAGAAAATATCACAATATTGGTGTTCATTGACGTCTACGACAAAGCAAATTTATTAACGGTTGAAAAAAGTCCAACATAACGGGAATATATTTTTCATTCTGAAATGAACTGAATAATTCATTCTTGTTGTTGTCAACCGGAAATCTTCAGTTGAGGGTTTGAATGAGATGGTTGTATTGATTGATTTCATGCTAAGACGACAGACACATTATTGAATTCCAGCTTTCAGACAAGGACAAGGGTTTCTTTACCCAATGAACAAATACGCTATCAGTGTAAATTTAATCAGGAAACAATTAAAAGCAATCACAGAATATTTACAGACACAGCTCTTCTCAACTGGAGATATTTTGGTTGTAAAGTTAAACTAGTTCATGAATCAGGTTTGCTGTGGTCATTAACAATAATTACAATTCTGGTTTCGGTACACGTAGCTCAAGATCGCTTGAAATCAAGATCACTTTGCATAAATGTCTTGCTATCGTGTGTATTATATAATAAAGATAATAATAATAAGGGTGGCTTTACAATGTGCTGTGCCGTAATATGCAGCCAATCAAACCAGAAACACAAGGGCGAACCCCTTCTCTGTTCAATAAGTGCACTGGGTTCTTTTATGTGCATTACACAACACATGGGACCAATGGCTTTACATACGTCCCATCCTGTTTCAGGACACAAGTGACCGGGACTCGAACCCACACTCTGCTGATCAGAAAATACCAGCGCTTGAGTCCAGTGCTCTTATTCGCTCGGCCACGATATTGTTGGGATCTTTGCATTCATGCGAGCCCACCATGGATCTGCCTCACTCTAACTCTTCGCTACTGGTCTTGTGTTCGGTCCCTTCCACATGTCAGGACTTGAAATTCTGTTTCAGCCCTTTTAATAAAGCCCACAGCATACTGAGTGGTCCCATTATCGAAGCCATTAACCAATGACTGTGAGTTTGTTGTCAGGTGAGTCAACTGTGGCATACTGACTGTGGTTACGTGCATGCTACACTCACTGGTAGTTAACAAGATAAAGGGTCGGTAGTCACTCAGAATCTTTGGAGGAAATGATTGTGTTAATACACGCACAAAAACTATTCAAACATTAAAAGCAGAAAGGTGGTTTTTGACAAACTATTTTTACTATTTTTGGCATTCGACCAGCAAATTACCGTTAAGGGAAAAATGTCACCAAGACTGTATATTTTGATTGAAAGTGTACAGGTGTACAAAAACTGGTTTAACGAAAAACAGATTTGGTTACATCGGTTCTTATCAATCTTTATCATGGTGTCGCCCTCTTGCTTTTCTTCTATTCGCAACGTAACCAAACCGGGGCTGGAAAGAAAAGACAGTCTGGTTCCTTTCATGATGTGAGAATTAGAACTGCCATTGTCACTGTCGTCTCTGGGTCCCAGACACAAATGACACAAGAGCCAATTGAGACTCTACAAGAACAACAGAGCCGTGTAGATTAATGCTTTGCAGATGTCTAAGTTCCAAACATACTGTCAAATACTCTCACCTGTACCAATCTATGCCTCTGTCATAGTGTCGATCGAAGAAGTGAAGCTCCTTCCCGCTAACCATCACTTGAGGGTTGACCCTGAGGAACTCCAGGAGGGCCCGGGTTCCGCCTTTCTTCACTCCAATAATGATAGCCTTTGGAAGTCGCCTCGTCTTCTCACCCTCCAGTCTCAGGGGCGGACTTTCCTTTTCTGCGTTGTCGCCTTCAGAGCTCTCATAATCCTCTGTACCGTCGCTACTAGAGGAGCTGAGGTCCTCCTCAGTGGGGCTGTCCGCGAGAGACTGCGCCCGAACAAGCTGTCGATCAAGAGGCTTGGCTGGTTTCAGCTGCGGTTCTTGGGGTCTCTTCGACTGCATCCCCGCGGTACCCGTAACTCCGTTTCTCCTCGTTTGGAATGCCTTATTGTGAGAGTTTCTGATGACCTCGGCGTCACTGGACTTGTCACCAAAGGAGCTCAGCGAGTAGGCCACGAAGGCGATAAGGCACAGCGCAGCGAGGATGAGGGCTTTCCTCCGAAAGCGCCATCCGACATTCTGAAGGCTGTCTGTAGTGGTCGACATTTTGTGGATCTGTCAAAGGTGCTCTCCATTCATGTACATATCGAGGAGTTGCACCTGCATGAATTAGAAAAAACAAAGTTAATAACCGATAGGCAACCTATCATTTATCTGATTATTTCTTATTTTAATCCCCCATTCCAGGGTTAAGTAACTAATCTTGCAGTTCGATTGAACAGTAAATTTACAAATAATTAACAATGCAATCTAATTCTGTAGACTTTACCCCCTCCCCTTCATATCATTGCCTGCCATTGCCTCGTCAGCCCATACATATGACTGAATGTAAGATTGCAATTGATATCATTTATTTATGACATCATATTACAGGTAAAATATATACATTCCACTAAAAAAAATACATACATGTAAAGAGGGTCTCCACCATGTCCAAGGTAAAATTGAGTTTTGTGATGTACTCATTTTCAAATTGGAGATCCTCATGACAGTGGGGGGAAAAATCACAAATTTTTATACCTCACAGTAAAATGGTGTAAAATGTCATCTTATTTGATGACTCTTTCAGAGTGAAATTTGAAACATGACGCAAAAACAAATGGGTCTGTACATTTCAGAGAGAAATTTTTGCGCCAGTCAAAAGGTAAAATTCAATGCTGTTTTAATTCATCAAAATTCAGGAAATATCTGAAAGTTCTCTATACAAAAATGTACAGACCATTTATTTTAAATGTTACGTCAACGAAAGCTTTTAGACTTTTAGCAAAAATTTCACTTAAACATGTTTAAGGGCATCAAAACACAATGGCATTTTACATCAATTTCACTTGAGGTTAGGGAGTTGAATTGTTGGTTCCATTTTTTATAAGGATTCTATCTACAAACTACCATTTTTTATAAGGATTCTATCTACAAACTACCATTTTTTATAAGGATTCTATCTACAAACTACCATTTTTTATAAGGATTCTATCTACAAACTACCATTTTTTATAAGGATTCTATCTACAAACTACCATTTTTTATAAGGATTCTATCTACAAACTACCATTTTTTATAAGGATTCTATCTACAAACTACCATTTGTAAGCCCCAAAATGGTAGTTTGTTGGGTTTTTTTCCCAAGCTCTTTTCTGGCTGGTCCAGCTTTTAAATTTTGTTGCTTTTAGTTTTTTTTTATTTTATTTTATTTATTTTTTTATTATATTGTCTATCAGTGCATTTTTAAATATTCTGGATGTTTAAGTTTTTAATGTAATGTACAAGTATTGTAAATGTTTTTGCACACTGCGGGACAAGAATTTCATGTTGTTGTTGTTTTTGTTTTGTTTTTTTAATCAATGTGACCAATAAATAAATGAATGAATGAATGAATGAATGAATCTATTAGAAAATGAGTGCACCACAAAACAGGATTTCACCTTGGAGCCCCTCTTGAAAAAGGAATAAGGAGACAAGAGCAAGTTAATATTTACAAAATGCATTAGTGGAAAAACAAAGTGGGGAATAAATAGAGACAAATTAGAGGCCTAAATGATTGCCTGGAAAGCTCAATGCTTTGGATGAGTTGTGCAATTGTAAATAGAGACAACATGGAGGACAAAAGAGCTATAGGACAAGACCAATGATTGACAACTACAACATAATAAAACATGAATAAATGTCAACTGAAACAACTATGACAACAACCACTATTATAGCACAAACAATTGACCGCCAAAAAAATACACATTGTTGTAATATTCAGGCTTGTTGCCTACATTTTTTTTGATTGAATGCGATTATGCTAACTTCCATTGTGACTTATCCAAGTCTAAAGCCATTGCGTCACACAAGCTCTCATCTTGGTAGTAAGTTACTAAATAAGCTAAGAACAAATTTTACTTGTAACCATGGTTACCGGGCCAGCTCGGTGGTCTAGCAGTTAGAAACAAACTCTAGAATGGGTTTTGGGGAGGGGGTCCTGGGTTCGAATCCCACTACATTTTTGAAAAAGCATCCAGCATACAGTGCTTATCACACATCAGTGTGTGGTCGCACCAAATAATTATTCACTATCCATGATGCAATTATCATATCTATTAAATATTGTTTGTAGATGGTTTCGTATGACAAGGAGGATTCGCTACAAACAAAACATTTTTTCGACATGGCCTTATATTGCAATCATGCATTTCATTACAATGAGAATGAGCTAGATTGATTGATGAGGTAATACACTGAATGCAATAGGAAGCAACCCTCAAAGGGTGGGTCGTTTGAGTTCCTCTCAAAAGAATTTCTTGAGTCATTGTACATATTGTACCAAACTCTACATGATACATTATGTCATGAACATGGTGAGTCACGGCCGTGCAGTTAAGAGCAGCGGACTCAAGCTCAGGTGTGTCTGGTCAGCAGAGTGTGGGTTCGAGTCCCTGTTGTGGCACTTGTGACCTTGAGTAACCATAATAGACCTTATGCATTGACGCCATCCAGCTGCCATCTTAGAGGTAAAACGGTGACGAAACAATGGAAGTGCACAGATTTGTACGCGCGGCGCACAGGATTGGCCAATGAACAACCTCATTTTGACCTCTAGGTGAGGGCGCCCTACTGATATGACATCATGTGCATAAGGTCTATTGCTTTGTCCTTCAGATTCCTCTACCGGGATCGGTAGTGCACCTAAAAGGGCCCATAACTAGGGATGTGATCCAGGCTGTTGAAAGAAAACCCTGAACTGTGAGCGCAAAGCGCGAGAGCTTCCGAGCATAAAAGTATGTGAACGCGAAGCCTACTTACATACATTTTTACTTTAAGTTTTATAAAGCCTCTGCAATCTGGGTGTTCTATTTGGTGTTATCATCATGGTTTTTATTAATTTTATTTCAATTTTTGTTTACACTAATTCCATTTTTATTTTATTTTTCTTCTTCTTTTTGTTTTTTATTTTTATATATTTTTATTTATTTATTTATTTATTTTATTTTTTATTTTATTTTATTTTTTTTTTTTTTTGGGGGGGGGGGGTTATAAAACAAATGGATTTCTTGGGAAAAACAGAGAAATCACGTCCCTGCATAACACTTATCATCATGGAAGAGTATGGGGTTAACCCCAGTGTTCGAACAAAGAGAAACATTTAATACAGGATTTTGAAAGTGTTGAACGACAAGACCTTTTTTTGCAGCACCTTGAAGGGTTTACAAGGTGCTGCAGCGCGTTCAGCAGCCACTGCCAGAAACACTGGGGCAAACCCCTTCTCTTAGTGATAAGTGTAACTGTTTTATGTGCATTTTAAACACAATGCACGGGACCAACAGCTTTAAATCCTATCCAAAGGATGAGCAATAAAAGTGTCTTTCTTAAGGAAACAAAAGACGCTTTGACTTTTGTCCAGAATGCCAAACAGTTTTGAAAAAACCTGGGGAGAACCCAGGTTACCAATAATAATTTAATACCATCGGGGATAAAAAACATCATTTGGGGTTTAATGGTTTTTACCCAAAACTGTAGTATTAATTGACTATTTCCTCCTCGAAACCTTAAAGAATGATGGTATTAACTTTGGATCGTTTTCACCTCTTGGATGTCAAAAATTTCAACCCTAACCCTAATCCTGTTACATCCTAACAAATACATTTTAAAAATTGCAATTATGAAACAAAAACAAATTGAAAAAGCAAAGACTAACCATGCGTAAATTGATTAAATTATTTATTGATTGATTCCATTGATTGATTTACATGTATTTATTGATCCACAGCAAGGGATCAATTGTCAAGAAAAGTTGTTAAAAAAACACTCTAAAAAAAATTGTTGTTTCAAAGATTCCAAAATAAGCAGATCTATCCCCACACAGCTGGAGTTGTATTCAAGACGTCAAGGGTTGCATGCACTCCTTTAACGTACACACTCGCACACTGTTCAAGAACTGAACCCTATGACAGGTCCTGTGCCAGGGGTCAATTTTGAAATGATGGGAACAGGTGTAGGGCAAAAAAAAAGAAAGAAGAGTTATTGAAACATTTCCAACTCGGTCAGAAAACAAAATTGAAGCCATGATTCTGAATCCCGTCATTTGAAAGAGATTACAGGGTTTGCTTCCTTTACATGTAGTATGCGGTGGTTTATGACTTGTCAGTTCAGCCAGGCTCCAACCGTGGGCCTATAATTTTAAAGGTAGGGTACGTCAAATGATCGGAAAACATTTGGGACGACCCATGCTGAAATCAGGCACCTCTCGCAAGTAGTGAAGTGGCATTAAAAATGAAAAAAAAAACAGCAATAAAGTCAGCGTTGATATTAATATGATGTGTGATGTTACACAGATGCAGTAGGAATAAAACAGTTGGTGGTGAGAGGTAGGCCCTATATTTGAAAGCTCTTCTTCGTATCTTTTTTTTATGAGCAACAATTTGGGTAGAAACTAGAAAGTGCCTGTTTTGGGCATAAAGCGTCAAAGTCTATTTAACCTGAAACCTTACTTTTTATCAAATTGATACCCAGGCCAAATTTCATAGTAGAGATGCTTTAATGTAGAGTTATACTTTGGTAACGACCCCCCCCCCCCCCAAAAAAAAAAAAAAAAAAAAAAAAAAGTGTGTTATTTTTTATCTGAAAGCCGACTTGTTAATAAAGATGGTAATGGTAGTAAGAATCCTGCAAAATCATTTCGTCTGAAGTGCCCATTTTTGATTAGAAATCAATAAAAGTATGTCGAAAAAATGTGAATATCCAAAGATCACTTGCAGGCAACTTTTGGAAATTTCAGTGGTGTCCGTTCTAATGAATGCTGCCCTCAGTATGGCCAGAGATGGGGTTGGTACCTGCTGTCAGCTCGCTAAACGTGGACAGATTTTACATTCTTGATGAAAATACTGCGACATTTCTTTGCCGATTTCTCAACAAGTAGGCACTGTATTCAACTAAGACTTTCACAGGTGACCTTTATTGCATCTTTCCCAGAATACGGAGTTACCAGCCAAAATACAACACATTACACGTGTACACAAGTACCGTCTATGATTATTTTCCTGCTCATTTCTGCTGAGGTAAAAATTGTTAGGCAAAACTTTCTGCTTAAGCACCTCCGTGAGATTGACCCCAGTTAGCTGTTGTTGTCCCAAGAAAATATTTCAGTCCTGAACCGCATGTACTGCCATGTGCAAAAACATATCACTCATTTTTTTAATTAACTTCAAGCCTACGAGGATTGACATTTTGCACCAGCAATAAGCCAGTATCTGTGAGTTAGATTTGAATAAAGTCTGGTACAATGACTTGCTTGGTCACAAGTTACCGCTTAAATTTGAATTCCTCTTCAGACTAGAGAGAGTTGGTATGTCAAATGGATCGGGAGCAAGTTTTTGCATAGTTAAAAAAAAAAAAAAAGGAAAACACAAATTTCTGAATGTGTAGTGTAGGGCTGAATGGGACCAGGCTTTGCCAATCTGGAGGTTGCTATCACAACAGCTTGCCCGGAACCATGAGACGTAGCAACCATTTTCTTTAGCCTGCGGAATCCAATTTGAGTGTCGTCCTGGTCGTGATCAAGTCATTGTGTCCGACATTATCCAAAATCTGACTTACAAATTATGGCTTCTTTTTTTTTTCGTAAAAAACCTTAGCTGTGGGAGTAGTACCAAGTTAGACATTGTACCTAGAGAGATTACTCTGTTTGGCTAAAAAGATATTTAAAGCGGGTCCGTCTTCACTAATGGGTACAAACGTGTGACATTTGAGGCAACATGGTATAATAGTAATAAAAGTAAAGTATTTCGTCATGTCTTTTTTAATGTGTATACTCAAAATCCCAAGAGGTTTGCTGGTAACAAAAAGTCTGAAAAAAATCTCATTTTATAAATTGCAGTGTGATCACAGGGCTCAAATTTAACACTGGACCGCAGGCCAGAGGCCAGTGGTTTTAGTGTTGGGCCAGTAAACTACTTATGACTGGACAAGTCTGGTGGTCTTGTGTTTTTCAATCGAACAACAATCACTGTGTAATACCTTGAACAGAAAAAAATTATGTTTCAAATGTTGACTTTGAGTAATGAAGTTGGCCTAATACTGCAAAGAGACAGTATGAGATCAATCTTCTCTGACAGACGTCTCAGTGCATTTTAACGCATGTTGTCAGGATTCAGCAAGTTTTCTCTCATTTTGATTCCGGTCTTGCACAAATATTTCTGGCCCAGTAAACATTTTTGAGCCTACCAAGCCCTGGGGTCTTGTGATTTTCAAGCCCTGGATCATCTTGAAGATTGTAACATTCACAACAGAGACAGACTTTTTTTTTTTTTTTTGGTAGGAACATGGAGGTAGAATTAGTTCTACCTCCATGGTAGGAAGCACTGAAATAATTCACCCAATTGTGTCCCATTGCAAATGCAACAGACCCTAACAGACAACTACTGTACCAGCCAAAATCAGAACAATCTTCTTGAATAATTCAGACATTAAGGGTGTACAAAATCAGAATGGGAACATTCATAACTGGGACAGGTTTTTTGTGATGATTTTCGGTTCTTTTAGTGTTTATGAACACATCCTTTTTTTTCACTAGACCAGCTGAGGTGACTGTTGGAAACATAGACTCCTGAAAACTTCATCTCAACTATAATCTCAACTCCAGTTTCTTCTCAGAACCAATGCTCTCTCAAAATGAAATGCTATTCAAATGGTTCTCACCCGTAAAACTATACCCAGTTCTTACTTCTTCCACCTTCCAGTAACTTTTTATACAAACAAATGTAATTCGATTTGGTTCTATGCACTGAATTTTGCACCGGACCATTCATTCTAAATAATGTTCAGTACTATCACACAGGGGTATATGTACTATACACCTTTGTATCACTCACAGACATACATGCTACAGTCTGTTTACACCATCTTTGATAGTGTGCAGTGAGCCAACCAGTGGATGATTCTTTTTCTCTTCTCTTCGTTTCATTGAAAGTACCTGCCAGGGACCTTTGAAAGTCCCTTCACCCTTTCACATTGTATACAGCGTACCAGTAGTACATGTACATTGTACAAGATTCCCTGGCACTGGTAGTACACTCTCTCTTCCCAAACCCAAGGACTCTGGTACTGCATGTACTGGTGTGGTAGTACCTTGCTGTCAATTGAGTTGTGTGGATAGTAGGCACACAAGAGGGGGCTTGCACTAGGTCTTCCAATGATTGTCTTAATCAGGAACATGGGGAGCACAGCTTGACTTCTTTAACGTTGTAACTACTGGGACAACACCAGTGCTAGCCTCAGACTAGTCCCCGCTGGGTGTTATGTGCAATCTGCTGGTCATGCTAGTGGCAAAGTTCTAATTTATCAATTTTTTTTTTTTTTAAATTGGGGATTTTGGTGGGTCAGTGTTGCCTGGTGGGCGATGATTGTATTTTTTGTCTCGGTACATGGTGAGCTGGAATTCTGTACACTCACCTTGTCGAGCGCATCATGTTGCGAAATGTTGCGTATGTTGGTATGTGATGATGCATGTTTAACCAATAATGGAGGGCATTTATTTGTCCATGGTTCCATCATGGCGTTCCAATGTTTACATATTACGTACATGACCTGGACCAATTTTTACAGAAGTGCTTGTCGCTGACTCGCTAGCCCACAAAATCGCTCAGCACAAATAAAATAACTGCTTAGCAAAAGTATTGGGTTACCAACTAAAATACAACATGTGATGTAAAATTTGGGACTGGTTCCCTACCCAGTTTTTGCTTACTCAGATAACCTTGAAAATTGAGTGTAAATACATGTAGGTGAATTTTCTTTTGATTGTACAAAGTGACTGGCCACACGCAGAACAAGCACTTCATTGTCAACCATAGTGTGCGATTCTCACTTTAAACCTACTGAAATGAATGGACATTTTCACATGTCATAATTCCGAACAAAAGCCAAGTTCCGAACAAAAACCCGACTCCATTCACCGCCAGTCAAATCCCCTTAATCCAACGTGCACAATGACGGTCTACATGTACGTCCGCATGCCAGAGTGTGAATATTTCCAGCACAATCCCATCAATTCAAGAAATTCATTCCACAGGGACATGGGCACGTTGTGATCGATTTTACCTATAATTTTGGAAACTGTAATAACATTTGTCACGGGTCATGACTTCATTCCAATATATAGAGGGGGTGGGGGTTAGCTAGGACAGTCCCAGTGTGCCAGTAAAGCATGTTCATTGCTAAATAACATGTACGGGTTCATGGCATGACTGAAGTGAAAGGCAGTAAAAACCAGTAAAAATGTCACTGAAACATACATCATGCACTGCATGTAGTAGGTGGCCAAATTTTTGATAAGACAAAAAAAAAAATGTAAATCTGTTCAACAATTGGCACACTGTCCTCAAGCTACATACTGTGTGAAGACTTAATTTAATGCCTGCGAAAATGTCACTGAAGCACACTATGTGAATTGTTCTTCAGAAGAACAATTTTGCACACTGTCACATGTAACAACTTGTTTGTATGCAAGTTTGTGTAAATTAAAGCACCAATCACTCTACACCAATTTCCCCGGAAATTCCCAGGAAAGTTTGGTTGACTTTGTGTCCTTGTCACACTTGAATTGAATTGCTAACCCTGGGCAAAACTCCTGGGAAATAGCCAATTCCCAGGAAATAATTACCCCAGCTTGGGAGTGGGTTTCAGAGAGATAACCCCAGGGTTAGCGTTCACCTAATCATTCTCCCCAGGAAAATCGCATCAAGTCGATGCATCAATTGCATCCTGAGAATAGATTGCAGGGTTGTCTCCCTGAGAATAGACTCCAGGGTTGTCTCCCAAGGTTTTTTTTTTTAAACTGTGGGGCATTCTGGCCCCAACTGCATTGATGTTTAGCCGAAGCACTATAAATTGAAACAACATCTTTGGAATGTTTTCTACTTGGTGTTTATCTAGGTTTTAAAAGCCCTACTGTGCAATCTGGAGCATTATTTATGGTTTTCTCTTGATTTTTTTGAAATAGACGAAATAGAAGGAAAAAAAAGTTAACAATTTATTTTACAAATTTTTTATTTTTTTTTGCGTATCAGCCGGAACTTGTGCGTATCGGCACGCAATACACGCGTATTGGCCCGATATGCTAGCTTGTAAATGGGAAGAACCCTGGGCTCTATAATGTGAAAAGGACTTAATAGTAGGTGGGCAAATTTTTGAGAAGATAAAAGGGCGTACTTAACCAATTCAGATCAATACTTGTAGTACATTGTCATCATTAAAACTTGGGAAAAGATTCTGCTAAAATCCCGGCCAAAACGATTTGGCCACACGACAGTAAATATTACTCTCCCCCATGCCCCGCCCAATGTTGTTAGTTTTAGATTTAATTGTTTAGGATTTCATTTCTCAATTTAAGATTGGATTAATAGTTTTTTTCAAATCACAATGGTTAGGTTCACTTTTATTAATCCTTACTAACATTTTAGAATGAGTTTGTCTTGTCATCTGATTCCAATAGTTGTTTCTTGCCTTTCTGTTGCTGTTCCATTACATCATTAGTAACGGACCAGTAACAAATATTACTTTTTTGTATTGTTCCATGTTAGTTGAAATCTTTGCTGCATATCAAAATAATGATAGTAACCACCCCAGCTGTAGTGCAGACTGCGCAGTAAGAGTCAATATTGATAGGGGGCCGGGGGCGCAACGAGTTAAGACAAGAATTGTGTGTAGAGTCGAAATGTGAGGCCATTATAAATTTTTGCAATGCAGTTCATTTCAATTAATTTTTCCACAACATAATTTCAATTTTAATGGAAGAGAGTAAAATTTATAGTGGAACTGAATTTATAGTGGAACTGAATTTAAAGAGTAAGTGCAGGGGGCCAATAACGAAGCAAACTTTGTGAAGACAAGGGCCCTTGAGCATTCATGGAGTGCATTGAGCCAAAATGTATTTCAAGAAGTGTAATCAAAGGGCCATGAAAGAACAGACGACCCAATACAATGTAGGGCTCAATGTACTATGTTTCTAACAATGAAAAAAAGTTGCATTGGGAGGTTCGTGTTTTTTCAAATCCAAGATATAGATTTAACTCATGTGCTATTATAGGCCTATTAGTCATGTTTCACACAGAAGCTACATGTAGGAGCTTCGACAGACTGGGCCACAGTCTGACATAGAAATGAAAACAGTTAATACCCAACACAAAACACTCTTAACAAGCGCTAGCAGAGGTCAACAATTATAATGACGAGTCAGCGAAGGAAGAAACGAATTGGAATATTTATCCAACCGTGGAGGTGATTCAATCATTATGATTTCAGCCCAGTAGACAGTAATTAATATTCGCTTACAGGTAGGGTCATGGTATTTTTTATTTTTTTTCAACGTAATGCCGATTTATCCGAGGCAAACTATCAAGAAAGATACAATAAAAGGCACCTGTGAAAGTTTCAGTTGAATACAGTGTCTACAACAGCACACATGTACTTATTGAAGAAAAAAAAAAGTAAACACTGTCGCGGTATATTTTCATCAAGAAGGTCAAATCTATCCACCTGCGAGGAGACAGCGGGTGCCAACCCCATCTCCCACCGCAGCATTCACAAACACACACCACAGAATTTAAAATCTCCAAAAGTCACCTTGGCTATCTATTATGGGATTCAAATTTGTTGACATAGTTTTATTGATCTCTAATCAACAGGGGGATAATAATTCAGACGAAATAATTTTGTAGGATGCTTACTACCATAACCATATAACAAACGTGTAGACTTTTGGATAAAAATTATACAATTTTTTTCTCTGGGTGATTACCAAAGTATGACCCTATCTCCCTTAAATGCAGAGAGTTTTTCAGAAGCTTGGAGTTGATCATTTATGATTGGCAAACTGCGAACTCTTATTTCTAATCAAAAGCGGAAACTTTCTCAGGGTAATTGATGTTTGAACTTTGAAGTCACAGTCCACTGGGGCATATTTCTCAGTTAAGTAAAAAACTCACGTCTGATGCTTCGTTTTCGAAAGAGCAAAGGCACCAAGGCGTTTTCTCCATTTTAAAAGAGCACCTCTATGAGGAAATTGTAAATTTCAATTGTGGCATTTCATGGGGCACCAAGGCAATGACCAGGGGCATGGAGGCAATTGCCCGCATTGCTTCCGCAAAGCGTCAGGCCTGAACACTGAACGGAAATCTGGTTTAATGAATGCTTTACACACTTAATCAAACGTACGTTTTGAAATTGCGTGTTATCACTGATAAATTTCAACAAATCAGGTCAAATGGAAGTCTTTTCAGAATTAACTAGATTTTTTTTAAAACCTGTTGCCAATGTTACAATGTACGTGGGCAAACGTGGAGCTGTCCTTTATATTTGTTGGGTATGTTAGGTATATTCAACCAAAGCTAGTGTTCTCGTTATCTTTCATCAATAAAAGTCAGTAACTTGCCCCCAGGCATAACTGGAGATTGGTCCACCTTTGTGTCTACAATTCCCACAACTCCAGCCCAGAGTAATGAAACTCCCTACCAAGAAAATTGCCTTTGCTCTCCTTCGTTTGAACTTAAAGGTACATGTAGGGTAATCATTCGGTTTATGACAACATAATGCATACTAGGCAAAATTATAAAGAAAGATACGATAAAAGTCACATTGTAAAAGATTCAGCAGAAAACAGTGTCTACTTGCTGAGAAAATAGCAAAAAAACTGTCACGGTATTTTCACAATAAACGTCAAATCCATCATTGTTAATAGCAAGTTGACAGCGGGTACCAACCGCCTCGCTGGCTGCAGCAATCGCGAACGGACACCAACCCTCAGAAATCTGAGATAAATTGTTTCTCAGATTTAAATGTTTTTTTTATTGAATTCTAGTTAACGGGTGGGGGGCATTTCAGACAAAATAATTTTGCAGGATGCTTGCTACCATTGCCATCTTTGTAACAAGTAAGCTTTTTCTAATAGAATTTACTCATTGTTACCCCCCCCCCCCCATTACCAAACGATGACACTACCTTTAAAGGTTGGGGGAGGCCTTGGAAGTTCCGAGGGGGAGTGTTGCCAGCCTTGTTCATCGGTTCAAAGGTCATCCAAGATGACTGAGATTAATTTAAAGAACATTCCAGAAGCTTTTGACCTTCCTAGACTAAATGGCCAAAATTGAATAGTAAATACTTGCAACATAAGCTTTTCCTAAATCTAATCCATATTTCACAAGGGGTTTGTTTGAAATGGTACAGTTTTCATTCTAGATAATGTTTTTGAAGGATGGATATATAGGGGTATTTGACATCGTCAGATCATAATCCAATTCAAAATCTGCAATTGCAAATAATGCACATAACTATTTAGTTCTCATGAAAAATGTCAAATTGTGTCAGTCATCATAATTTGTTTGATTCCAAACATTAACTCAAACATTTATTTGCTTTTGTATTTTACTTTAATTCCTTTTTGCAAAACAAATTTTCTCCAGATGACAATTAGAGCATTTTAATTGATAGAACCTTTGAGTAGTTACACAAATTGACACCACCAGTTCTGTTCAGAACCAATAGGCTACAACTCCAGCTAAATTTTGGGTACACATGCAGTGATAGATGAAAGACTTCCCTTGTATATCACAGCAAAATGCTACACATCATGTTTCAGTTGCTACAAAAAAAACCATAATTTGCTATTCAATGTTGACATTCAGTGCGCAAAATATGTTCAGTCTGATTATTTTGCTTATGCTCTGCGAATTTGCTGAATTAATTTGTTCTCTGACATGGTAAATAATTGGTTTTAACTGCAAACCATACTAGATACTGCGTGATGTTCTGCTACGTTTATTAATTTATTTTTTATGACTATCCACAGACTCTTGTTCCGTAGGGCCTAAACAGTCAAGCTTCTTTCATAAGCCCTTTTCACACGAGAAAAAACCCCCCAACATTCCTTGCGACGAATTTAACGAGCGCTGAAGTCATCCCACGCCTGACCGCTTTCGCAAGCTTTCACACGACACGAAGTAAAAATGTGACCACGTTCCATGAGACGAGAGTACAGACTTAGCTGGTTACCACTGAACTATATAGAGTTTTTGTTCTTAAACAGCGCTAGTACCAGTTAAATGATGACGTATGTCGCGTGTGCACAGTGTGTTGCGGTAAAAAATAAACCATGTAAACATTCTTCAAAATGGCTGACACTCACGAAGACGTTGGGAAGTCCATTCATAATATACTATGCCCGTAATATCCTCCAAAAAACGACCGGCGACGACATCAACCAAAGATAAGAGTAAGAAGGCCAAAAAATCTTGGTGCTACGAGGAAACGATTGCCTTGATAAACATTATGGAGAAGGAAACCACCCAATCTAAATTGGATGGTTTGACCCAAAACGGCCATGTTTGGCAGGAAATCGCGGACGAGGTGGCAAATGGTCACAACGGTGACCAGTGCCCGGTGACGGTGTGTAAACACACAAAGGTCGGCTCCCGAATGTTCTTCACGCATGCGTGTTAATACCGCTTTCGCGAGGATTGTCGGTCAATAAACAACGGATCGTTTCACACAAAGGTTTGACTAGATTCCTTGCGAAAAATTACGCTAGCGTAAGATTTTGTCGGAGGTCGGGACCTACTACAAAATTTCGCAAGGTTTGCGAAAATTTCGCAAGGAATGTAGGCGATGTAAAATATTACTGTCCTTTCACACGAAGCCCAAATTGTAATTTTTTACAAAAAATTGTAAAATTTCGCAAAGAATGTTCGTTTTTTCCGTCGTGTGAAAAGGGCTTTACATGTACATGAGCAATTTAGCAAGAGTCCCTTGCTAATTTGTAGCATGGTTGTAACATTTTACAAAATGTGCCTCGTGTGAAAGGGCATTTGAAGAGTGCAATTTTAAATAGCACTCCTTAAAAAATGAAGAGGATTTTTTTTCTAAATTGGGGAAAGCATAATTTTATTCACAGCGGGAAATGAACCCCATCTACTGATGTGGTGTTTATTTGCTTTGATTATGTAAGAAAAATAACAATTTGCTCTGCCAATCGTGCAATCTGGTATACCACGCATGAATCGCGGGAAGTATTTTTATGTTTCAAGCTATAAACAAAATAACCTGTCGGATTTTCATATTGACTTCACTTTTAAGACTAATGTCTTTTTAGGCTCATGCCAAGTGAAAGTGACACTAATTTTTCAAAAAAAAACATCTGACGATATTTTCTTTTACCATGACCCTATTGTTCTTCAAGTATTATTATTATCAACTATATAGATAAATTCTAACACTTTCAGAGCCAGTGTCATACATGATCTATTTGATGCAAAAGAATTTCCGAAAGCGCCAGTATTGTACATGTACAATATTTTTTTATGTACTCTAAAAGTGTCGTCAATCGTAAATGTACAGCCCATATCATACATGTTATTAATTATTACACATGTAGAAGACAGTCCATTGTGCAATGTAGGCCTGTCCTTGGTAAAAGGAAATCCCTGTTTTGGTGTTTCACTTTCACATGAAATGAGTATAACAAGTGAAATCAAAACAGAATTTTATAAAAATCTGACTGGTCACCATGATTTGTTGCATTAATTTTATTTTTCACACACCGTAGAGTGCAGTCATTAGTCATATAATGGCAGAACCAGGTTGTTTCTTGGCTGGTACCCCTCAAAAAACAGAGTTCTCTTTCCACAAACTTTCCGATCGATAAACTACATGTAACTAACTACTGATCAATATAAAACTGCAACTGTCCATTCAACAATGCCCTGATAATAAAACAAATGAAAAATCCGTCTGCTGAATGATATTCCAACCTTAAATTTCATCATTTTGACTTATTTCACTCTCTTTCTTCTTTTCACTCATTTTGACCAAAAGTTTTTCCAGCCACAATCGCCTTCACTTGATTTACTTTAATCCAATTTAAACACTCAATTGTTTCTGGGTTGGGTTTTTTTGTGAGTCATTTTAAAATATATTCTTAAATTCTTATGAACTTCTATTGCAGAAGAGTATAAGTATAGGAACTACGCCATTATAATAGGCTGTTATGGCTGCTATCGGAAGAATATTCTGGGGTGTTTTTTTTAGAGTCATTTTAAAATTAATTCTTAAATTCTTATGAACTTCTATTGCAGAAGAGTATAAGTATAAGAACTACGCAATTATAATAGGCTGTTATGGCTGTCATCAGAAGAATATTAAGGCGATTATAAGAACGATGTAAAGAGTGCCATTACAGCACAACAAGGTGGGCTAGTATCAGTGACATACTACGCAATATGATTGAATGTACTTAATTATGTTTTTGACATCTAGACCAAATGAGGGAAAAAGTGGTGGTCGAATTCGACATCTGTTCCAGATCGTTGCTCGTTCCACGGAGTGACCTGTTTTGTCCACAGCACCAAAAAAAAGTGTTTTGGAGAAAATTGCGATTATTTAAAGTTTAAAGTCTATTTTTTAAACTGCTGTTTCGGAGTCTGCTTACTATTTATTTATTTTTTTTTTAAAGACAAAAATAAGGCAGACTATTTTATTCAAATCGAAATGTCAGTGTAAAGGGGCCTATTCACTCCTGTATTTTAATTTTAGTATTTAATTCCTACAAACGTCACTTCGTGAAAATGAAAATAATAAGATTTGCCCGCAGAGCACTGTGTACAACCACAATTTCATTTCATTTCATTTCAGAAACATTTATAATCATAAATAATCACTTTAGAAAACAAAACAATGGTTACAAGAAAGCTGCTAAGTGGAGGCATTACACAATGCATATTGAGCCATTCGCAATAGGCCACTTCGCGAAAATACTAAAATACTACGCTTCCAGATACATGTAGGTCACTTTGTGAAAATGCAAATGTCACACACATACACCTGAACTGCCCTTACTAGGTAGTGCATTGTAAACCATTTGGTAAAGTGACGTACATGTTCCCTTCATGAATGGACTACAAAATGGGAAAATCTAGCGATACGTCGTTCATGCTAATATTAGTGTAATAACGACACCATTACGACTACGTATTAGGTAATAAAACTTGGTAAAAATGTAATTAGTAATGAGTTTAAATTAATAATTCGTATAAAAACCGGTTTGCAAAAATGTGTTTTTCAACAGAAGTCACTTCGTGGTACATGTAGATGTAAATGGCTTATAAATGTAAATAAGTCAGCAGTTCGGTTTGTTGATTATATATTGGTAATTAATAAACTACAGACAATATGGAGTGGAATTTCTGTGATTGTATCTTCTGTAAAGAACAATGATTTCCTTTGTTTTTATCACAGAATCCCAATGGACAGGCAATTAATGGGTAAATCCTAGAGGAATTGCAAAGTACTGCTGGCTGCTAATTAGTAATGGTCCTATGCTATGCCACACGCCTCCGACAGTCACAGTAGTTGACTGAGTTGGAATTGAAAACGATAATTAAATTCCCCATTGCAAGCCATCAATTTGTGTCCAGTATTTCTTATGGCACTTCCCACGGCCTTTGTGGTCAAACGGTCATTCATCCAAGGCCATGATGGAAGACGGCCTCTGCGACCACCCGCAATGTGGACAAGCAATCTACGGCCACGGCTGCAGCCTTAATATGGCACGATCACGTAAGGAACATGGCGGTCAGTTTACCCACGGAGAATCTCAACTCAGTTTACTCGCCGTATACAACCAAACTACACGCGCTCAAAATGTGCCCCAACATAACAACCATGACGTGCAACTTCTCGTTCTTTTCACTCATTTTATAGTCGGTTATCTTGTATGTCATTATAACAAAACATGGGAAGAAACTCACCGGTTTTACGTGGCAAATACGTGGAGTCTTGTAGTCTTCATTGTTAGGTAATCGTGAGCGGTATTGTGTATGGTCATCTAAGAATTGTACACACACAGGCGTGTATTTACGATTAGTCAATCGTTTGTTGTGTGTGTACACCGCTGCTGCATATTGTATATTGACCATTTTGGTGGAAAGCGCCCTCTGTTGTTTACTACTAATCCAAAGACTAACTGCATTATTTTGGTATCAACACAATCAGAAAATAAGATTATTATAATGTAAAACCCATTAAAAATTTCAGAATTTAATCAGCATTATTTTCATGGAGGTTATACTAACATACTGTTTTCCCTACCAAAGCCTTGGTAGAATTATTGAAAACTATAGGGTGCAGAAGTCTTGTACACTTTTCCAGCATACTGATTAATTAATTTTATTTCCGAAACATTCACGTTAATTATTTACTGTAATCATTAATTATAAACAGTTTTCCTTCTATGAGAAAATACCACCACAGTAGTTAATTAATTTTCATTCAATATTCTGTGTATCCACTGGTGAATAAACATGTTTGCATGAGTCATTTAATTTCAATGTATGAATGATGATTTGTGTTAATAATATCTTAAAGAAAGTCAACTGAAACACAAAGCACTGTTGTACAAATAACATTTGCAACCGTTATTTATTTTATTGTCAATAAAACAGCTCTAGCAATACAAAGGTCCTGGGTTCGAATCCCACCAGAGTGACTTGCCTGTGAATTTTTTTTTCACAGAACTCGGGAAAGTACTAAGTATACAGTGCTTTACACACATCGATGTATTACAGGGTAAAATGCACAAGGTTTATTCTGCAAGACCAAACTTTAATTGATGCTAAAAGAATGATTACCGCCAAGCAATTCAAAGAAATTAATCACTTGACCTTTTACCCGACGGTTTTAATAAAACTAAACAGTAAATGAAACACTCCTCCTTAAAAACAGTCCTGAACCTTTGCAAAGAATATACAATGAGCTTATTCATTGTCTTTCCCTTGAAATGCTCAAGTAGATTATTTAACTTCACTCAAAAAAAGGCCCCTTTACCATGTTTACCACAAAAGGGTACCCCAAAAAGTACCTTCCCCCTTTACAACAACAAAGTACCCGGCCTTGGGAGATGCAATATAAATGCAATTTCAACTTTATTAATAACAAGTCTCTCAATATATTCCTAATTCACACCCAGTAGTCCTGTGTGAATTTCCAACTGATTGATCAATAATAACAAATGCAATCATGCTGAAGGGCAAACTAATGTCGCGATACTATCGGAGAGAACCAAAACACACTTTTAATAAACCTTGGGAGTGTCTGGAATGATTTTTTTTAAATTTTTTTTTACGGTCTCTATTCTGTAACAACCTTTAACCTGCAGGTCTTGCAAGTCAGACGTCACATGCACGTGTTTGCGGAAAGTTTTCTCTACTCTCGGTTTTAAAACATGTGTTTAGTTATACCCCAAAACACACTCTCAGGCATTTTTTTAAGACAGAAATTTTTATTTCTAGCAAGATTTTGTGTCCCTGTAATGAAAGAGATGTCCAAATGATATTAGTCTTCTTACATAAATCCAGGGTTCTCCCAATGCACAAGCTAGCGTGTATGGGCCGATACACGCAAATTGCGTGCGAATACATGCAAGTTTCAGCCGATATGGGAAAAGAAAATTTAAAAATAAAAAAAGTTACTAATTTCACCCAAAAACATCAAGAGAAAACCGTTTAGAATGCTCCAGATTGCACAGTAGGGCTTTTAAAAACCAATAAAAACATGTGAGACAAACACCGCAGTTTTGAACAATCCTGGAGGAGAACCCTGATAAATCGTCTGACAAAAACTAAATTAAGAAATAAACCACAATGGAAACTGACTGTGTACATTTTAGATAACTATGGGTGGGGCTAGATAGCTCAGTTGGAAGAGCGCCGACACGGCACTCCAGAGGTCACTGGATCAAAATCTGCTCTAGCCAATATTTCTTTGTTCAACCCCCAAAAAACACATTAAATAAAGGGTGCCAACAACATTGGTACGATTGAAAATAGAAATGTTCTTAGATTTGCTCATAACTTTGGTATAAAGATGTTCATGGTGAAAAACTTCCCTTTATATAATTTGGATTGAAATGCTATAGCTTTTTAGGGAACTTCGTAAAACAGTTAGTTTTGATCTTGCACGTCCAAAACTCAATGTTTCAAACAGTGAAACACATAATTTTTTCCCACTATTTTCTTGCGACTCTGATGGCCTGTAATGAAAGGATTGTCCTTGCGCTTAGAGGCTTTTGCATTTGGCGCTTTACAAATGTCTTTATTATTATTATTATTATTATTATGTGTATGTTGCCTTGGTTACCTAAAGTGTGGATACTGGTCTTTGAAATTAACTGATATTTGTCGAGCCCAAAGAGGTTGAGGTCACCAGACCTATGTGGACATACTACGCAGAGACACTGGATTTGTGACCACAGATGAAATATCTACAAGCACGAAGGACGAGGAGATCTGGGGACACTCCTCTCCTGACATCACTGGCCGAGGACACCACTCGACATAGATGAAGATGTTAGCTGCATGCTTGAATGTACTCTTGTCTTCCCAAAACCAACTTGTAAGTTTCTCTTCAAGGCATTGGATCATCCAATGAGGGTCTTGACGTGCTGGATGAGTTCATCACAGAATAAGAAGCTCCGATGTTTGTGTCGGACCATCTCGACCTCTTCAAGGAGGAGATGAGGATGAAGGGGTGCCGCTTGTTTCAGGACGTCTGCAGAAGAGACAAGAAAAACGTTACATTTAAAAACATCATAAAGATGTGGCAGGTCGTGGCCATGCGGTCAAGCGAACCCAACTCAAGCTCTGGTGTTTCTCAGCAGAGTGTGGGTTCGAGCCCAGGTCTTCAAGAACCCAGCTACACTTAATGCTAAGAGAAGGGGTTTGCCACAGTATTTCTGGTTGAAGCTGCTAAATGGTTTTGTAAAACCATTTCTGTCCTTTTGAGCTACAAGCCTTGTGATCTTGTTTATTTTCCCCCAAATTCAACCCTGTATGATGCTTCAAATTCTTGCGTTAAAAAAAACCCAAAACTGACAAATGCGAAGTGTCTAACCAAGGACAGCCTGTTGGATGTTAGAATCTGGATCGTCAAGATGAATCAGGAGCCCTCTGTAGAGAGTCTCAAGGTGAGCCTTGTACAACCCCTTGTCATAATCCGCAGGGAAGCACTTGAAGAACGTCTCGAACGTCTTGGCCACAGCGATGCGGATCTCGTTACTGCTGTCGTCCATTCGCTTCAGGAGCTCCATGTACATCGTGTGGAGGCGGTCGGGGTCAAAGGTCGATCCGCAGAGGGCGAGGATCCTCTGGATGACACGGCAGGTGATGAGGCGGGTGGAGCGGCTGCCGTCTTCAAGGAGGGATGTTAGTTGAGTCTGAAGGTCTCCTATGACACCGCTTACCTTAGTTACAAAATGAGAAATAATTAATCAGTCTTTTTTCTTAGCGCCAAAGCCCTAAAAAGCTTAATTGTCAGATTTGTCAAACTATCTGCCATTAAAAGGAAACAACGCAAACAAATCAATATTTTATTGTGTTTTATTTATTTGTTTTAAAAACACAACTCTGATCGACAGGAAGTGATCAGGGCCCAATTGCATAGAGCTGCTTAAGTACAAAAAGTAACTAAGCGTGACAAAGGTATGCTTACCAGAATAAGGTTACCAGCCAAAATACCATGTCACATGTACCGCCTGTGACTGGTATGCTGCCTATTTTTGCTTCGCAGAAAACAATATTTTCTGGCCACATTTTACAAAGTAAAATGTAGATATTAACAGATCAGAAGGAAAAATCAATGCTCGAGTGTGACAAATTAAATCCAGACTCACCTGCTCAGCTGTTAGCAGACCACTTTGCAGCAGCGCCCAAAGGCACGAGATAGCGGTGGTCCGAATCGCGGTGGCCGTCCTCCCACCATGCCACACGCAGTTTGGTACGATCATCTCCTTCACGACTACCACTGAGAAGTCTCCAAATTTCACCCTGGCGTCCTCAGACTCGCCAGCTTTCATGACGAGACGAGAGAGGAGGGAGAAGAACTTGAGGCGGAGCTCTGGGTCCTTGTCGGGGTGGAGGTTGACACGGATAACCGGGATGATGTTGGTCAAGAGCTCACTTACTAAAACACCTGTTGCGAATTTTGAAATGTATTTTAACAAACAGTTGAATTTGGAACAAAATTAATCAGAAATATTATAAGATATTCGTAAACTTTTCAAAACATGTTCTGACGGCCACTATTTCACCTACCTGACTCGGTGAGCAGCGTATCAAAGATGGGTCGCTCCACCGAGAAGTTTGTCCACTGCTCATAGTTTCCTTTCAGCGAGTCCAGAACCTGGCGGGTATGTGCTCTATAGAGGGCGCTGTTGTCCTCCATGCCCTGTATTTTCGCAAGTGACGTGAGGCCTTCCCTGATCTGTTAGTGTTAAGGAAATAATTTGTTGAAAATGTAAGTTAGGTTTGCTTGACTCTTAATGAAGACAACTGTTGCAGCCTTGTACATGGCAGCACTGTCTACAGAGCTCCTGCCAGGTCAACGTTTGTCTTTTGCTTGGCCAAACCCATCCAAGACCACTGGGATGGGCTGATGAGCTTGTTGATATTGTTTATACTATATATATATTTTTTTATTCTTTATTTTTTGTTACCCTGTTTTTCTTTTGTATTGTTTTGCCAGTGAAGAAGTGTAATATAATTTTTAAAATAAAATAACAATTCTTGTTCAAGATGTAGTAATGCATGATGGGAATGATTGTACTGCTGATTGGCGCAATGCGCACTAACAATCACAACACATACACACACACACACACAGTGATATGATAATGCGCAGGGATCCACAGATCATAAACTATCTTTTTAAAACCAAGGTTGCGAGAAGAATGTTGCGATCGAGGCCTATTTTTAGTACAGGCAAAGAATGACAAACAATTATTTGGAATGCAGGCCTCGACAAATCACCTGTCCGATTGCCCGGGACACGGTAAAACTTTGTCGGGCAACCTGGACGCCTGATCGGTCTGCCCGATCGGGCAAGTGCTCTTATTGAAAAACTAATGAGTTATATATTAATTAATAAAATAAAATACTGTTTTATTCCACTGGTGATTTCCTACAAAGTGTTCCAAGCATTAACAAAATCTAAGCATTAAAAAATCCACTGAAGTTGACGTGTATATGTTGGGCGCGATCGGTCAATCTTCACGATCAACGTCCGATAGCGCTTCACTATCGACCGATTGCGCTGCGCTATTGAAAGATCTATTGTTCGCGCAGCAATCGGTCCATCGCGCAACGAACATTGATTGATCGCGCTACGAATATTTTCGTGCTGGAATGGTTTTGCGCGATCGACCGATCGTGCAAGAATGGTTTTGGGGTCTTGTCAAAATTAATCCTGGACAGACCATCGGACAAGGTTCATCCTATGTCAAATTTTTGTTGGACGGGCCATCGGATGGGAGTTCCAATGAGATGATGTTCCACACGCTGAACAGTATCCTCCCGTCCGATGCACAGTACCCAAGGCACCCCACAGAGTGCTCTGCGGTTTCACTGGCTGATTAAACACTAATATAAACAAACTTGTGGTTTGCAGTTTGGAGGAGTCTGGTCTGACCGTTTGGAGGTCGCTGTAGTGTGGTAGAGTTTTTAACCCATTGTTTTTTGCAATAGAAAACAATACTAGCCAAGTTCCTTTAAACCGTTGCTTATGTTCCCTTCCTCTCCATTTTTAGGTTAACAGTTAATAATTAAACAAATGGAATGTAAGCATCAAATGATCATCTATGATACGACCATTTTGTCTTTAGTAAATACTCAGGGTCATTGAGGCCTAACCATAAAACCGAAAATCTACCCTTGGGAGACCCCCTGCTGGTTTTCCAGTAGATAGCGATCTAAAGACCCTGCGGTTTGTAAACAAACCATCTCTGGTGAAGGCCAGTCACTGTGAACTCATCCCATGGCCCATCCGATGAAGTAATCACTACAAGGGAATTCAACATGGGACGAGAAACCTGGTCCTGGACCGGCGCCGTCCGATGGCTGTCCGGGATTAGTTTTGACAAGGTCCCTTTGCGCGATCGGTCGATTGTATATTATTGTTGTGCATGGATGTCGTGTTGCGCCATCTTAACTGACACTTGTATGTACAAACGAGGGGAGCCAAGGAAACAATATTGTACTCATAGACAAATAATGTTTACCCACATGCCTTTCGTTTCCAAAATGTAGTGAAATATTCCACGTAAAAGTATGCTGAAGATTTGCACAGATTTTTAATTCATCGCCGGTATTTAATACGTCGCTGGTGACGGTGAACACTTTACCAGGCAGTCAGTAAACGCTAGGAAGAAATACATCGCGGGTACTCGGCATCACGTGTACACACAGTGCATGCAAGCAATGTCCATGTCATCGGCGCGCTGGTTCTGTGCGAGTGGTGCGTGCATACCGATGACGGAGTTTACATTAACATTGTACGAAAAGAATGCAAGTACAAAACAAAATGTTTATTTATTCTACGATAGTAAGCCTACATTGTCAATAAAATAAAAACATACATACATGTAAGTTGAGGTCTGGCAATGTTGACAATTGACACTTAATTTTCTGATTTAAATTCCTCAAAATGCATGTCTCAATTGTGTCTCTTTTTGCCGGGCAAGTTCGGGCAAGCAGTCTGCGACCGGAGCCTGCCCGATCAGGCAATTAAGAAAAAAAAATTTGTCGAGGCCTGTGGAATGGATTTCCATAATAGAGCTATATTACTATTGATAGTCCAATCTTTAGTAAACAGAAAGTGGTAACCTGTAAACAAGGGTGCTTGCTATGTTAACAGGAAACACCGGGGTTAACCCCTACTCTTCCACAATATGTGCTCTTGGTTCTTTTGCATGCTCCATCAATCCTTGTACACGGGATCTTCAGATTAATGTCCCATCCAAAAGGACAAAGCAATTTTGGTAAAGTATCTTGCTCAAGGAAAAAAAACTGCCACAACCAGAACTTGAACCGACACTCTGCTGATCAGAAATACCAGAACTTGGGTCCAGTACTCTTAACCGCTGGGCCACGACATGCCATAAGGTGTACAAAAATACACACAGTGGAGCTGAAGCTCAGTAAAAGAAGACCGAGTTCTACGAAAAAAGTCAAAACATAATTACCCTCGTTTTCAGGTCATCATCCCTGGCCAAGGCCAAGAGAGTGACGAGTGCTGTGAACAGCTGCAGACTGACCTCCGAACATTGCTCTTTGCTGGTAGCGAGGGCGGCTTCAATGCAAGACAAAAGCTCAACCTGATAAGATGTCTAAATAGCAAAAAATTAATAAAAAATAACAAACATTCTTAGATAATTCAAATCATTTATAATGCTCCATTGATCTAGTTTACTACTCTGAGGTGCAGAATTGTTTAAGACAGGTATATGGTCAATTGTAGTTTATAAGACCCATTTATATAACACCTTGTAAGGGTTTACAAGGTGATGTGGCACAATCTTCTGCCAACCAAGCCAGAAACTCTTGGGCAAAGTCCTTCTCGTAATGCACAGTTTGAGACCTTTAAATAGCTGACATTAAAACATTCACCAACTTCACAAAAAAAACATCATCTTATGCCATAAACACTAACAAATTAATCGTTGCTGTTTTACAAAACCAAGAAAAAAACGGGAAAAACTTTTCCAAAGATGCACTGCAAAATTTGCTTATTCTGGGCACAATGGAGAGGGCACACTGTCACCATAACCTTATGCAATTTACGTGTACAGTCTACAGAACAAACAAAAAGGACAATGGGGTTGATAGATAGACATTATCTATCTCCACTTCCTTAATTTGCGGTCCGGTGCGCTTACCTGTTCATTCCGACACACGTCAGCATCCACCAACGCTTCACACACACTCTGAAGCTGAGGCTGAAGGGTCTCCGGTTTGGAGCCGCGGATCAACGCGGCCAACGTCATCAACACACCTGGACTCTGAGTGCTGCGTACTGTGGGATTCACCAACTTCCAGTAGATTTCAGGAACGACAAAGAAACCGACAATCTCAGCAGAGAGAAGGATCTGAGAGATGAGAAGTTTAGTTTCAAAAAGTGAAAATTTGACAGTCTTTTGAAATTACTTAAAAACAGCAACAAGTAAATTTTTACAGGAGGTAGTGGGTGTACCGAATTTCAGGATATTGATTTTCATCACACTGTGCCCATATACCCCAACAAAGAACCTAAATATTCATTGACTTTGTCACATTTGACGACACCCACATTGCAGCAGAGTATGGAGCCTCTGTCCCAGAATGCAACAACAGTGAAAAAATACTGAAATCCATATAACAACAAAGGGGCCTGACTATTTTCCCCCCATCAAGCCTCAGTTTGGTTGCATTGGTTTGATGGCAAAAAAAAAAAAACCAAGATGGCAGAACTACCTGCTGCACAACCTCCCGCTCCTCATCCCCGCATGCTCTGTACATCCCGGACAGCAGTTTTTCCATGTGCTGCGTCGTGTGATCCTCGGCGTTGAGGAGCAGCATCCTGAGCAGTTTGGCGGACATGATCCGATTGGACGTCGTCCAGTCTGTGAGGTCGTGAAGCAGTCCTGGAAGAATCTTGGACAGGTTGCGAAATATTAAGATGCGACATCCGAGGTTGGGTCTCGTTGCTGTAAATATTCATAAAGTTCATGGATATTATATACATTCCCTGATAATTCTTTACTTAAATTCAGTAAAATTTATGAAATGTTGAGATGCTACATGTCGAAAAGAAGGATTCAGAAGGACGGAGGGCTGTAGGCCCAAATGACAATTGCTCATCACTTGGTCAGGTATTCCAATCTTACCTTAGTCCAAACATGCTGGTGTAAGGTGACATAGGAGAGGAGGATATTGGAGGATTGAGGTCACCTGTGGGCAAGTGAGCCTTGGGAGTAAGGGTTGGTTTTTAATGAATTAAACCAGATCTTACTGACAGACCATTCATTATCATCCACTGTGGATTTGAATGATAAACTAAGCCAGCCTGTATTATGGTGTCATACATGTATGGTGAACGCATCTACGCAGTACAGTCAAGTTAGTCAACCCTCCTACTGTCTGACCATTCAATATCATTCAGTGGTTTTGAATGATAGATTAAACCATACCAGTCTGGAATACGAACACATGCGATGAATGCATCAACACAGTTCAACACAAATTTAGAGTATCACTTTGCACAGTTTTACCACATTACAAAAACAAATTAATTTGAACGTTTTCAGATGGTCAGTCAATGCTCTGAGAAATGCTCTGAAGGTTATAAATAGATGTATTTTGGACCTTCGATTCTTTGCAAACATCCTTCTCTAATTATATTGTTATTATCACATGTGGAAATGAGCTTTTTACCAAAACATAAAAATTTACTATTTTTAAAAACTTCAACATCATACATTCTCCTGGAGGTAAATCCACCATCTTTCCGAAGTCCAGCTGATCCTTAAGTTCTTCCTCGTTCTCCTGGGCGTACTTTGCTCCAATTTCATCCCAGAGTTTGAAAGCCTTACAAGGAAAAGAAATCAAGAAAATTCAGTAATTGGAATCTTTCGCATTTTCAGTTTAACACATAATTGTTTTCTTTCTATTAAAGCACTTGAATATTGTCCTTCAACCCAGCCTAACTTTCAGAAAACTTGTTTACTTTTTAAAAAAGTAATCCAATGCAAATTACCTTTCTTTTAAACTTGTAAACATTTACTTTAGACTTAAAACTTCAAAAAAGTCAAAAATTTGAATACTACCAAGTCCATTGTCACAGTCTAACTTACACAAAATTATTTTTACTCTTTAAAACTAATCCAATATAATGAATGTACATTTCTTTTAAACTTGTAAACAGTTACAACATAGATTAGAAAGATTTAAAACTTTACATAGTAGTCACAACTTAAGAATTAAGCTATTATACCTTTTTCTGTATATCCGGCAGCTCATCCGTCTGACTTGAAAGTAACAATGGAATCAACTTATGATGGAATGAGTACCTATCCACAAAATCCAACAACCATCCACCAACGACATCCGTCACCGCCATCCGTACCTGAGGTGACTGATCAAACAATCGCTGTGCCAGATGCGATATAACCTGATCCATGGGCTTATGACTTCCAAACTGCAGTACGTCACCAATCGTTAGGATACACTGCGTGCGAACTTTAGCGTGTTGATGGCTGATGCATAACAAAAGTGGCTTAATCAGACTCTCTGACTGCATATGAAAGTGCTCGGGTATGGAACGGGCAACCAAACACGTACACTTGCAACTCTCTCTACGAACATCTGGAAACGGATCTACGATGGTTCGTTGCAAAATATTCACCAAATCATCAAGATATGGACCAAGTTTCTTCTTTGTTGCCTCGGAAATTTTTACAAGTAAACACACCAGATTCAACCTTAGTTCTTCAGATTTTTCAACTATTTCTTGATTTCCAAGCCGTTGGACCACGGTGGGCATGAGGTAGGGTAACCCGGCCTCGGGGCGCGGAACAGCGTCCACGAAATCGGTCACGACTTCGATGGCTAGTTCTCGGCATCTCTCGACGCCGTCTGCAAAACATTTCAGAAGTGGTTTAACTAAACTCTCAAAAACGCCTTGCAATATCTCCGGATCAAGAGCAGGTTTCTTACCCAAAGTTTCCTTGCGGATACTTTCGAGTGCCTTCTTTTTGGTGGCACGGTTGTTTTCACTTAAGCAGTTAATATGACGGGCTACTGCTTGAAGAATTCCAGCAACTTCCGAGTTTTTGCTGTCCACGTTTTCCGCCATTTTGTTGGTAACGACTCCTCGTTCATAAAACAGATAAATGTTTCTGTATCAACTGACCATGAAATCAAAATGAAATAAATTGTAAAACCCCAAACCTAATTATACAAAATAGATAATTACAAGAACATTTTTGATATTGGAAATTCAATGTAATGTTGTCAGTAAAAATTAAATTTACAATTAATGTTAATAAATTACTTTTAAATTAAAACTACATCGAGATGGGATCCGTTAAAGGGATTAAGGCGGGGCTTGAGTTGTTGACACACTTTTTATGGGATGCAGGGGATCGGGAGGATGGGCAACGTTTTATGAGATAAATGTTCTTTATCAGCGAGTTTACAGCAGAAACATGTTTTTAACATGCCTTTCTCTATATTTAGACAATGGCACTTAACAAAAAATGAGAGCAAAGAAACATCGAGGGGAAAAGATTATTAAAATGCTGTCTACCGCCCTCTACCGGCAAGCTAAGTTCAAGCTAGATCCCGCGAAGAATGGCTGAAGATTCGTATGACAGTCAGGTTCTGCAGGTGTCAATGATATGCCCAGACATCTCAAGGGATGAAATTCAAAGAGATTTACTCGTTACTGGAGACGCTCAAGAAACAATCAACCGAATATTTGAAGGCAGTGTAAGTATGACATGAATGGCTTTGGGAAATTTGTTAAATAATTGTTTAAAAAAACAAAAAAAGAAGAAGATAAAAACAAGATCAAGCTGAAGCAGTTTTTAAAGTTCACTTCTGCACTTGACTTGACTTAATTAGTTTTAAAAAAAACATCGAAAGAAGTGCTGCTTTTTATAGTTTTTTTAACAGCAATTTCATATAATTTCGTTATGCTATTATTATTTATAGTATTGCTGTTTTAATTATGTTTATACTATGTAACTAAGTTTTAGATATTTAGTGCTGCTGGGTGTTCTTTTATATTTTTTTTTATTTGTGTCTAACTCTAATTTCTAATTTATTATTACATTATACTTTTTGTTGTGGGGATTTTCATCAGCATGTTATTGATTAATGTTGTCACTTTTGTCAATGAAATATTTTCTTTATCATCGTCACTAAGTGATTATCATTCAATTGTAATTGTTTGTTACTGTCCTTGCTTGCCGTTCCTGTTATTATTTCCATTATTTTTTGTAGCCCCACCGGCACTTGTATTAAGCTTACCGATAAAATGGGCGGGTCGGCGGTTTAAACCAGATCAGTGTGTTCACTTACTTGACCGGGGTGTTTTGGATATTTAATTAAATAACATTTAAAAAAGATATTTAAAGTAATAGGCCTAATTTTTCAATTTCCTCCGAAATACTTCCCTCGATGATTATTGACCGCAGCCATTTTGGAATGATCCAAATCATGCCAATCAATTCATGACATTACCCACCGACAGGGCTGTGGGTGGAGCGGATACATAAAGCAACCATAGAAATGTTCGCATCCTCGCTAAGGGCTTGGGCCAATATACTGTCACTGGACTACCTCTCAAACGTGTACAGTGGAACCAGCTACCATACTACCCCACCACCAGGTTCCCAGACTCCACTAAGTTTCATAAAGTCCTTACATCTGCTGCGCTCAAAACACACGATTCATCCCCATTCAATCTCTAATCTCACACTGAGTGTTGCTCAAGCTTGAGCTTTATCAATTAATCAGTCAAAATCAAGTTCGAGGTGGACTGGCCCATTTGGGCTATCAAAAGACATGATTACGACCAAGAGTAAACACGAGTAGGGTTGGGATGTTATTATTATTATTATTTATTCAGCCAAAATATGCAACAATCAAACAGACATACATGAGATTGAACAGATAATACAATACAGAATAGGATACAAGATGTCTAGTTTATAAATGTAAATGTACAGACTGAAATTAATTTGAAAAGCAAAAATTGAAAGTCCAAGTAACATAGATAAAGCAGCAATTAACGGGCTCATAATTTAAAGGCAACATTTAATCAAAAAGGCCAGAAGGAAATATCACAAAACAAACAATTCATTCTAAGATGGCCAGGATTAATAAAAGCAAACCTAATCACTATGACTCGAGAGCCTATTAATCCAATCTTAAGATGGAACAGTTATTTAATAAAAACTTTAAATCCTGATGGTAGGTGATGATGAGGCAGGAGGGATGAAATGAGAAGTTGCCACATTACATACATCCCGCTCCCATGGCCGTCACTAGCTCACCTTTTCTCTTTCAGTTTGAATTTCATTTATGTTGGGGGAAACTGAAAATGAAAACCAGGGTCCGAAGGAAAGTACTGACACACTTTCATTGACATGTTTGCTCTTTCTTTACCATGAGTTGGCCTTGACGGTCATAACTGAGTAATTATCACAGATTTTTAACAAAACAATAACACCATTCAATACTACTATTGAACATTTCAAGAGTATCTTTCTCTCTTTCAGTTTCTGTTGGGTACTTTGTCCACTCTGCATAATGTAGAAGCTCCAAGATCACCGAATACCAGACAAACTTTTCCCACCGCCTCCACTTCATCAAATCAAGAGGAAACTCAGAGCAGAAGGGGTCATAGACAGAGTGATACAGGGGGTGATATTATCAGTGTAGATGTAGATGCTGACGATAGGTGTGATGGACTCGGTAACAATAGAGGTCTTTATCAGTGTCAAGCTGCGCAAGTTGATGATGACGACAGTGACTTGGAGGATCTTCCAGACATCGGAGTTCATCAGAGTGTGAGACAACAACGTGCGACCAGTCTTGGAAAAGGTTTGCTCTCTTTTGTTTTTTGTTCCCCATGCTACAATCATTCTAGAAAAAGGAATGTAACTGTTGAGGTCAGCTTTTAGTTTCCAATGCTATCCTAGAAAATATCCAGTATACCATGTATACCAACCTTTTTATAGTAGGATAGTTAAGGTTTTGCCTCAACTGTCTTAGGAGAAAAATATGACTTTCAGCCTTTATTTTGTCCTAAGATAGTTAAGGTTTTAAATTGTCAATTTGGAACTCCATGACCGCCACAGTCTAGATGCTGAATTTTTTTCGGAATTTATTTTTCAGAGTGTTTGTCTTCTGCTGGTGGACGTCAAGATCTTCGTACAACAGGTGCATCGAGTTTTCAACCTGGTGCTGATAAAGTTGTCATCATAGATGATGGTTTTAACTTGTTACCTCGGACAGGTAGCCCTCGTGAATCCTGTGTGGATTTGACTCTATCACCACAAAGTTAGTATCATTAAGTGTTATAGGACTCAAGCCCAGGACTCGGACTCGAGTCTGACACAATTATAATTTACTTGACTGAGTCAGTCCCATTGACAAAAGACTTGAGACTTGGACTCAGTTATCACAACTTGGACTTGAGGCTGACTCAATTACAATTATGGTGACTCGAGTCAGACTCGGTTACAATTTTGGTGACTCGAGTCTGACTCACTTACAATTTGATGACTCAAACTTGATTTGAGTCTCAACGGCAAGATGCTAGTACTCGGACACAACTATCATAACTCGGACATGAGTCTGACTTAATTGCAATTTAGACTCGAGTCTGACTCAATTACAGTTTAGGTGACTCGAATCTGACTCAATTACAGTTTTGGGGACTCAAACTTGACTCGAGTCTCATCGGCCAAGGGCTCGGACCCAGTCACGATTATCAAGACTCAGACTTGATACCATTATAAAATCAAAAGAAGCTGGACACAGTTGTCTGGAAAAGGCGTTGATAAATCGAGATTGCTTTATGTCTGATGTTTTCTATGATCGGTAAAGATTTAGCCAACTAATTATGATTAGTTGCATACTCACCATTATTTGCTGCAGGAGTATTCGAGTAGTGAAATTCGCCAATCTCCCAGGCTTTTTGCAGTGGTAGGATTCTTTTGTTTGTCAACTTGGCAATCATCTTATAACAATAGTTTTTTTTATTTCAGAGGCCGGTTCTGCATTTGTCAATTTGGAACGCTTACCTTCAGCTGAGGATATTGGCTCAACGAGCCCTGTATCAATATCAAGCTGTGAAAATAACGATGCCGCAAGTACAGATTTTTGTAAATCACCAATTGTAGATTTAACAGATCAGCCCTCGCCTCAAATATTGGAGGAAGAGTCAGAGAGTGGTCTTGACTTCAGAGTCCAAGAACGGAATTCCGAGTTTATAGTAGACTCCCCAGCAGGAGACGAGAAAAGTGGAGAGTTTTTAGGTGAAGAATCTGTTCTTAGCCCAAGAAGGCAAAGGCAACTTGATCTGGTTGATTCTCCTCTTCAAGATCAATTGTCAGTGGACGACATGACGAATCGATTCACTCCGATGACGGTCTCAAGCAGCGACGATGACGAGGAGGATGTCACGCTGTCCCTGCTCCACCGCATACGCAGCAAACAACTCAACATCGGTCGGGGTGATCGCCCACCCTATGCATCATCCAATCAGACTCAAGACAAGAAATCGCTTGATGGAGTGAAAAGAAAACAAATGTCTGATTTATCCAACATCAAGCCACTGAATTCTGCCATTGTCTCCACGAACCACAGACAGAAGAAGTACCATGAGATATCGTCGGATGATGAGGAGGATGATTCAATTAAAACAACTTCTTACGGAACGTCAGCGAACCTCCAAGGAGAAAGTGATGTTTACTCAAGACAGGAGGAGCCTGGTCACATTAGCGGCTTTGGGGAGTCATCTCAGGAGGATCTGGTGCCTTCCAGGAAGAAAGCGAGGAGATGCCCCGAGGAAATTGCGACAGCGAAGCAGAAAGCTCTGGTAAGATTGTAGCTCAGTTCTGCTGGCATCAGAGATCGTTCAAGCACGATGTAGTGTAAACTAGTTCAATCCATTTCTGTTGGTCTCTGGCAGATTCGGTTACCATGTTGTTTTTCAGAGACTGCTCTTCAACTTCCAAAGAGGGTTTATAAAGGAACCCTGTTGACCTGACGGCATGGAGAGTTGACCTTGTTTAGCTGTTACAAGAAGTCCAATAAGAATAAGCTTTATTTTCAGGTGAACAAAGAACAATTTACTAGAGCAGGGTTTGAACGTGCAACCTCTGGATTTGTACATGCCGGCGCCCTACCAACTGAGCTGGTTAGCCCTAATGTTGGCAGTCTCCCTATCTTTGTTCTGGGGTGCCAGTCAGAAGCCATTCAACCTTAATAGTCAATTTTTCTTTGCTCGCCCAAAAATTAAAATTTACCCAGTCAGATTCCCTTGTGATTTATTGCAATAGTAATCTTATCAGAAACTTTACTGGACATGGTTATTTGCTTGTTATCATCTTTATCTAGTGAGTTGGATGAAAGTTATGTTACAATCTTTATCGGAAATGCAATTTTTGTGGATCCAGGAGAAACGAGCTTTGAAGGAGCAAGAGAAGCAGCTCAAGATGAGAGAGCAAGAGGAGAAGAAACAACTGAAGATGCGAGAAGCTCAAGTTCAAAAAGTAAAACATTCCAGCAAATTACATTGGGATTTTTTTCCCTTACACCGATTCTACACCGATTTTTTTGCCTGTGGATTTTTTTCACATAGCTCGGGAGAGCACTGAGTATACAGTGCTTACATATCGATGTAAGGGGAAAACAAAAAACAAATAAAATTCCAGCAAATTAGTTTATTACTTTCAAGCAGATTTCCTGGCCTCGTTTAGAATCTGTGGAGGAAGATACTTTTTGTTGCTTTGTCCTTCGGATGGGACGTAAAGCCTTAGGTCCCGTGCACTAGGATAAGAAATACACGACTTTACACGTAAAAGAACCCAGAACACTTATCATGGAAGAGAAGGGTTTTAACCTCAGGTGTTTCTGGTTCAAACAGCAAGCACCCTTGTTTACAGGTTTCCTCAGACTTCCAAGTTACAGTGATTAAAATTCACTTTTGAACCAACCCTGGTTTCATATCAACAAATTAATGATAGTCCCCCTATTACTAATAACATTCCTCCACTCTGTGGTAACTCAACACCACCGTGTTTGGCCTTACATAAGATTGGTAAGCAGGGCCCAGCGATCGTTGATAACATTGCTTGGGCAACACATGAAAAGAGGAGCAAAGAAAACCCAAACAAAACACTTGACCTTGTTATGTGAAGACTCCAACCTAAACCTCTGAGGTCATAGGCAACTGGATGCTCGTCAGGAACATTCGGAAAGCAATCACAAATGTCTGGTGAAAGCCGTTGGAATAAATTATTGAAATGACGGTCCTTAATTCTCTGCAATTAAACAACTTTGTGAATAGCATTTGGTAGGGGTTAAGGTTTTTAGTAAACATGTATGTCAAAAACTAAATTCCTAGTGAAAGTTTAACGTGTGAAATTATTAACATGTAACACTTTTGTTTGGTGTTGTTTCAGGCATTGAGAGAGGCGCATAAATCAGTACGGCCAGAGGAATGTATGAAGGTGAGGAATTGTTTAAAGAAAACTTGACCAGAGCAGGACTTGAACCTGTGACCTTTGGATTGACATGCCAGCGCTCTAACAACTGAGCTATCTAGCCCTAATGTTGGTGGTGTTCCTATTTTGTCAATATCTTTGTTTGGGGGTGCCAGTCAGAAGCCATTCAACCGTTAGCTGCCATGTAGCCAGGGATCACGCCCAAGCTTACGATACAACCTGGGAAGCGGCAGCAGAGGTATCACCTTAAGGGGCATGCATTGGGGTTTTTTTCTTCTAAAGGTTTTTTTGGGGGGCACAATTTTGCCTTGTTTGGAAACTTTCGGGCTAGTTTCCTTTCAGGGCTGGAAAAGTGTAATAAGCAAAACCATCAAAATAAAAACAAAGAAGAATTGACTAGGGCGTGATTTGAACCAATGACCTCTGGTTTAATGTGCTGTTTAATCTACAAATAATTCCATATCACTACATTATTATTATCCCTCCACAGTATGTAACCGTTGTCACAGACCCGTTGTTACTAGAGGACTCCGGGGGCGCTATACTGCTCACCAGACTCCAGGAGCTAGACAGTAAGATGGCCATCGAGTCTCAGCCCATCCCCGGCAGCGTCACATGGAGGAGACAAGTCATGGAGCATAACCTCGGGGATGACTTGCAGGTAATGGAACCCACACTCTGCTGATCAGAAACACCTGGGCCCAATTTCGTAGAGCTGCTTAAGCAGAAAATATTGCTTAACAATTGTCTGCTAAGCAGAAATGAGCAGGATACCAGTCACAAATTGTACATGTGACATGGTAGTTTGGCTGGTAACCTTATTCTGGTAAGCATAATTTGGTTGTGCTGAGCTACTTTTTGTGCTTAAGCAGCTCTATGAAATTTGGCCCAGAGCTTGGCCCAGGTGCTCTTAACCGCTCAGCTCCAACACGCCCTCTGCTAGGTTTGAAATGCGAGGCCATTACCCGCTGTTTTTTTTTTTCAAAAGTAAACTGGCTGAAAATTTGTTTTTTCTCTTTGTTTCGTTGTGTGCCACTATAGTTAAACACCTTACACCAAAAGAAAGAGGAATGTGAAGCAATAGTACTGCTGCCTGTAGCCAGCTTCGTTGACATGGTCTACATATTCAAACAAGTAAGTAACTGCGGAAATTGTTTTCGGGGATGCTAGGTGGCAGCAGACTTACCAGGTAAATCCATAGTTTTCGAAAAATGTGCACATACTCAGAACTATGTTAACGATGGAAATTACCCGGTATTGTCTGCTGCCACCTAGCGCCCCAAAGTCTCCCATTACTGTATTTATTGCGACAGGGAGATTTAGCTACACGCATTTAACTGAACGTCAGATTGAGCGTGTGAAACAATTTTCGGGAACGTCACGAAATAAAATGGTAGCATATCAAACTTATCATTTGTCATGTCGATGATAGTTTGTCTTTTATTTTTATTGCTTCTGCTTATTGACTATCCTCAGGAGCAGCAAGGAGTGTTTGGTTATGAAGGGCAAGATTCACTGAGGACCTACGCCAATACTGTCCAGCGGACGCTGAACGGCAAAGCAGTCACTTTCATCATACAAGGCATGGAAAAATACTTCAGGTAAAGAAACTTTTGAGGTTGGGGTTGGTGTAATGGTTTCTTTCCTCACCGTCCACCTCTAGAACCCCGGTTGGAATCCCACCAGGGCACTATGTGGATTGGGTTTTCAGTTCCTACCTGACTGCGTGGGTTTTCCCTGGAATAAATTTCTGCGTGAACTACAAATTGGTGCCAATTATGCCCGTTTTTAAAATTTTAACTGTGTTTACAAACGATAACCTTTCGACGTACTACTTTCATTTCCGAAATTTATTTGTACTTATTTTTGTTTTTTCAATCAAACTACTTAAAATACTTTAAAAAAACAGAAGTTTGATGTTGATTTTGAAGAAAAAAAAGTTGCCCTCTACAAATTCAAATTTGAATTATCTTTCTAAGTATATTCCAAAGACAAATTTGTATTGTGATGAAACTTGAAAACCATACAGCTGAGATTAATTAACACTTCCAAAAAGACAACTTTTTGTTCAAAATGATCTAATTCTAAATAGACTCCAGAAGAACTCCAAGCAGCGTAACTTTCGCTCAGCCGTCCTCGGCAGTGACCCGCCAGTGAACGCCGCCAAGAAACGACGCAAGAAGCGCCCCATCGAGGACATCACTACCGTGGTGACGAGGGTCGACATGGAAGAGGTCAGTTCATCTCCTGTAAACCTTTATCATTGGGCAGCCATCTTGTATTTGTATCCTATTTCAATCAACGTTAGGCTGTGTCCGCTTTGGCGGCTGCGGCTATGGCTACGGCTACGGCTACGGCTATGGCTACGGCTATGGCTAGATTTCTGCATCATCGTGCGTTGAAGTATAGGATGTCCTTAGCAACACCCTTAGGAACAGTCAGAGCCATAGCTGTAGCCACCAATTTGGTTACGGCCTCGAGCGGTGTCTGAATGAATGACTTTGCTAGTGGATTTGGCTGGACCACTGAAAAGTCCTATTCTTTATTATTGTCGAAGCAGCCAATGGCCATAGCCGCAGCCGAAGTCGTGAGACTCGGATGCGGCATAGCCAAACCGAGGCTGGATTGACAAAATAGTCTGGTCCCTTCTGGGGATAATGAGAATCCGTATTCAGGCAATGACGGTGGCAGCATGGTAAAGTGAAGTTGGGTATTGTTTTATAATAGACTGTGCAAGTCTCGCGCGTATTCGAACATTGGGATCCGTGAGTTTGTTTCTTTAACGCGTTAAAGCAATGTACGTGGGACCACAGTGGTCCCAAAAATGTTCGAATATGCGCGAGACTTGCACGGTCTATTAAGATTATCTAGTAAGGTTTGCCGTGATACCATGTATGTGAGAAATCTCGTTCTTTAAGTTGTGGTTGTGGAAAGAACCAGTGGTTGGGTTTTTTTCCTTTTATTTTCAGAAATCCGCTGCAGAGCCTTGCATGTGTATTGGGTTTGCAGTCCCTACCTGTTTGCGTGGGTTTTTCTTTATTCAGGGTTTTACCTTCCACATCGAAAACTGACATTTCTTCAACCTCGTCTCTACACAGGTGTCTTCAGGCCTACGGGTCACGGTGCTAGTCGTTTTGAGGGTCCACTGGTTTCATTAGCGGAACGATACAAGAATAATATCCAACAAAGTCGGGCAACTTCCTAAGTAGGATTTTGGAAGTTTAGGACATTTTGGGCTATTACAAAACGACCATTTTTATAATAATAATAATATCGAAGTCTTATATAGCGCACGTATCTACCAAACAAGGTACTCAAGGCGCTGAGTATATACAAACTTTCAGAAAGATAGGTTATTGCAGTGGTGGATTCTGAGACCCATTTATTTAGCACCGTATAAGGGTTTACAAGGTGCTACGGCGCATTAAGTAGCCACAACCAGGAACACCGGGGCGAACCCCTTCTCTTTTCGATAAGTGCACTGGGTTCTTTTACATGCGTTACACAACACATGGGACCAACGGCTTTACGTCCCATCCGAAGGACGAAGCAATGGTAAAGTGTCTTGCTCAAGGACACAAGTGTCACGGCTGGGGATTCGAACCCACACTCTGCTGATCAGTCATGGTTTTGACTAGGGCTTTGGGGGCCAATGGCTGCAGATGCATCATTGAAGAGTAGGTGTTGTCACATCTGGCTGTAGCCGCAGCCAAAGTCAGACGCAGCCACACTGCCCATAACGTTTTCCTAATGTATGATATTGATGTGAGTGTATCTTTACGATGGATGGATTCAACGAGTGAAGTTTTGGGGATGTTTTTCCTTTTTGTCTTGCAGGCCTTGGTTGATCTTCAGCTTCATGTGGGATGTAACGTCCGCTTTGTGGAGACCCCAACAGAGGTGGCCGACATTGTTGCCATGTTCACCAAGTCGGTCGCTGAGACGCCTTTTAAGTAAGTTTACAGCATTCTCTTTTGAGTAATGGTTTACGAGACAATTATTAAATCCCTTCTACTCTTTGAAATATTTTCCAGCAAGTTGGCCAACATTTTGAGGCCATCAACTGCGTTGTTTGTGTATTATGGTAAAAGTGTGAACAAACTTAACTAGGAATTATGCACTTACCACATGATAACATGTTGCAGGCCGGTCTAGTTTATCTACCATTTAAAACCACAGTGGATGATATTGAACAGTCAGACAGTAAGAGGATTGACTGTGTACTGTGTAGATGCATTTACCAATGATATCATATTGCTGGCTGGTGTAGTTTATCTATCGACCGTTCAAAACCACAGTGGATGATACTGAATGGTCAGACAGTGGAAGGGTCTAGGTAGAGGAAAATCATTACGCTTGTGTACAATGTACTTTACTTTTGGCAAGTAATGTTCAAATTTAAATGCCAGTGCTTCTCTTTTTTTCAAAGTACTGCCATTTTGATGTTTATCTTCTAGTTCACTCAGTGTGACGAAACTGAGGCTGGAAGTGAAAGAAGTCGGGTGCCTTGTTTCAAATTGAGGAACATAACTGTCATTGTCATTGTGTGTATAGGGTCTCTGCCCCCTCCACCCATTTTCCAGCTTTGTAACCATATTGTATTCATGTTCAATCTCTGATTTTGTTACACTGTTGCTTATAACATTATACATAATTGTTCCATTTTTGACAGTCTTACTCACCAATATTACCCATTTTCTTTTGGGTGCACAGTAGTATTTATCCATCCATGATCCATGATAAGTTTGTCTGCGTGATATTTTCAACTTTGTTTAACATTCTTTTAAATTTCTAGTTTAACTGTTATTGCTGATTTATGATTTCATCATTGATTGTGATCAGACAGTTTTAAACATGGACGAACATCACCGAACAGGAAGGAGCGGTCACGAAGTGCAGCATTTGTATGGCTAGTTAAGTCTACCCAAACTATTAAGCAATGTGTAACGGTCTCGACCACTTTTTAAAATAATTTAGACGAGAGCGAGACAAAGCAACCTTCTCCTTTCACGTGGACACCGAGTGGGCAGGGGGAGTTAAGGTCAGTAAAGACGGCAAGGGTCTCCTCAGGGTGTGGCGTCAGCAGCTACAGCAGTTTCGTAACGTTAGTCCTGAGATTGCTTCCTCAATCATAGCCGTGTACCCATCACCAAGGCTCCTGCTGCAGGTAAATAACTCTTTGCTCCGGGAATTTATTTTACTTCAATTGATATAAATTAGCTTCATGTTTGTAAAAGGACAACCTTGTGACCGGCATTATTTTTCCATCTTTGCCACTGTCCTTGCATAAATATCACCTGCAATCTTTAACTCATATCACGCTTTGTGTAGGTGTGTAACAATAGCCAAGTTCAGACAACGACCATTTTGTCGACTAGTGGCTGATAATAACTGGTACTCGTGCCTAAAAAACCTGTGTGGGATACCAGGCAATATCGGCCTCTCCTAGTGGACAAATGGTCCTTGTGCAAACTTGGCCAACATTGGTTAAAGAAATTTGTGATGCCTTCTGTTAAATAATGAATACTGGTAGCAGTAGATATATTGGTGCCACCAGAGTAATGGCAACTAAAAGTTGGTCTGATTTGTCTACAATGTTCCTTGAGCCGAAGTGTTGGCATGTCTACATAAGTTAAAATGAATACAGGTATTGCCTACTTAAATTTCTGCCATTTGTACACGGCGCCCTCTTGTGTTGATAGATGAGCCAACCGAGTACAACATTTCCATGGGCTTTAAGCCTCCAAATTCCAATTCAAATTGAGTGGAAAAAAGACGTGTGTGGGGGGGGGAGTATCTGTACATCTTTAAATCTATAATCTGTAAATTTCTATAAGAAAACATTAATTGGGTGTCCAAACAGAGTTTCATTGAAGAAAGTAATTATTATTGGCTAGTAAAAAAAGTTATTTTTTCACTGACAACAATCTGGAAAATGAGAAAAGGTTTTTTAATCCTGAAATGAGCTGGTTAAAACATCTTCTTTTTGTTTTGTTTTATTTAACAGGCCTATGCACAATGTGATACTGTTCAAGAAGCAAGGAAATTACTTCAGGATATTGTGGTAAGACTAACTCATAGCTGAAGAAAAAAAATGTGTTTCATTCAAAAGATACAAGCTTGGCATTACACAAAGGTCATGGCCTATGTTGCCCTGGTTGTAAGCCTTAGCGCCCCTAGTTGCCCAAAGACTTTAAGATTTTCCACTAGAAGTGCCCTATGCTATATTTAAAATGGCCTTGCCCATTCAAAGTGGAAATTCCAGGCCTGCAGAAAGGAAAATCTAGTTATTCTTCTGCTTTAGAACATTTAAAATATTCACATTTTTTGTTGTTGTTCCAGATAAGGAGAGGGGAGGGTGTACTTGCCACCACACGGCGAGTTGGACCGGAGCTGTCTAAACGAGTTCATACACTCATGACGTCCACAGATCCAGACCTTGCACTCTAAGATGAACAGCTTCACAGTAACTTCATTCTAACTTATGAGCAATTCAGCCTCGAAGCTGCAGTTCGTGTCCTTTTAATAAGCCATTATGAAATGAAATGAAATGAAATGTTTGACCCAAAGGCCTGCTCTTGATTTTTTATTTTTGTTCAATTATCTAATTTATAAGCGTATTAACAAAAAAGGATTTACGTTTCAGCATCTCCAAGTTTGTTTAGCAGTCTTTAATTTAAGAAATACGAGGAGTGTTTTAAACTTCTCTCCTTAAGTTGTTGATCGATACAGGTGCCGACAAGCAAGGGAACCATTTTTTATTAAATATAATTCTGGCGACAGTACAGCAAAAGTGTCCTCTTGTTTCATAAACTAGGTTTAAGAGATTTTTTTTATATTGTAAAAAGAAAGTTTTATTTCCATGTACATGTATGTCTCAACCACTCATTTGTAAAAACAAAAAAACAAAAACATTCATTTAAAGAAATTAAATATGATAAGTTAATTGGTCAAGCGTGTTTATCGAGTCATTATTTTACATCTTGATCTTGTTTTATTTGTACTTTGGCTGATCGCTTTCGAAAAAACCCAAATGCCATTCTGAAATAAGACATATACCTGTACACCTTTTCTTTCTTTACCACTTCAGTGTTAATGTTTTACACGTATTGACAAGTATTTTCGACAATGAAATCCAATAAGTTTATACCTTATCACAAAGTACAGACTACGGGCATTCGTTAAATATTGGCCACAACCAAGAAAGCAAAAACAGGATTATAAAAGGCATGGACCACAAACAGACTTATTTAATTTATGGGGGTTACACAACCGGCATAATTTGTAGTTAATGTTCCCCTTCCATGTGATCCACAGTGACAAGTTTATTTGTTATACTGCGGTAGTAGGTTGTGGATTTTAATGGTTGAGAACCGATTGTGTATGATCTTACCGTAACTCCCAACCCATCAAATTCCAACTACACGTTTTGTTTGATTCTGTTCTGCGGACTGCACTATTACATAACCAGTTATGCTTTACATTTAAGCTGGGATGAGACTGTAGGATATTATATTTAAAAAAATCCTTAACATCAATTTCCTCTTGGTGTGGAAACGAAGCTCCCTGACTAACTTTTTATTTCAAAACTTTTTGATATTGCAACTTTTCTTAGGTGAACATGATTTCAGAGGAGTAATACATAAAAAAGCTCTGAATCCAAAATGGATTTTGTAATATACATGCTAACACGGAAACCTATACAGAGTTTTGCTTTCTATCTGACAACAACTTGATTTATAATTGATCGAGAATTTATTTTTTTCTGTTGACATAATCACAGATTTCTTCTTGCGGTAACGGAGCCATGAAAATTGATCTCTGCTCCGAAGTTACCTGTACAAGCTTGCTGGTTGGTGGTTCATTTGAACTAAATGTGAAGGCCTTAACTTTCATGGAGGCCAAGCTGTCATTTCCCTGGTCCCAGCCTTGGTGCCCTTTCAATATGGCATGTCGTGGCCGAGCGGATAAGAGCACCGGACTCAAGCTCTGGTGTATCTGACTCGGCAGAGTGTGGGTTCGACTCCCGGTCGTGACACTTGTGTCCTTAAGCAAGACACTTGACCATTATTGCCTCGCTTTGGATGGGACGTAAAGCCTTTGGCCCCATGTGTTGTGTAACGCACGTAAAAGAACCCAATGCACTTGATCGAAAAGAGAAGGGGTTCGCCCCGGTGTTCCTGGTTTGATTGGCTGCATATTGCGCCACAGCACCTTGTAAACCAGTACATGGTGCTATGTAAAGGAGTGGGTCTCATACTTCAAAAACGTTGCCCAAAATATCTTGCAGGAAAAATACTGAATGTTGAAGCGCCTTGAGCATCACTGAGTGACGGATACGTGCGCCCTATTAATTTACATTATTAATATACTTAGCATGCATCATACATTTTGTATGAATTCCCAACAATACTAACAAATTAATTAAAACAGGATTGGAACAGGCGTCGGCAAGATGTTGAACGTCATATATTTTATGTCGCTTTTGTGTAAATATCTTCCTTTCCTATGTATAGTTTCTCTGACTTGCTCTCCTATAGGAATTGCCCCTGGATCCAAGGGTGTGATTCAAGTTGCCTTGCATTGTGTATGTGCACAGTGGCTGTCTCCATGGGTTGTCTACCATCATGGAGGAAGAAATCCTCCACGGTATAACTGACCCCTCCATCACCAGCTGTTGATGTCTGCCTTGTCAGTTCATTTGTCCCAACTGTCAACGTGACTGCAACTCTCATGCAGGCCTAACAAGCCACTGATTGTAAGTGTCACCAACTGTCACTGTCACTGTGTCTTCTTGAGGGACACCGGTTTCCATGAGGCAAAGTCAAGGGGACTCACAGGTTACCCTTTGACCTTTGCTATCGCTGGTCTCATTAACTGGGGGACATTGACCCTTGACTTTCACGAATCTCCGCATCTGGTGACTGCCTCCTCAATGGCACATCACTGAGTTGATGGGTGGCCATGCTAAGATCGGTCTGCGTTCCTTTACTCAGGACATCCACCTCTCTTATGTGCGCGTCAAGCAACCACGTCAGGTTGTCCTCCAGAAACGCCTTCATGCCCGGCGCCAAGTCTAGTACCTCGACCACACTGAGTTCGGCGGGAATGGCCCGACGTAATGTCCGACAGCACCAGAACTGGAGGGAGGACGGGAAGGAGCGGGCAGTCTGGAGACACATGCTGGACCTTGCTGCCGTTGAACTGATCATGGGGTACCAGACTTTGCCGAGGAGCCCCTTGGTGGCAATCCCTGTAGAGGAGAACTTAGCACGTTAAATGTGCAACTTTTTTTTAATGGAAATTTGAGGGCGTTTAAAGTTTATGATTTTTTTTACATCAAATGAATCAACTGAAATTAAGTTCAGTATAAGCCCGCACGTCCATTCAGGTGTTAAAACACTCGTAATAGGTAATTTCAGGTACTTGAACAAAAAAATTACAACCATCAGAAAAACTGCCAAGTGCTAACATGACGGATGCAAAGTGGGACCTGTCATCTATCATTCTAATCCGTGTGGATGACATTGAATGGTCAGACAGTGGGAGGGTTAACAGTTAAACCTCAACAGCAATCAAACTTCCCCACGATCATCTCACCTAGACATTTTCCGTTCTGGTAGAAAGTGAGCGTGCCGAACCACATGTCGAGGTGCACGCCGATGACTGTGCCCTGGCCGAATTTACTGCAGTAGGATCTACCCTGTGCACCCCCGTGGTAGAACCGACCCGTGTAGGACAGACCACAGCTCTCGTTGTTCGTGTCGCTGCCGAGCATGTTACAGAAGGTGTGTGCGTATTGGCCCAGGTCGATCTGCCTAGTTCCGATACCTATCATCTAAAACAAAAGAATTGATAGAAAAAAAACTGAAGATACTTTCTACATGTATCTACTATAAGCCAGTGCCAAATACTCAAAAAACCTACTCTGGAGGTTGTCTGACGTGTGTGTGTGCGCGCATAATGTGTCATAAGTTGGCATGAGAGCAATCTTTCTGTTCGATGGGATTTGGGGTCATGTGCATATCATTTGCATATATAAACAGCTGACTGCAACTTTTTAGTTTGGGCAGCTAAAGCTTCACAAAACATTGCAATTTTGAACGGTCTTCTTTCTTACTAAGTAAGCTTTAAGTAAAAACATGAAACTGTTATTTTCGGTATCTGTAATGTCTGACAAATACCATTAAAATGCAACAACTTGTCACAAATAGCAACACTTAAGTCCCTTGTTAAATCCATATTTAAGGGCGCACTTTTGTGTGTCCTCTGTTGGCAAGCCTTTATTTTTTAAATCCCTGAATGCCACATGTAAGAATAAGACACTCAGTAGCGTCTTGAATCAAGACTAGCTTGGTTCTGATAATGGGGCATACAAATTTGTCAAACATACAATTAATGTGTCCATGATGTTCACTTCAAAAATTGTACACGATATAAAGATTAGCTTGTCCAAAAGCTGCCCAGACACCCCTAGAAGGTTGCCCCAACGGTTTATTTCCCTGCCTTTCAGCTCTAATTGGGGTTTTCCTCCCACATCTAAAACTAACATTTCACCATCTTCTCTACACAAATTTCATGATCTATGGGTCATAGTCCTCGAATCCCAGACTGAAGCCTTGCATGCAGATTGAGTTTTCAATCTTTACCTGATTGCATTATGTTTCCATATTTGGGATTTTCCTCCCACATCTAATTTTAACTAACATTTCTTCATCATCTTCTCTACACAAGTATCTTCATGGTCTGTGGGTCACATTGCTAGTCGCTTTTGAGGGTCCGTTGGTTTCATGAACAGAAAGCTATAATAATAAAATTAAAGGGTTTGAGTAAATAAGGGATATTCCCTGTATAGGCCATCACACAAGGCAATTTCCAGGCAACCTGTTCCAGAAGAAAAAAAACATTCACACTTTCACATCATTTTCTTGGGGGCAGAAACTCTCAGTAAAAACGTCTGCTGTACGACCGAAGTTATCCTTGTGCATGCAGTGCATGCAGTTGGTTGCCTCCCAAGTTTGCCTGTAAACATTGCCCTGTGTGACGAGGCCATAACGTTACCATGGCTGTTCCATAGACAGGGGAGTCCATCTTGATCTCCCAGTAGTGTTGCCCCTCTGCCATGGGCTGTAACCCTCTCGCTGCAGCCGTGCCACAGCTGTAGTCCTGATGGAAGCACACCTGTGCCCCTTCACTCTCCTGGGCCTGTGTACAAGCATCGGACATCACCTCCTCATCCCAGATCCACTCTGGCCCTTAGTGGTAAAAAAAAAATTGAGAGGTGCTTTTAGATATATTGTTTCTATCAGAGTCGAGGACGCATATATACATGTAGTCTGACGGCTTAAACTTGAGGTCGAGGACAAGTCCCAATGTTTGGATTGGAGTTGCAATCTAAACCAGATCATTTTGGGAGCTTGGCCTTGACTTGTGTTATTTATATAAAGATAAATGGACTTTATGACTTGAGACTTAAGCCTACCATGAACAAACTTGATGCCAACTCTGGTTTCCATTGATTTCTTTTTCATGCAAACTTGAAACCATCACAAGCGCTTCCATGATTATCAATGATTACATGACGTTTTATTCTACTTAATTTTCCATTGAAAGAGAACCTTGCACAAGGGGAAAGTTGTTGAATTGAATGTCAACACAACGAGTGCAACCTTATTAAACAGATATTTTTTACACTCAATGGAAGGTACTGATCACGGGTCACAAATGCGGTCATGCCTATCCCCAGGCTTGCGGTATAATGCCCTTCAATCCCATTCAGGGGAATTCCACGCTTGTACGGATCCCAATGAATCTATTCTAGCTACATGTACCAGTCTGAGTTCTTAGAGTACAACGGCTGGTTATTATTATTATTATGTATTTCTGGTATTAATGAAACCAAGGATGCCTCATAAGCGAACTTGATCACTGAAGCTCAAAGGCCTGAGAGGTCACCTGTAAACAAGGGTGCTTGCCTGATGTGAACCAGAAACATCAGAGTTAACCCCTACTCTTCCACGATAAGTGTTCTGGGTTCTTTTATGTGCACTACCAATCCTAGTACACAGGACCATTGTCCATAGTATTAGGCAGACTGGGTCTCTTTTGGACACCCTGTGTTTTCTGTCAAATGCATTGTAAGTGAACAATGTGGACACCCTGTTTTTTCAATTTCCAGAAATTTTTGACACCCTTTTGCCATATTCTGGCTAAACCCTTGCCCAGGACCTGGGCCCAATTTCATAGAGGCTGCACAAAAAGTAGCTTTGCGCAACAAAACTAAGCTTACCAGAACAAAGATACCAGCCAAACTACCATGTCACAACAATGTACAAGGTTTGACTGGTATCCTGTTCATTGCTGCTGAGCAGAAAATTGCTAAGCAATATTTTCTGCTTAAGCAGCTCTATGAATTTGGGACCAGGACTTGAACCCACAGTCTGCTGATCAGAAATCAGACCTTGGGTCCAGTGCTCTTAACCCCTCAGCCACAACACACCCGGTGTCCCCAATTTCTACAGTGTATGTCACTATGAATACATGATTCTGATTTTCTTCATCGTTGAGCCTACTAAAAAAAATAATAATTCCACAAAGTGTTATTTTTATCCTTACTCCAACATCTCCAGTCAAACAATGGTGTTAGGTACATGTGCCCCTCACACTGCACACCGAGGTCGAACCCATCCGTCTGAACCACAACATCATGACAAACGTAGTCACCGGTCACGCATGGTGTTTCAACAACATCTAACTCATCATCGCTGTCGACCCGCAGCACAGTCAGACTGCACAATGCCCTCAATATCCAGCACAAGAACTCATGGACTTTCGCAAAGAAGCCAGCCATCTTGTTGACTCTTTTGAGATTTTGTGATCGGTTTCATAAGTTCACCATTGAAAAAACACCCCCAAGATTACACTGGTCCTCTGCTTCTCATGATAAGAGTTTTGGGCCTAAGGCAGTACCCCAAAGTAGATTATTGGTCAGGTGCTGCCTCAAATGGGGACTTTTACACTAGAGTTGGTTACAGATGCACAGCACAGGCAAGGTGCAAGACAACTTTGATGATGCAACATGTATACATTATAAATTCACTCTTCATTATGTAAATAAATCAGCTGGCAGTGTTTCCTCTGTTACATAATACTTGAAATAACAGGATGTGCCAGTCTCATCAGTACTACTATGTACATCAACCTGCACACACCATGTTTGAAGGAATTCATGCACAATTTACTGTGCAATATTGTTAGTACACTAGTAGCATACAGTCACAAATTATAATAGTTCATCTGGACATAGCACATGTCTGTATGATCAATGCATTTATTATTGCCACGTAGGTGATGTCTGCCGTATGCCACAATGACCTCATCTACATGTCCTGTACCACCATCGCTCCAATACCTTCGTTAATCGCAACTGACCACAGCAGAAAGGACAACAGCCATCGAGGCTCGAGAAGTGAACTGGATGTGAACTTTGTGCAGACACAGTGTTGATTTTACAACGACAACAACACCACTTGGGAACCACTGCACATGTGTGACTAGAAGGCTCAACAAACAAAAACATGTCAACAGAAAAGCACAGCTGGCCAGCCTTGACTTGCACTACCTATGATGGCAATCATGCAGATTAGTAGTCTGAAAACATAACAGTAGGCTTTAATTTCCCTTCAAAATTCAATAAAAATAAATCCTTAACTGACTGTAAACATTGTACCATGGAGTTTGCTTATCTGTTTGAACTTTCTTTATTGACAGGGGGTAAAAAAATAAATAAAGCGAACAATTTCATTGTTACATCGAAATGCAAACTGCTTTTTTGTATACATTGGAATGTGAAAGATTTTGAAGTTCAATATTTACATTATTTGTTTTGGTTGGTTTACAATCGATGAACTTTAGAATGAACCTTCGTGGCCTTGTTGTATGCTTCTTGTTGTTGTTGTTTTGTTTGTTTTTTGTTTGGAATTTTTTAAGGGGGTGGTAAATGCATTGTCATCTTCTAAATTCCAAACAACACACTATCCAACCGACCTGTGACATTTTCATTAAGAAAAGTCTTGCTACCTTTGCTTACAAAAAGAGTGACATTTGTACATTACATTCCGGGGCCTTTCAGGCAGGCAAGAGAAGATTCAATCATTATGAAATAAACAGCTGAACAAAATTTGATGATACAAATCAGAGATTGCAATCTCCATGAAATGTAAAAATTTAATTGTTTTTCTTTCATACAGTAGAGCTTTGTACAAATCATATAGATACAGTCGTCTAGGAACTGATGCTCTTTCGTAAACATGAGAGGTTACTTGGTCTGTAGGTGGTCCTGTTCAAGTGAGAATGATATTTCAACAAAAATTTAATAACATTTTAAAAATTTTCTTCCAGGGATTTCACGCGTTGCTTATTTCAGTTGTAGTCAATCAAAATAAGCTATGATGGTGATTCGGGGTTCCAAAAGGAAAATATGTTAGGCTGGACGTGTCCGAAATAATGGCTCTGGCAGCGGCCCTGGATAGATCACTAACAAGGCCTTATTCATCAACCTTGCCACTACAGCAAACCTCAACAGCCATAGTTGAAGTGGCTTGATCCAGCCACAAAGCCCTATTTTCTTGACTTTTATAGACAGTATCTCAGATATAAAAAACATATCTCGAGAGGACAACTTATAATCAGGGAGTTTTCAGATGGAAACTATTAAAAAGTTTGTTGATAAAATAGTTAATCTTACACTTTCCAGGCTTTTTCGGTTCAATACTAAAAGTAGCAGAAACAAATTTGTCTCCCCAGCTACCGAGCCAAACCAGGTACATAGTTTAAACTAAATTAGCATGCTGAGCATGGAGGAAATAAATAAATAAATGTAACGGAAAACATGGCGCACGTCTGAAGACAATGCCAAACATCTGTGCATGCGAACAACAATTTCAGTTTGATAGTTCGTTTTTATTTACTTATGCGTACACGACAATTCGTTTATCTCCCTAGTGAGTGACGAGCGCGGTAACAGAGGTCATGCAAATAGACTCCTTATCAAGGGTGAAAATCTTCAGAACAGCAGGTGGTCAAAATAGCAGTGCACAGCTTACCACTGGTCAGCAAGCTCACTTATTGGCTGCTATTGACCCCTGTGGGGTCTGGGGGCGCTGTTTGAACTCCTGTAGACTATTTCTTACTTCCATGGTTTGAGGATACGCTATCAGCTCCAATGACTGAGAAACGTAACCTCGACAGAGGTCACGGCCATAAGTCCAAGTCTTGCAGGGTTTTTGTGAAGGAAACAAACTTGTGCATGTGTCCCAACATTCCAAAAGCCCTTGTTGCACTTGTACACTTTTCCTTCCTCAATGGTGTATCCTAGCATAATAGGCCATACCAGTTGGAAGCTGTGCCCGCGGCTATGGCTGTGGGCTGCGGCTATGGGCTGTGGCTATGGCTAACAGAACAAGGACTTCAGACAACAGACCTTACACACTGAGTGATGTCATCCAGTTGCCATCAGGCCTTGTCCCGAAGGGCACTTTTTATTTTTTTTATTTTAGGCAACTTGGAGGCAACCAACTAATTTCTAATCTGTACTGTCCCTTTGTTGAAACATTGTGGATGTTTTTTCTTCATAAGAATGGAGATTGCCTGGAAGTGGTGGCCTGATACTTCACAGAAGTAAACAGAGGAGGCAGTTACCTCCATTGCCCTAGACCCAGTGACTGGGGTGCTGTACTCCTTAAAAAAAAATATACATCTTCGTACGACCGAAGATGTCAAAATAATTTTTTTTTAAAGGAGTACAGCGCCCCAGTTACTGGGTCTACCGTTGCCCCTGGCCCCACTTGTGTGGCCAAGCTGCCCCTAGCCATTGACGGTGCCCCTTGAAATGTTTCAAATATAGAAATTATCAATTTCCCCAGGCTCAAGGTGCCCTTTCACTAAAAAGGGTACTACTGCATTTTCTCCTAGGTAAAACCTAAAACTGAAATTAAAAAAGTTTTAGTTTTTGGTATTGGCTTTACCTACTCCTAGAACTAAGACTCTGAGTACAAGGTTCGTTCCGCTATCGTGGAGACGATAGCCGAATGAACCTCATAGTCATACAGTTCTAGAAGTAGGCTTTACCTACTCCTAGAACTATTCGGTTCGTTCCGCTATCGTCTCCCGGGGAGACGATAGCCGGGGAGACGATAGCGGAACGAACCGAATAGTTCTAGGAGTAGGCTTTACCTAGCCTAGGTTTAGGAGAAAATGCAGCTGTACCCTTGCCCTGCCAGTGTCAAAAACAAAACATCAGGGCTGAAATAAATATGTCGACTGTTCAACTTCATGTACATCATTACTGTAGTTTTTGACATTCAATATGACAAGTACTCACTAAACATGTCTGATGATGATGAGCTTTTGTTTTTGGTAGGCCTATTTCTGGCCGAGTCTCCTTTCTCCCCCCGGCTACTTTCCCCTTCACCAACAACCCCGTCCTCATCCGTGAGAGCCTGTGACCACTCCACCTCCAGAAGTCCCATTCCAGTGTCCGTGCTCTGTCGAGTTCCTTCACCAGCAGCTGCAGACGATATGTTTAAACTTTGGCGGATCCTCCGGGCCGTCGACATTCCTCCCGTATCTCGTAGCGGAGTTACTGGGGCAAGGCCAGCCGCCGTAGCCATGGCCCCGTGGTCGGCCGCTGACGATGCCAAGGATCCCACCGTTCCACCCGCCGGTGTCGGTGTGGCGTTCCTGCTGCTGCTATTGGTGCGGGCTCTTTTTGAAGGTTTTGGCTGACAGTCTGTCTCCGGTGAGGGTGGTGATTCTTCGCTAGCGTTCTTTGTCTTGTTATTCGTCATACTTGTAAAATGTAACTGGTATCATATAACGATTATGAACCGGATCAAACGCACATCACTGTCGCTGTTTATTAACTCTTTAATATTGTCAAGGCTCCATTTTGCTGCGAAGAGGTCAAAGTTCAATGTTGTTTCCGTTTTGCAGCATGCAGACACGGCAGGATGCCTGAAAACATAATGATGCCCGAACATTGTTCTACCCTACCTCCATGGTTCTACACTCAATGTGTTTTACTGTTAGGCCCATACATGATTGATGGGGATCAATGTATCATTTCTTAATTGTAGTCTGAAGCTGATTACATATTTCCCACATACAGCGACGGAGCCTGACTTTTTCGGGGGGGGGGGGTGTCATAGGGATGGGAATTGGGGTGGTGGGGTCATGCTTTTGGAAGGGGGAATCTGCAGAGTGCAGGGGTCCACCCATTATATGTTCTTGGCCACGGTACCGATCCCGATCGCTATCGTTTATTACATTCTCCATGATCATACGGTACGCAGCAGGCATTTTCCTTGTTTTCCCTTTTCTTTTGTTTTCCCTTTTCCCATTTTTTTTCTCGTGGGGTCACGTGTGGGGGGGGGGGGGGGGGCACTGAAATTGTATAGGGTGAGCATGTGCCCCTAGCCCCCCCCCCCCCCCGGCTACGCCTGCCCACATATTATTAGAGACAATTGAAAACCTTTAAAAAAGGGCACAAATTAAAAAAGTAATTATCACTGTCGATGCTCAAATATTTTCCCTTTTTTGCCGGACTCACAGGGCGGAGTTTGAGCCCAAATTGTTTTATTTTATTTTATGTAGGCCCTATTATTTATTATAGTTGACCACACTACACTGACGAGAGATTCTGTGGGTTTTGGGGTCCAAGGAAGGCCATATCAGCCGGGTGGGATTCGAACCCACGACCTTTTTGCCATACTCATAAAATCATAAACGTATCGGGGCTTCGTTTTGAACACGTTCAATGTAGGTCCTTTGTTTTTCATTTAGAAAGATGAAAAGTTGTCCACTTTTTCGACCCATGTTTACCCGGTGCGAGTTTGCTGGGTGCCGAAGTGACCAGTATCCTCGGTCACGGTGTCATGTCACTTTTCGGCACCTATACCTGGCATCAAATAGGCCTACATGGCAAACTCTGCGCTCGCACACTCGGGACATGACACAATTCGGAACCTCCGAACTCGGCACATTTGCACAAAAAATAATATACAAACTCTCGGCACCCATCAGTTGAATTCCTCGATTATCCAGTGAGCCTGCTTACATTATAGAGTGTACACATTAAATTGTTGGGTCAAATATATAAACGTTCTAAGCGATGTTCCAGCAAGAAAAGCCTTCAGTGGGAAAGACAAATTAATGTAAATTTTTTTGTAAATAGTGCTCCGTCGTTTTTGAAAAATGTGTTTTCTGAAGACGTCACTGAAACGTCATATTGTATTGCTCTCTCTCCATTTTGGTGTAAATATTGACGCTCGTACTAACCTCCTATAGTCGAGTTAAAAATATCCTTTCACTAAGATTTCAATTAGGCCTATGTAATTAAAGTAACGAATGAAATTAACACAATTGGTGCAATAAGGAAGCGAGTTTATTTTTAAGCATGCATGTTTTCTAACAGTAAACAAAATGTCGTAACAAGTTTAGTCTTACAATTTTAGATAAGATTTGAACATAACCATATCCAGTTCAGTGGCGCAACCAGCAGGGGAAGGGCGGAACCCCCTTCCCCAACCGCCGCCCCAGCGTCGAAAAAAATATGAAAGAATGGGTGGTTGAATATAAAATTTGCCGCTAACTTAAATGGAAATGTCGATACAGTAGTTACGCAAATGATAAAAATGTCGGGCCTACAAGTTTCTGGAATCGGCTTCATTAACACGAATTATTCAAACTCGTGCATTTTTCCCTTTTATACGGCAAATCATTCAAACGATTTTGCATTCAATTTTGTTTTCGTGCACACATTATTTCGTCCTTCTCATTCAGGTTCGGTTCAGTCAGTCTACTTCATTTGCGAAATTGAATGATATCTTTGCTACCTATAATTATTTTGAATGGTCTTATTTGACCAGTAACGTATTCAATCAGCAGTTCCTTTTGACTGTGTTGAATGCTGAGTGCAATGAAGCATTCGTTTTCGAACGAAACTGAATGGGCCGGGTGTTAAATCAATTGACTTTTTGAGTTGATATTTGCAGGAAAAACTCATACTCTAATATTAATTCGTTAAAATTTACTTTAAAAACTCAAATCATAACGCAGTGTTAAAGAAACATGAGGTCACGGACACCAATTAATTCGTTTAAAACTGGAGAAAGGATATAGATGAAACTAAATTTGCGTTTAACTAAAATATTTTTAAAATTAAAAAGTTTGAAAACCATGAAACCATAATATTTCATAAAAGTTTTGTAATTGGAAATTATAACAGGTTCATTTTTAACTGCATTTTTTCATTTTTGGTTATTTTTCAAATTTACAGCTTAAAATTTTCATTATAGTCCGAAAATTGCTATCGAAACAGGAATTTAAAGCAACAAAATTTTCTTTTACCATTTTCTCCTCCAAATTGTGAAAAACATGCTTCAGATTTTACGAATCAATCTAATTTTTCTAGGCTAACAAATAAAAAAATTATAAATTCCAGTTATTTCTTATCAATATATTGCACATTTTGTCAGGTTTGAGGTTCAAGGGATAAAAAAATCTATCCCCTCCTCTTTTTCGCTTGATTTGAGCAGCAAAGGATAAAACAAATTTTCCCTTCCACTTTTCGGCTAAAGTTAAGGAACAAGGGAAAGAAAATTCTATTCAAGGGATAGAAAATTCTATCCCTCCCCTTTTCGGCTGGATTTGAGCAACAAGGGATAGAAAATTCTATCCCCTCCTCTTTTCGGCTAGAGTTGAGGAACAAGGGATAGAAAATTCTATCCCCAACTCCTTTCGGCTTGGTTTGAGGAACAAGGGATAGAAAATTCTATCCCCTCCTCTTTTCGGCTAGAGTTGAGGAACAAGGGATAGAAAATTCTATCCCCAACTCCTTTCGGCTTGGTTTGAGGAACAAGGGATAGAAAATTCTATCCCCTCCTCTTTTCGGCCAGAAGTGAGGAACAAGGGATAGAAAATTCTATCCCCTAACTAAAATTATTACCACTCGAACCACAAATAAACTCTTTCTTGGGGTCAGCTTTCCCAATAATGAAGTATACATTGTAAATAAAAAAATTACGTACTCTTCTTTGATATTATGATGCAATAATAGTTTGGAGTACAAGATGTTGCACATTTTTTTGCTAACGAAAAGGTATAAATAAAAAGACTGTTAAAAATATTTTTAAGAGTGCACCCGATTCTTACTTTGTTCCTCCAGCAATATTTTATGAAGAAAAACAGCATGATTTTAACATTTTGAAAACAACTTCACGAAAAGTTGCTATATATTAAAAAAAAAAAAGGGAAAAATGAAAAATTGTAGTTAAAAATGAACCTGTTCTATATGCCTTCATTACCAGACAAAGATTTTTGCAAAGTTTACCATAAATAAATTATGTCTATATGTGTTGGCTGTATTCCCACACAGGGTGCACTACACACCAGAGAAAGACTCGTGGGCCAAGGCTCATTCATAATTTGGTTTTCTTAAAAAAAAATCAAGAGAAATGAAGTTTATGGTTGTTACGGGTTGTTACATGGTTCAATAGTGTACCCCTGGGTTTGTTGTCTTTCAGCATGGAGCATTTGGGGGTACACTGAAATGGCCCTAAAGTTAAAAGGTCACGTGTCCTTTCAGGGTGGGGTTTTTTTTTTGGGGGGGGGGTGTTTCGGTTTTTTAATATATTTTGTATGACCCTTGCTCAAAAGTTAAATGGCTAACAAACCTAAAATTGAAAAGAAAAATGTAATTTATTTGTTACAAAATACACTTGGTTTGTTTTCAAGTAAGAGACTTCCAAATATTTTTAAAGAATTTTTGAATTTAGCATTTCGAATTGGTTGCTATTAAATAGAAAGCTCATTAATGTGGCACTCCTCGGGAACTCGATATAACGCCTTCTCGTAACCTACAAAACGTCTGGCCTGCATAATACCCGGAATATTGATCTGACGCGTCCACACTTCGAGGCTCCTGGATCCTGGGTCCGGCATTCCAAGAACTAAAGATTAAATTATTGAGGGCATCTGTTGTTTGTTTTACTTTCCTGTTGTTATGGAATGAGAGGCACTCTACTGATACTCGTCTAGATAGGCCGTGATCGAGTCCGATTTAATGGCTTAAAGCATGCAGTGGCTACGGCCAGAACGTCAAAAAAGGTCTCACATGTTGTCCGGTTGCTGCCGACGGCCACAAACGCAGCTTGAAAGTCGAATTAAATTTATGATAGCGGCCATAATGGCAATATACTTTGTCAAGCGTGAATCCAAACTATGTTTACTTATTTGATTTGTTAGTGCATGGAGCAATAGTGTAAACCGGTACTGCCTATAATTAAATTACCTTTCAACTGTATTTTCTCTAAGGTTTTTTAACTGTATGGATTTTAATTTTGTTTTAAATTGTTAAGCGCCCAGGAGCATGTTTCATGGATGGACGCTATATAAATAATTGTCATTATTATTGTTTATTTATTTAGCCAGACCAGCAGCATACATCTCATTCCACGGCTAATATCGCGCGCATGATACAAGTCAAAGACGAACCAAGATCTAGACTGGTCGTAAAATAAAATTTTAGGTTTACTGCTCCCTCCCCCCTCCCCCTCCCCCCCCCAAAAAAAAGGTGATGGCACTAATGGGCTTTCGTAGAGGCAGGATCCCAACAATGATTAAATTATTGTTTAGCTTTGAAATAACTGCCTCTTATCACTAAGGGGTTTTCCCCCAATGTCATGAAAGTATAGCTTTCTCGAATAGTTATTTGTAACTTTAAAAATCTATATCCGGTTTCAAATCGGCCAAATATTGGCCCTGGCATCTTTCCAATCATGGTTTTGTAATTGTTTCAAGTTAATAACAAGTTGCTTTTAAATCTCTCTCTCAGGAACAACTTGCATGTTACAGAAGAAAAAAACCGTTAAAACAAACAATTAATGATAGCCTAAATGTTGAGACATAACGATTTTGTATAGGCACATTTAGGGCGCTCTTTTCATATCCGAAAATTATTGAACATCCCACCACCCAAAAAGCAGAGTGTACAAAGATTATAATTTTTCTAAAAGATAAACACAAGAAAATGTATAATGAAAACATATTCCATCTATACATAAAACTGATGATTCCGAAAAAATATTTATGAAATAGAACAACCTTTTGAACTTCAAATCCCGTTTACCCAGAAATGCAACTTCCGAGGCTTACCATCTATTAGGTTCGAGTTTACCAAAATGCGGTGTAAAACATTGGTTCGCCAACCAACCACGTGAGGTACGTGATCAGCGAACCAATTTAACGAAATCCACGAGAGAATACCGGCTGAGTGAGAGGCCAATGACTTTCCAGCTTGGTTTTTTTTCTCCTCCAAAACTTACGCCAAGGATAAAGGATATCCGCAAGGATAAAGACAGGCACTGGTTTTACAGACCCTATGATTTCATTGGATATAACGATTTCATTTGATAAACGTGATGTGACGTAAGCTTTGCCTATCTGTGTTATGATTGGTCGAGGTTACGAGGTGATGTAGTTTGTCAGCTTGCACTTTCGATCGTCTGCTGCATGCAACTAGCGTCATGTAGTGTTGTTTTATTTACTTTGTAATGTGAACATGTACGTGTGAATTGACTGCGAGTCTTCGTGCGAAATGAATGCTAGGTCACATCTGCCAACATTCGGTCGTGCAGGTATCTGGCGTTATTCACGACGAGCCTCGAAGTGTGACGTCAGATGTTCGGGCTAATGACCGATAGTCTTGAATGGCGACGCTTGTTGTTGTATTAGTAGCTGGTAATGGTCTGGTAGTTGATGTCTTGTTGGCCAATATTGTTGTGTGGGAAACAAATCGGTCTATGTGCTTTCCCTTCTGTCTTTAAGTGGTCCCCAGTGAAGTGATTGAAGAAACTCTGTGACTCTGAGATCCTTCTCATGAGGTGTTGGTAACAAAGCAAGCTGCTTATCTGTGGACTGTCTCGGTGGGTGAGATGTTTTTGCTTGTATTGGTCACCAAGAGCAACATCCTATAGGCTATGGGTAAATTGAGGTCAGTGCTCTTTTCCCGTGGTTTGCAGATGTTTTGATGACGCCCGTTGCCTCATCAAAAGTTCCAACCACCTGCCGGGAATGATTAATAATTAACCCAAAAAAATACTTAAAGGGGCTGTGTCGTCATGATCTAAGCAGGCCTTTTGGCTGTACATGAACTCTCACCCAGTTACTGCGCGCGCACGCGCAGTAGGCCTAACTAGGTGAGTTCTTAATTCCATGCTTTGATCACGACGACACGTACAGCCTCTAAGGTTGTAATTATGAATACTGGTTTTATCATCTACCTTGGCGTCGAAGCTCTGCTGATAATTAAAAGTGGGCTTAATTCAAGAACCAACTGAATTGAGTTGCCGAGTCAATTAAAATACAACTAATCTTTTAGGCCTGCGCTCAACGTCGCACTTTTAGAAAAGTGGTGAACTTAATTTTACTTACGGCAAAAGTGCGGCAATTTTACAAACAATCGAAGACAAACAAGAGTAAAATGGCCTGCCGCTTTCGTAATTTTCCCCCAGGACAGATAAGGCCACTAACCACAAAATAGTCGGGTTTTTACTACTTTTGCGCTTGTGCGCCAAACATGATTGTATAATGAGAACGAAGAGCACGAGTTTATTACGGAAGCATGTACATGTACATACGTGTACATGTATATAGCATACATTGGCTTTCCACGACGTAATGGCTTATTTAATTGGCTTTCCACGACGTAATGGCTTATTTAAGCCACACTGTAGAATATAGGGAAACTCATCACCCAAGTCAAGCTGCGTACAGTTAAAAAATAATAATAACCAAAACATACAAGTTGTGACAAAGCGTTGCCAAATGATTTGTTGAATTAAAACGTAATGGTGGAATCCACGCACAACCAGGGTCCAATTCCATAGAGCTGCTTAACGGGCTGATTTGTGCTCGGCTGCGCGAGTTTCCATTTCATAGCGCTGGTAAAACCGTAAGCACACGAAAAGGCATGCTAGCCTTCCGGTGCTTACTGTATGAAAATAAGTAACGTAACAATGCAAATCCATCGTGAACGCGCAAGCTGACCGCCTAATTTTCTTGCTAGCCTGTGAAATACGCTTATACGCTTAAGCACGTTATTCTGCTTTAGTTTGCACGAAAATTTGCTTACAGTATAAGCAGCGCTATGAAATTGGGTCTGGCCCTGGTAGGAAACACTCGCCCATTTATGCCAGGTCCAAATAGACTCAAAATGGTGGACGCGGGTGGGGTCATTTTTTATGATGCACTTCGAGCTAGATACTCAAATGATCACGACGTCACCGTTTTCACGAAGGGACAATCGTAAAAAATCGATAAAAAACTCACTTGGATTTTTTTGGTGGTTTCCATTTAGTTTAACGGTATCTAACAATTCACTAATTTATAGACCTAAAAGTCGTCTAGTTTCTTAATTATGCTAAGATGGTGAAAGACAAAAATCTCAAGAACCTGGAATTGCGTTTTCACGAAGAGCCAAAATCCTTTTTGTGCGTTGAAGACACGGCTGGCACAGCGCCAAATACGAGTGCTCCGGCTTTTTGCGGTTTCACGAAGTGCCAAAACCATTGATCTACAATGTTTACACGCGCGCCCCAAACGGCCAAAACTTGTTTTTTGCGGTTTCACGAAGAGCCAATTGTGTACTGCTCTAACGCGTGTTTTTTTCCCCTGGCACAGCGTAAAAAGTAAGTGCTCCGGCTTTTGCGTTTTCACGAACAGCCAATTCGTTTAACACGACGCGCTGCACACAGACCACGTTTTGCACAGTTTTCACGAAGAGAACATTTTGTTAATTGAATAATTACTCGTTAATTAAACCGTTATGGACACAATTGGAAACAGATTTGTATGATTTAGGATCTCTACTTTCATGATATGTAAACATTTCAAAGATTAAATAGCGAAAAGTCTACCAACCAATGATTTCAAAATCAGCATAACTTCAAACGCGGTTTTCTCCAAACATACATTTTTGGCTGCAGGGGACTATTGTCCCTTCGTGAAAACGGTGACGACGAGTTCACACTTTAAATTGTAAATAGTGTTCTTATACCCAACGTTGTTAAGTGTTGCTCATCTCCGCTCTTAGATACTTATTATGTGGAATGGTCCAGTCTAGGATATCAAGGACGTTCCTCGCTGTGGGCTTTGCAACTATATAGGAAAAACAATGAAATACATAACTTAAATTGTGACTCCTGTATGAGTACACGGGGCTCCAACGTGGTTATAGGGGAAAATTACTTACGCCAAATTTCCCGGTTTTCGTGTCCGTCAGACGCAGTATTTCGCATCGCCCGTACCTATCGCCGTTACCGTTGATCTGTATGGGTCCAGTCACACCTGTCAACAACAAACAACAACGACAAGTCGAGATTAAACCGGGACCCAAGCACCATAAAACACTTCAGCAAGAATCATAGGCAAGGTCAATACCAGAACAAAGTAAAACAACAACAAACACACCCAATAGAGGCAAGCAAAAGTTGTGAACTTGTGCCTAGTAAAAATTTAAAAGAAAAGTATCCCCTCTCTGCCAAATCATGCTGTGTAGGATTTCAAGACAGAATCACGCAATGGTCGCTATCTGTGGCTTGAAAAGGGTTTACTACAATATACCTTGAAATGTCCGGTTCCGCATTCTCTTTGTTATTGCCTCGCCATCCCGTACGATACCACCTTCGGCCACAACGTCATTAATGACGTCAGCGTACACCAGAAATGCATCGTGCCACGTGGCAGAGTAAAAACACTCCTGTTGGAAAAAGATCATCCCATTTTTGTTTAGAATTCACAATTTTTCTATTTTATGGTCAAGTCAAGTAAAAATTAAGACAGTATCAAAGAAGTATGAGTTTAATTCAAGCCTGAGCTTTAGCCCAAGCCTAAGCAGCAGTTTAAGCCCGAAGTTCGGACATTTTGCTGGAATGGTTCAAAATTATTAACCTCGGTCTCATGTTCGCCAAACATCGCCTGTTGCTTAGATCGCATCTTAGCATGGAACTCGTGATATTCAGCGGTGTCTGGAACCTGGGTACGCATCACAAACAGCGCCCTCAGAGCTTCAATCGACTCAGCATCAAGGTTGTCAAACTGGAAAAAAAAATAATAATGAAAGTTTAAGTATTAACGTTAAATCATTATGAAAGTCGTTAAAAAAAGTTACTAATTGCATATGAATCATTCCATTTTAATGTACACGTCTGTTATACCGGTATACCAACATTTAAAAAATCCCCTATATGAGACGCTAAAAATAAACCGTTTAGGCCAAGTCTGGCACGTACTCAAAACATATTAGGGGACCACTTTGGTCCCACTATAGGCCTACATGGATTAAACGTGTGAAGGAAACCAACGAACGTACTTCAACGGGTCCCAATGTTCGAATAATACGCGCGTTTGCTTTGCGACTTCACAAAGCACTGAGATCAAGTTCATTACGTTTTGTCACGTAGTTTGTTTGACCTCGAGTTTTTCTGAGTTTTTGCTGGGAACGTTTCTGAGAAGAATAAAAAAAAAAAAAAGATTATCCTGTTTTAATGTGTGGAGGGACTCATAATTTGTGAATATTTCTTGTGGACTGCATTTATTGGAAAACTATAAAAATACAAATAATTGTTTATTTATTAATTTTTTTAAATGAGAGCCACTCTGATCAGATGTTAATATTGCCATGGTGATTTCTTCTTTGAACCTACTTTTAAGGAATATAATTTTCAATGTTTTGACGTCAAACAGGGAGTTTTATATATTTACAATGAAGTCTCTAGAATTACCTGAGAACTTGTGCTCCACGCCGAGAAGTCAAACGGATACCAGTAGAGAAAGGCGTGCGATCCGCTGGTGAGGCCGAGACGGTGGGCTCGAACCATGAGGTCAGTCACTGGAGTGGTGCTCAGGAAGACGACTGCAACGGGGGATTACAAGATACAATTCATTACTAACTCAAATGTGCAAGTCTCGCGCGCGTATTCGAATTTCCGGGACCCAAATTGGTCCCAACCATTCGTCCCATCCCAGCACTGGTAGGCATGGACGCCCGAATGTCGTGAACAGATGTTGTGACCAAATTCAACATTTTCTGCAAACTTTCAATTTAATAAAATGCCTCACAACAAATTAAACACTACTTTTGAATAGTTGCGTAACATTGTTACAAACTGCGGATATGTGTTTTTGCTTTGCATGTATGGTTTTCCGTAGTTTTCCAACCTCGGTTGGCAAAAGTTCGGGCTAAGAAGTTGCCATATATAGACCTTGCAAGTCGCATGTGTATTCGACATTCTGGGACTAAATTTGTCCCAACCTTTTTGCGTTTTGTGCGTGCCATTTTGTTTCTTCAAATACTTAAGTTTTAACGTTGTTTATGGATGTAAAAACTATATCATATTGTTAGGAAAGTAAAGTTTCGGCCATGAAATATGAAAGTAAAGTTGGTTTTAACAAAGAAAACCCAAGAAGGAAATCCCCATGATATTAATCACAGATTTTAGTTGTGTAAAAAAAGCCAATTATTTTTGAATACCCTTCTCCGGTGCTTTTAAGAAAGATTCGCGAAAAGCCATGTTACGTCAACACTCATGTTACGTCATATTTGTATGTGGGAGCTCCGTTTTGTATGGCATGATGCAGTATGCCAGCATGCAATACAATATTATGTGGTGAATGCATATTACACAGAAATAGTAGTCAACCCTCCTACTGTCTGACCATTGAATACCATCCACAAAGCAACATCCCACAAATGACGTCAAATCTCTGTCATTTTGACGTACGCCGTCAACGGCATGAGTGTTTCTAGTTTTTCAAAACCTTGAGGTTGGGGCCTAAATTTGTGATCGATAATTACGAAAAATTCAGAAGTGTGCAAATATCGAAATTGCATTTAAATAATAAACAAAAACATTATAAGCCCGTTTAAATAGCATTCCCGTTAAAAACCAAATCTCTCATTGTGACTGAGGCTTGATTGGGGCAGTAATGCAATTAAGGTGGGCCCTCTAGACAAAGGACTCACCCTTGGTTTTTACCTCAAAGTAAAACTTTACCTTCAGCCATTGACGCAGCCATCTGTAGAGCCTCATCCAAAGTTTTATACTGGTTGGCAAAAATCTCCGTCACAATGATCCCGTTGGCTTCCAGTGTATTGAGGACTGCAGCAGGAAGAACATGGCTGAAGTACACACTATCGCTAACTCTGACATCACGCACTATCGCGCACTTCTTCCAACCGTGGCTCTTAAAGAGTGCCTCGACAAAGCCGATCAGCAAACTCATACTCGGAACGGTTCGCGTGAGGGTCCGAAATCTCGTCTTATTCTGAAGAAGCGTCGAAGTGGATGCTCCGGAGAGAACCGGCAGGTTCCAGACGGCAGCCATGTCAGCTACGGGCTCCGTGTCGTAGCTTTCGGGGGGTCCGATGAAGGCGTCTACACCGCGAGAGTCTTGGTGGCGCAGCGAAGCAGCGACAGCCCCGGCAGCATGCACGGGAGCGCTCCGGTTTACGAAAGAAATCGAAAAGTTACTGTAGCGGCCATCCCGGATGCGCTCAGCAATGGCGTCAGTGGCAATTTCGGTGGCAGGGAGCAAGAACTTATCGGTTATGAACAACTGAAAATTACCCGGTTGGTGCAGCACCCCTACCTTCAAGTCGACCATGGCTGCAACGCTCGCACCACCTATCAGGAACAAAATCGCAAATCTTGTCGCATCCATTGTGTGCTATAATCGTTGGGTGTAGCTATCTCCACAATCTGAATCTAAGAAAAGTGATGGTGTTTTGGCGCAAACACTTTTATATCAATCCAGACATGCTGCCCATGGAGTCTATTTAATTTGGCGATTAGAGTATAACAAAAAAATAATAATCTTCAAAACCAGCATTTAATAGTTATCTGGTTTTAAATAGAAAAGGCATTAATGTGGCCCGGAGTACGTGATCAATTAAAACACATGCTCTTATCTTGTCGATACAATCTTCTAAAAATGAGTAACATCACAATGTAATATTCCCTCTAGTGAAACAAATTAACTACAATTAATTGCTACTTTAAAAAAACCATTATAGTTTGACAAAATCGATGGAATTAGTTTGTCACGATTGCATCTCAAAAAGTACAGTACACTGCAAAAAAAGGGTTTTAAAAATTGACACCATGGGTGTTGTTACATATATTTTTTTACCAAAAAAAGAATACAAATTAATTTGCACCGTTAGGGTGTTTAAAGTATACTTATTTCTAGAAAAATTACATTGGTGTTATTTTACCACCCTTTAGCTACCAATTTTGATTCTCTCTCTGGTATCTTTATGTGACAACACCCACATGGTGTCAAAATAGCACCCCGCCAGTTTTTGCAGTGTAGCGTGTCGTGGCTGTGAGGTTTACAATACATCGGACTAATTCTGGTGGCTAAGTCATCTGGGTGTGGGTTCGAATCCCGGTCGTAACACTTGTGTCCGTGAGCAAGACACTTTGCGCCCCCTCGATTAATGAGGATAATGGGTTACTGTACCTGTGAGGGCAGAGATGGTTCTTGTGATTGACTTGGCTTGATGCGCTACATATTTGGCAGCACAGGCTGTAAACTCCCAAGGGAACTGAAATGGTTTTAAGGAACAAAATAGATGGAACAGTGACCAGGGGGAACTGTTCGAAGCGCAACGATATATATAGTTTATTTATAGTTTTTAATATAGACCACCTAACCTTTGTTTACAAAAAGAGTGGCAGGTGAGATACCTCACACTGGTCACAATGGGAAAACTTCCTGACATTTTGTGTCAGAATTTTTGCAAAAACTTAAGAGTTAAAAAAGTAAAAGCTGAGCAAGTTTTGAGATGTGCCCTTTTATCATTGCGAAAGATGATAAAACAATCGGGCAGTGCAATCTCCATAAAATGTAAGCTTAAAGGTTTTCTTCCATTGGGCTGTGTACAAATTGTGCCCGCAGGAAGTCAAGACTCTGTCACAGATTATTTAGACTGGTCCCCTGTCTTTATCCGCAAGGATAAAGACAGTTATCCGCAAGGATAAAGACAGGTACTGGTCTTAAGGCCCAATAATTTCATTGGATACATCACGTAGCGTTGTTTTGTTCTGCTAGTGTCCGTGTATAATGAATGCTAGGTCAAAGGTACAGTTGCCAACATCCGGTCTGGCAGGTATCTGGCGTTATTCACGAGCCTCGAAGTGTGACGTCAGATGTTCGGGCTACAGGTTATTATGATCTGCCAGCTTTAACGATAGAGGGCGCTATCTCGGTTCTTGTTATCCCTTCGATAGACAGTGTGCCGGTTATAGATGGTAAGCTAGCTGTACTGAATATGCACAAGCCAAGCTTCATGAATAATTTTGTAAACTTTGCAAATCAAAGATTTGAAGGTCATGGCTTGAAGGATTTTGTTTTAAAATGGTTCAATATTGTTCCCAATGTCGACTCAGTCAACTATTTCGGGGTATTTCGGGTATCACTAGTATTTTTAAAAAGCAACAGAAAATTTGAGGGGAGGATGTCAATTGCCACAAACAGTTCTTGAAACATCGCCTTATGCTTCTCACAAGTGTATCTTTTCAAGATAGAGTATGGCCAGTTTACTCGTTAAGGTTTTTATTTTATATTAGGCCTATTATTTTTTTGGGACGGGCAAAGCTCGAAACAAAAATTCAACAGCTAACCTGCTTTTTAAAAATAATCAAAGTTTAGTTGGCGAAAAATTTGATTTCAAGCAGCTCAGGGAAAATGTTCATTGAATGTTGTTGTTGTTGTTGTTGTTGTTGTTGTTTTGGGGTTTTTTGCGTTAAAGCACTGGTTGATATGGGCATCATATAATTTGTAGTCTTGATTGGGGACGTTCATTTTGTTAAGAGATAACTGTTCCACACAAACATCTGCTGTTTCTATTAAGATTTATATACTTGCCAAGTCCCTCTGAGCTGAGGGGGGGGGGGGGTGCACCACACTAAATAGGCCAAAATTCATGCGCCAAGCTAATTATCATAATTTGTTTTGGGGGGTCATGCAATTAATAGAATCTATCACAACCTGGTGGTTGTGTGTTTCAACTTTTGGGGAGATCTGATAAATTTAGCTTTAAAGTTGGTCCTATTTGGCTTGTGAATTGGAGGAGTGCCTGATGAAAACTGGCAGCGAGTCGGTTTTGGAAAAAGCACATTTTCGGGGGTGTTTTTTTCTGGGGTATTTATAAAAAATTCCAAACGGCTAACCTATCAAAATATGAAAAGAAATCTGAAGTTTAGTCTGAAAATATATCTGATTGGTTTTCAAGAGGCTGAGATACTTCAAACATTTTTCGAGTATTTTTGAACATTTAGCATTTAGCGTTGGTTACTATAATGGTTACAATAATTATTTGGTGCGATGCACCCCGCGCCTCCAAAACAGTCGATGTAGCGCCCCCTACCGGTGGCCAATACAACAAAAAAGCGTCGCCAATCAAGACTTATAATAGTGTAGCGTTCGATGCGTGGCTGCGGATGTTAGCTTTTCACGTAACAATGCTGGACATAAGAAACGATGATCTAGCCGCAGCCAAAGCCAAAGCCAAACCGCAAATGCACCAAAGAAACTTCCCTTAATAGAAACTCCGTTGCAAGATGGACGCCCCCGCCCCTAGGGGGCCTAAATCAAAACAATGCTTAGGGCCTACTGAATTTATTTCGGTATTTTAAAACAAAATGAAATTGTCCAGCAAAATACTGACAGCATGTCTGTTCTATATGTTGTCGATTAAAAAGATTTGACAATTTAAGTGACAAGACCTTCCACTGATTTGTTTTCGAAAAGCAAAAAAATCTTGCTCTTTTTTATTTGAGCATTCAACTAAAAAGAATGGAAACACCATTCATCGAATGAAAAAAAGAAAAGAATGGAAGGCGCAAGCGACACTCAGAAATAAGAACAATGTAATTAATTCGTGGAAATATTTAATGGTATTCGATCAACGAATAAACGTCCAAAGAAACATGTTGATTTATCACAAGAATTGAATCAGACCGTACATTACAGTCCCCTAAACTCGATTACAGTAAAAACGAAAACAAGAATGGTTTTCTTTATTAAATTGAACACGTGCTTTTGTGTATAAAAGACAAATTAAACTCAACTCAAAGATTTTATTTCATAGCTCACAAGTTGGGTCTTCACTGTATATTAAATAAATAGATCTAGCTCATTTAATTTTAAAACACATGGACAATGTTTACCTTTCTTGTTTAACTTACACGATGATGTACTTTCATAAATTTGATGAAAAAAAAAAAACCACTCCCAACTCGTTGCTGTGGAGGACTTAATCGGTTTACCTTTTGACCAGCCATGATTGATGGTGGGACGCACCTACTAATTGCATTTTAGTGGACCGGATCTCGTGATATTAAAGCAAGTACAGTGATTGGTAACTGTTGACAAAGAGTTTCTATCCGAAAGCTTGAGCTGATTGTAAAGTTCATACCACGGCATCACTCATTCTCTGGAGAAAGATTTTCGTTATAGTTGCACAGCTATGGGGAAATATTTTGCCTTTGACGATACAAGCAGTGGCACACAGTCAGAAGAATGTCATCAGAAAGACACTTCATTTGGCTACAGTGTCATCGCAGATTAGCCTTCTGAAAACAAAACAATGTAACGAGCAATTATCACAGTTTTCAAAATTACTGTCAGTGCTTGTTATTCCACTCATATTTTGTTTAAAGGGCAAATCTGCGGTTGCCCTTTGGCCAATTATCTTTCTTATGACATACTCTGACTGTGTGCCAAATTGCATGCTTGCATCATCAAAGGCGCTATCCCATCACCCTACCGTACGTCGGAGTAACTATATATCAAAGTTGATGTTGTTTGACTTAATAGGTGTTAATATTTCGGGGATAAACAATCAATTTTTGTTTTACCCTTACACTGATGTGAAATAAGCACTGTATACTCAGTGCTCTCCCGAGCTCTGTGAAAAAAAAATCCACAGGCAATCACTCGGGTGGGATTCGAATCCACGACCTTTGCATTGCTAGATGCGGATGTCTTACCACTAGACCACCGAGCTAGCCCGATGGCTATAGAGGCGGGTCCGAATCCTTAGCAGCGGATACTGCAACGATTTAATAGATGTTAATATTGTTTAATGACCGTCATTTGGGGTTCTTATTTCGATTGCCACGACTGTACTATTTCGACGAGCTTATAGGACAAGACACAGACTGTTTTCTTCGTCAGATTTAAACAAATTGTGACCTTATTTTAATGAGGTCGTATCCTGTGTTCATCAAAAACTAGAGGATGGGAAGGAGTTTTAAAATTCAGTTATGTAATATCCCTTTACAGCACGTGAACAACAATGCCAATATTATTATAAACCCAGTGGCGTAACTAGGGGGGGGGGGCACGGGGAGGCACTGACGTGTCCCCCTCTATTTATATCCGTGCCCCCCTTCCCACCCGTGCCGCCTATTGGAATTCTTGACTTTTTGGATTGGAAATTTTCAGAGTTTAATGTGATAATCTCGATGTTTTTAAAACTATCTTTCCATTTCCACGCAGGCAATGTATTTGTTTTAACACTTATAACGATTATCCTATAATGACCGTCAGAGTATCCTATAAAAAAATAGCAAATTACTTTTAAAATGCGCTGAAAGGGGGCTTTTTAAAGAAAAAGGCAAACGGAAATTAGGCCAGAAGTGCCCCTCAACGAAAAATGGTTCACTCCTTGTGCCCTCCCAATAAAAAAAAAACGTTTTTAAATAAAATAAAATTAAATAAATTACCCTAGTTACGGCGCTGAACAAACCTGTGTGGAAATTTAAGCTAAATCGGTCATTGCGGCCGTAGGACTACACAATTTACGAACTGTAGAATTTTAAGCAAAAACATTTCAAGGGAAGTTTCCCCACCACGACAATCAAGCCCGTAACTAGGGTGTGGGCGTCCCCCCCCCCACCAATAATTCCTGGTTACGGGGGCCTGCTGACAATCTTCAGACAGGGTAAATTACGAATCTGTGAACGTGAACATTTTGCACTCGTACCGAGGTTGTGCGATCCCTCAAGCCCTCACTGCTGGTTACAACGCGCATTGCAGGATCTCCTGGAGCGCGACTGAATATAATCAAAACGAATAGTTAATCATCAAAATAAGTCTGGAAATTATAACTAATTGGCAGCGAATTCATTTGAATCTGCAAATTGCACTCACTAATTCGGTTATATTACTTAAGGCGTACAGAGTGCAGACTCACAGTAAATTCAATTTAAAGGGAATGTATACCTTTGATAAAAGGGCTTAAAAGCTTATTTGATAAAGAACACTGGAGAGCTTTTGAGACTTCATTGTCAATAACGATCCCCTTTGAATTAATGTAGTTTTAGAGAAGGAGATAATTTTTAACCCCAAAATTTCAATCTGCGAAAGGCTTCACTTTTTCTCGGGCAGCTGAAAGCGCACAAATCTATTTTATGCCACATAACCGTTTTCTTCGTCTTCTTCTTTTCTTTTATTATTTTCTTGCAACTTCGATGACCAATTGAGCCCAAATTTTCACAGGTTTTGTTATTTTATGCATGCTGGGATACACCAAGTGAGGATACTGGTCTTTGACAATATTACCAAACACTTCATTTGAAGGGAATGGTTAGTGTATGCTATAATTCACGCCCATAAAGTAGCGGAAGCTTTTATGTTACCCTTTTTTTTTTGGTGCTAACTATGTCGACTGCTTTAAAGCTAACTGGAACTATACTTACATCATGATTCAACTGAACATTCTGTTCGAGTTGTACATCTTCAGTAGGCTCAGCATGTAAGGTTACCGGAAGTGTGCATTGAATCACTGAATGACGTCACTTTTTTTTAATGACATGGTTCCCGTATTCTTTTTAATTTGAAGTATAGGGAAGAGGTCGATCGAAGAATATTATTCGGGGAAAAATAAAGAGGTAAAATCCTGCCCTATATTATGTCTAACAAAATGATAACAAGTGCATCTGCTTTACCTGTATCTTGTTCTGTTTTATTCCCACGAGTTATTCTTGTTTTGTCTGGAAACACACGTAAACACTTGAATCACACAATGAGTTGCAACGTCACAGCCCGAGTTCTTGCCAACTGAGTTTGGAAAACTATGGGAAGCCATAAATGCAAAGCAAAATCAGATAGCCACCCAGTTTGTAATAATGTTACACAAATATTCAAAAATAGCGTTGAATTTGTTAGAAACAAAGCTACCGATCACGGGATGCATTTTATTTAATTGAAAGTTTGCAGAAAATATTGAATTTGGTTAAAACACCTGATAATGCGATTTAATGTTTTTTTTTGTAACATTCGGCCGCCCGTGCCAACCAGCACGGTTTGTTTAACAACAATGGAAAGGTCTTAACGGTAGGCCTGCTACCGGGGAGGACGCCATGATGCATTTGGCCACTTCACGACAGTGGGTTAGACTTACACAAATTGCCCCAAAATCTTAAATCAATTGTTTCGTAATGTACACACACAAATTAATATTTTGTTTCTATTTGGTTGTTGTTGTTGTTGATGTTGTTTAGGCCCAAGACTTATTTTATTGGAGGAGGCAAGAGTAAGAAAACTTATGTGTTTTTGATAATATTGCATTTTGATCTTTATTTTAGGGTTCTCGTCAAAAAATATGTTCGCACAGTTTTTAGGTATACGTTTCTTTGGCTTTCTAACAATCAATGGTTTGAAAGTATTTACCTTTTTACATACATCCATACGTACATACATACATACACACATACATAAATACATCATACATACAGGCATATTTTTTATAGCGCCCCAAAGATTGCAGAGCTTTACGAATTAGCTGACATATTATCAATAAAGATAACAATGCATTGGTACAGAATAACGTCGGTGTGCCAGCAAGAAAGATGAAGGCTGTGGGCCCTGAAGGGGCATCAAACATAGTATATATTTACGTGAAAATTTATGTAAATATTTACGGCTTTTGCCCCAATTCGCAAATATTTACGTAAATATCGACGTGAATATTCACGAATTTGGGGTACAAATCGTGAGTATTAACGTGAATATTTACGTAACTTTCATGATTTCTGCCTTACTCGCAAATATTTACGTGCACATTTGCGAATTGGGGCAAAAATGTGAATATTTACGTGAATATTTACGTAAATATATATGTTTGATGTCCCTTTAGGGCCACCATACCTAAGGCTGTGAGCCCTTCCTCAGAGCACAAAGCACCTTTTCAGTCAACAAAGTACACAGATTACTTTTTACAGATGGCCGTATAAGCAATACACAAAATGACCACTGACAAGTATAGTATGGCATAACTGTTACATTTTTAGTGCTAGAATTATCCCACTGTACACAATGTTTTCCCGTTCCCGTGCAGAACATCCCAGCCATAACATGACCTCGAACGGTTGGAGAAAAAAACACGATCAAACGTTCACGCTCAGTTTTTGAATCACATTTTTGCGACAACCTTCGTCCGGTTACACAACAGTACAACACTTTTTTGTTTATTATGACAAAAGCATAAAATGGCATTATTACATAAATAAATTAGTTTTGAGTCTATTTTTTGAAGAGCTGGAGTGTGTTTACTTCCTGGATGTTACCGGGACTGAAAGGAATTCCAGAGCCCAGGAGCAGAGTCTTTAAAAGGCACGAGTCTGAAGAACGCAACTCAGTTTCGGGGTTATGGAGAAGTGTTACGTCCAGTGATGAGCGGTTGGCGTCGACAGTGGAGTAGAGAAACATGCACAGACGTGTTGAAAAAGAGGAATTCTTTGAGATATGAAGGTGCAACATAACAGAGTTGATACATTTGTACACAATGACAAGAACATTGAAATTAATGCGTGTTCGGTTTTGGTAGCCGCACCAGTGAAGGTGAGGTACCGTATTCAAGGGGGCACTCGGGTGGTCACGACCAAGAAGTAACTGGCGGCCCTGTTTTGTGGTTGTTGAAAACGAGATAAAATCACCAGCAACGGATTTCCGTAATAGTCAATCTCGGGGAAGATTGGGTGGCGTAAGGCCTATATAGTGGTTTCTTTCCTCGCCTTCGATCTCTGGGACCCCGGTTCGAACCCTACCGGGGACACCGTGAGGATTGGGTTATCAGTCCCTGCCTGATTGCGTGGGTATCCCTGGAATAATTCGCTGGGGTTCCCCCCTCCCACATCTAAAATTGAAACTTCCTTCCTTGTTTTCTCTCAATTGGGTTCTTTGGCTATGAGTAGTATAGTGACTAAGTTCGCTTTTCTGAGAATCCTTGGCTTAACAATCAACAATAAATATATAAACATTACACTGTTAAAACAACAACAGAATTTACCTGGATTACAGGTCCCGGGGGGGGGGGGGTTGACCCATTTCCGAGTCAGGCTGGAAAGTGCCGGTTTTTACTAAATTGAATTTTCAATCCCATTTACTCAGTCAATAGTGACACAGATTCCCGGTCATACTGACTCAAACATGGATCAGGCCCCACCACAGAACCCGGATCCGAGTCAATTCTTACCCGGAGTTTTTTTTTCTTTCTAGAGTGTTAGCGACTGGACAGCCAATTCAAATGTCTCCTGATTCATGAAACGCCAAATGCTTCATAAATTCCGGAGATGAAAACTGCAAAACTGACACATTTGATTAAGGATAGAAGAAATTGGTCATTCACGCTCATCGGAATATCGAACACAACGTCCAGGGCCCAATGTCATAGTTTAATTTTGCTTAGCAACGTTGTGTTTAACAAAAATAAGCAGGATACCAGGCAAAGTTAGTGCACGTGACATGGTATTTTGGCTGATAACCTCATTCTGGTAAGCATACCTTTTTTTTGTGCTGAGCTACTTTTTGTGCTTAAGCCTGCTCTATGAAATTAGGCCAAGGTTACGTAGCGATTTAGCTGGTTTTTATCACTTCTCCAAGAGTCGAAGTAACATTGGAAAGAATGGAAGGCCCCTAGCAAGCAGAAGCTGCGACGAAATACTCTGCTTTTGACTCTTTTAATTAGTTGAAGCTCGTTAACTGTCACCCATTGATTAATTGATTTGTCTGAGACAAGGTTGCAATTTGTGAAGAGCTAGTTTGCACGCATGATCCACTCTCAGATTAAGTTGCGTGTCATCGGCATGGCGCCGTTTGCAAGTACATGTATACGGTAGTTCCAACTATAGAGTAAGCGCTAGCCTATATCCTAAATTGGCCCAAGTATTGATCCTTGAGGCGAACCCTATTCCATGACGTGGGTGTCAGAAAAAGTTCCAGAGATCCAAATATGTCTGAGCGGTTTGGGAGGCGAGTTTCAAACCGTTTCAAAGCCTTTCCTATCGATTTTCTTTAGAGTCAATGGATTCATTTTTTTTTCAAAACACAGCCGTACAATGTTGATATGACTATAGACCCGTTGCATTTGACGTCACAGGCTCAAAAACGCCCCCACTGAGGTCAATTAAAACCTATCATTGACTGAGAGTTATAAGCGTAGACACTTTCACTGTTTGACTTCGGCAATAGTAGCCTAGATGCAAGGGGTCTATTTTATCAACTGTTCATTAAGTTGAACGTAACCAAATCACACCTGGCATAGAAAGTGAGGCCTATTTTTGTGTAATAAAAAACAGTAACATTTATTGATGTAGTGTACTTTCGGACATGACAAATTAAGCGTGACAGACAGCCATGGGTACAGATTGCACAATCAGTGGTGTAATGAAAAGGCCGTGACATTTTGGGCTGTCGACTCACGAAAAGTACCCCTAACTTCCCGTGAGTAGGATTCCTCTTTTTTTTTAATCGATGCAGAAAGTGGAGTCCATTTTGTTGTTCTAAATTGAATTAGTTTGAAGAAACTGTTGTACCGTCGAAGTTATACCGCGTCGGTGGGAAGGTTTTGCGGAATGGTGCAGCCAGGCGGCCCTGTTTCCTGCTGACTCGAGAGCGCTCTGCTCTCAGCTCGAGTGATACCGTTTCCATTTGCCAAGTGACGGAGGTTATTAATGACAGAATGGCTAGCCCTCCTTCGTCTCGACTCGGAAATACTCAGCGTTCCGTTTGGGGAGGAGGACTGGTTCCGGCCGGGGAATATTCGGTTACGGCAGAACAACTGCTTGAAGGCGCGGCGAAAGTCCCGCCGAAATATGGCGTAGATAAAGGGGTTGGTGGCACTTGCGAGGTACCCAAACCACGAGGCGATCAGATAGGTATACGAAGGTAGGAAGCTCGAACTCTTGAAGATTTTGATGAGTTTCGTGACGCAGAAAGGGGTCATGCAGAGAAAGAAGACGGCTACAACCAGAGCTAAACTCTGTATAACTCTCCTCTCGTTGATCACCTTCTTATTTTTCCGCCGGCCCTTCGGCCCGCTGACAGCAGTCTCGGGTCCCGCTGATTTCTCCTTCGCAACCCGGCAGATTTTGGTGTAGCAAAGAGACATGACTATGGCGGGAATAAGGAAGCAAAATATGAAAGCTGTTATGACGTAGGTTAACGCGCCCTCTTGGCTGTAGCCGTCCCAGTTAATGGCGCAAACCACTTCCCAGTAATCAAAGACGACCCAGTTGTAGATGACCGGTATCAGAGCAAAGGCAAAACCCTGGAGCCAGGCATACGAAACCGCCACTTTGGTAAGTGTTGGGGTGACGATGTTCATGTAGTGCAGGGGGCGAACCACTGCGTAGTATCCATCGATACTGATCATGGCTAGAGTTAACATTGAAACAATGATGAACCAGTAATTAAAAGCACACTGTGCGTAGCACCAAAACGCACCGAACAGCCACTGGTCGGCAATAAGGGAGAACACCGTACTGGGCATCACCAATGTTGCATTCATAAGATCCGTCAGACTCAAGTTTATCAAAAATATATTGGATGTTTTCTCCCGTAAGCGGGGCGTCCTCATGACGGCGATGATGACGGCGATGTTCCCCACCACCGAAAGAACAATGATCACGATCAACAAAAACGCCGCGATGACTTTCTCGGCGATGCCTCGTTTTGCGACGTAGTCGTCGATGAAATCTCCACCAGAGTAGTTCAATTCTGTCACATTGTCTCCGGTGTAATCAGCCATTATTCAACCGGTCGTGCTCTTCGTCACTGACCGTAAGATGGAGTCGTTGGACGGCCGAACCTGTGTGCCAAACGACCTTACTCGACCGAATGAAAGTTCTGGCAACCACATCGGTCCACGACCAGCACATTATTGTGAAGAGTCACCGACCAAGAACATACGCACTCACCACGTGATGCGCATAGTATTATCGCCTAGGATAATTAATCAAACTGTAGACTGTGTCCAAAATATTTTGTAGTGCACAATCTGCCGCGAAATACATGTACACTGTTGTATTCTAGAACACCAGAGATGGCCTAACTTATACACCATTATGTTGAGGGGGCCATTAATTAGTCATTAACAAGCTTGGCTGATTCCGTGTGACATCAGTACGTCAGTCTTCAAATCTCCTGCCTGCTAATTGATTGTATGAGACTTGGCATTATGCGAACCATCAGTGCGAAGCGCGGTGATATACAGTCATTACTTCGACACGGTGTGCCAATTGGTCGGATATAAGATGGGCTCACGGTGTGTGTGCTCGTCAATAGATGAAAGTCAATGATGTGACTTTATCCTTAATAAAAACGACTAACTGATTTTCCCAATGAATCAATGAATGACCTCACCATGCCTTTTGTATACAATAACATTACGCTTAATCTTAGATTAACCAATGAAATCTGAGCGTGGAGAAACAAATTGTAAAACATTATGTCAACTAAATTTAGGGTATAATGCCAATTGTCCTTTAAACATCAAGTCTATTCTTTTTCGCCATTTTCCCTCTGAACTGCCCTAAAGGATTACACAATTTGTTACACCAATACAGGGTATGGCTTGCCTGGAGGCTCGTCCACCAGTTGGAGCTGGCTCTTAATATTGTTTTCACTTTGATTGTCATTTACGTATTTTACACGCGTTCAATCACTTTTATCTCGTTACTTTTTCATAAACTGAAATGTCCCACAGGATTAAAAACCAGAGATAAATCTCAATGAGCAAAAAACTCTGGGAAACCTTGCGGCTATCCGCAAATTGTACCTCTTTAAGGCTTGCTTTTTGATACTAGCAAACAAAAAATCTGATCGTTTTCAAATACATTCCACTGTGTTCTAAATTGAACCGAAGTCGCAAGCTAGAATGACCAACTACCGCTTCCTCCACATTCTTCCCAAAGCGAAATTCCTAATACCTACTTTTTGTTCATCGCGTACCAACCTTTCGGAATGCTTTTGATAACCGATCAGACAAATTTTGCCTGCTGTACAACCGTAACGCAGGCAAATAAATTTACACTAGACTAATAAAGATTTAACTCAGAATATGGTATGTCTGCGAGCTATGCTGCAACCAGATCAACTGACCCCTTTTAATCAACCTCTTCTCTTTGTTCATATTCTTTTACAATTCAATCCAACGGAACAGGACTACCGTGTACAATTTTCATGGTTACATTTTGGTATCAACTTTGCGAAGTTATGTCTTCATTTGACAATAATTTAACCCGGTAGCTTGCATGACATTAATAAGTGCCATTTGCCCTGGACCCTCGGTGCTGTGTTGACCGCCAGATACGCAAAACCCCCCAAAACCATTGGAACATTTTGAAACGTACACAGGGCCCAATTTCATAGAGCTGCTTAACGGCTGATTTTGTGCTTACTGGGCGATTTCCATTTCATAGCGCTGCTAACCGTAAGCACACGAAAAGGCATGCCTATATAACCTTCCGGTGCTTACTGTATGAAAATGAATGACGTAACAATGCAAATCCATGGTGAACGCGCAAGATGGCTGCCTAATTTTCTTGCTTACCTGTGAAATACGTTTACGCTTAAGCAAATTTTTCTGCTATAGTTAGCACGAAAATATGCTTACCGTTTAAGCAGCTCTATGAAATTGGGCCCTGGGGTCGATTTCACAAAGCGCTAAGATTCATCTTAAGATGAGTTGTCAGTATCACCATAGTAATTTGTATTGTGACATCACACTTTGCCTAGCAATTAGGAGTGATTTGGAGTTTGAGATCAATCTAAACTCTTTGTGAAATTGAGCCCCTGGGCGCCGAATTTCTGTGCTAGCTGTGTAAGCGAAGAATGCCTAGTGAAGTGGAGTACGCTCGCGCACAAGCAGCAACAATTCTCTGCTCTAACCCGTGAAATGGGCTTGACGTAAGCAAATAATTCCCTGCTTCCGTAAACGCCGATTTTTTGCTTGCGGTAAGCAGAGCCGTGAAATTGGGCCCGGATCTATGCAAATCAACGCTTTCAGGCTCAAGCTAGCACTGACCTCCTTACATGCTGTTGCCCTTACAGCAGCTGTAACAAGACTGCTGATAGGTCACTTTAACAATAACTAATTTACGAGAAGAAAGAAGAAGGAAAGAAAAATAACATGTGTAGTAGTTGCATAGCAATCGTGAAGTGATTACGTTAGACCCTAAGCGCGGGTAACACATGCAGTCCTACTCAATCTTCCCGCCCAACCATTGAAGCGTGTACTTTTTTTTACGTACTTTTTGGCGTTTTCTCAAAAGGGATCATTTCGCGATTTTTTTATTGCATTTTAATGGATTATTTTATATTATAATAAAATATTAAAATTACTCTTCCCCAGATCGATGGTGTATCGCACCAGTTAATTACTAGACTGGATAAGTTACAATCCAATCTGTTTAAACGCTTTTTTCAAATAGCGCCCTGCATGCACTTGGTGCTTGCTTTTGATTAGAGACCGATCTAGAGGTCTTTGATGTGACCGCTCAAGAATCTGAAGAGGTCTGGCATATAATAAAACAGTACAATCAATTAGTGGAACAATTTTGACTAATCACCAAAACAGTATAGGGAAAGCATAATTCAATTTTATTCTATATTGAGTTCTTGGAATGCATGGTCTACCAGTTTTCCCTGCCTCGTAAAAGTATAAAAGTGCATTTTTTATCGGAGTGTTGTTATACTTTGTCCAAAATTTTCGCAAAATTGCCAAGAAAATTGCACACACAACAAACCGAAATAACTGGTCGGTCTATACTAAATAAAATGTTTTCAAACAATTAGGTAAAGGGTCCCCCAAATTCGAAAAGCTATGTTTCAATGGTCGTTTATAATAAAGCAACGCCGATTTAGAGCAACATCTTAGGGTGCGCAAGAGGTGCACTACTTCTTCTATAGGGGCAACATCTGGCCAATTGAAACTGTGGTTTCCGTTTGCGTTTCTTTTAAACAAGCCCCCTTTCGGCACTCTTGTTACGCTATTGTGTTCTTATAAGTCAGTCTGACGTGAGTGTAAACACAAAAAATGCATTGTCTGCGTGTAAATGGAAACATAATTTAAAAACATTGAAAGTATCACATTATGTTAAGCTCATAAAATGTACTCTCAACTGATAATTTGTAATCTCAAAAGTCGAGATTTCAATAGGGGGACACCCGGGGAGAAAGGATACCCCCCCCCCCCCCCGTTACGCCTCTGTATGAAAGGCTATAGTTAGTTATCTGTTTTCATTCTTGTGCTGTCAGCGTAGATGATTGAATCGTCCTGATGTTTGTCTTATTTCTAATTGTTATCAAAAACGTCATCGCAGGTAGTCTCTTCCGACAATGAAAACAGAGTAAATTACAAAGAAGGTTAAAATGCTGCCAATGTGTATACATTAGGCCATTATTAAGATGAAGCAGACCGATGGCGCCAGTTAATAAGATTCATGTTTGGCAACTGCCAATGTACAATGCTCGCTGTAAAGTCAGTATATGCTTTTGGTAATTATTTTTGTCAACATAGACCAGTATCATATCCCAACATTATGCATACAATTTTACAAACCTGTAAAAAATTTGGTTTCAATTGGTCATCGAAAGAAAAAACAACAACACCCTTGTTGCATTGAATAAATTGTGTGCTTTTCTGCAGTTTTCCTGAGAAACCTGAAGCCTTTCTCAGATTCAAAATATTTGGTAAAAAAATACCTCTTTCTCTAAAACTACATTACTTCAGAGGATATCGGTTCTAACAATGCTTCATAGTATCAACAGCTCTCCAGTGCTCTTTACCAAGTCAGTTTTTATGGTCATTAATTTTTGGAGGAATGCCCAAAGGTTTACACTCCCTTTAAAGAAACAGCTCCAACGAAATATTTAGTAGTTCGGTTATTCAAGCTATATAATATTAGAAAAATTACTTCAGTGGGTCTTTCCACTTATAGAAACTACCGTAATGTCGAAACAGGAAATTGTAAAAAATATTGTCCAATGAAAGATACTTCGTGGCCAAAGTTGCCATTTGAACAGTCACGTGTATATTCCCTTTTGTAATGACTGTGTTTTGATTTAAAGTTGCATTGCCGGAATTTCGCCGAGATAAGAACTATTTCTCTGAACGAATGTTGACAGATGATTAACTGTTTCAAAACAAAAAACACCCACAAACACTCGAATAAGGGCCTATGCCACGAATGCACAAAACACTATAACATGTATTTTAAATGTTGCCGATGGACGTGGTATGATGTTGGGATCCTGAAAATAATTCCTTTTAGTTTTGTTTAACTACCACTAATTATTGGTAGGTTTTCTCGTGCAGTTCTTTCAGTGCTTGTTTACTTTCTCGAATCATGAAAGTAGCTATTTGAAAGTATCAAATCGGCCAAAATGGACCTAGCACCTCTAAAAAAGGGTCTCCATCTCAGCATGTATGTTGATGGTGTTTCTCTATAAGTCGACGCGTGTATGTATACATGCGTTTTATAGAACGCTTAACTTACTTGCTCTGACGTCATAGACTAGAGATAAAGATGGTGGTATGAAGGTCTAGAAATTCAACCAGCCAATAGTGTCTGGGTATAGATGACAACCATGATTCAAATAATCCTTATGATGTAAGCTTTAATTTAAGGGGCGTTGGCATAGTTTAAACTTGAGGCCACTGTCCTCCCCACGGTCATTTTGTCGTCGGATATCCAATCTGGCTACCATCTGCCCCCGTTTGATGCCATTTTGGGCGAGTCTCATCCAAACATCAAAAAAAGTTAGGACCTGTTTTTCTCGAAAAGACGGTCCTGGCTTCGACGTCCCCCCCCCCCCTCCGTACCGAAAGCCATGGCATATTCAATATGATAACTGATGGAGCCTATAAGCCAGAACCAAAACCAGAGCCGAAGCCAGAGCCTAAGCCAGAGCCCAATCTTAGTAAGCCGTGGTTTTGAAAAGGATCAGTCTCTCACGTCTTGTTTCAAATAATATTGTAGTGAAAGCCTTTGAATTTTTTTTTTAATACACTTTTCTTTTTTAAGGAGTAGGCCTATAATTTGATGTGCTCGCGGTGTCTGTACGTAGTTCCATTAACTTCCCATTTAGCCCCAGCAGATCTTGTGAGATTATGAGGGCTTGAAATCTGAAATTAAAAAACTGTTTACATTCAAAAAGATGTCATATCAATCACTCACTATTTTAATGCTGTTTGATTGAAGTCAGGAACGGGTGATAATATTATGTTCATTTTCTATTTTTGTTTCGCCCGAAGAAGAAAAAAACAATTGTTTTCCATAATTGCAACGACGTCACATTACTAATAAACATAACCATTTCCAATCAGGGTCCAATTTCATAATGTTTACCGGTAACAAAATTTGTTAATATAGCAGAAAAGCATGCGTAAGCAAAAAGATATTTAAAAAACGATCAAGATTTGACAGCGCGTGTGCATAATTCGACCCCCGCCCCCAGCAAGTTGTCGTGCATTTTGCTTTGCTTATTTTATGAAAGAGAAATTCTCTGTTACAGCTACTCCGTCAGCAGAAAACATCTGCTTTTAGGCTTTATGAAATTAGGCCCAGGGTGACTATGACAGCCACAATAAATAAACAGATGGCTTAGACTACGGCTACAACATGTGAAAGTAGTCAGCCAAATCCGTAGTCGTACACCGCGTTTACTAAGTATGAGTAGTTCCACTACCAGACTGATTTTGGAATACTTTCGAATTGGACGTGCGAGGCGGGGACAAGATTCAATCGCTAAGCCTCGAGATCTCGCGAGAGTGAACGTGGTTTGGATGTTAATGACAACATTCTTACGATAGAAACAAAAGTCAAAATGTCGTATCGAGACCTCAGAAGTAAGTTCTTTTGTTTTTTCTTTAATTTGATAAAAAACGTCGTTCTAATCCAGTTGTTTTGGGGGAAATATAACACATTTGGCTCTATAGCTGCTGTGTTATGACAGTATTCTATCAAAAATTTGTAAATTTGCTGATAATTTGTAACTCGTTTTGTGTGTGTGTGTGTGTGTGTGTGTTGTGTACAGTGTTGCATCGGGTGACTACACTACGCGTTTACACCCTTACCCAGTTGTGGTATTAAAACTGAAAATTTCTGAATATCGCTTAGAAATACAGTAGCTTCTCATGTTTTACCCAGTAATTACGCTTAGATCAAAACAAGGGGAAAAAGGGGAAAGATACAAACAATTAAAAAAGTGGGAAAAATGTCCATATTCGAAATCTCAAGACTCGTCGTCAGGGGAAAAATTTCCATATTCGACAGCCACTTTTCATGAGCAAAAAAAAATTGGAAAAATTTCCGTATCCTGCCACCACTTTTTCACTCATTTTTACCCAAAGGAATATCTCATTTGAGTAAATTAGATACTATTTTATTTCATAACGAATGAAAAAGTGGTGATACAGAATTTTTTCAAGGTGTGTCGGACTTTAATTTCCCTTTAAAAATATCTCCTCTCGAGGCATTCATTTGTATGGTAGCTAAAACTAAAAATTTAAACTCTAATAAATGTTGAATTTCACCGTGAGGCCGGAACTCTCCCGCACTCATGAAAAAGGGAACTAAAAGTATTGCATTTAGCGAGTAACTATACTAATTATTACTAGAATTGTTGTGCATGTTTTTTCTCTGAAGTAAAAATTACTATCCAAACTATTTCAGATTTCACAGAGATGATGCGGGCGTTGGGGTATCCACGCCTGATATCAATGGAGAACTTTAGAACTCCAAACTTCCCTCTTGTGGCGGAGGTCCTAATTTGGCTTGTGAAGAGGTACGTACCCAAATAAATAGATAGTAATATTTAAAAGTGACTCACTTGATGGAGACAATTGGAGGTAATGGAGGCAATTGACCCTAGTCATTGCCGCGGTGCCCCCAGCTCCCAGAAAACTTCTCAGTAGAGATTTAAATTCCTTCATAATGAGGGGCTGTGGCAACCAACACATGGAAAGAGGAGCAGAGGAAGGCCAATCAAAATATACATAAACTTACTATTTATTATGTGAAGACTCCAACCTGACCTGTGAGGACATAGGCAACTGCATGCTGGACAGCAACATTTGGAACTTAGCCATCACAAATGTCCGGTGGAAGCCGTTGGAATGAATGAATGTATAATGAGGTTCCAGGGCTCAAATTTAGGAGAAAAATTGAAAAGAGATGATGCGGGCGTTGAGGTATCCACGTAGTCTTGTAGCTCAAAATGTTCACCAGAAATTTTTGTACAAGACCAGAATCAAAAAGAGGAGAAAACTTACTAGGCCTATAGGTCCAGGCAACATGCATTTAACTTTTTTATTTGAACAATGGAGCACTTAAAGACGTGTAATAGAAGACTTGTCCCATCTGTCTTTTTTCTTGTTACATGTAAGTATACTTCTTTAGAATTGAAAGGTAATTTTCCATACTCAAAGTCAACATTTGATCAAATTTGTGAGTTAATATATAATGCGTTCTTCTTCAGTTGAAAAACACAAGACCGTCGGACTTGTCAGGTCACTCATAAGTTTACTGGCCCAACACTAAAACCACTAGCCTGGGGCCTGCGGTCCAGTGTAAAATTTGAGCCCTGGAGGTATCAGACCTGCAATTTCTTTTACAAGAGTCACTCAAGCCTGTAATTTCTTTTCAAGATTTTTCATTGGTCAACTTACACCTTCAGATTTTCATGAAAGGGGTGAAGATGTGAGCAGGTCTGATACTCCGTTCTTGTAATTAGCACGGCGGTTTCTCTTTGGTAACTTAGGGCACTTTGCAGTGAGGGACATAGACTTTTTCTAAAATCTGTAACATCGCAAGGGGCATCAAGGCATTGACCAGGGGCATGGAGGCAAGTGCCTTCATTGCAGGGCTCACCCACTAGCCCGGCGTACATTGTCTAGTAAAATCTGGTATGGGCTGGTATAAAGCACCACTTCTAAACTTGCCCAGTGGGCTACTAAAACCTGTACAGCCCAGTTTCTTTTTTTTTATTTTTAAAGTTGAGTGTGTGAATGTATTAGTCTTCTTCATTTAACCAATAAACTGGTTGCATCAGGAAGATACATTTATGACAATACATGTTTAAAATCTGGGCTACTAAAACTTAAGTGGGGCAAGTAAGTTTACTAGCCTGGTGGGCCACTAAAGAAAAATCTGCTTCCGTGAAGTATCAGGCATGAATTTGTTACATGTATGTGTATTACAGCGCCCAATGTCATAAAGCTGTTAAGCAGAAAATACTGCCTAGCAATTTTCTATGCTAAGCAAAAAATGAGTGGGGCACCAGTCACGACAATGTAAACTTTATGGAATTTTGGCTGGTAACCAGTTTTTGCCAAGCAATATTTTTCTGTGCTTAGCAAGCTTTTGTGCTTACAGGTTTTATGAAATTGGGCCCAGGTAAGAAAGAGACAGCTCTTGCTATCACCAAACCTCTAGTTTTTTTTTTTTTTTTTTTTGCCCCTTGTGATCTACACGTATGATGTCACATTGTTTACAAAACATCCACAGTTCATCATTCAAATCCACTGTGGATGATATTGAATGGGAAGACAATGGGAGGGCTGACTGTGTACTGTGTAGATGCATTCATCATAATAATATTATTTTGCGGGTTAGCATAGTTAATCTATCATTTAAAACCATAGTGGATGAGATTGATGGTCTGACAGTAAAAGGGTTGACTGTGTATATGATTTCTGCACATGACATCATATTGCAGGCTGTTTATCAATCATTCAAATCCACAGTGGATTAGTATTGTATGGTCACACGGCATGTGTGTTTCAATATGTATTTTTTATGTAGATTCAGAATGTCAAGACAAACAGCAACATATCTTCTTGCTGTATCATATTTTGACAACAGCCATGTAAAAAAAGAAGAAGAAGCTGTAAACAATAAAATAGTACTTTGCATAATTACTAGCCTTGAAAAAAAACAATGGCTACCACTACCAGTAAAACTGAGGTGATGACTTATATTTCTCTTTATCTCTCTCATTGATCACTCAAGCGTGAAGCACACACGCACTAAGCTATGCACTTATCCTGAAGAATTATAATACCTACAGAGTAAAAAAAAAGTATATGAAATGATGTTGTAAAAAATGACGTGTTAAAGCCTTTGTAGTGACATACCATATTGCCCTTGCTTTTTGTATGTTCTTCGGGGCCGCCATTGAAGTGCTTGAAACTAGGGGGCACATCTGTACACACAATGTGGATGCAATATGTAATTTTTTTACTGGTATGCACTACTTTTGTGAATACGTTCTCATTGCCTGACAGCTGTACATGTACAGGGTTCTCCCCACATGTACATGTACAAGCTAGCGTATTGGGCCGATATGCGCGATTTCCGTGCCATTATACATGCAAATTTTGGATAAAGATAAAAAATAAAATGTTTACAAAAATCACCAAGAGAAAACCGTATAGAATGTCCAAGATTGCACAGTGGGGCTTTTAAAACCAACATAAACACCAAGTAAAAAACATCCTGAAGACCTCGTTTCAATTCAGCGTGCTTCATCCCAACCGCCCACAAATTTGGGTCAAGAAATGCCCCACAGTTTTGAACAATCCTGGGGAGAGCCTTGACTGTATGATTGATATACAAAGGAATAAGCAGAGATTTAAATGCCAGTGTTTCCTATCTCCATGAATTGACTTTTCCTAAAATAATTGTAATGTAAAAGGCTTTGTTTGAGTTACATAGTGGCTATGTGTATGTGTTGGGCTGCAGCTTAGTGCTCACATACATGTACATCACTGTACATTGTAAACGTACATTGAAGCACATTAATACCCGTAGCAACACCCTTAGCAACTGCCAATTTAGACACGGCTTTAAAAGCTTTTTCCTTTAGTAAAGTGAAAGTTTAATTCCTATTTTTTCCTAACCTACTTTAAATCGAGATAGAAATCAAATTGTGCCATGAGAGATGGGAAACCATGGCAACAATGAAGTCTTATGTATGTGGCTTATTAAGATCTTAATCTTTTCTTCTTCTTTTCTTCTGTTTTTGCTCAACTCACAATAGTTGTTTTGTTAAAGCATTTTTGTTCCAGTTCTACTCTATTGAGCATGCAAGATCATACAGAATGCTGACTTTTCATACATTCAAGAACTAAGATAAACATACTTGACCAAATTTTATGGTTCTGCCTAATGGTTCCGCAATTTTATGGCTCCGCATAATTCTATGGTGCAGTTGTTAAGAGACTGGTCTGTTAGTCTTGACCTCAAACAAAAGTGAAGCAATATGAAGGGGGTAATTAAGAGACTGACTGTTAAGTCTTGGTTTTTAACGAAATTTAAGTGATTTGAATCTTTGCCTTTCAGGCCTGTGTTTTTTTAATAAGTAAGAATAAACCTGTTGACGATTTACAACCATCTGACTTTATCTCTTCTTGGAAGACTTGATGGCTCTAAATAGTCTTCAGACATTTTCTCGTCAGTATAAAGTGCGAAACTTTGAGACCTTTTCGCCCCCGGTTTATTTCCAGAAGTGCCACTCCTTCCTAGTTTGATAGATTTCTATCACACGGTTGTTACCTGTCAACAATTTTCTGTCGTACTTGGGCATGAGAAATGTCAGACTTTTTAAAAGTCTGCCTGGTAAACAAACAAAAAAATGCTGTAATTTTCCTTCAGATATCAAGAAATCACGCTCTTCGACCCACTTCTCTAACACTGAGGATACTGTTCCTAAAAGCTCCACTTGGTTCGCACTCTTGGAATGGATTGGTCGGGGCAGCGTTAATTGGTCACGGGTGGCTACGGGGGTAGGAAGGCTGGGTGTTTCTTCCAGCCTGTTGTTGTCTATGATGTCCCATGTGACCGGTTGGCGTTGTTTTGGCTGGTGCATTTTTTGGTGTGCGGGTCTTTTGTTGCTTTGTATTTCTAACTTCTCTTATTTTGTAATTTATATAGTTTTGATATTGACTGTGTGTACTTGTATTTGGCCAGTGGATGTCAAGTTTCTATGTTTTTTAACGTGGACAATAAAATCTAAATTTTAACTCAAAGGGTTATCTAAAGGTGGAAGTGCAATCATTTCAATGCACCGCCGAAGAACTGGACCCAAGTTCCAGACTTTTTGGTCAGCAATGACTCTGGCCTCTGCTTAATACTTCAAAATGAAACACTCGGAAAGTTTCCCTGTTTCATCCGCAGTCCAGGACGTATTGTATCAACTTTGTTTTTTTGAAATGATTTACCTTGTAGATATGATCCGAATGCTGATGTACCAACTGACACAGATACAGAGCAAGACCGAGTTATTTTCATCAAATCTGTGGCGCAGTTCATGGTGAGTTTGCTGTTTTTCATGCAGCAGTTTAATATTTTGCTCGCATTCAATTTCAAATCTAGGTTCAAAACGGTTCAGTTCAAGTTTTCTTGTTTACGCCCCCTTCTATTTTGGAAGGAAGAAGAACCCAATGTCTGGTTATTTTTTTCCAGGCAAAAGAGGTTAAATGGATAGGAACAGCTGTGGGTATCCAATTCTTTATAATTTATGGGGCTGGCTCTGAAAAATTGATTGGGAAGACATTTATGAAGCATCAAAATTCATACAACGATTGTGAAATGTAGTTGCTAAAGAGCAACCCATATTAAAAAGTTGTTATGAAAAAGAGTCTGTAACTTGTTGCTTTTTACCAAATCACTACTTCTGGCTAAGGCTTAAAGCTGGTAAGCCATTTTTAAAGCATGAACCACGGGCACATGGCTTCAACATGGCTGACGGAGCTGTGAGCCTCAGCCAAAGCAGAAGTTTGTTTTGGAAAAAGGCCCCAGATCTTGTTGTTGGTGGAATCGTGATCAAAAATTTCTCTTTGAAGTAAGTCTGGAATCAAACAGTAATTGAGTTGTTGAAAGTTGGAGTATGGAACTTTTCCATTTGATTTTGTTTATTTTAGTGTCTTGATCAAAAGGAAGCAAAATAAAACTAGTTATTGAAGAGTTTTTAAAATTATTTTAAAATGGTGCGTACCATTTCTCTGTGGGGGAGTTGTGCCTTAGGAGTTGGCCCACAGTCAGAGTATGTCATGAGAAAGAAATTTGGCAATAGATTCATCGCAGATTTGTCCTTTGAACAAATTTGGTAGAGTAGGGCTAACAAACATTTCACAAATTTTCGAATTGGCTGCCTCTGCTTGCTATTCTACTTGTGTGCACACACCGGTGTTTTTTCAAAGGAAAAATCTGGGATGGTCCAACTGCAGAATATCTTTCTCATGCGATTTAGGAAGGTAGAGAAGGTAGTGCATTCTGCTCTATCAGCCAGGCTCCTGGTGGATGATACCCATGACTACATCCTTACGGACTGTGATGGGGGTATTAACCCGGTTTCAGCCCCAGGAGTAGGTGGCAATGTGCCCCTGGTGGCAGTTGATTTGGTTTGATAGCCCAATTACGTGTAGCCCTCACCTCTAAGTGGCCATCCCGTGTTGTTAGGCAATATCTCATATAAAAAAATATATATATATATAAAATTGGTGCTGAGCCTAATAACTTATTAGGTAACCGATTACATGTATAAACAATATACATTACATTGTTGTTTGGCTGGTAACCTGTTTGAAGTGGCCGTCTAGCCTTGTGATGTAAGGCGATCTCTCATAAAAAATTTTTTTTATTTGAGATACTCTGACTGTGCCAAATTCCATGCTTGAATCATCAAAGGCGAACCCAATCACCTATCTGCTTGCTGTACTACCTGAATAACTTTTCCAGTGAAAATGAGATTGGGAACAGTTATTTAAAAATGGCAGTCAAGCTATCATTGCCATTAGTCATGACTTCTGTGTGCGTTGACCTTCCTCTGTCATAAATGTAGCACCTTGAATTCTTTGCCAATATCAGATTAGATTAATTATGTTGTTATCAAAATATTGACTTTAATGTATTGACTTTTATTAGAGGTTTTCTCGGCCAACTTCAACAAAAATTCCTTTAATTGAACACCCGGCTCACTCAATTTCATTTGAAAATGAATGCTCAGTTGCATCAGCATTCAACAGTCAAAGGGAGTTACAATTCAATTTCAAGAGTTTAGCAGTCATTGGCCAAATGAGATCACTCAAATTCATTAGGTCCCGAATGAGATCATTCAAATTAACTCTAGATCATAAAGACCATCAAATGTCTGTTTCCAATTGAGCTCCATTTGTGTGGAGCTCTGCTTCCGTTATCATTCTTACATAGATGTATTTTTTCTGCTTTTTTTTAATGTTCCACTCACAGGCCTAGATAACAGGCTTGGAATTTGTTCTTTGAGAGGGCAAGGCCATTTTCAAAGGGCACTTCCATTGGAAGATCTGAACATCTAACATGTCTAAGGAAAACTTTTGAAGGGGCATCAAGGCCGAGACCAGGGCCACAGAGGCCATAGCCTCTGTGACACACGAGACCTACGACTTTACGCCCCATCCGAAGGATGATGCCATAATAGTTAAGTGTCTTGCTTAAGGGCACAAGTGTCAAGACCAGGACTCGAACCAACACTGATCAGAAACACAACAGCTTGAGTCCGGTGTTCTTAACTGCTCAAACACAACACTCAATCATTAATATTATTCTTTGTTGATTATACATCCACCAGGCGACCAAAGCCCACATCAAGTTAAATACCAAGAAGCTGTACCAGGCCGACGGCTACGCTGTCAAGGAGCTTCTGAAGGTGACGTCGGTCCTCTATGGAGCCATGAAGACCAAGGTAGGAGAGGGGGAGGACGATGGTGAGAACGGAGGCGGCTCATCTTTATCATTCGACATCTCGTCAAAGGTAAGAAACTGCACAACAACATTATGCTTACCAGAATCTAGTTACCAGCCAAAATACTATGTCACATGTACAATCTGGGACTGGTATCCTGCTTTTTTTTTTTTGCTCAGCAGGAAAACCAATATTTTCTGCTTGAGCAGCTCTATGAAATTGGGCCCTGGCTTGGGGTGTAGTCTGTGTTGTGTAGCTGGAGTAGTCTTAAAAAGTTGGCGCTGTAGAAGAAGTTTCTTTTATAGTTCAAATGCTTTTGGGACAGACGGCACCAAGTATTTCTCTTATGCAACACCAGGTGCATTAAACTGGGCCCAATTTCTTGGCTCTGCTTAGCGCTAAATTCAACGCTTATGATCACCATTTTCCGCTTACTGTGCAAGCGCCAAATTTCTGTGCTAGCTGTGTAAGCGAAGAATGCCTAGTAACAGAGAGTACGCACGCGCACAAGTAAAAATTCTCAGCTAACCCGTGAAATACACTTGACGTAAGCGCGAAATTCCCTGCTCCCGTAAGCGCCGATTTTTTTTTTTTCTTACGGTAAGCAGAGCTATGACATTGGGCCCTGGTCATTCCATTACCTCTGTCTCAGGTCCCGTTCTGATGCCAGCAACACTGTACCCTGCATGTGATGTACACAGTAACTTTATTATGCTGTAGCGATTTATGCTAGGTTGAATGTTCCAAGCTGTTGTGTGCCAGTGTGGCAGTAGTATACATGTACAGTTTATAGGTACACCACAGGGACAACCCTTCTACTATACTTGTTACTGCCGAGCATTTGTACGGCCATAACGGTATTTTCCTTTACAGTACTTTTCCCCACTTTTATGAGGACTCTATCCATTGGAAAATAAGTGCCTCACAAAACTGAATTTGACGTTGGAGCCCCTCTTTAAATTTGATGCAAATTGATTAAATATCAACACTTTATACACCTTTTATTGTCGTGGTGTCATTTCCCCCCCCCCCCACCAACCTAGTTGCATGACCCTGAAAATGTTGAAAACTTCAAATTGCCCCAAAGGGGAGACTAATTGCATGCAAATACAGTTTCAATAAATGTGGATTTTTTCCGGTCGAATTTTTTTTTTTTTCACTTACAGTATGCAGAGCCATGAAATTCGACCCAGATGATTTTTGACCATACTAAATTCATGGCACAGCTAAACTTATTCCTACTGTACGCTTCCTTTCCATTTGTCTGTCTGCACCCATATGTCCTTGCAACATTTTCCATATTAAATTTCTCTGAAAGGCTTCCACTTTTCAGAGTGTAATCGTCACCATCACCTTCATTGATTTAGTCAGCAAAATATGTCTTGATACGTCTCAGTAAAAACTTGTGCACTGCGTGTGACTGAGCTTAAAATCCCTGTAGTTTAAGTTCTTAAAGTTGGTGTCTCTGTTGGAGGCAGGATTTGAAGCTGTCTATACTGGTGCTACTGACTATGCTAGCTGGTAGCGCATTGCAGTCAATAACGGTGGAGATGTAGAGTGAGTCGTTGTAAATATCCTTGCTTTGTGAAAAAAAGTTGCCCAAATTTCTGATTGTGGCCCCGGGGTACCTGCGTTTGAGGTTGGACGTACTGGCGGAGTGGAATATCGACAAGCCCATTCTGCACCTTATTTAAAAGCATCCCTGGCATTTGACGATGTCTTTTGGTTTGCAAAATGTCCCATAATGTTAGTCAAATTTTACAAACTAACTACGGATACCTGCGCAGCCTGCAATCTCCAAAGAAACACAAATGATACGCCGTAAAAAAAAAGCCAGTCGCACAGGCCTGTCCGGGATGGCCAGAGAGTCCTGTGCAGAAAAAAACATTTAAAACGTTCTGAAATAGAATGTTTGCAGGTGCAAGTAATAAAACTCATCAAATTCAAACAGAAATCACCCAGATTGATTGTTGAAGGACTTGGAGACCAAACACACATCCAGAGGGGCAGCTGTGTTGATTCTTACAGTGTACTTCCATTAAAGGGAAGGTGTATGTTTGGTAATCACTCTTAAAAGAAATGGCAATAAAAACTTATTTGGTCAGAAGCACAGCAGCATTCGATAGTATAAAGCATTTTGAGAAACATTTCAAATTACAAATAATGTGGTTATTGAAAAAGATATAAGTTTTTATTCCCCCCAAATTTGAATTTGTGAAACGTTTCTGTTAGAAACATTTCTCTGATTGGGATTATTCTTCATGTGGGAGATATTCGCTCCGGATTTTCAGCGATATCTGAAAAACGCAACCACCTTTTGAAATGAAACTTTCACAGGTTAGTTTTCTGGTATAAATCTACATTTACATAGGATTAAAACAATCGAGCGGTTCCAAATTCCTTGCCTTTAAGACATTGACGGTGAGACTGCACAATCAAAAATAAATATTGTACCACACAGTGTTTCCCATGGCTGATGAACTGAGTGAGGTGGTATCAATTCTAATTGATGTTTGAAGCAAAAATTTTTGCAGTCTGCAAATTGACAAGAATGCAACACTCACACAAATGCCTGATGTTTCTATCTACACATCCAAATTGTTAGTTATTGAAAATAATACAATAAAAATACTTTACTCGGGCATATCACAATACATACACAAATCTGTATCTCCCCAATATACAGCAAAAAATGCAAAACTCACAATAAAATTTATGATAAACATATTACAGAAAAAAAGTACGTGGCAAAGACAAAACAAATTTTTAAAAATCACAATAATTTTTTTTTTAATGAAATAAAAATAGCAAAAACGAATGGCAAGGAAAACACAAGTAACAGAAATCAGCCAGACAGAAAACCAAGGGACAGACAATCAAAAGATGGGCTGCCCTAGGAGAAAGACAATAGTGAAATGAAATGCTATCACCAAAGGGGTGTGTCACTACGACCCAAAACAGCGACAACGACAATCATTAAAAAAACAAAACACGCAGACACTCAAAAAATTACGGCGAACAGATGAGCATTAGAAACAAACACACACAAACAGGAATCCTGGACAAAGCAGATTCAGTTCAAGTTATAAAGGTGCTACATAGAGGTCAATGAAAAATCAGATACAAAATGATATAAAAGAACTGTTTTTGATTAGTTTTTCCTTTATGGCAGTTCTTATCAGCGAGGGGGTGTAATTGGCAAAAACTTGAGCGAGGTGGTCATTGAAAGTTGCGAGATGAGGCATCTCACGCTTGAATGGGAAACAGGAAGCACTGTTATCACACAAGTAAACACACAAACACATTATGATCCTTGTCATTTGATTGGTTGAATACATGTCACATGTCATACTTTGTTTTGCCATGTATTTACTGCTGCGGTGTGTGATGCTCAAAAATTTAATAAAGGAGTTCTATATTGATAAATATAGGATGCTATATAATATATAGTGTCGTTTCCAAGATAATCGTTTCCGCCCGTTCGTCCCAGCAAAGCAAGGACAAAGTTGATGTCTACATAGAGTTGTCCAAGTTGTTTCAAAGATTAAAAAAAAGAAGGAATTTTCAGAGTGAGGGGTGGACGAGTTTCAGTGTCTATTTTTTTTAAATTGTGAAACAAATTTCAAATGACAAGGATCTAGAGTGGATGAAATTGAATGGTCAGGCAGTAAGAGGGTTGACCATGTACTGTGTACATGCATTCACCACACGATATCTTGGTGAAGGCTTGCATTAGTTATTTATTTTGGATGATACTGAGAGTCTAGACAGTAGGAGTGGGTTTTAATTAACTCTTTAGGGACCTTATTAGCTGCTTACGTATCATCAATATGCTGTTGCTTTTTGGACACATTTTTTTTTCTAGTATGCCTGGTGGAGAAAGTTGCTGGCTTTTTACTACAATATGTTAGCAGCTAATATGGTCTCTAAAGGGTTAATCAAAAGACTCCTTATGTCTGATCTCCCTTTTTTTATAACTTCTTCCAGAAATGTTTGTACAAGACCAGAATCAAAATGAGAAAAAAACTTCCTGAGCCCTGACAATATGCATTAACTGTTTTTATTTGAATGGCTAAGTACTAAGATGTAAGAGAAGATTAATCGCATCTGTCTTTTGGGGTTTTTATGTACACGTCATTCCTCAACAGAATTGAAAGATATTTTTCAGACTCAAAAGTCGACATTGGCAAAAGTTTGTTGCTGTTCAAGATATTACACAGTTCAGTTAGGTACATTTATTGTTATTAAAATTGGAAAACGCAAGACAGCCGAACTTGTCCGTTCATAAGTTTACTGGCCCGACTTGAAAACAAATGGCCTGGGGCCGGCGGTCCAGTGTAACATTCAAGCCCTGACCCTGCCTTTAATGGTTTTTATGCTCATATATTTTATTTAATGTAACTTTAAAAAAATTTGCCTGCTATTCACAAAATCTTAACATTTAGTATTTGTAGTTGTACAAACACAACATTTGTTGTTTAATTATTTGTTATTATTTTTTTTTTTTGGAGATGGTGCTTTAAATGATGTTGAACACCCTCTTTTATCAGCTATGTGTTAGGTAATGAAGTCTTAACTGAGATCCATTTCACTTTGGCACACCTCACTGAGGATGATTTGCGATACTAATTGCGCTCCAGTGATTTGCGGCGATTTCAAGAGGGACTCGTTATAAATCAGTCGGACATTGAAGGTCAGCTGAACTGACAGTCACGTACGTACGCAGGCCCGATTCTTTTAAGGGCAAGGTAGTGATTACCTTAGAAAATGGCGCTTCAAAGGTCGGGTCGTGGATTTTTTTTTTCAACGTATTACTGATTTATCGGCGAAGAAAGATACAGTAAAAGTTACATTGGCAAAGAAAGATACAGTAAAAGTTACATTGGCAAAGAAAGATACAGTAAAAGTTACATTGGCAAAGAAAGATACAGTAAAAGTTACATTGACAAAGAAAGATACAGTAAAAGTTACATTGGCAAAGAAAGATACAGTAAAAGTTACATTGACAAAGAGAGATACAGTAAAAGTTACATTGACAAAGAAAGATACAGTAAAAGTTACATTGGCAAATAAAGATACAGTAAAAGTTACATTGACAAAGAGAGATACAGTAAAAGTTACATTGGCAAAGAAAGATACAGTAAAAGTTACATTGGCAAAGAAAGATACAGTAAAAGTTACATTGGCAAAGAAAGATACAGTAAAAGTTACATTGACAAAGAAAGATACAGTAAAAGTTACATTGGCAAAGAAAGATACAGTAAAAGTTACATTGACAAAGAGAGATACAGTAAAAGTTACATTGACAAAGAGAGATACAGTAAAAGTTACATTGGCAAAGAAAGATACAGTAAAAGTTACATTGACAAAGAAAGATACAGTAAAAGTTACATTGGCAAAGAAAGATATAGTAAAAGTTACATTGACAAAGAGAGATACAGTAAAAGTTACATTGACAAAGAGAGATACAGTAAAAGTTACATTGACAAAGAGAGATACAGTAAAAGTTACATTGGCAAAGAAAGATACAGTAAAAGTTACATTGGCAAAGAAAGATACAGTAAAAGTTACATGTGAGAGTTTCATCTGAGTACAGTGTCTTCTTGGTGAGACAACAGCAAAAAAGCTGCAATGCAATCTGTGACTTTACCTAAAGAGGAATATCAATTTATATTCCTCGTCTTAATTGTTTTCCTCTTGAATACCCATTCCAAGAGTGGCTTTTAGCCTTGTTTAGGGCGGACATGCATGACAAAATCGACAAGAAAACAATGTTATTGGCAAATTTCTACTGGAACATTTGAAAGGGCACCGAGGCGATGACCAGGGGGCGTTGAGGGGATTGCCTTCATCGCCCCTTGTGAATTATCAAGACTGTATAACGTAATTTTAGTAGATGCATGCTTGCAACAAGACACCGATCCTTGTCGGATCAGCATGCAGAATCAGCTCTGGGCGATCACGATCTTTATCAATGATTGACTGGCGAAGCTGTTTAAGGTACATCGAGTTTGATGAACCATTAACCATAACGATTAACATGTATAAGGCGCTATTCCATCAAGATCATAGCGCACATGATAGAAATTAACATGGATAGAGGTGAGTCTTAAGAGCTTTTCGAAATAGAGATAAACTGACAGATTCACTAATGGCAGGACGAAGATTGTTCCAAATCATTGGTCCAGCTAAAATGAAAGCTTTTTGACAGAAAACTTTGTTCAGTGATTGATGTCAAGTGTGGGCTGAAGAAAACGAGGAGGAGTGTCATATGACAGTAAATTTGAAAAGATATCTAGGAGTAGTTTTGTTCAAGCATTTAGAAACAAAAAGAGCAAGTTTAAAAAAAGAATCTGTTTTCTAATCGGTAGCCAATCAAGTTCCTGAGTAATTGAGTAATATTCTCTCAAGTGTGTGGAACATACAGAATGAGCTGCAATTTTTTTTAATCTTTGAGCTAGGTCCAATTTATATGAAGTAGCATTAAATAAAAAGTTGCATCCCATTGACGTGATCCCACTGCTGCCGCTTCCCAAGTTGTATCGTGAACTTGGGTGTGATCCCTGGCTACACGGCAATTACAGGTAGAATGGCTTCTGACTGGAACCCCCCAAACAAAGATTTTGACAAAACAGGGAGACCGCTAGATGGCTCAGTTGGTAGAGTGCCGGCACATTAATCCGGAGGTCAAAGGTTCAAATCCCACAGGTTTTGACAAAACGGGGAGACCACTAGATGGCTCAGTTGGTAGAGTGCCGGCACATTAATCCGGAGGTCAAAGGTTCAAATCCCACTCTAATTATTTGTTTCTTTGTTCAACCCAAAATTATTTAAAAATTATCCAGTCAGTTTCCCTTGTGGTATTATTACTCAAAACAAGTTAGAGTGAGAAAAGATATCTGTTCAAATAACTCTTGAACTTAAGATTTGTCCTAATTTCAGGGTTTTTTCAGAAGGCTTCATTGAGCCTTCTCAAAAGAAGTTCCCACCCGGTTCAGACAGGCGCTCCAGAGTCACGCCCAACCAAATAGATTAGGAGCGACTCTAGGTTAACCCAAATAAATTTGGGTCGCAGACAGGTGGACTTAACATAACATTTACATCAAGGTTCGACTCATGACAAGATTGACGTCTGAAACCAAAACGCTCCTGAGTCATTCTAAATGACTGCAACAGTCGATCTTTCGCCTTCCAGCGCGTCCAGTCACTCCTAACTGTTTCAGACGTCAGACTTTTCATGTACTTAATACAATCAGTTATTTCGACTGTAGAGTTATTGCGACTCTAGAGCACCTGTCTGAACCGGGTGTTAAACAGTCACCATAGGGAGTAAGAAATACTCCACATTGTGTCCAAACCCGTGTATTTCTGGCGATGCACAGAGACTGTAAGCCTCCTGAATTGTAAACATCTGGGAGGTTTCGGGTCTAGAATAAGTGGGGACCCAAGATTCTTATTGGTCACACTACTCACAGTATTCACTTGTCGAATCTGATCCCTGTGAACTGTGATAAATCATAAGATTGGAAAACAAGATGCGGGTAGGAAGTTCCAACACCCAATAGTACAGCAGAAAAGCTAGTCAGAATATCTCTCAGTATTGGGCTTTGGAACTCGTTAAAAAAAAAAGCAAGCAGTGATTTATTCCTTTAATCTCCAGAATAATTCATAAGGAAAGAAACAGAAAAGATTTGAACCAAGTTTGGATCGTTTCTCAACATCTTGGTAAAAATGTTAATCCAAAGCAAAGGCAAGTACATAAGCCATGAGTAGAAGGTCGAAGCTACCTTATTTTGCAGAAAGTCAGTCTCTTTTACCCTTGGCGTTATCTGATGGTCGACAGGCTTTAGCTTTAGAGAATAAATTTAAAATAGTAAACCACACTGGAAACTGACTGGGTAAACTTTAAATAACTTGGGGTTGAACAAAGAAAAATTGACTAGAGCAGGAATTGAACCAATGCCCTCCGGATTAACTTGCCAGCGCTCTACCACCTGAGCTATCCATCCCTATGTTGGCGGTCTCCCCCCGAACCAAGATTTTGACAAAATAGGGAGAACATCATTATTGGGCTAGATAGCTCAGTTGGTAGAGCGCCGACAGAATATTCAAAGGTGGTTGGTTCAAATCCCGCTCTACTCAACTTTTCTTTGTTCAACCCCAATTTATTCTATTTCAAAAGTCAAAACAATTTGTGTGGGATTTTTTTTTCATGTAGCATTTAATTAGTCTCAACCATACCCATAAAAAAAATTCTGTTTTCCTTCTGTCCTTCTGAATCTGTTCTTGTGATAAATCGTCAGACTGTTAATTTTGTTGTACTTGTTCTTATGTGTTTTATTATTATTATTTTTATGCTTTTTTGGTCATTTGAAAGTATTTGCTCCTTTAAAAATCCCATTTCCAGCAATTTTATTACCTTGGTTGCTCTGAAAAGTATGATTAGTTTTTTTACATGGAAAGTACACCTGCGTCATACAGACTACATACTGTGAATAAAATTGTTGATTTTAGCCGCGCAATGGGCAACTGGAGCTCTATCTATTGTTGAAGTATGGCATGGATGCCATTTCAGTTCAAGCAAAGGGTTTGTTGTAAACATTGATAGCAATGCTCATTGTCTGCACTGCCCCCGATCTGTTGTTGCATCAAAAAATGCGCTTATTGTACCTCTAGCGCTATTTTATAACATTCAAAATGGATTTGTCAAGTTACGTAGTTTTTTCCCCTGGTTTTCCTGCTTTGTTGCAGCTTCTCAGTTGTTACCCTAAAAATGATGACCTACATAGTTATGCATTTCCTAAAATCTTAACCATTTGGTTCTTTTAGATCTTACCTTTACTTTTCTCTTACATTTTGATAACGTAGTAAAGTAGTATATATTTTCCCGGTCATTTAGGGCAATTAAGCTGCCACTTTACCATCGCGCTATTCCATTGTAGGGGAAACCTTTACAATAAAAGCATTTCCAATCGCCGAGCTGGGCCCAACGTCATGGCTCTGCTTACCGTCAAATTCTGCGCTTACCATCACCACTCTCCGCTTTGTACTGTGCAAACCCAGAACTTCTGCATTAGCTGCGTAAGCAAAGAATGGCAGTAACGTGACGTACGGAAGTGCACAAGCAAAAATTCCTGCTAACCTGTGAAATAAGCGCGTAATTCCCTGCTTCTGTGAGCGCCATTTCTTTGCTTACGGTAAGCAGAGCTATGAAATTGGGCCCTTGTTCGACCTTCATCAGCTCTCAGCCTTAACTCTTTTAACTTGAACAAACCAGGTTAACAACTAAGAATAAAATGCTCTCAAATTGTTCAGGTAAGGCTTTGATTATAATGTTTATGTTTGCCTCGTAAACAGGCAAAGTAACTCCTTTTGTAGTTGACTCAAGTAAGTGGGGGTCCTTGGCTTGTGCTATTTTTGCAGGGGTTGGTTGCAAGATCAATAAAAACAAACCAACCACAATATCTTAATTTAAATTGCCGACTCCATTAAATGCAAGAGCAAAGCAACGAGCAGCGAGGGAAAGCTAGAAATGCAAATTATGTTTTCTTTCGAGAACTTTTTGGTTTGTCGGATTCATGAAAAAAATGTGAAGGGTGATTTCAAATGTCAGGATTCTTTAAATTTCTAGACCAAATCTTGGACTAGTGTTGAAGCAATGTGGGTATAGTTGGTTTGGCAATGCAATTTTTGTTCAGTATAGTAGTTTTGTTGTTGTTAGGTTGAAAAAATAGTTTAAGATACAGAAAAACTAAAACCCAAGGTGAAGATACTATTGAGTGCAAGACTGAATCTCATGCCATTGATGCTGTGAAGAGTAGTTGGAAATCCAAATTTGTTCAACGTTTTAACTTTTGTTTGATAAAATCCGTTAAAAAAAACCCTCAAAAAGTGATTAATCTGAAAACAATTTTTTATTTTTTTTTTCCCCCGGGAAAGGGGTGGCTCTGTCTAAGTGTGCCAAGGGGATCCTGTTTTTAAAAATTCCACTATTAATATTAATATTTAATAATAATAAGTCACAGTAAAATTTGTCATGTTAACAGTTTTTCCAGTGGTTATTATTCTTTTTATGAAACCACTTAACACATGTTTCAATATTTAAATGGACATGCAGGCTCACACTGAAAATAACTTGAGCTGATTCCTTCGTAGTTCGTTTCTTCTCCCCTTCAAATCACCCACAAATCTCCATCAAAAATGGACGGAAACAGTTGAGAATAACTAAATAATTAATCATTCCAATCAACTTAGTATCAGCCTGCATCTATTAATAGGTCAAAACACTTACGGCTGGTTTCAGGTACTTAAACAAAAGATATAACCATTGGTTAAAAACTGCTAATGTGATGGTAGAAAAGTGCTACACTTAATTTTTTGCATTTCTTGACATAATAGCACTTTTTCCCAAGGTCTCAAACCAGAGTATTGACCAGAGACAAGACAACGAACGAAAAAAGAGTCACAGTAGCTTTAAGAAAAAATAATTACAAGGAAAACGAACAGGGGCCCAATGTCATAAAGCCTGTTAACACAAAAACTTGCTAAGCACAGAAAAATCTTGCTTAGCAGATATAGGTTACCAGCCAACATTCCATCAAGTTAACATTGTTTGCCACTGGTACCCCGCTCATCTCCTGCTAAGTTTAGAAATTTGCCAAGCAGAATTTTCTGCTTAACAGCTTTATAAAGTTGGGCCCCGACGTGTAATGAATATTACATGTCGAAGACGTGGCTTTGAAGTTTCTTAAATCCTTTGATAACCGCCAGAATGCATTCTCGGTGAGTTGATTATCAACTGTCATCCTTATTCCTTGCCCTTCTGTTTATTCCATTTAATGCATTCTGTTTCAAAACTCATTTGCATTTATAGTAGGCGAAAACAAATTTCTGCAATAAATTTGATTTCAAATGCGAAAGAGATAAATGGATGATCACAGAATAACTTTGTGTCTTTGTGGGGTTTTCAGACGATGGAAACTTTTTCACAAGAGAAAATTTAATTAATGGTTGTGCACATTATTGTGCAATTTCACAATAAGTAACATACAGTTGACGTCAATGACTACATACAATGACTGCACGTTTATTAATCAAACCAAGCAAAACATTCTCGCATTATATACACACCGAATTTGTGCAACTTTTGGGGCTAGAAAAGCCAACAAACTTGAAAATAGAATTCCACAAATTATCAGCGTAACTAAGCCTATAAGCCTGAGATCAATACATGCAAATGCAAGTATCTGTTTACCAAGGACTGTGTATAATTAAAATGGTCCACTGTGTTTAATCATCATCCACTTCATTGAGAAGCATTTATTCCATTATCAATTGATTTTGCGTAATTGGAAAAGACACCCCAAGCAGTGGTATAATCCTAGTTTAATTGGAGTTACGCTGTTTTCTTTTTTTTCGGGGGAAGCCATACTAATCAGCTGAGATGATATCTGGTCTGAATGTTTATTAGATTTATTTTTTAAATGTTATGATAATAAAGAATATTGGAGTCATATAGTGCACGAATATCTACCAATAAGGCACTCAAGGTGCCTCTGTCCAAAAGCGCTTATTATTATTTTTAAAGACAGGTTTTTGAAATTTTTGAAATATGAGACAATTTTATGTTGCACTTTTTAATGGTTTACAAGGTGCTACAGCGCATCCAGCAGCCACCATTGTCGGAAACAGCAGGGCAAACCCTTTCTCTTAACGATAAGTTTTACTGTGTTCTCTTACGTGCATACAACACACTGGACCTGGGGATTTACCTTTTATCCAAAGGACAAAGCAGTAATGGTTAAGTGTCTTGCTTAAGAACACAAGTGTCAAGACCGGGACTCGAACCGAAACTCTGCCGATCAGATACACCAGAGCTTGAGTCTAGTGCACTTGACTGCTCAGCACTGTCTTGCTGTTACCGACAATGCTAAGGGTTGTTAGTTATTTGAAACATTATATTTTGATCAGTTTATATCTGAATGCTCATTGATTATAAAGTTCATATCAACTCAAATCTTCCAGATAAATACTTTTATTTTAACTATAAAATTGGAGAAAATGTTAGTTGGAACCCACTGATCCGTGGTTGCTTATTTGGACTGCTACTATTGTATTTCTAACATGCACATATTCAAGAAGACAATTAAATCACAGACAGTTTTCTTTATCTTACAAAAAGTGTACATGCCTTTTTTGATGATTTCAAAAAGTTTTGGTTGAATTGTCTGAAAAAAACAACTAGAAATTCAGTTTTAATCTACAAATTTAGTTTTTGTTAAATTACAACAACAGGGTGGTCATGATTGATGTCATCAAATGATGATTGAAGCAATTGATGTGGAAGTTTTACCTTTCAATTTGAAGTTATGGCTTTTGAAAAGTTTTTCCTTTTTAACTTCTGGTCTGAACCAGAAGACAAGGTCAAATTGGAATCAGGTTTGTGTAATGGAAGCTTAGTTGTTAAAACTCTCCTTGGACAGGTTCAATCAAAATCCCACGAAGGAAACATGTGTACTGTATAGCTGCAATAAGAGTGACTTGTTTGTTTGGCTTTTTTTTTTTTTTATGAATACAAAAATTAGTGAAGTTGAACTTTGTTAGGCCTGCAACGTTTTGACAACATTCATAAATATCCTTGTGTATTCCATTGTTCAGGTCTGTGAACAGTTTAGTATAGTGCAGTCGGCGGACTAATTACTAAACATTTTTGTGTTTGCGTATTACATGTATTTAAATAGATAACTTAATTTGTGACTGCTGCCTCTAAAGCCTTGCACGTCTGTGGTTGTGCATTAAAGAGCCTCACCTTTGGTTTGGTCCATTATGGCATGGGTGACAACCCTGCCCGTTGTAAGTCATTGTTTAAGACCATGTCCCCACTTATCTGTTCCCTTATTCAAAACCAAAGTGAAGGTTTTAGAATGGGCAGACAGTCTTGACAGTAGCTGAGTAAAATGTCAGTATCCTGTTTCTGATAAAAGAGATCACGCTTTAACCCTGAGTTACTCAAACCCTGTGTCTCGCCGCAATCGATACGAGTCACGAGAAGGTTAATCAGTGATTCATGGCTGCGCTTGTGAGAAAATTGGCTTTTTGCCTCGCCTCATTTTCCTCTCTCGTCGTTCGCATCTCTGACGCAGCTGGCAGTGTCTGGAAACCACTGCTAATCAAGGATCTGGGTTTTTTTACTGCGGAGTGAGTTGCAGTCGATTGTCCGACATGACGTGGATTTGAAATAGAAAACCAAAAATGGAGAGTGCTCAATTAATTTGGTGTCAATTTATGGGAGTTTATCTCATTCTTGGAGAGGATAAACATGCACATTGCAATGTATCTCACACATGTATAAACACATGTACCTTGTAAACTTGGACATGTATCATGTATTTATGGCAACGGATTTATCTGACTATAGAGTGAAACAGACAACCTCCTTTCCCCTCCTTGGAAAAAAAGTTGATTGTCCAAACCTAAACCAAATCATAAACCACTAGAGAAGCTGACTTTTAATTAAGTTTGGGTTGAACATAGACAAATTGACTAGAGCATGATTTGAGGCTCCGACCTTCGGCCTACATGTCAATGCTCCACCAACTGAGCTATCTAGCCATATACTGGTTGTGTCTCTCTATTTTGTCAATACAGTTGTTCAGGGTACCAGTCGGAAGCCATTCAACCTGTAACTGCCATATAACCAGGGATCCCACCAAAACAAATACTGGTTTCTTATGTCATGATGCCTCTATGCCTTATTAATAATTAAATCAAAAAGATTTATGAACTAATAATGTCAACTATGTAAACTTGTTTACATACATACCATGTTCATCCAAACATAACCGGGCATTTACCCTTTCAATCCCATAAATCAAGCTTTAGCAACTTATATTATTTGTGCAAAATCAACAAAAAACTTTTCTTTACAGTCATTTCAGGCTGACTTTCTAAAAAAAAACTTAACAAAAACATGCGTAATTTTGTTTAACAAAGGTTTTGGGTACAGTGGCCCAACAGTGCATGAACTAAAGCCTGGTACATGCAGTTAAGCGAATGTGACACGAATTACGTGATGCAAACAACGGCTTTTTTATTTTCTATATTTACGACTTCACAACTTCTTCTACTGTGCTCTTCATTTGTATTTGCTGGTGACTCTAATGTTTGTTTTTTCTCAAAGTATCATTATAATCACCTTTCGTATACACGCAGTTAATGTAACAGCGAACTAACGTCTGCTGCAAATTGGTTCACAGCCAATGGGCTGTCGCGATATTGTCATGAACAATTAACCACTATGTAATTGAGTAACTCTGCTAGTGGTCACGGTGATGTTGCCTGTGGAGTCAAGTTGAATGAATCATCAGTAAACAAACAAACTAATTGTTGTACTTTTTTTGGGGGGGGGGTTATTTATTGACCTGTGGGCTAACATGGAAGAGTCATATCGATTATATTTGTTAAAATTATCGCTCGGATTCCTTGGAACATTGGTGTTATTAATAGGATTGTTAAAAATACTTTTCTATATTCTCTCCACAATATCCTGGTTGTATCTTATCTGAATTATTATGGGGCACTTACATGCAGGTGGGGAGATAGCTCTAGCACAAATTTTAACAGACTTCTTCTCTTGCAGACTCGGGCCCTTTGAATAATCAATTTCTCTCATTTTTATGCTTGTGTCGGACTGGAAGCATGTGTAATTTTTAGGAATGTCATATACAGGAAATTAACGTGCAAGGGCAAAAATATTTTTAACATTCATTCCGACCCTAAGTTTTGGAGCAAAACAATATTTTAACAAAATAAAATGTGTTTATGTCCCTACCTACCCTAATTTTTTGGTCAGTGTAATAGGAAACACATATATTATTTTGTTTGGCCTCACACGGATCCCCTGTTCTTAAAACATAAGAAAACTCAAGAGTATTTATCACTGTCAGCTTGGGTGCCCCATGCAACAATTCACCAGCAACAATTCACCTTCTTCCATTAAAAGTGTTTTGTTTCTCAGAATTTTGAAATTCGTTCTCACTTCACTCGCCAAGCCTCCAGTTTCCACATTCCATATACTCGTATTTCCTTTGCCCATAAAACGGTTAAACGTAATGGATCCACGGTTGGGAACTCGTTTACTGTGAGTGTAAAAACAAATTTAACATTGTCTGCATGTGACTGGGAAAAAAATTGTTTTAAAAGCATTGAAACTATCACGTTCAAGCTTATAAAATGTAAACATTTTACTCGTCTGCTCAGAACGGTAAGGTCGTTAATTGCAATTTCATGATCCAAAGCTCACTAAATGAAAAATGCTTTTAATTTTGACAAAATAAACCAAAATCGACAAATGAATGTTTTACTTAGAAAATGAATGTCGCTTTTTGCCAAACAAAAACTTTGAAGACCATTCTTGATCAATAAACTCTGATTACTAGGAGCTCCAAAATTTGCAAAAGCAATTTTATAAAACCCAGACAAACTGCACTAATGACCTTATAGTTCGGAGCAGACGATTATGTACTTTAAAAAGGTAAGTTTTCATATCACATCAGAGACTCTCCTTCCATTCAGACACTCAACAAAACCTTTTCAAAACCTTCCTCTTTTCTATTTCTGTCGAGCTTCTGTTATAATGTTCTAGGTTCGCTGTGAAGCGCTTTGATCAGTAAAGGCGCTCATTATAAATACTCATTTGTATTATTATATGGGGGCGGGACGGGGGGGGGGGGGTACAGACATCAGTTGGGGGAGTGTTGCCCCCCCCCCCTCCACACTGAGCACAAGATTGTCTAATCAGATTATACTCAAATGTCAAAGCTATCAAAGAGTAATAAAGTTACTTATAAAATGTAACATTTTACTCTGGTAATATATACTTTAAAAAGTTCAGATTTCATAAGGGGGGCAGACATCAGTTGGGGGGACGTGTATCCCCCCCCACCCTTAGTTACGCCACTGAGCACAAGATTGCTAAAGCAGATTATATTTAAAAGCAAAGCTATCATACAGTACTGACGTCTTGCATTACTGCCTCACATGCTGGCAACTTTCATCCCGGCATGTTCTCTACTGATGCGTGCATAGCACAATACCCGCATGTGCTGATCACAGCCTCGGGTAACTGACCTTTGGTCATGCAACATTTGTACCATCTTTCTGTTTTTTCTTTCTCTGAGTAGGGGGGCATCTGGTAATCACTTTTAATCAAGGAACCGCAAGCCAATCAAAGTTTGATTTATTTGCGGGGGTTTTCAAACAAAAACCTGATGCTGTGCTGTGGGATTGATTAAGTTCTGAGTCGGTTTTCATTTTGTGTGGTTTGAGGTTGTTTTTGCGGAGGGAGTCGGAGTGATTTATTCTATTCATATAAATCTTGAATCGAAGTATTCTGTGTACAAAAGAGTAACCGCAGGAAAAAAGTCTGTCCCCCAAAATAACCCAACATGGAGAAAACTTGCACAGTCATCAAAACTTTCAGCTGTGTGGAATAAAGAGTTCAGTAGCTTAAATTGACAATAGGAAAGGCATTTACTAGATGCAATTTGCATCAGGGATAAAGAATCTTATTTTGGTTGTATTATTGCAATGGTGTGGCATGGTGGAGCGGTTAAGAGCACCGGACTCAAGCTCTGGTGTTTCTGATCAGCAGAGTCGGGGTTCGAGTCCCGGTCGTGACACTTGAAGACACTTAACCATTATTGCTTGGTCCTTCGGATGGGATGTAAAGCCGTAGGCCCTATGCGTTGTGTAATGCACAGAAAGAGAATTCCCAGTTACACAAAGCTAAGACAAGGGGGTTTGCCCCGATGTTTTCTGGCAGTGGCTGCTGAGTGCGCCGTAGCACCTTGTAAAACCTTTATAAAGTGCTACATAAATCAGTCTCATATTTCAAGAGTGTCAAAAACCTGTCTTAAAAAATAACAATAGTAAGCGCTTGGAGATTTTTTATTTTAAAAATGTTTCTCTCAAGCATCTTGAGTACCTTATTGGTGGATACGTGCACTATATGACTCCAATATTATTTACTATTATTGTACATAAAATGAACCCTGTAATACTTACCGTTAAGAGAAGGGGTTCACCATGGTGTTTCTGGCAGTGGCGTGTCGTGGCTGAGTGGTCTAGTTCACCGGATCCAAGCTCCGGTGTTGTCAGCAGCAGAGTGTGGGTTCGAATCCTGGTCATGTCACTTGTGCCCTTGAGCAAGGCACTTAACCATAATTGCTTCGTAAAAAGTTGGGAAGGTAGTGCATTCTGCTCGTTACCAACCAGGCTCCTAGTGGATGATACCCCATGCCTATATCCTTAAACGGACTGTGAAGGAGGTAACCCTGTTTCAGCCCCTGGTGACAGTTGATCTGGGTTGACAGCCCAAATCAGTCAAGTGTGTAGCCCTCACCCTGAAGTGGCCGGCCGGCCTTGTGAGTTGGGCGATATCTCATATAAAAAAAATATATATTAAAAAAAAGTGGCTGCCAAATGCAATGTAGCACCTTGTAAACCCTTATATAAAGGTGTTATATAAATGGATCTTATAATTCATAAAAGCTTCAAAAGATTTTTCTCTTTGTTCAAGCACCTTGAGTACCTTATTGGTGGATATATGAGCTATATGAGACTCCCATATTGTTATTATTATTATTATGTGGGATTAGTGACGAGCCTAATTTTTGCTGCTCAGTGCATCCCGAGTCCTACTCGGACCACTGTGTTATAGCGGAGATGTCTTACCCGCTCGTCAGCCAAGCGTGCCCATAGACCCCTTTCATGTCACAATCTCAAACAGTACTCTCACTGAGATGAAGACATGTCATTGCCTGAGAGTTGACCGTGGCACGTACAAGCGAGCGGAATCCATTGTGTGACCTCGTGTGCATGCCCTTACGGAAAATCAAGCTTGCGACAAGCTTGCGGCAAGCTAGTTTTAAGCTTGTGACAATCTCATTGAGCTTGCTGCAAGCTCAAATGAGCTTGCAATAATTTCTGCAAGCTAGCTGCAAGCTTCTTGCAAGCTTGCGGGCCCGTGCAAGCTTGCAGCAAGCTTGCTGCAAGCTTGCTGCAAGCTTGCATGAAACGTTTGTCTTCATGCAAGCTTGCATGGTTTCTTGGCAAGCTCGCAATCTTTATTGACAAGCTTGCAAACTTTTTTTGCAAGCTTGCAAGCTGGCATGGTTTCTTGGCAAGCTTGCTGCAAGCTTGCATGTTTTTTGACAAGCTTGCAAACTTTTTTTGCAAGCTTGAAAGCTTGCATGGTTTTTTGGCAAGCTTCTTGCAAAGCTTGCATGTTTTTGACAAGCTTGCAATTTTTTTTGGCAAGCTTGCAAGCTTGCATGGTTTCTTGGCAAGCTTGCAATTTTGAAGCAAGCAATTGCATGGTTTGGTCACAAAAAATTAAGCTTGCAATCTTAAGCTTGCTGCACACTGCAAGCTTGCCAACTTGTTTGGCAAGCTGTATATAGCAAATGGCTAGTGCAAGCTTGCACATATGGCTTAATTAATACAAGCTTGCTAAATGTACTTGCAAACATAGCTTGTATTTGTAACTGATGGATTTTCAATTTCATACTTCTGCGCCTGTGCAAGTTTTTCACTTGCAGATCGCATAGGGGGCAGTTTGGGCTTTGAAACCCCATCTAGAAATGTCCACACTTATACCTTCTTTTTACACTATGTTTGCTGCCACAGAAAAAAATTAAATCAGTTTTGACAGGACAATATCAACAATGTTGATTAAGAAGTCACAATATCCACAACTTTTTCATGTATAAGCAGTCCAAGTAGAAATTCTAAAGAGTTTCAGACTTGAAGGCTAGGGGGCCTACAACTGCAAATTCCTGTACATGTTCATGAAGGCTTAAGTACACCAGGGTCACTCAAGAAGTGTAACTTGACACTGTCCATTGCATAACACTTCCTGTGTGGTAAATTTGAATTCTAACTGGCACTCATATTGAAAGTGCAATGGCTACTGGAAGCTGCTTGTGTTGGAGGTGTTGGTGTGTAGGTTTTTGTACCACAATTTAATATGTTAATAATCACTTGCAAACAATGGAAGTTATACTCTATATACTCAGTGGAAACTAAACAAGACATTAAAGAAACAAACATGACCAGAACATGGAAGATTGATCAGAATTATCATGGATTGGTAAGCTGTTTATTTGCTACTACTATACTTTAATTATACTACTAATACTATGTATGTAACTACATGGGATGTACTATTACACAGAATGTCTGTGTGTCAATATCACTTTGTTTTTGTCAACGGAGCATGGAGGAGAGTATTTTCCTTTGATGATGTAGAAGCCATGGCATGCATGGATTTGTTGCTTTTTAAGTGCTGCCTAAAATCTGAGCAACAATGCCCTGATGGCTATGACTATAACTTCATTTGATTCTTCCAGGTTTAATGTTCAGTGCTTGCCCAGATCCAAGAACATAGGCCACCCATCACTACATTTCATTGTGCCATACTCAAACCTGATCGATCAAGATTTCTATTTCATGTTGACCTGAATATCAGTATTTCATCATAGAAGAAATTATCTTCATCTTGTTTTTTGGGGGGACCCAAGGTTGGGAGTACGCATCTCAAAGAATGGGCTGGAACAGCAGGAAAGGTTGGCCACAAAGCCAGAAAAGTTTGGACTTCTTCTGTTGGAGTTGGTTGTTTCTTTTGAAGAGTGTGTCTGAGGAGATTGAAGTTACAATAGTGTAGTGTGTGTGCTTGGACTTCAGCAACTGTATATACGTAACGAACAGTCAACATCATTAAATTGTTTTATATTGGGTTGGCAGTTTTTTTACACTGCACTGAGGGTATTGTTTGAAGGGAAAGAGTTGTGTTTTACTGAATGTCAATAAACTGAAAAACTAATCATTCAGGAATATGCTTTTATTGGCATCTTTTTGTTGTCAGTTCCTGTCATATACCTGTTCCAGCTATATCCTTCAGCATCGCCTCTGAAGACAGGAGGTCTTAATTGTGGCAAGATGACGGCAAGCTTGCAACAGGCTTGTCATTTAATTGGCACAATTTAAAAGTGATGCATCCATTATTTTTTAGGACCAACCATATGCCAACGATAATAAATTAAGCTAATCGCCATTTACATATGCAGCTCGTACACATGTGCAAACTTCCCTTCGCAGAAATTACCTCAAGCATGATATCAGCCCACATGCACAAATGCCATGCTGTTGGCGCAAGCTTGCCATCCTGCCTACAATGCCTGCGCAAGCTTGCCATGCATGCATGCGCCCATTGGCGCAAGCTTAATTCCGGCCAGCTAGATTTTAATTGGCAAGCTTGTCATCTTGTTGTGCAAGCTTGCTGGCGCAAATAAGCTTGCAATAACTGGCCATTCATGCAAGCTTGCTCATTATATAGGCACAATTTTTAAGCTTGTCGCATTCTTCCCACATGTGCAAGCTTGCCATTCTGCAGGCAAGCTTGCAGAGAGCTTGCGCAAGCTTGCAGAGAGCTTGAGAGCTTGCGCAAGCTTGCAGAGAGCTTGAGAGCTTGCGCAAGCTTGCAGAGAGCTTGAGAGCTTGCCGCAAGCTTGTAGAGAGCTTGAGAGCTTGCTGCAAGCTTGCAGAGAGCTTGAGAGCTTGCCGCAAGCTTGCAGAGAGCTTGAGAGCTTGCCACAAGCTTGCAGAGAGCTTGAGAGCTTGCCGCAAGCTTGCAGAGAGCTTGCCGCAAGCTTGCAGAGAGCTTGCCGCAAGCTTGCAGGGTTCCAAATATGCAAATGAGGGCAAGCTTGCACCAACTTGCAAGCTTGCAAGCTTGCTGCAAGCTTGCCATTCTGCCGGGTGCCGCAAGCTTGCCGCAAGCTTGCCGCAAGCTTGCCGCAAGCTTACCCTAATTTGCATATTTGGAACCCTGCAAGCTCTCTGCAAGCTCGCTGCAAGCTCGCGGCAAGCTCACGGCAAGCTTGCGGCAAGCTTGCCATCATGTTCTCTGCAAGCTTGCAGCAAGCTTGCAGCAAGCTTGCAGCAAGCTTCCTTAAATTTCTGTAAGGGTGTTTCCGTCGAGACCAGTTCAAATGCTGTGATCAACTGCGGGTGCCACTAACAATTTATTTGATGTAATATTTACACTGAGGGTGATTTTATTTTTTTCTAAGTTGTACCAATACACTGTTGTGTGATAAGCACTGTTATACTTGGTGCTTTCCGAATCTTGCAATAAAAAAGAAGAACAAAAAAACTACTCCGGTGGGATTCGAACCCACATCCACAACATTCTAGAGAGACTGTCTTAACCTGTAGACCACTAAGCAGGCCTTGTGACAAGAAGCTAGTCTGAATCCTGTAATCAACACTGGGTACCATGAACAATTTTATGTCTGTATTAATTGCATCTAATAAAAAAAAATTTTTTTTTTTACCCTGCACACTGATGTGTTATAAGATTAAAGGGGGCTGTGTCGTCATGATCAAAGCAGGCCTGTGGCTGCACATGGAATTATGAACTCTCACCCATTTACTGCACGCGCACCCCCTCCCTCCGTATCAAATCTATGGAAAGCGTGCGCGTGTGCGTGCGCTGTAATTGGCTGAGAGTTCACAACTCTATGCAACAGCCACAGGCCTGCTTTGATCATATTAACACAGCCCCTCTAGGAATGAACAAGATTACACAAGAAACGGATGGGAGGTTGAGGGTTGTCGTTGAAGTGTTTGTACATCCTCCCAACAACTAAAATTGGAAAAATAATCTCATTTTCTGTAATCGGACTGACCACTGAAATTCGTCTTCAGCCCGATTAAAAGTGACCCTTATCCTAACGGATTCCCGACCCTCTTGATTTAATAGAAATATTCAGCTGCGTGCGTCAGTCACCGGGGACAAACTGTCTGAAAGTAAACGCAGGAGTAAACAAAACGCAGACGAGAACGTGCACAGAGTCGTTTGTGTGCCGTCACAGACCTTGGTGTGATTAAAAGGAAGAACATTGACTCCAAACGTAAACGTGGGATTCGCTGATTAGAAATGTCAAGTATCGTCCAAAGATACATGTACCCTCAAAAGAGGACATGTTATTTGACATTAAGGGACTAACAAGTGAAAGGTCCAGAACCCCCCCACCCCCCCCCCCCCCCACTGAATTTCATGAGAAATTACAATTGGCCGTTTTACACAAGAGTTGCTAGGTAATCGGAAGTGTAGCCACCCCAGGTTTGAGGAGTAAGGTGAAACGAGATTGCCTAGAGGGTTAACAAGAATCAAGTCATCACTTTCTCAAGGAAAATGAAAGCGAGCATAAAACGAATAGGCCGTTGCTGGAGTTCAAATTCTTGGTTTTTGATTGTTTGTTTATTTGTTTTCTTGTTTTGTTTTTTTTAACCTGGATTCGGGGACCTGATGAAAACATCATAAAGATGAAAAGTGGCCCATAGCAAAAGCTAGAATCAAGTTGCAGAAAGAAAAAAAAGATCTACAAAAAGAAGGATCGATAGAATAATTCTATGAAGCAGTGAAAAACTAGAGAAGTGAAAGCTGGTGGTCATGGAGTCCTGAAAACCTACTGCTAATGGACGAGAGCCCAATTGTCTGACAAGGCGCGCCATTCACCCACACTTTATGGGCCAATTCGCAGGTCACCATCTTTGTTTTGTTTTTATATGGTTTATTCACAGTAGACTGTGCACATCTTGCATGTATTCGAACTTCCGGTACCAAGTTGTTTGTTTGTTTATTTGTTTAGATGATCTTCCCGACAATGGAACTTGGCAAAACTCTCACAAGGGGATATATAAACGCCAAGCTGGCAACAGCCAATCTCTCTTGCACAACCATTAGTTTAACGTCTATGATTATGAATTGCACAAATCAATAAATTTCGGTTCATTTTAACTAGAGGACAATACTTGTTCTAGTCATTGTGAAATCAGTGGTTAGCTTGGCCGGTTTCGAACCCACAACCTTGTGATTGCAAGTCCTGCAGTCTAACCATAGACCACGGTTGGTCCCATCCATATTGAGTTTGGCGTGTGTGCGATTCTGTTTCTTCAAATACTTTAACTAAGTTTATGGCTATAACAAATTATATCATATTTTATCAATATATGATAGTAAAATAAATTTTACAAATCAATGTACAAAACCTTAGAACAAATCTTGACATCTGTTTCCAGTTACTTGTAAGCAGTTAAGAATTTTGCCCAACTGATATTCATGTTATCAATAAACTATGTAAAGGTCTCACAATTTTGATCGTGATCGGCAAATGGGTTTGCTAAAAAAACAAGCATCCTTGTTCCAAGGGTTTTTTTTTTCTCGAAATCTTTAATTTTACTAGTATTATATAAAAATTATAACTGAAAAATAATAGGACTGTTTTAGAAGAAAAGGTAGGCACTGGATGACTGGCAAGGAATTTCCTGGGATATTATATCGAGGGAATTATCTCTTTTAGGTGAAAAGAACCTAAAAGAAAAGATTTGAACAGCATTAAAAGTAAGCAATGTTCGTGGGGATGAAGACGTGACCATCACAACAACAAAAAACACTTTCCACGTTAAAGTGTTTTACAATTTTGATACAGAGAGGTTTAAGATTATTTTTTTTCCCTGACAATGCAAAGATTCAGACCTTACTCCTTTACTGATACTATACATGTTTCAGTAGGAAGGATGTTCTTCCTATTGTAAACTGATTTCCGTTTTGGTTTTTTTTTGTTACCGGCTGAAAATCAGTGAGACTTATTAAAAAGCTTGAAAAAAAGGTGTATAAAAGCTAATGCTGTACATCGGTCAGCCCATGTACTCAATCAACAAAATTGTAAGCATAAAATATCAGGCATGTTTCAGACGAAATCAGATTGTTGCAATCAGGTAGATCATGTTCCCATCCCCCCCCCCCAACCCGTCCCTGAGAATAGCAGATACATTTTCATAAAATCATGAAAAACATAAAGGCCTGTTTCTATTTCGCCGAGTATATTTTATATTTTATATTTATATTTTTATGTTTTTTATATTTATTTCATTTCTCGGGTAGATAAAAAGAACAATATTGCACATTAATTAAGTAAAAACATTTAAAAACACAGCCATGAGCAATTTAAATACAGAGGAAGGAAAAAGAAACAGCTGGAGCCCGAAGGATTGTCTAAAAGAAACACAGTTCCTGTCTAGAGGCTCTCCTCTCCAGCTGGTCCTAAAGAGCACAACAATAAATTTAAATATAAAACTATATAAATAGATAAATACACAAACATCAATAAAAAATATTAAAATTCGCATCAAAAATACAAGGGCATACAAGAAAGGTTAAAACATAGATAAAAAAAAGTAAAAACTTTTCCAACTGCAGATAAGGTGAAACTCAGCACAGCATATTGCACTCGTTGCGGGATTGGACAATCTTCCAAATCTCTGTGAAAGCATTTGTCAATATTTGATGGCGGTTAACTGCACTGCTGGGCAAAGTAGGGTTGTTTACCTTTTGGTCCTAGAATGTGACTGTTCCTATAGGTTATGTCGAGGTACGTGTTTATTGTTAACATTTCCTGTTGTACTCGGTCGCAGAGAAATGATGGAAGGGGAGAGTTGTGTCTGAAGAAATCTGTGTGGCTGTACTTTCTTAAAACCTTGATATTTGTGGGCGGCCATCTTTTTTGTCAGCTTTGCCAGGTTTTGCAATCTACGGGAGATCATGATATTGATAATACACATTATCTTCAAGCAAACTTGAATCCTCGATTCTGATTGGTCGATCCATAGCAACAAGAGTGTGATTCTTAAACTAAATTGCACGGCCCATATCAAACCCTGTTTCATGTGCTGTTTGGAAAGTGTTTCATCTCATTGTAAATTTTGATTTTACATTTTGAATCAATAACTTTCTTAGCGAACAGAGAGGGCAGTACGGCAGTGGAACCACTCTCCCATCTCTCGGGGCTCCACAGGGCTGTGTTCTTTCTCCCATTCTGCACACATTTACACATCATACACCAACAATGAATGTAGATCTTTGAATACACATCACGTGTTAATTAAGTATGCAAATGACACTGCACTGGTCGGTCATTTATTTGCTAAAAAGGGGATGACTTGGAATCGTTCGATCACAAGATTTCTAAATTTGTTCAGCGGTGTGACAAAAACCACTCAGAGATCAGCACAAAGGATATGGTTTTTTGTTTCTTCGTAGGAACGAAACACTCATCTCCCCGGTCATTAGGAGAATTAATTGAGGGAGTTACTGAGTTCAAGTACTGCTTCAAAATGATAATACTGACAACCAAGTTGCCTTTGATTAAAATGTGCTGAGTCAAAGTACAACATTTTGGGGTATGGTAACTTTCATTCCATTATTGTCCAACAGCGCAACTTGCGCCAGTAACAGAATGAACACAAGACAATGAAGAATGATCAGTTTTAGATGTAGGAAGAAAAGCCAAAATGGGGAAAACCCACACAATCAGGTAGGGATTGAAAACCCAATCCAGTTGCAAGGCTCTGGTCTGAGGTTGGATTTGAACCGGGGTCCACAGAGATGAAGGGGGGGGGGGACGACGACCACTGAGCCAACCTGATCACCAATAAAGGCCAATAATGAATTTTCTGTTAGGGATAACAAAGTCAAGTGATATAAACTACATGGGAAACTTACTGGGTAAAGTTTAATGCACTTTAGGGTTGAACAAAGAAAAATTGTCTAGAGCAGGATTTGAACCTGCGACCTCCGGACTAATGTGACAGCACTCACCCTTCTACCAACTGAGAATTATCTAGCCCTGATGTTTGCTGTCTCCCTATTTTGTCAATATCTTTATTCGGGGGTGCCAGTCAGAAGCCGTACAACCTGTAACTGCCATATAACCAGGGATCACACCCTAGTTTGAATACATTTTTTTTTTTATTGTCCCAATAAAAATATTATTAAACACAATTAATTTATTCATATTTACAGTGTACTTCCTGAATACTGTAAACATTTGACTCATACTGATCGAAACATCAAATTGTTTCTTAACTCGTCAGCTCGTCCTTCTCAAAGTCCGTCACAGACTTCTCAGAGATGAACATCTGGCGCAATGTCAGCCTTTCTCTCACAGTCTCTAACTCCATTCAAGAGATCCTCTTGTTATTTTCAGCAAGATAAATTATACATTTATCTTCGATCTCTTCTATTATTAGCAAAGGTCATCTGAAAGATTGTTGGTACAGTCCCCGCCGCCGATATATATTTATTATCTTTTCTTGCTGGTTGTTTATACATCATGTAGGTATAGTCAAGTTCTGTCATATCAATGGGCTATTCCTGGAAGACGAATGTTTACTTCCAGGCTCTACTCTCCCGCCCTCCCCCCCCCCCCCACCTCCAATCCCCTGCATGTACAGAACTGTTGGTTGTCACTTTGAAGGATTCCTTTTGATCAGAATCTCTTGGCCGCCCAAGATGATCTCGAACAATGCGTCTGTAACGGATGTAGAGAAAGACTGTATTCATGCCAGTGTCTATGATCTTTATGCTGGGAATTTTCCTGAAAGCATTTCTTAGTAGCATCCCCTCCGAAGGTTTTTTGTTTTTTCCAGTTTGCATTCAGGGATATAGAACATTATTTTTGCTCTGTTTGCATTTTCATTTTCTGATAAACAGCTTTTTGAAATCGGGGCTGAGGATGCACCATGCCCAGGTTCACTGCTTGAACAGCCTTGAAGTCTCTGCTGTCACTGGGGTTTGTTGGTTTTCTAACTTTGCCCTTATTGATTGTATACACACATGTACCTTATAGTACAACCACAAAATGGAAGACATGGGCCCAATTTCATAGCGCTGCTTAAGGGTAAGCAAATTTTTGTGCTAACTTTAGCAGAAAAATTTGCTTTTAAGCGTAAGCGTATTTCACAGGTTAGCAAGAAAATTAGGCAGCCAGCTTGCGCTTTCACCATGGATTTGCATCGTTATGTCATGTATTTTCATACAGTAAGCACCGGTAGGTTAGCATGCCTTCGTGAGCTTACGCTTAGCAGCGCTATGAAATGGAATCTTGGGCAGTAAGCTCAAAATAGGCCGTTCACAGCTCTATGAAATTGGGCCCTGGTTAAGAAAGTGCAACTGATCTTTATGGAGTCTTGCTTTTCTTCCTCGACACACGAACTGTGGCGTATATGCATCGTTTCACATATCAATGTATTGGTTTTTGAATCATGGCCTTTCGTCCGTCAACCCAGACGGAAGTCAATGGCATTGAATCTTTGATGTTTTTTAACGATCACTGAGGTTGGAGTAATGCAGCGAATAATTTTATTTTTAACCGAAGAAGAGTTGTGTGTGACGACTGCTTCCAAAAAATGAGCTTCGAATATATAGTAGTTATACTTTCATGTATTACACAATTGTGAGAAATATTTTAAGTCTACATCAGAGCTACTGCTGGAGGAATTTAAAAACTAGGTTTTTGAAAAATAGGGTACCTCAATTGACCTTATTTTTAACTGCACGAGGGCGTTTTCAATGGCTAATTTCCTTGCATCACAATTACAGTTTTGATCTTATCTCGACTGCCCGTATATTGTTTTCTTGTGACAATAGCCAAATAAATAGTTACTCTGGAAAAACCAGCTTCGTTGTACCTCTTTTGCATAACATAAATTTGGTTCACACACGCCCTCACATCGTGGTCAAAAAATACTGTGAAGTACTAATTTGTAAACAATCCTTTTACATCTAATTCAAAAAATTACTTCATCTGAGGTTTGCCTCAATGTGACATAAAGTGGACATCTAGACAATCTAAGTTCAATTTGATAGTTCCCAAAATGTTTACACAAGGACCCCCAGCAGTAATGTGAGGAATTTTATCCAGTGCCCTCTAGACAAAATTCGATCACCATCATTGTCTATGCTATGCAGTGCACAAATAAACAGACTTTAGTTAATGGGTTTCCATGCCCTAGAGCATTCCGTCCCATCTAGTTTTTTTTTTTTTTTTTTCCATGCTGGTTTAATGACAGCATTGTTATTTTGTCCATCCGCATGTGTGTGGGTGATGACAGAAATTTACCTAGCTAACAAACAATGTCACATTATTGCTCTGTTTTGTGTGTAGAAGTAAAAGCAGGTCGGTTCATTGTTTGCACCTGTTTCGTGAAAATGTTTACAATTATGCATATACCTATGCCTCTGTAATAAGTCAAGTTATCATTTGCATACTTCATTAATAACTGTTTAGTCACTGCGCCGCCCCCAGGCTTGAAAGGCCTGGGCACCAGGGCATTTTCTCCTTGGTAAAAGGGCACCTCTATGAGGAAATTGTAAGTTTCTCCTGGGACATTTCAAGGGGCACCAAGGCTCTGTCCAGGGGCACTGGAGGCAATTGCAATACATAATTTTGGGTCGAACAAAGACAGATTGACCGGAGCAGGACTTGAAACTGCGACCACAAACATGCCAGCGCTCTACCAACTGAGCTATCTAGCCCTAATGTTGGCAGTCTCCCTATTTTGTCAATATCTTTGTTCGGGGGTTGCCAGTCAGAAGCCATTCAACCTGTAACTACCAAATAGCCAGGGATCACACCCAAGTTTACGATACAACCGGGGAAGTGGCAGCAAAGCGATCACCTTAAGGGGATGCGACTCTTTATTTCAAGTCAGTTTCCGTTGTGGTTTATCACTTGATATTTAAAATAAATGGTCATCACAATAATAACACAATGCAGTCTGAGAGAATACAGTTTATCAGATTAAAAAAAAGGTTAATTCATTTTCAAACAGTAAATTCATCAACTTCACAGCTGAAATTAATTTCTATGATGGCACTCGCTGAAAGCCAGTTTGAACAGTAACTTAACCAGGATTGAGGTGTGGTTTTACCTTAGATGATGGACACTTGCGCAAGGTGCTCTAGTAAAAAGCTTTTGACTCGAGGCACTGATGGCGCCCCATGAACTGCTCCTACAATATGGGCAGCTCAATGATGATCTGGGGAATGCATCAATGGGATGAAGCTTTGTTTGTAGCTGTCAGTTCGGGAGCCAGCCGATGTTGCATTGAATCTGTCCATTAACTTCCGTCAAATTGACTTTTGATCACTAGTCATTAAGCAGCGACCATCTGTAGGCATCAACTGAGAGGACGGCCTAACACTAATACTGATTATGAAACAATCGCTGTCATCAGCAACAAGCTGTTGGATTTCAGGGCCTGGTACTTCATTAATGTGAGGGCAAGGCAGTTTTCGCTGTTAAAGGGCACTCTATATAAGGAAAAGTAAAAATGTATACATTTGAAGGGGCACCAAGGCCATGACCGAATGAATGGCACAGATGCCATTGCCTCAGTTGCCTCTAAGTAGTATCATGCTCTTAGTCAATAATTGGGTTGAAATGTTTAATTGTTTATTTGCAAATACTCAGAGCACTAATCGATAAATGAAATGAAATTAGATTTAAATCAAACTTAAAGGTAAGCTAACGACAAGAACAACATGATTTTAAGTAAATAGATGAATAAACAGCTAAACAAATAAGTAATTTAAATAACTAAATCAATCAATCAATCAACAAATAAATCAATCAATTAAGAAATAGAAATTTAAAAAATTGATAAATAAATGAATAAAATAAACAAGTAAATAAATAAATGAATGAATGAATAAATATGTCAATCAATAAATCAATCAATAGAAATAAATAAATAAGAGTTAAGTGCAAATAATTGCAAGAATGAAATAAAAGGAATGGGGAACTAGTATTTATCAAAAGAAGTTGATGGTCGTTGAATACTGCCGAAGATGAACAAAATCTAAAGAAGCTAATAAGAATTTAGTCACAACATGAGTTATTACTTTTGAACATAAAATGAGCCATTACACAATAACAAGTAAATCCTCAAAAAAAGACTGGCTCAGTGCATTGGCCATCTGAGCCAGTTTTCCTGAGGTGAGCTTGGCTTCCGGTGGCATTGCGCAACACTTATGAACAGGTAAGCCATAGTCAAAGCCTTAGCCACACATTCAAAGCTCTTATGTAAGCCATGATCGGGACACCCAATGACATTAAAGGAGCAAAAATAGACGGATCATTAAGCTCGGTCCTTCAGTGCATGTTAGCCAATCACCTCAGTTTGCAAATTCATCTGCATAAGAAGAAAACAATGCTTACAAATGTTCTGATAAGCAAAATTTAGCAGGTACCCGTCAGAGATTGTACACGTGGCATAATATTTGGCTGGTAACCTTAGTCTGGTAAGCATACATTTTTTGTGCTTTTATAGCTACTTTTTGTGCTTAATTAAGCAGCTCAATGAAATTGAGCCCTGGGCCCAATTTCATAAAGCCTTAGTGTAAGCACAAAAACTTGCTAAGCACAGAAAAATCTTGCTCAGCAGAAACAGTTTACCAGCCAACATTCCATAAGGTTTAAAAATAGCCACTGGTACCCTGCTCATTTCTTGCTAAGTAAAGAAATTTGCTAAGCAGAATTTTCTGCTTAACAGCTATATGAAATTGGGCCCTGGTCTGCTTGTTTCCCAATAGTCAGAAAAAAGTTTTAAAAAATTGGAATCCCGTAACAAAAGGATGAATGAGCTGCCTTTATTAGACCATTCTGCCTCCATGATTGGGCTGCCTGTGTTGGGAATTTGATATGCCATACAGTAATGGAATAGGCTTAAAAGTAGAGTCATATATTGATAAATACTCCAAAAAATGAATGACCATGGAAAACTTACTTGGTGAGGAGCACTACAGCTGTTGATAGTATAAACTATTTTGAGACAGGACTCCCTTCGAAATATGGTTTGGATAATTTTTCACCCCGAAAATATTTTATTCTGAGAAATGATCCATGCATGAATTGTTTCTCAGATTTCTGAGGTTGGTGTCCGTCTGCGGCCAGCGATGCGGGTGGTTGCTAAACATGGATGGATTTGATGTTCTTACGACAATAATAATAATAATATTGTATTTGTATAGCGCCTACTGCAGGCCAGCCTCTAAGCGCTTAACATTCAGTATTTCCTGCAAGGTATTTGGGGCTACGTTTTGAAGTATGAGACCTACTCCTTTACATAGCACCTTGTAATGGTTTACAAGGTGCTGTGGCGCAATATGCAGCCGATCAAACCAGGAACACCGGGGCGGACCCCTTCTCTTTTCGATAAGTGCACTGGGTTCTTTTTCGTGCGTTACACAACACACGGGACCAACGGCTTTACGTCCCATCCGAAGGACGAAGCAATCATGGTTAAGTGTCTTGCTTAAGGACACAGGTGTCACGACCGGGGCTCGAACCCACACTCTGCTGATCAGAAACACCAGAGCTTGAGTCCAGTGATCTTATCCACTCGGCCACGACACGCCACAATACTGTGCCTTTTTTAGGTGTTCGTGGACTACGTGGACTACGTGCACGAACACCTCTTGTTGTTTGGTTTTTTTTTTTCATCTCTCAGCAAGTAGACACTGTGTTCAGCTGAAACTTTCACACGCGACTTTTATGGTATCTTTCTTGATAACGTTTCCTATAAATCAGCATTACGTTGACAAAGACCAATCTGTGGCGCTACCTGTATTGGATTGACCTATTATGTTGGAATCGTCCTTGTGGAAGTAATGCATTAAAAGCCAGCTTATATGAACAGTCTACAGGACAACATGGGAAAGAGGGGGAAAAAAACAAGTAACATAAATCGTCTCAGGCAACTGAACAAAAACGCCGACGACGAGCGATGGATGGGATGCTCTAATTATCTTTACGCCAATGGCATCATAGATGTACTTTGTGGATAAGTGAAATGAAAAATGATATGTTGCGGAATGCTTATCCAGGGAGACATGGCCTTGGAAAAGTATGAAGTCAAGTATTTTTTTATCAACGGATGAGAAAAGCATCGAAGCCTAATTTCAATAAAATTATCAAGTAATCATTTACAAACACGCTTATATTTTTTTTTACATCGTACCATTGGTGTTTCTGACAAATTAAGGACAGCAGTGGAGTCTAAGTATTGTAAATGAAAATAAGCGTGTAAAGATTAGGCTTTTTACAAAAAAAACACCGTAGGCCTTTTTAGAGAGTGAACCCATTCACCAACTAACTGTCCTTTCTCAACAGTTGTGTGTTGTGTCGATGCATTCAGCACATGATATCATTATTGCAGGCTGGCATAGTTTATCTAGTTCTCAAAACTACATTGGATGAGATTGAATGGTCAGACAGTAGGAGGGTTGACAGTACTGTGTAGATATGCATTCACTCATTATATCATATTGCAGGCTGGCATAGTTTGTTTATCATTCAATAAACCCTCAGCGGATGAGATTGAATGGTCAGACAGTAAGAGGGTTGACTGTGTACTGTTAGATTCACTCACTGCATGATATCATATTGCAGGCTGGCATAGTTTGTGTATCATTCATTAAACCACAGTGGATGATATTGAATGGTTAGTAGGAGGGTTGACTGTGTACTAACTCATTATATCATATTGCAGGCTGGCGTAGTTTATCTATCATTCAATAAACCCACAGCGGATGAGATTGAATGGTCAGACAGTAAGAGGGTTGACTGTGTACTGTTAGATTCACTCACTGCATGATATCATATTGCAGGCTGGCATAGTTTGTGTATCATTCATTAAACCACAGTGGATGATATTGAATGGTTAGTAGGAGGGTTGACAGTGTACTGTGTAGCGGCATTCACCACATTATATCTTGCATGAATTCCGTTCAACTTAATTACCAAAATAAAATAAAATCAAATAACTTGTTTGAACAGCGTCATTTATATATTTATTTTCTTTTAGGTATAAGTTAACATGACTTTTTATTTCTACAGCGGATGATAAGTTTGTTTGATGTTTAAAGAAAATCAAAAGCTTTCTTATTAATTTATTGTCAATTTTGTCTCATCAATCTCTCTCCCAGGTGTCCGACTTGAAAGCATCTCGTCTCCTGGCATCTCAGATCACTACTAAAGGAGCCAGTCTGTACGATCTACTTGGGAAAGAGGTTGAACTGAGGGTAAGAGTATTTAGAACAATCATCAAAATAATGGACATTTCTATTTTGTTTTGACGCTCATTGGGGCATGAACATTATCACCCGGCCACTGGAGCTTAAGGCCTTGTCACACAGGACCAATTTGTTCAGGCAACTTGGAGGCAACCAACGGCACTGAAAGCACAAGAAACACTTTAGGCAGCACAAGAGATATTCTTGTAGCTGTAACTCACTACGCCCCAGGAAAATAATGAGAAAACTAAAATGTGAATGAATTTTCTTGCCTGTAAATTGCCTTGTGTGGCTTGCGATTTAAACCATCTCAGCTCCCTATGCAGTATGCATCCTGTTCTGGGGGAGTATGCAGCTAAAACAATCACAAGAACCATCTCTGTCTGCCCTCACAGGCTGTACCCATTTACTCCAGCAATTATAGTACGGCGTCCTGCTCATTAAAAGACACAAGTGCCCTGACTGAGATTCAAATCCACGCCCCAATGACTTTTCCACCAGGGTCCCAATTTCATAAAGCCTGTAATCACAAAAACTTGCTAAGCACAGAAAAGTATCGTTTAGCAGAGAGACAGGTTACCAGCCAACATTCCATAAAGTTTACATTGTTGCCACTGGTAACCTGCTCATTTCTTGCTAAGTAACAAAATTTGCTAAGCAGAATTTTCGGCTTAACATCTTAATGAAATTGGGCCCAGATCTTTAGTCCTGTGCACTAGACTGCTTGGCCACGGCCAGACCGATTGTGTCCTGAGCTTTCACATTCATCATTGAAACTCATTTCCCTTACCAAGCCTGACTGCTGTCATTTAGCATGCACTTAGCATTCTTAAATAGCATGTGAATGCTATTTGGACAGCCTTCCAATTAGCATTCACATGCCAGCACTTCATTTAAAAATACAGCAATGCTCATAGCATTCACAAGCATATAGCATGCCAATAGCATTTCAGGAGGCCGAAATATTTAAATTAGGTATAGCATTCGCATGCTATCCGCGGGCGAATGCCATCTCATGAAGTGGGCGAAAGCCATCCCATATAGCATGCGAATGCCATCCCATATAGCATGTGAATGCCACCCCATATAGCATGCGAATGCCATCCCATATAGCATGCGAATGCCATCCCATATAGCATGTGAATGCCATCCCATATAGCATGTGAATGCCATCCCATATAGCATGCGAATGCCATCCCATATAGCGGGCGAATGCCATCCCATATAGCATGCGAATGCCATCCCATATAGCGGGCAAATGCCATCCCATAAAGCATGCGAATGCCATCCCATATAGTGGGCGAATGCCATCCCATATAGTGGGCGAATGCAATCCCATATAGTGGGCGAATGCAATCCCATATAGCGGGCAAATGCCATCCCATATAGCATGCGAATGCCATCCCATATAGCGGGCGAATGCCATCCCATATAGCGGGCGAATGCCATCCCATATAGTGGGCGAATGCCATCCCATATAGCATGCGAATGCCATCCCATATAGCGGGCAAATGCCATCCCATATAGCGGGCAAATGCCATCCCATATAGCATGCGAATGCCATCTCATATAGCATGCGAATGCCATCTCATATAGCATGCGAATGTCATCTCATATAGCATTCACACGCATAGCATGCCAATAGCATGTCAGTATGCCAAAATGTTTAAATTAGGTATATAGCAATTGCATGCTATCTCTGGCGAATGCCATCTCATGTAGCATGTGAGTGCCATCCAGCATGTGAACATCAAGTCTTGTTATACCTCGATCGGTAACAAACTGTGAAGTTTGATTGGTCGAGAACCAATCTTGTGCCGTGCAACAAATACGCATGTACCACGGCTGCACAGCGCGGCGGGTAACATGAGTGATGTTAACCGGTGTACATCACCTTGATCGTTCCCACCATTGGTCGATTTCCAGCGCTTAGTACGAAATGGCTGCGGGTTCGAGGGAACAGTGAAGAATGGTTTCTTGTTTGAACAACTGTATTACTGTTAGTCTGCTTATTAAACTTTGCATACTCTGCATAATTAATGTTATCATGTTACCAAGGTATAACAAAACAATTGTTGCACGCTGTGATTTGGGGTCCATGGCGTTTTGTACACCTTCGGGTGAAAATGGCACCCTCGGCTTTGCCTCGGGTGCCATTTCCCCCCTCGGGTGTACAAAACCCATGGACCCCAAATCACAGCGGGCAACAATTGTATAATGGAGTGAATGACATCGAATATGATGTGCCCATAAATCGTGAAGTTTGAACTCTTTTCAAACCTTGTCTAAGAATAATTAAATCAAACTCAAATTTGTGTCTATACTCATACAGTCTTGCACTTTTCCTCAGTTTATCGTTTCTAATTCTGGTAGTTGACTTGTGTCATCAGCTAAAAACTGAATGCTCAGTCATACCACATTTAAAAGATTTGTTTGTAATAGAATGAATTGTGAAAATTACAAACTACAAAGATTTATGATCCCAACTCAAAGAATGATATCACAGTAGATAATCTCAGCTTAATGATCAGAACAGGCTATTTTCAGATACTTGATGGAAATGATTTGGCATTCAAACTATTATTCAGAGTTAATATACATCTAGCCTAGGCTACATATCACATCACATCTATTATTGTGCTTAAAATCTAAAAAGGAACATGTTTTTTTCAATCTTCCTTTCAGCAATTGTATGTTTGGGCTTGATTTGAAGTTTGTCTGTCGATCTCTGAGTGACTTTGAGCCAAGCAAGAGACCACCTATAAAATCATTCCATCTGAAATAAATATTAACAGCACTGACTCCATTGAGCAAATTGTCAGGATCTTTGTCTTATATTTTTTAGGACAGACTGTGTCTAACACTACAGTTACATCAAGGTCCAAAATTAGACTGTTTTCGCAATACAAGTAAAATGAAACATCTTTTAGTAAAGACTATACCCATGGAAGAATTCAGGCTCACAGTGTGCATCCATTTAACTTTTCAACTACATTTCACATTGAACAACAAATCCAGAATTTCTCCAAACATGTTGTTCAAAGGTAAATCACAATGATATTGACACATGTACAAGATACAGTGCACATTTGTGCAGAAAACAAAAATAAACCAAACTTTATACCATGTTGTTAAATCCATCATTCTGCTCAATTGTCCAACATTCTGTGATCATGTTTATTTCTCCTTGTGTCTTGTTTAATTTCCAGGGAGTATGAGAGTATAACTTCCATTGCTTGAAAGTGATTTTAAATATTAAATTGTGGTATAAAAACCAACACACCAGCACCTCCAACACGAGCAGCTTGCAGTAGCCACTGTACTTTCAATATGAGCACCAGTTAGAATTCAAACTTTACCACACAGGAAGTGTTATGCAATGGACAGTGTCAAGTTACACTTCTTGACTATATGATGGACTCACAGCCTGTACATAATGTATACACAGCAATCATAGCATTCATCAAAGCATTCATTGTATGATTATAGCATTCAGTTCCTCCCATTTGGAATGCTATACTTTGATTTAGTTTTTAAGAGCTACTCGACACATAAGTCAACAGCTCAGTACTGCATTCTTGACCAGGCCCGCAAGAACAAATTTTTGCAATGGGGTGCTGGTCTTTTCGAAGACATTCGGTGTGAGCAGAGCTCAAAGCCATTACAGCGTATGGTTCGGACTCGCTTAAGTTCTTAATGCTCTGTCGTGCAACCAGAGACACGATTTGGCACATAAACCTCTCTTTTTTTTTGGGGGGGGCAGGATTATTATTAGTGTAATTTGCAAAATGATTACCCCAAAATGACTTATTTTCACGAGGTGGAGTTGGGTGAAAAGATATTTAGTTTTCGAGACTCTTGCACTAAATTATCAGAATCGTGGTTCTAATTGAAAAGCATTTCCAAGGCTAGTCGTTTACGTACATTTATCGTCCTTTTCTTTAATAATGTCATTGAATAACATGTCACGTTCAGAAAGTGATAAATTCCAAGGGAACAATAAGTGCCTCTCGTTAACGGCTATCAACGCTCACGAATCAATGGCTCATAGTCATACGTATTTTACAGTACCATGACGACGAATGAAAATTACATTAAAGCTAAATAATTTCATTGTCAACTGTGAAGGGGGAAATTAATAATGATCTACATGTTTATGATTGCCATTGATGACCAACGCGTACCATGCAATGACTATTTAGGTTTTTTATTTTGATGTCATGTTTTTTTTCTACAAGCACAAGCTGGTGAGAGTTTCCCACCGCATGTTACAGTGTATCACTTTGGGCGACTGGGCTGACCAGTGGACCGCCCAGCCGCCCAAAGAGATAGGATGTTGAGCAGGGTTTCTTCATTTTTATAATTTATGGTGTAACAAAAATAAAAATCACCTAAAATTGCACCCACGTTAATCTCCCATTAGCTGATGGCTCAAAGGTGCCCGGAAGCTCAATGGTGATCTTATCGTCTTCAGACTTGCACGGTCTTTTGAATGTGACCACAGAGTACTCAGTCTACCTATTTCTTACTCCATTATGGTCCGAAGGCCTTCGTGGTCTGGATATTTTTGACCCCATTCATATTGCTCGAGTTTGCTGAAAAGATGTTTAGTTTTAGAGACTTGTGCAGTAAATTACTAGAATTGTGGTTCAAATTTTTAAATATTTCCAAGGCTAGTTGTTTAAGTACAATCATCGTCCCTTTGGTTAATATTGGCATTGAATAACAGAATATGTCAGGTTTCAGAAGTGATAAGTCACAAGGGAACAATAAGTGCCTCTTGTTAACAGCTACCGGTAATTTCGGAAATGTCGATTTCTTTTTATAAGCAAGAACAAAATATTTGTAAAGGCTTTGATAGATCATTACTAATTTCCCCCTTCACAGTTGACTAATTGGTAAAATGTTAATAACGATGAAATTATTTAGCTTTAATGTATATATTTGCTTTTGCTGTCCCTCGTCCATCTCGGGGTAGATTGTCTTGTATTTTGTTATGTACTGTTATGGCAAATAATAATAAAAACAATAACTTCTTTCATCATCATGACAATGTCAAAAACTTAATCAATGAGCATTTGATGCCAGGTAAAAGCCTGCGAAAACTATTGTGTTAGGCTATTGTTGGTTTAATTCCGAGGTTGGTTTATTTCTGAAATATTTGTTTATTTCTGAATTTCAGTGCTGTAGTCGAGTCCTGTTGTCCGAGTCCGAGTCCTCCCAACCGAGTCCGAGTCCTTTTCGGTCTGAGTCAGAGTCCACAAAAAAATGGACTCGAGACCGGGCTCGATTCCCTCAGCCTTGGGTGCTTTAGTATATTCCAGCACTGGGTGCTTTAGTATATTCCAGCACTGGGTGCTTTAGTATATTCCAACACTGGGTGCTTTAGTATATTCCAGCACCGGGTGCTTTAGTATATTCCAGCACTGGGTGCTTTAGTATATTCCAGCACCGGGTGCTTTAGTATATTCCAGCACTGGGTGCTTTAGTATATTCCAGCACTGGGTGCTTTAGTATATTCCAGCACTGGGTGCTTTAGTATATTCCAGCACCATGTTTTATAGTTGGCCCCATGTTTTATAGTTGCATGGCCAAATTTTCACCGAAATTTGTGAGATTTTTTTTGGGGGGGGGGATTTTTACTTCAATCAAATTTTGACATTATGATGCTGTTTCAAAACAAAAAAAACATACAAAAACCTTCGCATATCCTACAAAGTACATGCAAATTTTCACCAAAATTTGTGAGGTTTTTGGGGGGGATTTTTACTTCAATCAAATTTTGACATATGATGCTGTTAAAAAAAAAAAAAAGTACAGAAACCTTGGCATATCCCACAAAGTACATGCAATATGCAAAATTGTTTGTAGATTGCTGGTGGACATGATATAGTGTCAGGATTTGGACAAGAATTAAATTTAACTTTTAATAAACTACCACTTAGTGGGTTTTTTTTCATGCAATGCCTTAAATGAAAGCTTATAACTTTTTCAAATCTTAAAAAATTAGCCATATCAAAAATTAAAAAAGAAATTTCGGACTCAAATCTGCCAAAAATCAGACCTAGCTGCTATAAGCAGCTCTATGAAATTTTGCCCAGGTTTCGTGTTTATTTCAGAGAACCGTGTTTGACCAATTGTGACACTAACTAGCTTTATCATTAGATCTGGGGGTGGATACGTGACCAATTAATACTGATTGCGTTACCTAGAGTACTTCATTTCCTCCTTGTTTATGATTACAGGAAGTTAGAACAGCGGCAATTAACAAACCACTTGAGATCAACGAGATTGAGAAAGGCCTTCGTGGAAGCATCAAAGGTGTTGAGGTAACAAGATTTCTCTTAAAAGTATTTTTTTTAATATTCAGATTAGGTGTTTGGGGTAGTGTGGGCAGGTTGGGGGGGGGTGTATGGAATATGTTGGGACATTTAACCGGTTAACCATTTAACTGTAAAACCATTTTTTTTAAAATGTTGAAATCCGCTTTCAAATTCCTTTAACAAGGGCAGACAGTTTTTAAAAAAGAGCCCTTCCTTTGCTTTAAAATGTCAGCCCTTGACACAGTCACTATCCAGGAACAATGATTGACATCCCTTTTGTTGGGGGAAATGATTGTTTTCAATCCCCTAAAATTTGTCATACATTTTTTCTTTGTAACCTGCCCCCACTGTGGTTTGTGGTTTTATGACTGTAAAAACTGGGTTACAGTGTTTTATTTTTTTAAACCTTGAAAGTGTGTTGACATCTGCACCTTTTTACAGATGGACTCTTAGTTTGATGACAGTTAAATGGTTAAGCGGTTAAACAGAAGTCACAAGATCCGGTTTATGGTTAAGGGAAAGAAACAAAATTGCACAACTCTGGTATGGAACCCTCATTTGCTGACTTGCATTTTTCTTCTTCTTCTTGTTTTGAGAATACTGAAATTACTGATTTTGGGGGTTCTGTGGTCTTGGGTATATTTTTAATTTTGAGGTTGTTTTTTGGTTTTTTGTACAACTCCCTGTTTTTGGTTTCTGTGAAAAATGTATTTTGACTGATTGATTGATTATTTATTCATACATCTGGTGGCCAAAGAGCCAAATTACATGTATGTTACAATTAAAAAGGCTTTGTTTGAATGGTCTTGAATTGTTTGGTTTCTCCTTTTCTCTGGTACATTTGTATTTTTATATCTTATGTTTGGCCTAAGCTTTTTAAGTTGTCTCTTTGTGAAGTGCCTTGAGCGTGTTTCTAGGGGGACTTTGGCCCCAAAGGACAAGTAACAATTTTTTTGGTCGGCAAAATGTCTTAATTGAGTACTGTATTTGCAGACTGATTAAGTAAATAAATAAAAGATATTTTTTTTAAACTGCTGCTGCCTAGAACCTTGTCTAAGATGACAGTTTAATATCACAACTGCTGCTGCCTATAGAACCTTGTCTAAGATGACAGTTTAATATCACAACCGACTTGAGTTTTGTAAAAAATTGTATTTCCGCCAAAATGGTGCTCAGGGTCAGCGTTCTGCCTTACCAGCGGTCCGCTGGCCAAACGCCAGTTAAAACACCTGAGGACCAGTCAGAATTTCTGTCCAAGTGGTCCGGCTGGCTAGTTCAGAGTTAAAAAGCCTCCCTATTAAATATGACAATATGGACTACTGAAAATGCTGGGAGACAAGTGACAAAACTTGTAGGTAACTGGTCCTGCTGGCTAGTCACTGAAAAAGTTAAGGACAAACCCTTAAAGGTGGGGGAAAAAAGACACGCATCAAGGAAACTAAGAAACAGTGAATCAAGCGGATTTGTTGAATAAGCATTTTTGAAGGTTCTAATTCCCAAAGTAGAAAATGTTGTTTTTTAAAGAACACACCCAAGGGTAGACATTAATTGTCCACCGTAAAGGATTGTCGTGCGGGGCAGGACAAATCGAAGGACGACAGCAACTGATTGGAAATTTGTCTAATGAGGGTCTTGGGACTGACAGTAATGTCTTAGCGTAGATGGTTGAGGTGGGAGTAAGCAACCCTCCTCCTTCCGATTGGTTGTTTTGAGACCTCAAATTTGGTGATAAAATTCACAAGACCGCGGGGGCTTGTTGCTCAAAAATTTCACTGGACCAGAAAATTTGTTTCAGACCACAGGGCCCAATTTCAAATAGCTGCTTAAGTAACAAATATTGCTGAACAATTTTCTGCCGAGCATAAATGAGCAGGATACCAGTCACATATTGTACAGATAGAATGGTATTTTGGCTGGTAACCTTATTCTGGTAAACGTATCTTTGTTGTGCTAAGCTATTTTTTGTGCTTATAAGCAACTCTATGAAATCAGTCTCAGAATTCTATTATGAGAATAAACTTTCTACTCAGCGCCACAATTAATCTCAGGGTTCTCCCCATGTACCCCATAAACTAGCGTAACAGGCCGATACGCGCGGCGAATTGCGTGCCGATACGTGCAAATTTCGGCCGATATGCAAAAAAATAATTTAATTGAGAGAAAATCATAAAGAATGCTACAGATTGCACAGTAGGGCTTTTAAAACCAAGATAAACAACACCAAGTAGAAAACATTCCAAAGATGTTGTTTCAATTTAACAAGCTTCGGCCAAACATCAACAAATTTTGGTCCAGAATGCCCCACAGTTTTGAAAAACCCTGGGGAGAACCCTGAAACTGTTTGTGTTTGATCTTGCGGGTAATTCCGTCAAACTCAATGGGAATGGAAAGATACTTATCATCAAGCTCAAAGTCAATATTTGAACATATTTTTTTAATATAAAGTTGAGGTGAAGGTACTATTATTCAAAAACACAAGACTGCCGGATAGGTGTGGTTGTAAGAGTGGTCCAAGGCTAAAAAACACTGGGCTTGGGCCTGGGATAGGTGTGGTTGTAAGAGTGGTCCAAGGCTAAAAAAACACTGGGCTTGGGCCTGGGATAGGTGTGGTTGTAAGAGTGGTCCAAGGCTAAAAAAACACTGGGCTTGGGCCTGGGATAGGTGTGGTTGTAAGAGTGGTCCAAGGCTAAAAAAACACTGGGCTTGGGCCTGGGATAGGTGTGGTTGTAAGAGTGGTCCAAGGCTAAAAAAAACACTGGGCTTGGGCCTGGGATAGGTGTGGTTGTAAGAGTGGCCCAAGGCTAAAAAACACTGGGCTTGGGCTTGAAGTCCAGTGCATAATCGGAGCCTTGATAGGAAACCATTCAAAAATCCATTCTTCACACTTGCCTGTAGCTTCTGCGCATACTCCGTAGACCGTGTGACCCTCACGTCACATGTTTACAAAAGAGCCACAGAGCCTGGACTTCCTGCGGGCACGAGTTGTACATACCCCAATTGAAGAATTTAACTTAAATCTTACGCTTTATGGAGATTGCATTGTCTGACTTATTTTTCATTTCTTTGAGATGGAGAAAGGAGGCACATCTCAAAACTTGTTCGTCTGTTATTGTTATATAACTCTTGAATTGATGTGGAAATCCATAACCTGACAGACCCTACATTTGCGGCTGACCATAATTTCACAAATGTATTTTAGAAGAATTGAAAATGACCATTTCCACAAAACTATACTTTAACCTTTCCGTTCAGTATCAGAACTGTTCATCTTTGTTAACTGGTGAGCCCCTTTTTTGAAAGTCCGTTTGAATTAAAGTGCAATATGTTCACCTTTGGTGAACACAATCCATTCACAAATGGCCTAAACAGATGGATAGATGCCCTCTAGAACCAAGCAAACACCTTCAATAAAAATATAAAAATTACACATGATCAAAAGAAAAGCAATTGTACTTTTTGCATGCAGTGCGGCTTGGCCACCGTTACGTGATGGTACTGTTTTTTACAGTACGTTTGATTACCGTGCGATACAACTTTGAAAAGCCTTTGTAACAGTCTGACATAAACAATGCATCCTACTTGTTTGACCAATTCTAAATAGAGACAGCTGTAATCCATGCATGCAAGGCTCGACGGGATGATTGATTGCCTTGTGTCCTTGTGAGAGGGCCTTACTCAATCACCTTTATATCAGCTGGGATCTATAATATTGCCCTTAGGGAATTAACCAAATCTGGTTGTTTTGGGTGTTGATTTATGGGTCAATGAATCCCCCGACCAGACTAGGCTTTTACCAGGCTATTTGGCTTTGTTTCGATAGAGAGTGTATGGATTTTGAGAACAAATTTAAGAAAAAGATGGCGGAGTAAACAATTTTTGTATACAAACGGACTTCCAAACAGGGGCTCATGCCACACTGCAGTGTACGATTTTATATAACTATGACCTATTGAGCTTAACCATTACATATCGCTATATATGACAAGTGTTTTCAGTTTTTTTATTTTTTACTTGTTGCAGTCAAAGAGACTGAAAGCATTTCAGCATATTTAGATAACAAAATAAAATAAAGATGACCTGCCTACCCAAAACCCTTTTGCCCGTTACGCCAAACAGGGTCTTAAAAAAAATCTTTGAGTAAGGTCTATGGGTACAAGACTCATTTTTTTCCGCCATTCTTTTCAGGTCTCAATTAAGAAGACCCAGCAGATGTTGGAGAATGTCGCGTCGGACGAAGCCAACCTGGAGGCTAAGATTGAGAAGAAGAAAGCCGAGCTTGAGAGGAACCAAAAGCGTCTTCAGACTCTACAGTCTGTCAGGTACTTACATGCATGTTTTGTCGGTGATTTTGATCACCTTCAAATTAGGCTTATTTCCATTGGGGATATCGAAACAAGCAACTTATTTTTTATGTATTCATTTATTTAATTTTTTGGGTTGGGGGTGGGGGGGACTGGAAATCCTACCTTCTTAACTCTGACAGTATTTCAGGCGGACAAATGTCTCTGGAGGATTGGCACTGGTTTGAACCTAACAATGTGGCGATGCATGGCTGAGCAGTTAAGTGCACCGGACACAAGCTCGGTTGTTTCTGATCAGCAGAGTGTGGGTTCAAGTCCCGGTCAGGCACTTGTGTCCTTGAGCAAAATTCTTGACCATGACTGCTTTGTCCTTTAGACGGGACATTAGGAAAGAACCGAAAGAACTGAAAAGAACTGAAAGAACCCAGAACACTTATCATGGAAGAGTAGGGGTTAATTAGCAAGCACCCTTGTTTACAAGTTTCCTCAGTTTCCTCAGGCGAGCTACAGTGTTTAAGTTCACTTATGAGGCATCCTTGGTTTCATTACCAGAAATATGTAGTAATAACAATAATAACAATCAGTGAGCTGTCGGATTGAAACTAGTCAATGAGCTCTTCAATGATTACCAACCCTGTGCGTTGTCTCTGAACCCTAGGCCTGCCTTCATGGACGAGTACGAGAAGCTGGAGGTAGAGTTAGAGAAACAGTACGAGACGTACCTGGAGCGATTCCGCAACCTCACCTACCTTGAACAACAACTGGAAGAATTCAGCAGAGCAGAGCAAGACAGATTCGAGGTGGGATGTAATATCTTTTTATTTATATAATTTTTTGTCAGAATTCATACATTTTGTCATTTTAGTCCGATTTTCACTGATCCTTGTCTCATTTTTGTGGAACTGGTGCAGAATATACATTTTTAAAGACTCGCATACATTCAAACTTTTTGGGGAACCTGTTTGGAGAACTTGTTTGAGGACCTTTTTAGGGAACCTGTTAGGGGAAACCTGTTTGGGAAACCTGTTTTGGAAACCTGTTTTGGAAACCTGTTTGGAAACCTTTTTAGGAAACCTGTTAGGGGGAACCTGTTTGGGGAACTTGTTTGAAAAAATGTTTGGGGAACCTGTTAGCTTGAGTGTGTTTTGTCTATAAGCTTGGTTGACTAAATTCGCCAATGGAAAAGAAGAGGGAGTATGAGTGCAGTCAACTAAAGTCACATTATAGTGCGGAATTAAGGATGAACCCGTTGTAAGAAAATGAGCCCAGTTTGTTTATCTTGATTCTTGACTGTATGAAGAGTCAACATTGTAAATAATCATGCACGCTCCCCCTGTGTAATTGGCCGGAACCAAATTTGCTTTAGTAAAGTCTGACAACCATGAATGAGAGATGAGACTTGGACAATGGTTGCCATTGTTTCTCATCTGTTATGGCCCGTTTCATTTCTGTCGTGATGAAAAATACACGTCGGTTTGGAATGAAACCTGAAATCAACCATCCAAACTCAAACTGCGTGTTTTGATTGATTATATCGAACTAAGGCTGGCATGATTCTTTCGACGCCATACTTGATCAACTTCAGTTTATTACCCACAGTATCAAACATTAATTATTATTTTAATGGGATACAAATGGGTAGACAACTCATAATGGAGCTGAGGTGGTAGAGAATTGATCCATTTCACAACCTGCAATGGCAGTGCATTTTCACGCACACATCCTGTCTGCCCCTTTTTGGGGAGTCAAAATGTAGAAAAGCAGGCCTGAAATAACACGAAGGCCATGGAGGTCATGGCCTCCATGAAGGCCATGACCTTTGTTGCCCCTGGTCTTGGCCTTAGTGCCCCTTCAAAAGTTTCCCTATAGACTTTAAAATGTTCCCAACGGAAGTGCCCCTTGCAAAAAAAGAAAATGGCCTCGCCTTCTCAAAGTTGAAATTTCCGGCCTGGAAAAGGAAATTGACTTGGAATTGAGGTGTGACTTCAAGGAATGAAACCACTGAGCCAACCTGACTGCCCATGTTTTAAGACAATTTTTAAGGTTCTGCTTAGCGCAGAATTCTGGGCTTGCTGAATTCTGGGCTTGCAGAGTTAGCACCAATTTACTGCACTACATGTGGGTTGGTATTATGAGGCTTGTCAGTCTTGTTAGTATAAAGATTCATACACCACAAGGGAAATTACGTGAGTGCATTTTTAAAAGACTTTTGGGTGTTACTTGGGTGTGATCACTGGCTTTATGGCAGTTACAGGTTGAATGGCTTCTGACTGGCACCCCCAAACAATGATATTGACAAAATAGGGAGACCACCAACATAGGGCTAGATAGCTCAGTTGGTAGAGTGCTGGCGCATTAATCCAGAGGTCGCAGTTTCAAGTCCCGCTTTGGTCAATTTTTCTTTGTTCAACCCAAAATTGTTAGTCTCAATATTACCGGATTTCTCCGTCTTTCTTTCAGGAGACGGAGACAACCATGAAGAGGATGCAGAATAGACTGAAGGAGGAGGACGCCCGCATCCGGGTATCGGATGAGATCCTAGGAGGAGACGAGATACCTGGGCTGGACGTCGTCGACGATGATGATGATGATGACGACGATGACGAGGACGATGATGTGAGCGATAGCGGGAGTGAGGAGGCTAAGGTTCGAGCTGCGCCTCCCAGAAGGGAACGACCCAAACCAGGTGGGTCACTTTGGGCTTGTGTAACAACCATCAGCCACTTTGAGACACGGTGGACACAATACTAGGACACTATTAGGCTAGGGTAAATCTGTCTGTATACACCCAAACCCCAAAAAGCGCACCACAGTGTCCACCATATCTCAAAAAAGGCTGGTGGGTTGATTTGAATTTTGAAATTAATTTTAATGCCTTGTTTATTCTCCAAGGCAGTGTTTCCCAGATGGCTGATGAACTGAGCGAGGTGGTCAAAAATTGTATAGCTGAAAACGAAATAATCGAAAACGCAGTCTGCAAAGTGACAAGAATGCAGCTCTCGCGGAAACTGCGCGACGATTCCATCTCCACATCCCCATTGTGAATTCTTGATACACAGAGGTCAAGGAAAAAAGCTCATAAATGACACAAAGTGAGCGTTTTTGGGCTTACTGTTTCCTTGATGACAAATTTTCACGGTGAGGTGGTGACATTTGCGGAGCAATGGAGGTGGCTGATGAAAGATGCCAGGTGGACCACCTCAGGCTTGACTGCACATCACCGCTCCAAGGATAGCATTGAAATAAATTTATTATCAATCAAGAGTTGTGAGTCAAGCTCCGTCTGGCAGGAAGTCTCACCTCGCCTTGTGTCCTCTTTCAAGGTGCTGTACCATGGTTGGTTGCTACCCCTCCTTCTTAACATTCTCCACCTGATTTGAGAATTGGGTACAGACATGGTTTATAAAAACCTGTCTTTAAAACAATAACCAGAAGTGCTTTGAGACGCCAGTAGATAAATTACTGTATAAAAACTAGTTATTATTAGTAGTAGAAAAGAATAAAAGCACTGATATAGGCGTACTTCTATTTCATTTTCTATTTCTGTGATGATTCTCATCAAAGCCTGCTCGGCATCTTTTTGAGGCATAAGGGCATTGGATGCCAGACACACCGGAGTGAACCCCTTCTCTTAGCGATAAGTGCACTGGGCTCGATTTCACAAAGTACTAAGACTCATCTTAAGATGAGTTGTCAGTATTACCATAGTGACTTGTATTGTGGCATCACACTTTGCTTAGCAATTAAGATCGATTCGCTGTTGAGATCAATTCTAGCTCTTTGTGAAATTGGCCTCTGGGGTCTTTTACATCCATTGATATTTCTTAATACAACACACCTGACCTTTGGCTTTACATCCCATCCGAAGGACGGAGCAATAATGGTTAAGTGTCTTGCTTTATGGACACAAGTGTCACGACCGGGACTCGAACCCACACTCTGCTGATCGTAACACCAGAGCTTGAGTTCGGTGCTCTCAACCACTCGGCCACAACAAGCCAAATGCGTACAGCAACAATACAAAATTTCAAGCTTTTTTACAATCGGTTCGCTCACAAACATTGGTTCGCCCTCACGGCTTCGAAACACATTGCAAGTTAGTGGCTGTAGTTTAGCATGCATGTGGTAGTGGTCGTCAGCAATTTCCAGTGTTCGACCATTCAAAAGTTAATTGAACCAATAATTCCTTGGAAAAAAAAAACTTAATTAACGGTGATACTCGTCGAGCAAAACGGTCAAGGTAGGTGTTCAATAATTGTTTTTCATGCTCGGCTGCTGAATTTATGATTGAGTTGATGACAAACTACCTTGTTGTCGAAGAGTACATGTGGGACAGAGTACTTGAAACATCTGTGTCGTAGATTGGTGTGCAAACATGCGTGAGAGCATGTGGTAAGGCTTAATCAGCACAGTCAACGTCAGAGTATCACAAAGTGTAATCACAGATGGGAAAGAGGATCGGACAATTTGTTTAATTGATTTTTTTTTTTTTTTTTTTTTCCCAACTTGTTTTTGTTTTGTTCCAGGGGGATCAAGGAATAATAATTCGAAAGTTTTTGGAAATATGGGAGGTGGAGACAGCGATGAGGTACGTAGAATTGGTTTTTAATTACTCCTATTTTTTTTAAGGGGGGGGATGGGTTAGAGAGGAGAGTGGGATTATCTAAACAAAATTTAATTAAGCAGAAAAAGGGGACATTTGAGAGACTGTGTTTCTTTCCTTTATTTGTCTATTTGAAAGGATGTCGTTTAAACATATAGTGCGTAGGAGTTGTGTTTAGATTGTTAGACACAGGCGTGATATTCCTCGTATTCAGTCGATTTCCGATTCTTTTTTGCCCGTGTGAAAATAACAAAATTGTGATTAAACAGCCTGAATTGTCTATTAAAGCCTCCACCATGTGTAGGTCATCCCTTGTACTCAATAAAATGTTCCTACTTTTCAAGGGCTAAATATTATGCCTAAAGACAAGAACAACACTTTTCTAAAACCATGTAAGGCTTTAACGATATTTTTGATGTGCCTTTTGGGGGAAAAACTATTGACCAGATGTTTATGCATCGATTTTTAAACAACCTCTACTGTACCCAAGGCAAACAAACAGGCTAAGTATCGATTGCCGCCACCGTTGACCTTGCGACCTCCAAACGCCACAAGCCGCAATGCGTCTGACGTTTGACAAGAAATGTGCAAATCAATCAATCAATAAAACTGGACTGTTGATGCAAGATGTGTTTGAGGTCGTTTTATTTTTGGCATTGAGTTTTCGTGTGCTGAAGGTGTTCTGACGTTCTGTTTGTTTACTACTCAACGGGGAATTTTTCAGACCAAGACAAACACTCAGTGTCTCTGGCTTAAGGTTTTTTAGTGGCAAATTAGGGGTAAAAAAAGGTTGTCTTAACTTGCTACAAACTGAGAGATAGAGCATGTAAAATGTTAATTCTTTTCTGTTTTGATTTTGGAAAAGGAAAATTTGTTTTCCATCCTCTAGCTTTCAAAATCCATCAAATTTTTGAAAATTATCAAATTTTTTCCACACCTTTTTGTCATGGATTGTGTGCATTCATTTATATACTTATTTCGATTGTGGCAGTTATAATAGTAGACTTTGCAAGTCTCCCGGGTATTTGAACATTGGGACCTTTTAAAGTACGGGAGTTTGTTTCGTTCTTGTGATAAAGCAATGTACTTGGAACCAAACTAGTCCCAAAGAGTCAATCAATGTATACCAAAATAAAAATAGAGTATGAGGCTGTCAGATTAAGCCAAGGCTTGCAGAATGCTTTAACATGTCATAGAAGCAAATGTATGCATTTCAAGAATGGAGCTAAGTGTAGGAATAGGCACGAGGTTTGCACATTCTTTAAGCAATGGTGAGATCGGATGGGGCGGGGGGGGGGGGGGTCTTCGAATTCTGTTTTCTGACAGTTTTTGCAGATGGAAATTGTTTCTCTGGAGCATTGGTACTAGTATGACCAGCGATTTTTTTTTAAACTGAAACTAGTTCATATTTCTTGCATTAATTACCAATTCTAACAATAGCTGTACCTGCAAGTTACGGATGCAAGTGGGATGGCCTCATTTCATCAAAGGATTTTCAGAGGGAAATGTCATCTAAACACCTCGGTGAAATAGGGCAACCCATTGATACTCTTTCAAAACTTCTATTTGATTAGTTCATGGTTTTTTTAAGTGATGATAACAAATGAAGTGAACGTGACTCGCAGCATGGAGGTGCAGCATGGAGGAAAGAAAGAAACTTAGCAGTCTTGCCTTACTAACCCAGATAAATTATCCATGATGAATTGATTCCACATTTGGCTCAATTGTCATCTTTTATTTAGTGAGACTCTCCCCCTACTCTGTAAAAATAAAACTGTTTTTAGCTGTTTAATGTCTACTTCACCTTCATCGCAATTTGTTTATCCCAGGGGCTTTTTTTTTTTTTTTTTTTTGGAAAATGTCTGGGGATTATGGTTGGGTTTTTAAAAATGCTGTCTCAAATAGTTAGGAGGAAAGATGTTTCTTTATTTTTAATAAAAATCTCAAGAAAACCCAGTAGCTACTGGTATTTCCAAATTGGAAATTTTGTGATTTTCCATGGAGCTTCTTATCCCTATCTCCTGAAATTTCATGCAAGAAACTGTCTGTACATTTCAAATCTTGGTTCATCATCTTAAGACGGTTGGGTTGGCTCTGATTCTGAATCAAGCAAACCCGAGCAAAACTTTTTAGTTCACCTTTCGTAATTACTCCAAAAATATATGACCATAAAAATGTAAAATAAAAATAGTGAGAAAGGCTTTCAGACATGAAGCCTTTTTCAGGCATCTGAAAGCACACAATTCTATGCAACAAGAGTGGGTTTTTTTTCTTTCATTATTTTCTTGCAATTTCAATGATCAATTGAGCCCAAATTTTCACAGGCTTGTTATTTTATGCATATGTTGGGATACACCAAGTGAGGCAGCCGGTCTTAGACAATTACCAAAAGTATACCCTGCCTTTATCGTGTTAATGTCAGTATTTAACCTTTAACCTTCATTTGACCTTTGACACAGGAGGACACAAACGATTCCATTAACGACGACAGCATCAGCGTTGATGATGATGATCTCCTTGATGACGATGACGGCGACAGCGACGACCTAGAGGTCGAAGGTCCCACCACGAGGAAAGGTCGGCGGCACGAAGAACCAGAAGACAGCGACAATGACTTCTAGATTTCGGGTCGCCATGGATACCACATAAGAGTGCTGTTTCGTTGATGTTCAATGATTTACATATATGCGTAAAGACCCACTTACGAAAATAACTTTTCCAGCAAAATGTGTGTAACAGAACAAGAGCCTCTTTAAAAGATGTGCCACAACATTAATAACATTGAAAATACAAGTGTTCACAGATTTGCTCATAACTTACATGGCATAAAGGTGGTCTTGGTGGAAAACTTCCCTGGAAATAATTCTGAAAAGAGTAAAATGCTTAGTTTTGATCTCGCGAGTTCAAAACTCAATGTTTAAAATCAGTCGAAACATAAAGTGGTTTTTTTCTCACTATTTTCTTGTGACTCTGATGACCAATTGAGCTTAAACTTTCACACAATGTTTTGTGTTTACATGCTTTACGGATTCTGGTGTTTGTCTGCATGCTTCAAAGGTTGGGTCATAGATTGGGAAATACTCCCAAAATTAATTACCATAAAAAAAACTTACTTGGTGAGACGCACTGCAGCTGTCGATGGTCTAAGCTATTTTAAGAAATGATTCCCTTCGAAGTAATATGGTTGGGGAAATGTTTCACCCCAAAACATCTGAGAAATGGTTCATGCATGAGTCATCTCTCGGATCTCTGAGGGTTGGTGTCCGTTCCCGAATGCTGTGGCCAGAGATGCTGCGGTTGGTACCCGCTGGATGGATTGAAAATTCTTGTGAAAATACCGTAACAGTTTGTTGCTGTTTTCTCAGCAAGCAGACACTGTATTTAGCTGAAACTTTCACGTGTGACTTTTATTGTATCTTTCTTCATAATGTTGCCTATAAATCAGCATTACGTTGACAAAAACCAATCTACAATCCAACCTAAGTACCACACTGCATGATATGTCTTTGCATGCCACACTACACTTGTAGACATTATGGACTTCCAACTGTTATTGACCAGTTTATCATGTCATTTAGTCAACACTAATGAGAGCAGACAATTACAGACGCTAAATTGAAAACCAAGATGAAACTGTTGAACCACGCTGAAGCCTTAATGAGTTTAATTTGCAACACGCATGTGAAGTCTGTAATGCTGCCAGGCAATGTAAATGACACATAGTCAACATGAACTATCTGAAGTAAAACAAAACTAAAAATGCATGTTATCTTTTATTGTAAAAGACATCATTTGGAAAGCTCTTTCAGTTCAAACTAATGAGCTGTGTAAGCACAAAAAGCTGCTCGGCAGAAAACGATTTTCCTTAGTAAAGAAACGGTTACCAACCAAGCTACCATGTCATGTTAACAGTTTGTGATTGTTTCCACAATTTGTTTCCTTAGCAGAAATTTGTGAAGCAGTATTTTCTGCTCAAGCTTTCCTACAAAACTGGGACCAATTTCCTATAGCTGCTTAAGCACAAAAAGTAGCTAAGCAAACACAGTTATAATGCTTACCAGAATAAGGTTACCAGCCAAAATACCATGTCATTTGTACCATTTTGTGACTGGTATCCTGCTCCTTTTTGCTGAGCATGAAATTGTTGAGCAATTCTTTCCTGCTTAAAGCAGCTCTATGAAATTGGGCAGTGGTCTTCGATACGCATGTATTAAACATCGCATCAAACATAATTGTTTAAATTTGTTAAATGAGGTCTGAGGAATGTAATATTGTGTTTTCTGTGTGGCTGACATTCAACTCGTGGCCTTTTCAAAACCACGGTTTCTGCTTGGGCTACAGCTTGGGCTCTGGCTTAAGCTCCAGTTATGGCTCTGGCTTAAGCTCCATCAGAAATTGTGAAAAACTTTACTTTCCGTACAGGACTTCAAACAGGCGAACGGCGCCTAAACCGGAGCCCATGCCAAAGCCTGCCTGTGTTTCAATCTTTTACTTTTGTATTCCATAAATTACGATGAGATTTTATTTTTTAACTTCCAATCCGTCCCTGAAGTTCTGTTTCCTTAAATTGGTTGACGTCTGTTACTGTTGGTAGTACTTAACCTTAGCGTAAATATCTGGATGGAATGTGTATAACCTCTAGTAGCACATTGAATAAGCACTAGAATGCTTTATAATGTCTTCAGGGAATAATTATCACTTGTACAAATAATTTTATTTTGTGATATATTTTTATTTTGAAGCGGGGCAGGGGTGGATGAACAGTTGATAAATACATTAAGCAGGAACAAGATGTTAACTCATAAACTCTTAATAGTGTCTTTTGACTAGGGGCCCTCCCATACATCCTCCAGAATACTACACTCTTGTCATAACTTGACACCCCAAAATGTGTGGACTTGGACTTGTCTGGTACACCTGGCCCAATGATGAGCAACTGCTCTTTGAGCCAGCAGTACCATCCCACAAGTTCGGACAACGTCCTGAGTAGGATTTTGGAGGATTCGGGACTGTTCAGAAAGACAATGGTCTGGATGCTTGTCAGTTTGTAGTATTCAAATTTGCTGTAGACTTTTCTTTTTAAACGGCGAACAAATTGCCCACTTAGGGATAGTCTCAAAAGTCAGGTACTTTCTAGGCGCGAGAGAGAACGTTCCCATAGGCATACATTGGAGCGCCAGAACGTTCTGCTTGACCGCTACATTATGCCCAACTTCAGGAACAGTCCTATATAAGTGATTACAACCATTAGCACTGTGATTGTTCCAACGATTGGAACGTTCCAGCCGTCTCTAGTAAGCCGGTCCATGTACACCAGCTGGAACACTTATCCCATACAACTAGAACGCTCCTTGTACCAGCCCTCTAGTAAACCGTTCCATGTACACCAGCTGGAATACTTATCCAATACAACTAGAACGCTCCTTGTACCAGCCCTCTAGTAAACCGGTCCATGTACACCAACTGGAATACTTATCCAATACAACTAGAACGCTCCTTGTACCAGCCCTCTAGTAAGCCGGTCCATGTACACCAACTGGAACACTAATCCCATACAACTAGAACGCTCCTTGTACCAGCCCTCTAGTAAACCGTTCCATGTACACCAGCTGGAATACTTATCCAATACAACTAGAACGCTCCTTGTACCAGCCCTCTAGTAAACCGGTCCATGTACACCAACTGGAATACTTATCCCATACAACTAGAACGCTCCTTGTACCAGCCCTCTAGTAAGCCGGTCCATGTACACCAGCTGGAACACTTATCCCATACAACTAGAACGCTCCTTGTACCAGCCCTCTAGTAAACCGTTCCATGTACACCAGCTGGAATACTTATCCAATACAACTAGAACGCTCCTTGTACCAGCCCTCTAGTAAGCCGGTCCATGTACACCAGCTGGAACACTTATCCAATACAACTAGAACGCTCCTTGTACCAGCCCTCTAGTAAACCGTTCCATGTACACCAGCTGGAATACTTATCCAATACAACTAGAACGCTCCTTGTACCAGCCCTCTAGTAAGCCGGTCCATGTACACCAGCTGGAACACTTATCCCATACAACTAGAACGCTCCTTGTACCAGCCCTCTAGTAAGCCGGTCCATGTACACCAGCTGGAACACTTATCCCATACAACTAGAACGCTCCTTGTACCAGCCCTCTAGTAAGCCGGTCCATGTACACCAGCTGGAACACTTATCCCATACAACTAGAACGCTCCTTGTACCAGCCCTCTAGTAAGCCGGTCCATGTACACCAGCTGGAACACTTATCCCATACAACTAGAACGCTCCTTGTACCAGCCCTCTAGTAAGCCGGTCCATGTACACCAGCTGGAACACTTATCCAATACAACTAGAACGCTCCTTGTACCAGCCCTCTAGTAAGCCGGTCCATGTACACCAGCTGGAACACTTATCCAATACAACTAGAACGCTCCTTGTACCAGCCCTCTAGTAAACCGTTCCATGTACACCAGCTGGAATACTTATCCAATACAACTAGAACGCTCCTTGTACCAGCCCTCTAGTAAGCCGGTCCATGTACACCAGCTGGAACACTTATCCAATACAACTAGAACGCTCCTTGTACCAGCCCTCTAGTAAGCCGGTCCATGTACACCAGCTGGAACACTTATCCAATACAACTAGAACGCTCCTTGTACCAGCCCTCTAGTAAGCCGGTCCATGTACACCAGCTGGAACACTTATCCCATACAACTTGAACGCTCCTTGTACCAGCCCTCTAGTAAGCCGGTCCATGTACACCAGCTGGAACACTTATCCAATACAACTAGAACGCTCCTTGTACCAGCCCTCTAATAAACTGGTCCATGTACACCAGCTGGAACACTTATCCAATACAACTAGAACGCTCCTACTAGTCAGACTTTTGAGGCACTCGCTTTCAAAATGTTTTGCTTAAAAAACCATCCAAGTAATGAGTAGGATATGAAACTTTGCATGGTGGGAGTCGACTCGTAGAGAGACCATGTCCGTGGTGTTACTGCAAACCTTAACTCTAGATTTACAACATGGCCTAGATTCATTGCTGGTTAATAGACCTTTCTGTTGCAACGTCACAGCCCAAGTTTTTGCCAACCGAGGTTGGAAAACTAGGGAAAGCCAGAAATGCAAAGCCAAAAACAGATATCCACAGTTTGTAACAATGTTACACAAACATTCAAAAATAGTGTTGGAAACAAAGCAACCAATCATGGGACGTATTTTATTGAATTGAAAGTTGGCAGAAAATGTGGAATTTGGTTAACATGATTGAAAGTTTTGCTGACATTCGGCCATCCATGCCAACCAGCGCGGTTTGTTTATCAACAATAGGTCTATACCTTTGCCATCAATGATTACACAATAGATTTGCGCTGGCGACTGGCGTCACATTAATCTTAGTGTGGGCCATGCTGGATTACAGTTTATTATTTGAAGTGTGCACCACACGCAGTAACTGTACATCAAATTAATGTCCTTTTCACTTTTATTAAATGCGAAAGGAGGAGACCAATTCTGACCGAACAATTTTAGTGTAACTACAGTTCTGGAATTACACAGAGGCAGTTGAAAGCACTCTGCAGAATTCAATTACCTATCCCTACAGAAAATGAAATTCCAGGCCTGTCGTTAATTAACTACATCAGTTCAAAATGGCCTTCTAAATCAACCATGACATTCATGCACATTTACATGAGTAAGATTAAGGGACATGCTTTTGACAGGTTTTTAATTTGAAACCCAGCATGGCTGCTTGATGTCGGTGACGTCACTTGAGCACAGAATGTTGCTCATTGGCTCATCCTGTGAACCGCAATTATATAGATTTGCATTTTCAATTGTTTCATCATCGATTTACCTCTAAGATGGCAGCATGATGACGTCAATGCATAAAGGTCTATGGTAATTTTTTATTGTTACGTCTTTTAATTTGAACAACTATTCTTTAATCACCTTGTCAGTGCAAAAAACTAGCACTTATGTGACGTGCAAGTTTGAAATTGTCAAAATGTCGCACGAGGCAATTTTCAGGCAACCAGCTCCAGGCAATCTCCAGTATGAACATTCAGTTTTCTCATTATTTCCCCAGGGATTGTGAGTTACAGCTAGAAGAATGTCTCTTGTATTGCCAAAGTGTTCTCTCATGCAGTGTCGTTGGTTGCCTCCAAGTTGCCTGAAAAAAATTACCCTGCATGACATTGCCTTTAAAATCACTATCATTAGACATGCTTTACTCTAAACCTTGGTACATTCCCAATTCTTTGTCTGTTCCAAAGATACATTTGTGTAAATAAAAGTCTGTTGTGACATCTTCACTTTTTTATAGACTCAAGTGTCAATGTTTTATTGAGCTCGGACTGAGATACGAGAAATTGAGTTGTGTAAAGGAAAGCAAAAATAAACTGTCTAAAGCTAAATGTATAGGAAAAGATTGCACAGAAATAACCACTGGTTTGGCTTAATTAAAGACTCGTCTTTACATAGACCTTAATTAAGTTTGAATTATATTTACAAGTACTTGTAAGTACATAAAAGATATAAATAATTTACATATAGACATGTATACATTCCAATAATAGAGGGCCAACCCTAACCCCATCTAACCCTAACCCCATCCATATCGCTAATCCCAACCCTAACCCCATCCATATCTCCAACCCTAACCCTAACCCCATCCATATCTCTAATCCCAACCCTAACCCCATCCATATCCCAACCCTAACCCCATCCATATCCCAACCCTAACCCTAACCCCATCCATATCTCTAATCCCAACCCTAACCCCATCCATATCTCTAATCCCAACCCTAACCCCATCCATATCTCTAATCCCAACCCTAACCCCATCCATATCTCTAATCCCAACCCTAACCCCATCCATATCTCCAGCCCTAACCCCATCCATATCTCCAACCCTAACCCCGTCCATTTCTCTAACCCAATCCCTTATTACCCCAACCCCTTACTTTATCCATAACCCTAACCATATAATTCTAACCAAAACCCAAACCAAACCCCATAACCCTAAACCCCATCAACTGCCGGCCCTAACCCTTACTGTAACCCTAACCCTTAATGTACCCCTTACCCTGTCAACAAGAATGGAAAGGCATCATTCTCTGGTCAACAAAACCCTCTTTAGCCAGGAGCTTGATGGTCATTTACTCAGTTTAGACTGAGGTCACCCATGTCTCGCTTACCATAACCATAACCCTGAACTTCATGAAAATGTAGACAGCTTGATGGTCATTTACTCAGTTTAGACTGAGGTCACCCATGTCTCGCTTACCATAACCATAACCCTGAACTTCATGAAAGTGTAGACATGTTTCCATGTTGAACCCGCAGTGATAAAAATCATCTAGGTGAGCCGGGCTGATGTCATACCTATATTATATCCAAATCGCCCCGTATAGACCTTTATCATGGTGCGGCCATCTTGATTTTCTCCTATTCAGCTCAATGTAACCAAACCGAGGCTGGAAGGAAAAATAATCTGGTACCTTTTTTGTACAGTGAATATTAGCATCCAATACTGTTACTGGATACAGGGAACATGACCAAGATGGCGGCAGCATGATAAAGGTCTATTCCAGGACAGGGGATAGACTTGTAAACCAAACTCTGTGATCTAAATCCTGTAGAAGCAGGCAAGGTACATCAACCCAGGCTATACTTGGCTGCATGATGTAATGCAGGTAGCTGACACACACAGACAGACCTTGGTCAATTTAACCACCATGACAAAAAAATCACCCCTTAGGTTAATAATAATACTACTCAGTTCTTATGTGGCCCTCTAGTGGCGTCTCAACGCTCTTTTTATTTCCACGGCAGGTATGCCAAGTATGAATTCTGAGACCTATTTAAATAGTACCTTGTACTGTTGTAAGGGTTACCACAAGGTGCTGTGGCACATTCAGCAGTCTCTTTCAGAAACACCGGGGCAAACCCCTTCTCTTAATAATAATAATAACTAGTTCTTATATAGCGCATTTTTCAATAACCTATCAATGCGCTTTACATTAATGCCCTGGTCATTGGGCCAATAGCGTTCCTTTATTAAAACTTTCTCAGCTTCCTGGGGAGTATACAGCCTCGGGCTGCCGTGGCGCTCGGAATGCTTTTTCAAACACAATATCAACCTCTACCCTCGCAGGTAACCATTTATACCCCTGGGTGAAGAGAAGCAATTATAGTGAAGCAATTATAGTAAAGCATCTTGCTCAAAGACACAAGTGTCATGACCGGGATTCGAACCCACACCCCGATGAATTAACCACCAGAACTTGAATTCGATGCTCTAAATTGCTCGGCCATAACGTTAAGTGCACTTTGTTCTTTGATGTGCATTACACAACACGGGATCTACTGCTCTCTGTATGTCTCATCCAAAGGTTAGAGGCTAATGTGATCTTCTAAGGGTAGACATGACCCCTGTATTACAGCCAGGGTTAAAATAAGCAGACCCTGGTCGACAACACCCACGGTAGCGGCACTCCCCTAAGACAGTGGTGCTTTTAGTGTCATCTACTCACGCTTGACTTGGATGACCGTCGTATCGCAGGCAGGGGTGATACGGACGTTGCCTGATCCACAAAACCCCCACGGCATAAATCCCCCGGGGTCGGGCTGATGGACATGGACCGGAGTTCCGCCTCGGTGGTGCAGGTCAGACCGCGGGTCAGCATCCGTGGGGTCATTGGCAGACTTGTCGGGAAGAGGACTTCATCGGTTTTCTGAGGCAGAATGAAAGTGGTGAGTCTAACAATGAATAAAATATTCAAGTCTTTGGGGTGTCGGGAAAATGAGTAAAATGTCTGCAATAAATTGTCACTGACGCTATGAACTAACACACTGTGTACAAAACCACTTTTTTGTTTAGTTTTCATTTTTGTGCACGAACTGACACTAAACTTTTTTACTTTATTGCTTATTAATTTAGTACGACAAAGCAGTAAAAAGCACTGTTTAAATGAAGTTCAAAGCATCAAGTCTCCACTGTAAGGAAACTAGTTGAAAATACCCCAGAATTTTTAGGAAAGATGGCTGCAACTTTAGACTGCGTGACGTCAGGTGGGAACTATCTATATCAGGGTTCTCCCCAAGAACAAGCTAGCATATCGGGCTGATTTTTAAAAAGTAATTTCACAAAAAACATCAAGAGAAAACAACTTATACATGTAATGCTCCTTATTGCACAGTGGGGCTTTTGAAACTAATATAAACACCAAGTACAAAACATTCTGAAGACCTGTTTCAATTCAGCATGCTATGGCCAAACTTCCAAAAATTTTGGTCCAGAATGCCCCACAGGTTTTGAATCATGTATATTAATTTCAATCCTCTAGAGTTCCCAGAAAACACACGCCACAAAACCAAGCATGTTCAAGCAAACGCCAAAAAACAATGTATTGTTTTATCAGCTAATAGTACGACAGGTAGGTGATGGGATTGTGCCTATGATGATTCAAGCATGGAACTTGGCACACAGTCAGAGTATGTCATGAGAGAGATATTTGGCTGTACGGCCATCGCAGATTTGTCTTGATATTTTGACGTACCAGTGTGGTGAGTGCTTGGAATGGGGAGCAGAGTTTGCCGAACCTCTGAGTCGCTTTTATGTCGACCTCTCCATATCGGTGTCTCCTCTCCTGTCTGCTCAGGGTAATCCTCGCAAAATCCTGGTCAACTTGACGTCCAAGTAAACTCTAGAAACAAAACAGACATCGATCAAATTTGTCTATCATCAAGGAAGACCCAAGAAAGGGATTGGACAAAGTCAAAGTGTGTGTATTTTACAAAGGATAATGGTCGGGGCGTATCAAGGATTTTTAGAGAGGTGCACAAGCTTTGAGGGCTAATTTCCAAGTTGAATATTGTTCTGTAATCCTGCTGTTGTTTTAAGATACGTTGATCGCAGCTTGGGGTCTGGGGCCCGCTTTAAGGCCCTGGGAAAAGTGTTTAAACACAGCTATAATCTCTGGTGCTTTCTCGGTCATTTCAGAAGTGTTTTAGAAAAATGATTTATTTTCAGTTCAATTAATTTTGTTTTCAGTCAGCAGAAATAAGGGAGGTGCCTGCTGCGCCCACCCATACATCCACCACTGATGTTTGTCAATTCAAAAGTGTTTTGGGTGTATTTTAGAACCTTCCCTTTTCCCCACACTCATACTCACAGGCGCTGATGAGGACTGCTTTCTGGAGCGGCTACTGTAGCTCCCAAAACTGGACAAGGTCATTGACCTCTGTGACCTCATGCTGAACTCGTCTTCCCAGGTCGACACCGAGCGTCGTCTCATCGGCTTCACATCAACCGTTAGTCCGTACACCGATTCATCACGTATATGCGATGGTTTGATCGGTGGCGAGTTTGATTCACTCCTAGAAGGTGACCGACTACCGGTTATCTGTCCCTGTGATGTGATTGATACTGATGGTTTCAGCCGGTAATCTGCGCCTGCCTCTCTGGAAGATGTAAGTATAGATGGTAGAGTTAGCTCCTTCTTGGTCCACTCCAAGTCGTCCTCGACAATTTCCACCCGTGGTTGAGCGGTCTGGAGGCCTGGAGAAATCGCTGCATCTTCTTCACGATAATTGTTAATCTGTGACCCCTCCAAGGTCTTGAGGTTGTTGTTCAGTTCTTGGTCAAATTCCTCCAGAAACACTTCATCTTGGACTGTTTCTACTTTGCACAAGACGAGAAGAAAGAAGAAGAGAATAACGGAAATAAAAAGTGCATGTTATGATTTATGAGCATGATCGAGGCCATGCCATGACTGCCGTATCTTGGCTGAGTGGTTAAGAGCACCGGAATCAAGAAGCTCTGGTGTTTCTAATCGGCAGAGTGTGGGTTCAAGTCCCGGTCTTGGCACTTGTGTTCCCTTGAACGAGATACTTTAGCACAATTGTGTTGTCCTTTGGATGGAACATTAAGCCATAGGTCCCGTGTACTAGGATTGGTAGTGCATGTGAAAGAACCCAGAACACCTACCGTGGAAGACTAGGGGTTAACCCCTGTGTTTCTGGTTCATGGAGCAAGCACCCTAGTTTAAGGGCTTCCTCAGGCTTGCAAGTAACAGTGATAAAATCTTTGGTTTCATTACCAGAAATATATAATAATAACAATAATAGGCAGAACATACCTGTAACTACAAAAGCTAAATGAAAATTATATCATTGTTGTATTTTTTTCGAGAAAACATGGATTTGTGGGGCAGGATTTAATACGAAATATCGTGCCTCTGACCTGCTAACATTTGTGCGTCCATGACTGCTGATAAAAACGAGAGCAAATGGTGACAATTTTAAGCTGTCAGACAGACATGGTTGTATTAAAACTCACAAGCCCAAATGATGGTCAGCCGACCATTGCTTCAAAATTGCATTTTTTTTTTTAAATGGAATAACACCTGGCGAAATGATTCCACTGGATACTTGGGAATAATAGGTACATTCAGTCAAGGAAGTTATTCTGTAGTAACTTGGAAGTACATTTTGTTCACGTCGGCAAATGATGAACCGTTAACGTAAACTTCTAAACAATTGAGACTTCACTGTAGTCAGAGTTGTAAAATCTAATCACAAAATAATCATTATAGGCATAAGGTGCTTTTAACACAAAGTATCAAAATACCTTACACCATTGCTATCCCTGTTCTGAAACATTCTCAACTCCTTCGGAGTATGCAGCACCAGCGAGCTAAATGAGCACACCATTTTGCTAATCATTCACATCAACAATCTCTACCCATTTACTGTGATGTGAAGCAGTTACAGTTCAGTGTTCTTGTCTAGGGGGCACAAGTGTAATGACTGGGATTCGAACCTACACCCCGATGCCATGAGAAATCGAGTCCGATGCACATGAACGCTCAGCCACGACACAACAGAAATATAAATGTTACCACAGAGAAAACAGTTTTACCTTTTAGTAACTTAAAAAGATTGTGGGGTTAAAAACTTGAATTAATTTTTTTCTTTTTGAAAAACAACTACAAACACATTATTTCAATTAAAAAATTTAATTAAAAACAGCACTGTTTAAAAATTGTTTACTTCTCAAACCTTGAGATTGTAGTTTCATTTTTGGAGAGACTTTTTTCTGGAACTCACCTGTCTCATCCTCAACGGTGTCACCCTCTTGTTGAGTCACAGCAGCCTCTTCAAGATGACTCCACGGTGACCTAGAAAGAATTTTGGCAATAACAAAATCAGTTTTTTTTCTTCAAGTACCAGGCTGTGTCTGAATGGATGGCTTTGGCTACAGCTTGATCGCTGCATCATCATGTGTTAAAGAATAGGAAAGCCTTAGGAACACCCTTAGCAACAGTCCTAGCCGTAGCCATAACCACAACTTCAGATACGGCCCAAACAGCAGGGCAGAAAAAAAAAATGTAATTCAAGATTTATCTTATTGCAGAAAATTGGGCGATATTTTCAGCAGGCCTCATCATCCCAGTGGCTCTTCTTCGAACCACCTCTTCTTCCAAGACGAGATTATTCTTACATGTTATTATTTTTTATGCACTACTCAAAATAAACTGCTCAAATCCTTAGGTTCAGAGTCTAATAATGTTAAGCCAGGTTCGTACTTTAGACAAATTGCAAAAGCAAAGCGAATTTCCCTGCGTCACAATTAGAAAAAAGCATGTACAAGATCGATTGTTTGCATCAAGTAATTCGTTTCGCATGAAGTATGAACCAGCTTTAGTCTTCTGCCTTACTTTGGATGAGCATACGTCTCAGGATTCCTAAGGTTCCATTTCTTGGATTGTCCAAACGTCCCGACGTAGTGACCGTCTAACGTCCAGAGTCTAGCCGTGCGGTCCGTAGAGGCGGTCAGTACAAACGACCCATACTCCTGAGGAATGTACTCTACGCTGACCAAGGCAAGGTCGTGGGCTCGCCAGGTGTGGATCAATGCCGGACGACCAGTTTCTTGCTGAAATGCAAAAGTGAAACTGCCGGAGTTATTCATTCACTATTTATATTAAAAGCCACGCTTGGTAAGGAGCTTCAAGAAGAAAATATTTAAGATATTTGTTTTTTTAGTTTTTTCTTTGTGATAGCGCCCTGAGCACCTTGGTGGATATGTGCGCTTTATAAAACTTCGTTATTATTATTATTATTAAGATAAAAATAACCCAGGGGAGCTGAAGGTAGGAATTGATATTCCTCTTAAAACAGTCTAGATTGTAGGATGGAGGGAAACATGCACCAGGCAAGGAGTTCCAAAGAGATGCAGTATGTGGAATAAAGCTGTTGGAATGGCTCTTTGTTCTACATCTCAGCAAAGCAAGAGTGTATGGGTGAGATGAAGCAGAAAGCCTGGTTTCACGCTCAAACATCCTGATAGGAGGAACCAGGTCAGACACAATGGTGGCACATTTACCATAAAAATACCTTTAGAAAAGACAGAGGCTGGCCACAGACCTACGATAGGAAAGAGCTTCAGTTTGCATTGACCTTACCTCAGCTTTTGGCATCAGGCAGTAGTCCGCAATGTCCCATACGTACACATGGCCCATGGTGTCTCCCGTTATCAACAAGGAGTCGTCCTGATTGGTTGTCATGGCAAGTACCGATTCTTCCTTGGTAACGGAATTACTCCCATAGAAGTAACCTGAGAATTATAAATAATAATACTGGACAATAATAATACAGTGCAAGTCAGAAAGTCTAACTGCGTGTTTTTGGCTATTATTGTTGCTCTCCTAAGAACGTTTTGAATATATATCTACCGTCTTAATCATAATGCCTTTTTTGTACTTTTGTCAATTTTCATTCTTTGTATGGGGAGTCCTGTATGGAGGGTTTTGTGTTATCATTTTTATGGATTGTGTTATTTCAAAGCTTTTCACCAATTTATTTGTGCTCATTTTGTTTTTAGCTTGTCAATCATTGTCCTTTGTTGCTGTTGTTTCTATAATTAGTTCTTGATTATTTTTGTTATGGGCTTGAGTATATTTTATGAAATGGGTGCAATATTAATAATAAGACTCCGGTATTACTATTATTATTATTAAGTAATTTAGACTACTTGTTTTTTCCATTGACAGCAAATTCAGCTCTCTTTTTTTTCAGATCCTAGGCCGAACCTGAGGGCTGGGGTTCATGCCTTTGCAGCCTTTAATATAACAAACTCAAAATTGTACACTGAATAATGAGAGCTAGAAATCGCTGTTGCAGACTGCTTACCAACCAAAGTTGACCAGTGTGTATACATGCAGACATTGTTAATGGCACAGCCATTCTCAAAGGCTAAGCAGGAGGCCCTACACGATGAATTGATCAAGGCATTATCTTTTACAACAGCCTGTAAGAATTGCAGAGTGCAACCAGGGTTCTTCTCGTGCAAAAACTAGCGTGTTGGGCCGTTGTTTTCCAAATTGCGGGCCGATTGGCCAAAATAATAATAATGATAATAACTTAATTATTAATTTGATAAAAACATTATTTTATAGTTTTTAAGATTTAAGATCGGATTCACAAAAATTATGAAATAAAACCATTTAAAATATTCCAGTGTGCACAGAACAGCTTTCAAAACTAAACATAAACGCCAAGTAAAACAAACTCGTTCAAGGACTTGTTTCAATTCAGCGTGCTTCAGCCAAACTTGCAAAGCTTGGGTCCAGAGTGCCTCACTCGCAGTTTTGAAAATTCCCTCGGAGAACCCTGGCTACGATGCAATTGTTTATTAAAAGAATCCATTGTGTATACCTTTGAGATTTTTGGAGAACCCATAGATAGCCCAGAAGTTAAGCCAACCTGCCTCGCTTGAGATGAGAACAGCGCCCTCTGTGAGTCCCTTATTGATGATCCGACTCTTCAAGAAGACTATCTTATCAACGGGAGCTTGTTCAAAACTGTAAGATAACAGACACAAGCTTTTAGAACTTACTTTTCAAGCTTTTACAACTTCAAAATCTTTTGCAACTATCCAAGAAGACCTTTTTTATCAAAATTGTCCAACACTCAATATGACCCTTACCCCTGTGGCTGCTTGTGTTTCGCTCGATGCCTTGAGTTGGGTCTTGATGGTTTCGCCGAGTGACTTGAACCTCTTGAGGATGATTGATGCGGGGACGACGCCTCCTCCCCGTCATTCATTAGTTTGTCTGTTCTTAACTCCAATGATGAGAGAGCTTCCTTGAGTCTCTTACTCCTGAGGATTCAAAGATCGGGGGAGTGGGAACCATCGGAAAAAACTGTTATATGAGAGAGATTGAAGGGAAGGGATTGGGTGTCGTATTTTTCCCACAAAAGCACTCATTTGCATTGTCCGATGGTTTCAGAGCCAAAGTACTTGCAAATGTAATTTTACAGATGCAAAGTTAATCAAGTCAAATAAAGAAGTAGTATCAGAAGTATCTTGAGTTTGCTACAAGCAAATTCCATGAATCATGCACTTTTACAAAGAAAATGTAATCTCTTTTAATTCATAAATGTTGTAAGTTATTTGTTGTTGGGAAACAAGGTTGCCTTTTTTATTTTACACAAGTTATCTTTTCCTTTTCAAGCCTATGCAGTTAGTGACAAAAAAAACCCCATACAAATTGTTCTGACTAATGCTGCTTGAAATTTACAAAACTAAGAAAGTTCCTTACACCTGGCTCAACTGCCCCTTCCTGAGTCGTACGAATATCGTCTCGGTCTCCACACTCCAAACGATGATCTCTCCGTCAAAACTTGCCGTTGCTAGGAGATTTGGAGGACAGTAGTCGACGGCTAGAATGTCATCCTTGTGCACTTGGCCACCTTTCCAACTTGTGTCTCCTTTGACCAGTAACGTCTTCAAGGGAATTCAGAGGAAAATGAATTATTCGCTTTCAAAAAGGTACTCAGAAGCCCCTTTCAAACAAGGAAATTCCAAGGAAAATATTTAGTTGACCTTTTCACACTTTTGTTGCTAAACCTGCCGGAAGACATCCCTGAGAAAAGTTACCCCCGTAATTAAAGGGGAGTGGATGCAGGGTTAAAAATCACGTTGCTTAATTTGATTGGCACAAATATTTTTTGACTCAAGCATTCTGTGGTTTTCTTTCTAATTCTGAATGGTAAGAAGAAAATATACAACCATTCTTTGAGGTCAATTCTTAAAAAAAAAGTCATACAAGAGTTTGAAAGTAGTCAATTATTTTTTTTGCAAAATGTGACTTTTTTCTACTGATTTCCTTTAATTAGATTTTGTTTTTGCTTATATGGATATTCTCTTCATAAAATCTGGAAAAAGACTACAAAAATTGTGCAGCAAATGCAAGTCTAATCCAATCTAATCTATTCTTAACGCAACACTCACATCTGAGTCTCTGTCATTATAGAATGCAATCTTCCTACTCCAGCCCACAGCCAGCATGCCTTTCTTCTTTCCCAGAGACACCAAACCGGTTGTTTCTGCCTCGGCAACCGGTTCAAACTGATTGATGTTATGGCCGTTCTGAAAGTTCCACACCTATGGGGTATAAATCAATAACACCAGGTCAAAGGATTTAAAAACTTAACAAATAAACTCATGTGTCACTGGCTACTTCCAACTCAAACTCGATTCCAATTTATTTTAATTTAAATTTGAACAAATTTGAAATTTTTGAAAAAATGGGGAAAAATTTCAAATTTATAAATCAAACAAGAAACTGAAATTGTGCCCATTGTCACAAAGCGTCAAAATCAATAGAGTTTGTTTTGTCTTGGTTGGACATTCCCTTCTAAAACTATAGATATTTTCATGTACACTTTTTTATGGATGCAACAATTATTAAAGCTCAAATAATAAACCACAAGAGAAAGTGAAATCACAAGTCCTTGATGCCCAACTTGGTCTTATTTTACAAGAGTAAAGTAGGTATTTTTTAGCAACAGTCCACCTTCTCCTTTCAGGTGAGGTTAGCGGTAGCACAATGTGTAAATCTCTTGAGAGTAGTGGTGGTGCTGAGAAGAACCTGTGGTTGAAAACTCAACATTTCGATCAGTGTGCTCTGATGGTCTTCAGGAGGATCGTCTTCAGAGCATACTGATGGAAACGTTGAGTTGTCAACCACAGGCTCTTCTCAGAACCACCACTACTCAAAAGAGATTTTCACATGGTTCTACCGCCAACCTCACCTGATTGTACTCCCACCATGCAAAGTTTCAAATCCTAGAACCACCACTACTCGAAAGAGATTTACACATGGTGCTACTGCAAACCTCACCTGACGCAAAGTTTCAAGTCCTACTTAACCTGTCGACTTAAGAAGCAGTTAGACTATTACCTTGAGTGTACCATTTCTTTCTCCAGTGACAAGTTTCCGTTAGACCAGTTAGACCATTACCTTAATTGTACCATTTCTTGCTCCAGTGGCAAGTTTCCGTTAGACTAGTTAGACTATTACCTTGAGTGTACCATTTCTTTCTCCAGTGACAAGTTTCCGTTAGACTAGTTAGACCATTACCTTAATTGTACCATTTCTTGCTCCAGTGGCAAGTTTCCGTTAGACTAGTTAGACTATTACCTTGAGTGTACCATTTCTTGCTCCAGTGGCAAGTTTCCGTTAGACTAGTTAGACTATTACCTTGAGTGTACCATTTCTTGCTCCAGTGGCAAGTTTCCGTTAGACTAGTTAGACCATTACCTTGATTGTACCATTTCTTGCTCCAGTTACGAGTTTCCGTCCGGTTGTGTTGAATACCATGCAGGTGATCTCTTCAGTGTTATGAGCCTCCAGGATGGAGAATGACTTTGACCCGGAGGTCAAATCCCACACTGTGATGGTCGAATCGTCCGCCCCTGTTGCCACCTTGAAGATCCAAACGATGAGAATGAAGAAACAAAAAATAGTTAATGGTAAATCCAGGACTTCTCTTTGTTGATTCTTCCATTGTTTGATTCTCTCATCGTTTGGTCTTAGCTTTTTTAGCAACATCCCCATTGGTTTTGCAAATAAAAGTTCAGTGAGGATGTCCTTGTTTTGTCAAAACACTTGGATCCTTTTTGTTGAAGTCCTCGGTTTCAAAGGGTAAACAAATAAACGAAAAACTAAAAACTCAGTGACATTTGTTCCAACCTGTTTGAAGAAGGAGTTGTAGATGGCACAGCAGAGCTGCGTCTTGTGGGTCAACGCCATCTTGTGGTTAGCAAACTCCACCTTCCCCAGTTTCAAGGTACCAATGTGATCTCCGCAGCATGCGATGAGGGACTGGTGATGGAGGAGGAGACAGCTTGTGCCGTACTCTGGGGATCTAAGATGCTGAAGGCAGGGGAAACGGACTTGGAACGTCTGGAGACATGCGTACTCCTTCAAGTCCCATACTTTGATCACCTGTCAATCAAAAAATAGATCTTGTGTCATCGGTTGTTTACAAAAAAATTGACCTTGTGTATTAAAGGGACAATGTATTTTTTGCTTTTTCACTCCCTCAAAATATTATTCTGGAAATATCATTTCAATCCCTTAAAATATTATTTTGCTCCCTGGAAATATTATTTCGTTCCCTGGAATTATTATTTTGCTCCCTCGAAATATTATATATTATTTTGAAGAAACAAAATATCACTTTGAGGGAAAGAAATACAATTTGAGGGAATGAAATACTGTTTTGAGGGAACAAAATATTCTTTCGAGGAAACCAAATTTATTTTGAGGGAATGAAAAGTAAAAAATAATACAGTATAAATCAATTTCCCTTTATGGGCTCCCTACCAGAGAGGGCATTTCCGGCAGGCAACATACTGCATTGGTCTTATGAGAAACTTATATTAACAATGAGTTGTTAAAAATTCAATATCATGAAATAGGAATTACCAGGGAACTGTTTTGTACTTAATATCTTTGGTTTCTCACGAGCTCCTTTACAAGCTACATTTTGTTTATTCGCATTGCCTCCTTATTTTATGTTTTATGTACCCAGGTCATGTTTCATTTTGTCTTGATTTGTAAATTTTCTTGAAAAAAAGGAAATAGAACATGAATCTGAATCCAAACTCTGATAAATTTTATAAAGATATCTGCTCTAGGATGTGTATTGGGGTTGTGGGTTCAGTTCCAATCTGAGACCTGTGGATTTTTCCCCACAGGACTCTAGGCCAAACAGGCATACTACTTGGGAGGGATTCGAACCCGAGACCTGGGTCTTGGGATCTGAACCAAGCCGAATAGTAAACCTGTGGATTATATTTTCACAGGACTCTGGAAAACACTGAGTATACAGTGCTTATCACACATCAGTGTACGATAAAACAAAATTATTATTCTTTATCACAGATGAAATTATTATTAATACAATTTTTAAAGAGTCTTTCGTACCCCATCTTTTGCATAGCTGTAAAGCTGTGTCGTCACTTCGTTGATAGCCACGCCCACCACCGTCATCATGTGACCCATGAGACACGCCGTGGCCCTCTCTTGAACAAACAGGTTCCACAGATACACGTTGTGGTTGATGCTGCCCGTTGCTATGACGTTCAGAGTCTTATTGAAGTCAAAACATTCAACTCCCTGAAAAGATAGACTGATTGTGAATGTGGTGGAGCACCAAGGGGATGATGGGAAGGGCGAGCTTGATTCCCATCCTGCCTAAAAAAACAAACAAACAAGCAAACAAACAAAAACAACAAACTGCCGATTGTCTACTTTCATTAATGTTTTATTTTGGCAAGAACAACATGGGAAGGAAGTTTGCTTACAAGCGAAAGGAGTGTTTGAGGCATTAAAAGGGGAGGAATATATGTTGGTGCACCCTACGGCCCACCAAAATAAGGTGTTTATTTTCATTGAACTTAAGCCCCCCTCCTCCCCAGAACACCTTCAACTGCCAAAGGCACATACATGTATATAAAAGACCCCTCTGAAAGGTTTATTTAACAGGTGTGCCCTCCGCCCCTTCCAACACACACACATCAGTCAACAGAAAGTATCTTTACAAATCCAAATTTAACCCCCCTCCCCCATGCCCTAGCTTCTTTTTAAAACCAGCCAATAGCCTGTAATATCAGAAAAATAAAATTAATTTGTATTAAAAGTCTCCAATAAATAACTTGGTATTACCCTGTATTAGAAATTGGTACTTCTTATCTGTGATCAATTTCAGGCCAATCAACCCCTCCCCCTTTAACCAAAGAGTACCCATACACCTATGTGCAGATATAAATATGAAAATGTGATTAAGTATCTGACTTTATTGTAACTTCAAAAAGTTGAAATCTTCAAAGTTGAGTCGCTTAAACATCGCCATCAAAAGCCAAACATAGTTGGTCATCATTGGCCAAAGTACTTTGGTTAACATTTCCAATTTCCTCCAATTTCATCAAAAGTTAATGTTAGATTTAGACTTTTTAAAATCAAATTAATCCTCGTTCAAACATAGACACTTGAAAACCAGCGTACTCCTCTATTGATTTCATTAAAATGATCAATCATTAACAATTAAACCAGCATAACAAGTCTGGAAAAAAAAACACATTCTGTTTGTTCCTAACAAAACGTTGGCACTTTTGAAATGTAAACAGATGGCTAAACAATAACTAGAAATGTCAATTAAAGTCTACTTCTAGTGATTTTTTGATATATTTTTTTAAAGAAAAGGTCATAATTGTGTAAGGACCCCCCAAAACTATGTGTAATTTCTATCCGAAAGTCTCCTTGTTGTAAAGATGGTAGTTGTAGTAAGCATCCCGTGAAATTATTTTATCTGAAATGCCCCAAGTGATTTACAAAAACAAAAAAATGGTTTAACTAATTTAAATCTCCAACACAAGGCGAGTTTTGGAGATCCAAATTCTCATGGCGTCTGTTTGTGAATGCTGCAGCCAGAGATGCAGTTGGTACCCGCTGTCACCTCATTAACACTAGGGATGAATGTTCTTGATGAAAATACTGTCACAGGTTTGTCTTTTTTGCTGTTTTCTCAACAAGTAGACACTGAATTCAGCTGAAATTTGTATAATTGTTTTATTCAGTTGCACTTTGAACACCATCTGCCACATTTAAGTGCTTCAATTTTATTCCACATAACAGGTACAGTAGTCGAGGGAGTTAAATTTTAAGAATTGTCTTGTTGTGGCCTTCAAATTGCCATCATCTTGGCTCAGTGTTCTAGGGTTGGTGAGGTAACGGCTGTAACGGAGACACACACCACACTTGAACTGTGCAGTTTCTGCGTTTCAAGTGGGATTTTCATAGCAAGTGGATGCAACAACAATAACATTGTAAGCAAAAGTTGTTCCAGAAGCACAAAATGTGTGAAGCCCAAACAGTACTGTGCTGTTCTACCAAAATGTGAGCTCTGTTTCAAGAAAGAATGAAAAAGCATCTTGATTTTTCTACTTATTCTGATTCTGATTTTCTGCACCTAACACCATTTAAGTGCTCCATTGTTACACATATAACAGGAACAGCAGTGTGATTAGGTTAAATTCCAAGAAGAGTCTTGTTGTGGCATTAAAAATGTCATATTTCGGCACAATTTACCAGAAGTTGTGAAGTAACGGCTGTAACGGAGACGCACACCACTTTGAAACTTGGCAGTTTCTGTAGATGTAAGTGGGATTTGACAAGATTATTGCGGTTGTACACTTCTTTTTTTTTAAGCATCCTAAACTTTTGAAAAAGCATTCATTTTTTGTTTTTTGTAACATTGCATTTATGTATTTAATCTTAATAAAAAGAATGGTCTTTAAAGTTAAAATGCATGTGGGTATGCCCACTTCCTTTGAATAAGACAATCAACATAAGGAAAGTTTATAGATCCTTAACATATTCTTTCTTAAGACAATTTTGAGTTATGAATTTAGATATTTAATCTTCATGCTGGTTGGCATCAGGGAAGGTATATCTCAATCTGCTTGAACTGGTGGGCATGAAGGACTGGCGGCAGCAAGGTTTGTATAACATCTGCTACTGGTAGTGCCCATATGTCATCAACTTCTGGCCAGAGGTACAGCCCAGGAAAAGTCTCTCTCATGTATTTGACTCTTAGACTATTGGTCCCTCTCTTGAAAGTACCTATACAAACAGATAGATTCAGGCTAAGACCAATATTTTGTACAAACTATACAACAGAAAGATACACAAAATATTATGACAAAATGTGTATTACATCCAAAAAGTTATCTGTACCTTCCACAACTCATAATCTTAAAGGATTTATAGCTTTGCCATGTACTCCTAGACAGGAATAAAATCATTATTCCACCCACTTTTCAAAGTGCTTTTCCTCGTTAACTTTCTATGTTTGTTTGTGGTGGTTATTTGTTTGTTTATCAAGGGTACTTTAGTAGCAGTAAAATATTGTCAAGAATGCTTTTATAATTTAGAGTGTAAGTACCTGTGCCACAAATGTTTCAAACACTTTGCTCCTCTGTATACGGCATAGAATGTATTCACCCCAGCAAATATCAACTGCAAAAAATAAATAAGATCGAAAACACTTGTTAAGGTGAGGGCTATCTTCAAAAACCTGTGGGGTATTTAAATGCACAAACCTAATAGCAAAACATGAAGAATACATTATTAGTGAAGGATTGAAGGACTATAGTTACATTTAGCAATAAATTTACAGTATCAACATTGCGAAGACAAAAGAATTATTACCTCCGCCCTCAACTGTGGTATCCTTTAACTGCTGCTGTTGCTCTTCACCCCCATCGGGATCCTCTACCTGGACTTCATCATGTTCATCTTTCTCTGCTTCTTCCTCTCTATCATCATCATCTACTTCCCCATCTGCCTCCTCAGCCTTGATTTCTTTGATGGCCCAAGCACTAGTGTAGTGCTTGTTTGCACAAAGACCTCCACTTTCACAACCATTGCCATGATTGCAGAAGCATGACAGATCTCGTACTTTTACTTTCCCTGGGTAAATGCCAATGATCGAGTGAATTTGTCTTGTACCAACCAGTGTTTTCCCCTCTCTGTCTGGCCTGTTCCTGTCAATGTTGTCAACAAGATAGAAGACTCGTCTACAGTGGTTACATGTACCATCCTGTTCTGCAGGTTTCGACAAGTTTTGATCACAGAACTTAAACATAGTTGCAGCATCAATTATGACACAGTTGCCACTTCTAACAGCCCTCTCTGCTGCCTTCTCGACAACGCCACCCTCTCCGTCACACACGGTCCCTTGCCGTGTCGAGAACAAAAAAATTGGCGTTCTGTGGGAAAATCAAAATCTTCTCTTGAAAAAGAAAGATCCATGAATGGCATCTTTGACTTATATTGAGCTGAGCACCCGTCAGTAAATTGTGCGACTCTGACCAGTGGTAGCTTTCTCACATTTTTTAGGTGATCATATGCAATTCTTGTATAAGCTACTACTGCGTGGCTGTCATGCTTCAGATCACTGGATAAGATGTCAATACACTCTCGGACAGATCCTCCATCAAACAGGCATGTGTACTGAGCAACAATTGGATGAAGAGTCACTTGGCTTTTACACCAATGGGCTGATTGTACTTTGTTTTTGGAGGCACGAGTAGTTTTCAGCATAGCCCATGACAAACACAGCAGCGTTTTCTGGAAGGTTCCTTGTGATGTTTTGATATTGCAAATGTTGCCACCTTGCTGTGAAAATGTGCTTTGCAAATGATTGCGTCTCCTCCATCAACTGCTTCACAAGGTCTGCTAGCTTACCACTTTCTGATGTAAGACCCATACGCTTATTCTTTCCTATGCCAGCAATCATTTTCCATTTCAACCATTCTACTTGTTCTTCGCCATAATCTTTCAAGAGAATGCCCAGGTGATCTGTCAACCCTTTGACTCCACATGATTGGCACTTGCGGAGCACGCTTGTGAAATGCTTCCTTTAGAACAGCATGTCAAATTGATACAGTGATATTTGTCAATGATCTTTGCATTTGGTTGCTTATATCTCAGCGCTTGGTTGTTAATAACTTTAAGTTTAAGTTCTACATTTGTACAATACTCACAGAGACATTGATTCAACTTAGTGTGTTTTTGAGTCTGAACGTTTTTGTGGTCTTAACATCGCAAATTTCCCGAAGCCCATTTTTGTTGAACTATTTTCTTTCTTCCACTTTTTGCAAACAGTTGAGAGACTGGATTGAATTACATACTTTGGTTGTAATGTCTTCCCTACAAAATAGACTTTTTGTCGGGTAGACTTAAGCTTACATCAGGTCGAATGTAAAAGTCCCGAACATTCTCTTCTACATGGAATGGCGTAGCATCTCTCCTCCGTTTCTTGTTGCGTGGGCAATGACAAAGTTCTGAATATTTTAGAAGTGTCTTATACCGCACACCAATCTTCTTAGCAATATTTCTTTTCATTCTGTACTGCTTTGATAGTTTGGATGTGAAACTCCAGAGAAAGTTCTCTCTGAGGTTTTTACAGTCCAAGTGTTTTGTCTTCTTAATGCCTGCTGAGTCTCTTTCAAAGTGTTGTAGGTACTGTCCAATTCTTTGTTGGCCTTTGGTGTGCTTGCACTTTGTTGGCAATTCTTCTGTGATCATTTTTTCTGAATTTTGCTCCTCTTTTTCTCTCTTTCTTCTTCTCTTTTCAGCCTCATTCTCATTTTGTTTTTATGCTTTACCCACCTCCTTTTATACGCAGACATATGAGCACGTTCCTTACGTTTAGCTTCTCTTTTTTTCTTACGTTGTTCTTGCAACTGCTTCTGAATTTTTTGTTTATCTGCACGAGTTATAATTTGTGACTGATTTTTTAAGCCACAAATTTCCCCCCTCTTTTTTGCTTTAGCTTCACACTTTTTCTTTTGTTCCCTGTAGCGCCTCATCCGTATTTTGCTCAGCTCTCGGTATTTTAATTTTTCTCCCTCGGTCATCGATTGCCTACGTCGTCTGCTTCTCATCTTTTCAGCTTGTTTGGCCTCTTGAAGTTTACTTTCATCATTTTTCAATCTTTGCCGATACTTTCTCATCTTCACTGCCCCCCGAGAGGTTGGAGGACCTTTCCCGACACACGATGACGAGGAAGGCTTGCAAGACCCTGCATTAATCTTGATTTTGAATGCATTTTGGTTTGCTGTTCTTCTAGGTGTAGGTTTCATTGTTGTAAGGACTTTTGTTTTGGGCCTATAAACATAAGCAAGAAAGAAAAAATTAATCAACATGTTTTAGGGCTACTTAAAATTAAAACTACATTTTGGGAGATTTTTATTTAAATTAAAGCAATCTGTAGCATATTGAAATTGTCAATCAGAATACATCACTCAGTACATTATGGAGAAGGAATTCGGTCTTGGACCCTCCCCCCACAAAAAAACAAAAATAAAATTAATAAATACAAAAATAAATTAAATAAATAAATAGGGGCTAGAAAAATATTATATTTAAAAAAATTATTATATATAAAAAAAATAGCCCTAGGCTAACCATGGAGGAAGAAATACATGTTCTTCCTCCATGGCCATGGGCTTACTAAGCCTTATTTATTTATTTTTAAAAATAAGTTTTAAAAAACTAAAAAAGAAGTAAAATTGTGTTCCAGTTCAAAATTCACTGACTTGTGGATGGGGAGAGCCCTGTTATAGGTCGTTTCCTTCTTTTCATTTCAAAATTGGATCCTAAAATAATATTGATAATAATAATATTATTAAGTTTCAAAATTAAAAAAGAACAAGGTGTTCATTTCTTTTTGCTCACGGTCAGATAACGTTAAAAAAGTAAGCATTAAAAATTAACGTTTAAGTGAGTTGTTTTCACCCAGAACAATTTCTTTTAATCCTTCAATTGTGCCCCTGTATAGGATTTTGGCCCTATGAATTATTTACACCAATCATCTCTCTGCTTTACGCGGAGGGAAGTTCCTAAAAGTTCATAATAAAATGTTTCCATATTTTTATCACGTATTTGATAAAACGTATTTGATACTACTAACAACAATGCACAAGCGCGAACCAGCGAAATAATGGTTCATAAAAACACGCGTAGCTCATCATTCAACAATAACTACGAGACGGTGCCCTCCCAAAGACGCCACACTTTTCGTGTAAAATAGCGTAGCGCACGTCGAGGTGCCGAGCCCACTGGTACTCGGCATGCATGGCTGACTTTTTACTACACAAACCTATCTGTGTGTCGGTGTTTGACTGTGACGACCAGGCATTGTGTGTCGTACCTGGGATTGGTAAACGTGTACACTTTCGATTAGGTTCACATCGATCACAGTATTTTTATGAATGAACTAAATGATAATTTAGTGTAATGTTATAACTGAAATATGACTTGGTTTGTTCATGAGGATATCATTTCACACATGCCCAAGAAATAGAGGGAAAAGCAGCACGGTCGTCACTTACCTGGCGGTCGTAACGTTGAACACTTTTCTCTCCTCCGTGCGACACACACACGGTCTAGTTTTTCCTCTGTGAATGGCCAATTCCGATTGGTCCATTACCCAGTTTACGTGACGTAATGGAAAAGATTTTCGTGCTCTCAACTTGTGGTTTTCTGGGTTGGGGCTACGGTCGTAACAAAACGACGCACAAATTTTGAGGGATTTTAAAAACTGTTGAATTTTTTTATAGAAAATGTCATCAGTTTGAAACTTGTTAAGTATTTTCTACCATCATTGTGATTTATAAAAAGCAGAAATTTCATTAATGTCAGTTTAACAAAGGTTGTAAATTGAAGTGGGATTTTCCCCTCAGACGCCACACAGGTTACGACCGTGACCCCTTATTTATGACACATCATAATTTCGAGAAAAATACAGCATAACTGAAATTTTGCGACTTAAAGTTACATTTTACATTATAAATTTCGGATAAATACCACTTTTGTTTATAAATAAAGTTTTACATAGAAAGAAAATAGATAGATAAGTAACACAAAATAGTTTGTCCCCAAAACCTCTAAAAATAACGAATGGCATGGGTTTTATTTCCTTCGAAAAAAAAAATGGGGGAAATAAAATTATCATTTAGTTTTTTCTTTATTCAGTAGCATTACATTATGTCATGTATACAGAATATAATCACGACTCAATTAGGTTTCATTGTTGATAATTAAAGCAGCAAAGTAATTATTGCATAAAATGGCACTTTATTGTGCATTGGGCCGTGGCCCAATGCACAATAAAGTGCCTCATATAAGTGGCACACAATGTAAAATATGTAGTTACTCCAAGGGTTCAATTTTTTTAATATTTAATATAATCATTAGGTATATTTTTGGCATCTACAAATAAAAAGTAAATAGGAAATCAAGTATTGTCGATTCATCGCTTGTTCAGTTCCTATGCATAGTAACGGCCGTAACGGCCGTAACACATTTTTACATGGATACCCTACATCAGAAAGGAGTTTGGCGAACATTCTGGTGGGGTTGAATTACTTTTTGTTACTAAATAAAAGTCCAAAGACAACCATGTGTTTGTAGGTCTTCATTAAAAGAAAAATTACAAACTAAGTACTCCTAACGACATAAAAATTGAATACTTGACACTTGTTTTTTCATAGTTGACTTTTTTGTATCTTCTTTTTTTTTAACTCTACCTTTTTAAATACAACTTGTGTTTAATAAAATAAATTGAAAATTGCCCCTGTGAAAAATTCAACAGAATTTCTGCTTTTGTCCAATGATAATTTTTATTTTGCTTAGTCTTTTTTTCACTCTATTAAATTGAAACAGTAAAATGATTTCCAAATTTGAAGAAAAAAATTGGACCTAGAGAATTAATTCTCTTGTGTACTAAACACATAGTCACCAAACTTAAGTGTGTCCTTATTTTCTGGCATGCAAGCTTTCTAAAATTGGTTCAAATCGCATCCAAGGAAACTCTTGATTACTATTTTTTCCACAGGAAAAGCTGGTACACCTGAAAGAGACTATTTTGACTGGTCCTTGAGCGCTAAACTAGAATTTGGCTAAAGGACCACATAAAGAGAGGGTTCCAAAGTCCAATTCAGTTCTGTGGTGCACTCATTTTCCAAAACATAGAGTCCTCATGAAAGTGGGGGACAAATTCAAGTCTCTACCCTCAGCTTGAAAGAGTGTAAAATGCCACTGTGTTTGATACTCTTCATGTGCAATTTTTGTCACCATCCAAAAAAAATTGATGGCGTCACGTTTCAAATAATGGTCTGTACATTTTTGTGCAGAACATTTTAGTTCATTCCTGGTTTTTACGGTATTCAATCAAACCGGCATTGAATTTGACCTTTTGATCGGCACAAAAAATCCTCTTTGGAATGTACAAACACATTTGGGTTTTTTATGTCCGATGACATCATGTTTCAAATTTCGACCTGAAAATGTATCAAACAAAATGACTTTTTCCACCATTATAAAGTGACTTTTTTTAGAGACTTGTAATTTTCCCCCACTTTTATGACTGAATTTGACCTTGGAGCCCGTCTTCAAGGGAGAACGCTGGAGTGCTTTATCACACAGCGGTGTACGTGAGAAAAAAACAAAATAAGAATCTTTACCTTGTTGATCTTAAATGTGTAAGACTTCTTCTTTCCCTGCGTATCCATCAAGACGAGAGAGGTCTTACTGCTACCGCTGGACGACATGATGGAGTCATTCTCAGGGATGTATACCACCTTTCGTATCATCTCGCTGTGGACCCTTGAGATCAAGGTGTGTCTTACGTAACGCTGGTGATGATGTAGGTTCTAAGAGGAGGAGGAGGAGGAGGAAAGTTTGTGGTGAAAGTTAGAGAGACGTCAGTGCTCTCCGTAAAACACTTGACTTTTTAGGGGTCCCATTTCATAAAGCATGTAACCACAAAAACTTGCTAAGCACAGAAAACTCTTGCTTAGCAAAAACCTGGATAATCTTCTGATGTCAGAGTTATTGCTGACGACATTGTCTGAAACTAGGATTCAAAGTTTAGGACGTATGATGATATGATGACAATTACACAATTTGTTTACCCCTGGAGTTATAGATTTCGAGGAGCTTCTTGGAACAGTATCCTCAGCACTAGAGAAGTAGATCAGAAAGTGGTATTTTTAAAATCTTAAGGAAAAAAAACTGTTTTCTTCACCAAGCAAACATAAACATTTGTATGTTTATGTACCGGTATGTCTATCTCGCATTTGTAATTGTGTGGTTGGCTGATAGGATGTGTAATTTCGTCATTTGTTCTTGTATGTAATTTTATCCATTTTCAGTAACTATTTTTATTTTGAACGCACTTTCTGTCTTGCTATTGCTAGTATTTAACCTTTGATGTATTTTTATTTAATGTTAGGGCCCCAAAATGATCAGCTGTTCTGGGTGGGTCACCTCCGTTAAATATGCTTTTAAATAAATAAATAAAATTAAAAGGTCTGAAATCATATATATAAAAGTCTGAAATATCTCCTTGGCATATACTAACCTGATCCCATATTTTCTTGACGCCTTCCTTGTCCGTGAACGGCGTTTCAAACAACCTCTCCAGTGGCTTGGTGAAATGGTAGAGATGGATAGAGCCGTGATCATCGCCAGCAATGAGGAGAGACTCCTTGGACGGGTTCTAGAGGGTAGAGGATATCAAGGACGAGGTACAAGGCTCAGATTTCAGGGTAGACTTATAGAAAATATCTGCACTCTAAAGACTGCATGCACCCAATAAGGGTTAGGATGCGTTCGATTAGCTTCGCCCCGTTTAACCCTGCAGCCGATTTCACAAAACTTCATGCACTACTGTGTAAGTCCACATGTGCAAGATAACTTGTGTTTAAAGTGGCGCACAACTTGTGCAATACAATGTTGCGCAAGTTTGTGAAATTGGCAGCAGGTCTGACCCCAGTGCGTTTGAGTAGCTCTGACGTCGTGTAGTGGCTCACCCATGGTAACCATCATGATGACAAACTTCCTCAACTGTCGCCATTTTTTGTTATTCAGGGGGACAAATCAGGAAATTTTACACAAATTTTCACCCTTAAACAGCGACTTTATGAGCACTAAAAATTATCGGATTATTATATATTTTTATTGGCAGGTGAGCACTTTTGTATTAATCTGAGCTTGTAAAATAATGTAGCGATGCAGCTTTACTATGAGAATAATTATTTTACGATTATTTTGTTAATCGTAAAGAGTTTCAGGCACAATCATATGTGGTTTCAATGAAAGCAGAATTCTAGTCAGCTGTCCCACAATGCATTGGTATAAGAGCTAGGAAGGTTGATGTTTTAAAACTCTTGTCGGGGGGGGGGGGCTCACCCAGACGAGCACACCCCCATCAAAATCTTCCCCTCAAGAGGGCTGGTGTTGGTAACGGTCTCAGTCTCAGACTTCCAACTGCTTAGTTTTAAAATAATCTGCGGACTTACTTTCCTATCATACCAGTAGTCTAAGCAGACAGGAACATCCGGCAAAGCTGTCAAGAAGAAAAGAAAAATGAAAATAACGAAGATGATAAACAAAGATGACTTTTCAATTCATGCAATAATACCATTCCGAATAAAGAATCTTATTTTGGTTTTTACCTCTACATTCTACAACATAATCAAGTCAAATTATTTTCAGCATAAGCCTTATAATTTCATTTTTACCGATGTGTATTAAGCGCAGTATACTCAGTACTTTCCCGAGTTCTCTGAAAAAAAAATCCATAGGCAAACCATTCGGGTGGGATTTGAACCCACGATCTTTACAATTCTAGAGCAGATGTGTTACCACTAGACCACCGAGCTAGCCCGGTGGATGGCGGTTTGAATCCTATGTTTTAGCAGGGGGGTACTGCAACGATTTAATAAATGTTAGTTAACATCTACTAAAGCATAATCCTTCATGTCCCCTTCACACGATGAAACACTTTTGGGTGGTTTCAGGTACTTCAGAAAAAGTTACAACTATTGACAGCGCCCTCTTTGAGTGTTGGATTGTTGAATATGAACAAACAGTGAGAGCTTCGAACCACTTGAGTACGTGTAGCCAGACTTTCTCTCAACTCTCAAAAAGTGGTTGGTTTTACAAAACATGAAAGAAATCCTGGAAAATTGGCTACTTTTTGGTAAGAGATGAACTCCCCCCCCCCCCCTACAAGATTTCCAGACTCTCTACATCACCACCAAGTGAAAGAGAGAGGTTTGGAATAATCAAGACGCTTTCATCTTCTGACTGCAAGATATTAAACCTTTTAAGACAGTTTGAAGGCGAAATAGGAAATGATGTGAGAGAAATTTTTTGAAATTATACTGAAATCAGGAAAATGTTCTGATATTAAGTTACAAATGTATCTCCAAAACACTAACCATATAAATGGAATTCCTCAAAGAAACTGGTCGGGCAGGAGACGTCCCAAAATCTCAGATCCCTCCCAGTTGAGCTGATGACGAGCTTGTTGGTGTTCCCCATGTACGTGATGTCAGTGTACCACGTCTTACAGCGTCTTTTTATACTTGCTCGGAGATCGTCCTTCTCGTTCTTAATCTCGTAACTTTTCTCGATGTGAAGGAAGTGTGCATCGAGAGAACATAGGATTCCCTCCTGAAATAAAACATTTTATTTTATACCATGTGACTGATAGATGGTCTTCTATAAATTGAAGAAAATACTTTAAGGGACACGTTGCCTTGGATTGGGCGATTTGGGATATAAAAAACATTTGTTATGAAATGAATATGGTTGGAAAGATGTTTCAAAAGTAGAATATAATGACCCACGCAAATATGCCTCAAAATTGCGTGGTTTTCATTTTACTTCGTGAACTAACTCAGTCCGCCATTTTTGTGGAGTCAAAAATTCAAGTATAAATTGAGTAAATAAGACATGTTTTTGGTCATTATAAAAGAACAAGTTGCAGTTGGTATGGTTGGGCATAAAACAAAAAGTTTACCAGGTTTTACAAGAACGTCATTTACATTGCTGAAAATGGTACCCAACAATTTATTTGCTTGTCCACGTGTTCTTACCTTACTGAGTGTGACATATCGAGGAGGGTTTCCGAGTGCAATAACACACTGGATGATCTCTTGCTGTAAATAATAAACAAATCTGCCATTTTACAAAAACAAACAATTTAAAACCCTGTGGGTCCTTTCTCTATGTTTAAACTAGGTGAAAATCTCCCTAAAACTCCAACACTTTATCACGTACACATTAACTTAAGCCCGCCAAGCACACTTGTGCGCTCACATTCGAGTTTTGTAAACAAACCGTTTGTCAGTTGGACCGATCCACACTATCCAAAGGGGTGTAGTGGTAATGATGTGAGGGGCGAGATGTACCACTAAAAGCACAGGTAAGCTGATGGGCATTTTTATACAATAACACGTGTTTCCCCATCTAAGGTTTTCCACACGTTGCCAAAAACTATAGTTTTCAACCAGTGAATTTAAAAAGAGTCCTTTTATTGACAAAGAAGCCAACCTTATTTTGTGTGATGTGTCGGATGTTTGGTTCATAGGTCAAGGGAAGCTCTCTTTTGACGTTATCATTTTCGCGATAATGCAGTAACATGTAGGTACAGAACTCGTTCCAGTCCACCATGCCGTCAGCTGACGTATCAACCTGCCAGGGGAGACAAATGAGGTCATTTGGTTGATTGCTGGATAAAAAACAACAACAAACAAACAAACAGACATAACAGACTGCTATCCCAAATTAGGGCAAAACAGTGGGGACAATTTGGGCACAGCAAGAAAAAAAAATATTATAAAAAAAAATTAGACAGAGGAAGCAAACTAACACTTTTTATCCTGTATTAGAAATTGGTACTTATATATGTTTTTATCTGTGTACATTTTGGGCAAATCACCCCCTCTGCCCCTCAAGAAACTCCATATGATACCCATGACTCCCCAGCAACATCCATGTGGACATCTTGCTCTTTTCATCTCTCTTAACATCTATTACATTTTTGCTCTTTTCCCTTACCCACACCCACCCCCCCCCCCCCCCCGCCAGCGTCTTACCCCACCCTCCCCCTCTCATCCTCACCTTAGCAAACAAATTCTCCATCTGGTTATCCCATGCCGTCGTCTTGAAGAGGCTCTGTATCATATCTTTGAATTCCTTCACGGTGACGTTCCCCGACTCCCGCTTGACGATCCTCCCCGGTGTGACGAAGCCATCGGGCGGCATGTCGTCTGTCGGTTCGTGGCGGGCGAACCGCCTCATCAGCTCCTTCAGGTGGTGGAGCTTGATCTTATCTTCGAAGAGTAAAGTGTCATCCTTTTCGATGCTTTGATGGGGAAAGTGAATGAAGAATAACTTTGTCTTAAAATCATTGACTATCTCCCGTTTTTGTGTGCACATGTTGCTCGTTTTGTATATAACCACTTGTAATTTTATCACCTCGAAAACGAACATAAAAACACACTTTTTAACACACACACACATGTTATTACTCATAAGTATTTTGTCGTTTTATCTTGTCAAAACATTGTTAAAATACACTTTTAATACAGTTATCTTAAATCATTTAGTTCAGTTCGGTAAACTATTAATTTCTCGATAGTGGCGTAGAGGGGTGGGAGCAGGAGCCCCCAACGCCCCCAAATGAGATCGAAAAATGCACAAATTAATGGTTTGATACATTAAATAGCCCCATGAAATAGTCTTTCCCCTCGCTTTCCCGCTACCCCCCCCCCCCAACTCACACACACACAAATTCTTGTTACGCTGCTAATTTTAGACCCAAAGTGAAAGACTTCCCGTATGTTTGTCTTTAACAAACACAATGTAGTGTGTAAACGTGTAAATGTACAATATTGAGCTATGAGTTGGCTAATGCTTTTTATGAAGTTGAACATCGCAAATCACCGTACAAGGCTTCAAATTAAAGGAGATTCCAAACCCGAAACTGCAAGCTATTTTCGTGCAAACTGTCTCTTTGACATCAATAATTAACCCTCGAAGCTTTTACAAATGTTACAGATTGTTTTCTTCTAGTCTTTCTTTGTGTTTTTTTTTTCAAAGGAAACATCAGCATGAATAAAAAGCCAACTCACATACCACCATCCTACCGAATTCTTGTTTATAATTATGTGGCGGTTTGATCTGCCCCTTCGCGGTCATTACGTCACGGTCTTTAGGTCATCTTGTTGCAATTGGTAATTAACAAACAACACCGGCAATAATTAAACTCCCCAACATCACATCATTATTTGGAAAACTAATTAAACAGTATTTTCCTTACATCCGCTAATGAAAAACATCACACCTTAGGCGAGGTGAACTGAAGGCCAGTAATGTACTGTAGACCTAATAATAACAGACTTAGCCTCGCTGTAAGTGTTTGCTCACCGTGCTCCACCAAACACAGCTAATTAATTGAACAAACAACATTCATGTTTGCTTTGCAACTTGAGTCAACAGTCAACACTTTGACCAGGGTGAGGGGAAAACATCACATACAAAATGTTTTTCACCATGTCTATAGGTTTTTAACAAAACGATGGATCAAACATTTTTCCCGCATTTATACTTTCAATAAATCGGCAATGGTGATTTTTTTTTATGTCAAGGTTCCCTTATAAAAATTGAGTTCAAAACTAAGGAGGAATTTAAACAAAAACAATAGCCTACAAATAGATAAAATAATAAACAGAATGTTCTATTAACAAAGATAGCAATTGTTTGTTTGTGTCTATATGCCTTGCAAGTCTCGCACGTACCCGAGCATGTTGGGGACCACTTCGGTCCCACGTTCATTATCCTATACTTAACGCGTGAAGGAAAACAAACTCCCGCACTTAAACAGGTTATTCGAATATGCACGAGACTTGTTCAGTATACAGCGCATTTTCTTCTACCTAAAAACAGCTTATGGACTCCGCTATTATGGCTTTAGGATTTAATTTTACAACTTCTACCTTGGAGGAAGATTGATTCAACCATTTCCGATTTTTGTTGTCCCTTTCCCGCCGGCCGATTTATTGTCCTGGTTTGTAAGATCGATATCACAAATAAATACCCCAATTAAATTACAGATAAGCCAATTTTGTATGATTATTGCATTTATTAACTCGACGGGTGATTGTGGGTACGGTAACGGTCAAGTAGCGACCAGTACACCATTGCTATTAGCCATAAAACTCAGGTAATAAACTGGGTTTGAAAAAGTTTACACAAAAATCCCAACATCTAATAAGTGGAATCAACCAACCAGCCAAAGATAGTCCCCGTTCGTTCCCATCCTTTCACCCGTATCGGACCGCGTTGCTGTCGCAATCGCCCTACCGTTCCCAACTGCTTTCTCCCCCACTTACCTTTCTCCATCTAGACTTTCATCATCACTATCTGTGTCCAGCGAGTTGTACATCGTAAAGACCGATTTCGGTAAAAAATGTTGATGTATAACAAATGAATCTACCTCAAGGCCTCGAAATTGTTCGAAGCAAATTCCAGTTCTGAATTAATTTTGACGTCATCCAGGGCGTTCTTACTGTTTCATTGAAGCTTTTTTCACTACGTTGGAAAATTTTTGTCTCAAATATTCACAGACAAAAAGACTGTTCGTTGTTTTTCCTGAGGTCGCAAAACTGAGTTTTCTAATTGTGTTTTCATTAAATGAATCACGTCAATATTGCGCGAGGACTCAGGTGATATTTTCCTACATCACTGTTGATGAGTTCACCCTCACTGCCGAGTCAATTTTCATGTTCGTTTGTCAATCAATAACGGCCTCTTGGTAATCACACTAAATTCCCCGCTACTAATTAGGCACTAAATACTAATGCCCGCTTCACGACATGCCATGTAGAATTGGTTTCTCCTATGAGTTCGGTCGTTTGCTTGCCTTGTCCACAGTTCTTTTCCAGCCGTCTGTCTGGCCAGCCTGCTCTGGTGTTCAACCCTCTGGCCAAGGCAGAAACGGAGTAGTTTTGACATCCAATAGTCAATACAATACAACTTCTCAACTGGTAAACAGATTCCGCACCAAAAAGAGGCTACTTTTCCCAGGCACGGCAGACACAATGGCGGTACATCATTTAAACGCAAGGTAAACACGTTGCTTTATGATAAAACACATGGTCCAGCCTGACCTTAATATTTCAGTTATTTTGGTGCTGAAAATAAAACTATCCACTTGTATTGGTCCAGATAACGGATCACTATGGTGTAATGTGATTCCACAGTCACCTCCATTGTTCGCAGGCTTTGTGCTGAGACTCAGAATTGGGGTTCACGAACACCTCTACGCGGCCAAGCCAAGAGATCAAGTTCGTGGTATATCGCACACACCCTCGTCAGAAACAGCTCATGGCCTGGGTATTGATGCATCTCAAAATCGGACAATTTTTTTCCCCCGATTTGTGATGGGAAATCTATAACGAGGGCTACTTCAGACTGAACAAACATTGGGATCATTTACACGTCATGGATTGACAAGTCGATGCACGTGGTGGAGTTTGGGGGCAGGCTTTAAGTGCGTTTTAATTAAAAAGTTGATGGATGTTGAATTTCTGTTGCCATTGAGCATACTGACTTTTTTGGTAAATGATTAACGATTGCGTGCATAGTGTCTCGGTTGGGTGCAGAGAACGCTCGGCAGACCTGGTTTGGCTTGGTCGTGGTCTTGGCGGTCTACTGCTGTATGGGGACCTCTCTAGTCTTATCTACCCTATAACCCCTTCTCTCGTGTACGGATCCTGGAATTACCAGTGAGGGGTCCCCAAACCGAAAAATCCAACAAAACAAACGTCTCAACACCCCCAAAAAACGAAAAGCAATTTGAATGGTTATGGTTATGGATCGACGCAAACGGGCACTAGGAATTTAGGTCTGTAGCGAGTTTATGGCTATTTAGGTTCATGCGAAGACGCATATCTTCAGGAAAGAGGCAGTGAAGCAGAACAATTCTTTTTTTAAAGTCGTCGAGAGCAGGGAGGGGTCCGGACCCTCTGTACCCACACCCTGGATCCGTGCCTGCTTCAAGTTTTGCCAGCCCTCCCTCGAGAACAAAACAGCTCTAAGTTCCGTTCCGGAACTCGTAAACGCTCGTGAATAATTTGTAGGAGACATATTTGAGAGCCCAATAAAAGAGGCGCAGTGCAAAAGTTTGCTCAATTGTGGCTGGGTTTTTGTTTTACTTCCAACTTGAGGTACTCTGGCAGCTGGATGACATAGGCCCTGAAAAAATGTTTCTATTTTTGCCGAGAGGTGCAGGGGAATTTTTCAAGATTTTGATGCTCGGACGTTTGGAAAATTACACCGGTGTTGGGGTGTTTTTATTTGGCGTGAGAATAACTCGCTGGGCCTTGGGACTCCCCATATCCAATTGAGCAGAGGATAAAAGTTCAAGAGTCAATGGATAATTTTCCCTTTACTGTTAAAGCCGTGAGACTTGTAAATGCAAGGTGTTTTTTTTTAAGTATTCTTGAATATTTAGCATTTTGCACTGTACGCTATGGGAGATTATTTAGTCGGGTGCACCCCTAGCGATCCGTACGCTTCCCGCCCGTCTACGTCTAGTAAGAGGCATATATTTGTATTTCTACCTCCATGCTGAGAGTCATCTTCAGTTCTTACATCAATTGAGGCCTGTCTATACACGAAGCTTTTAAAATAGTTGTCGTTTCCTTGCTCTATGTTTGTACTAAGTTGTGTGAAAGATCATTCTATGCTACATCGGGTACACTAACAGAGGAAAGAAACAAAGTACACACGACGAGTCACACACGTTTATAAATTAACACCGCTATTAAGTATTAGTGGCAACTCGGCATCTCCTACCCACGGTAGGAGTTCTGTGGTTTTAGCACGATATATGGTTAATATGGTTCAAAACAGTGTTTTGTTTTATGATTTGTACTCAAAATCCTTTACAGAATATTAAAAATGTTTAAAAACATAACATACCCGTTCCCATCCATCGCTCTTTTCTCCATCACCGTCTTTCTGTCGTCGGTGATCACTGAAATAATTCTTGATCCAATCGAACCGCAACAGAAGAGACTGATTTGAGTCACTTAGTTCTCCCGCAAAAATGACAAAACCTTAGTCCAGAAAAATACGGAGTCTCACGGGCTGCTGGTCCTCGCCGGACTCTAGTTTCCGTGTCGAAAGCTGCCTGTCGGTACAAACCTCAAGCAGATATTCCAACTTGTCAGCAAACTCTTTAATATCCCGGTTCCAGAAAAGGGTATTCAACGGTTCCAGAAGAAATATTCTCCAGTTCTTGAATCAGAGATTCGCAGTTTGTCATCGGATTTGAAATCAACCTTGCGTGCCGGTTCTGCACTTCTTGGTCAAAACTCATCAACACGTAACTATTCCAATAATTATCGTCCAGTAAAATTTCACACCCCGACTGTGCCGGAGCATTTTTTCTTGACGACCATGTTCTACTTTTGCTAGTGTGACCAGGCAGTAGACCGCAACTGTTATTAATCAACATTCACGAAGATTCAGTTGATAGCTGATCCTGTATGCTCTATGGTTTATCTTTCAAAAGGTGGTGGTTTGTTGTTTCCACTATAAGGCGATTATATCGTTTCACTTTACACTTCCTGTATTCAAAAACAAGAAAGGTGAGAATGGAATTTGATCACGGTGTTGTGTCTTTTTCTTTCTTCTCTTTTTCGACCTTGGCAGTTGGGTGAAACAAGGTGAAACAAGGAGACGCAAACTTCAGTTGTTTTTCTTAAATGTTGCAGTTTGGTATAGAAACATACGGGGTCAACAATACTTTTGTTGTATTTTTTTTTCTTTATAAATGGAAGTTTCACATGTTGTTTAAGATGTTTGCTTTTGTTTTTGTTTTTGTTTTGTTTTGTTTTGTTTTGTTTTGAAACAAAGTTCGATTCTTGGAAGCTTGTACTGCATCAATTTTAACACTAGATTGATGTCGAACGCTCGAAACCATTCAAATTCCCAACGGACCATTTTGTTTCTCTTTTCAATTTTGCAATAATCTTGCACATTACAATGGCCAAAAACAAAATCAAATTTAAGTATACGGAATGTTACTACAAAAGATATTATTCAATTTTGAGGTGAACTAAAGGAAGACTACTAGAACGGGATTTGAAGCTGCAACCTCCAGATTAACTTGCCGGCGCTCTACCAACTGAGCTATCTAGCACCAATGTGGTTTCCCTAATTTTGCTGAGCAGTATCTTTGTTCGGATGCCAGTCAGAAGCATTCAACCTAGAACACTAATCTCCTAGCTGAATAGTACAATGGTAGTGAAAAAGATTTAAGAGCACATTAATTAAGCACTTAAATTACATACTTAACCTTTTTCTGCATGACTGGTGAAATCATCCGGGGTTGTCAACGTTCGTGGTTATTCCACTGACATCAAAGTGCGTCAACTAAGCAGCTATTGTCCCATAACGTCACAACATCACTGGTCATAAAAATGGTCATAATGCCGTATGGACAGGATGCCCAATGTATCCAAGAGTGGTTGCTATTTATAAACCAACAGCTTCCAAGCACCATTATGTACTCCAATTTGGTGACATGTCAATACAATTGAGGCAGTTTGGAGTAAACAACCAAAAATATCTTCACTTCAGCAGTTGTCAAAATAGAGGCACGGCCGGAATGGAAGGGTACTTTTGTGTGGGCTCTGTGATGGTCGTTACTGGTGCTTTGGACTTAAACAATGGGGAGTGTTTATACATGGTGTTCGACACAAACTTACATTTCTTGCTCCTATTGACACGAACTATTCAGTAGCAAAATGAGATTTGGCGTGTGCTTGGAGAACTTCTTTGGGTTTGATGACGAGTAGGCTTCTCTATAGACTGAGGTGGGAAGGGTGTTTGTTTAGCCGCCCTCAAGGATGTTGGAGTGGCTCGGACTGATTTGTTCTTTATCTTGGTGGGATGGTGGTCGGGGGGGGGGGGCTTTCAAAAGATGAGCATTATGGAATGTTTTGCACCATAATGGTTTTGCTGACTGGAGAAATTGATACAATATGAGCCAAAGACAGATTTAGAAGGTACTGCGCAGGTTTTTTTTGTCGAGTTACTGAGCGGGTGGTTCACTGTAAATGAGCAGCGGATTATTTTCCTTACGGTGTTCCATTAATGCCATGGGAAGGCCAATTGCTCCACGATGTTAACATTGACCTAATAGGAAAGGTCCCCCAGTGTTGTTAGAAACGGCACACTCGGTCACTCCAACTTATATCATTAATAAAATAATTGAAATGTACAAATAAACAGATTAGATGAAAAGGCATTGTGGAACATTGTGCGATCTCTCATCCTCAAAATGAGATAAAGTTCAAAGCATAGCTTGCCAAGCTTTCGCCGCTTTTCACAGGAAGTTTTGCATTTTCCACACTACTGATGAGCATTGTTCGAATGGAGGGCGCATAAATTTGAACTGTAGTGAGCAGAGCTATAGTTATTAAGTTGTGACTATATTTATTAGACATGAACAACGCAACGTTTTGAAATATTACTGAAAAATCTCATTATTAAATAAGTCAGTGAGTACTGCGAAAGCTTACCAAGTGCAAAGCTGGACCATTATGACAAACGATGCAAACGGTCAAGGATGTTTTGCCAAACTGCCAACATTTCTATCCAAAAAACTTTCGCCGGTTTCTTTTCTCTATGCTTTCACAATGTACTTCTCGAGAACTATGACTGAAACATATTAATTTCGCTCAAAGAGAGAGGCATATTCCTCTCATTTCATGTCTGAGACTGTCCCTAATCTGTTGACTCGTCCTACCCTGTCAAAACAGAGCAACAGGTATGAATTTTAAATGTTGACGGTAACTGCAGTTTTAGCGTCACCATATGTATATTTGTGAAAAACCAAAAAATATACACGAGCAGTTATGCAAGTATTAAAGCTGTTTGTTTTCAGCAGTTATCTGAAGGTGGCATTTAATGGTACAGCAAATAACGCAATCTCTCTCCAAATGTTGACGAAGAGATCCCGATGGATAAACTATAGAGAAAGGACCCGCTCTATGGATAAACCCAAGAGCCTTGGAACGAAAATAGCTGTAAAGAATGTTTGCTTTGTTTTCATTCTGTTTGAATATTAAGGAACCCGTTCTCCAAACGCAAATAGGGATCCTTTTCAAGCCAAAAGCATCTGGACATTGTTATGCAAATGTAGATTGTCCAAAAATGGATGGCTTCCGGCGTCGAAGGAACGCAGTTTTCTTTTCCGTGAAACTATTTTCTCTCCGTTTAAGTATTATCAGAACTATAAGTTGGGGCACTATGTAGAAATTGACCCATACGAATCAATATTTGAAAGAAATTTCAGCCAATATCCACTACCTGTTATTGTTTTTTAAAAAATGCAAACAGAATAATCATGTTGGTCTTGCCCTGCGATTCACCTCTGTGGACCCGGTGGGTTCGAACCCAACCTCAGACCCGGAGCCTCTCTCACGTGGATTGGGTCTTCAAGTCTGTTCGTGAGTTTTCATTTTGGGGTTATCTTCCACATAAAAGTGAATATATTCATCATCTTTTCTACACAGGAATCCTTACTAGCATCACAGCGCTAGGCACTTTGAGGGTCTCTTGGTTTCATTACCAAGAGAAATGTTTCTTGAACTCAGCAAGTTTAGTATTCGTTTCCATTGGGGATAATTCGCAGCAGGTATCCCCCCCCACCCCATTTGATATTTTTGTACTTTATATACTTAAAAATATTCGAATAAAAAAACTTACATTTTCTATAAGCTTTTATGTGGTATATTTTTTCAGTGTTTTCAAAACTGTCTTTCTACTTACACGCAGACAAGGTATATGTTTTTACCTCCAGGGCGGTTTATCTAAAACAAAAAGTAGTAAATGAATTAAAGAGGGTGATGAAAAGTGGCTAGTCTATCAGACAAAATGCAAACTAAAACTCATGCAGTTTTAATTGGCCAGAAGTGCCCCTATACAAAAATGGTACACCCCATTGTGCCCCCTAAAATGTTACCCTAGTTTCGGCACTGTAAATTTCTTTCACGATTTAAAAAAAAAAATCTATCAAGGTTTGGGCAAAGAAAATCAATTCTTAAACGCGAATTGGAGTACTTCACAACAGTATGGATAAATATTAATAATTTACAAATCCATAATAACAACCACATTGAGAACATTTCGGTTTCATGTACTTTATTCAAAATAAAAACAACTCTGTTTTACTCCCTTAAGATCCGATAAACTAGGACCGTCTTGGCCCCCCGTACTGTCTATATTTTATCTCCAGAAACACCGATAGGGCCACTCAAGAGCACAATTATTTATTCAAAAATCAGCTGCCTACACCAAGATAACTTGTAACAGTATTAATACAACGACCAGATCAGGAATTTTATTTTCTTTTTTTCTGATTTTTATTCTGATTTAAGTAAGAAATCTTATTCAATTTCTAGATATCAGTTGTGTGCGACTGCTTTATTATCAAAATCTCCGCCTCGATTTTAGGGGATAAAAAGAAAATGTAATAAAATCGCATTTTATCAAAAAGGGTGAGGAGCCAACAAGTTTTAAATTTGGCTTAAATTCAGAGCAAGTTATAGTCTGGTTACATAATTATTAAATATAAAACTAAAGAAAATACAAGACTTTATAAGGAACACACAATGGTATTTTGGTTTATAAGTTGTTTATTGTATTTGTTTCTGCGGTAACACTGTCACTTTAAATTATAAGTCCCCCCCCCCCCCTGATACTGGAGGAGACCATCAGGTATAACAAATCCACTGGTAACAATAATAGTTAAGAGTCTGGATTACGGGACACAAGGGGAGTGTCAACAACGGGACTCGAACCCACACTGTGCTGTCTAGAAACGCCAGAGCTCGCGTACCGGTTTGCTAAAACCACTCAACCGGGTTGTACATAATTGATTTTCAAAAAGAGTTCGTCAAAGTCCCGTGGTTCAATTCTGTAAAACAAAAACGTGGCGGGGGTAGGCCCTATCTTATAGCTCAGAACAAAAATTATTGTGAAGTTCACTTCATGATTTTCAAAAATAAATTATGTGCTTAATTATTTCTTTGATATGGCTTTAAATTTCTACTTTGCTGGGCTTAAAAAATGTTTGCATCTGAAGAAGAAATGTAATTGGAAAAATTTTTGGTTGGAAATAGTAAACTGCTTTTCAACCGAAAAGATGAAAAAAGTGATAACGGACCGACTTTACGACCCCAACAGAATCAAGTCGTCAGACCAGTGTGCCCCCAAAGTGTTTTTCAGAAACTGAACTTTTTTCTTCACACGAACTAGAGACTTTTTTTGGAAGTAGACTAAATGAAAACAATCGCCCTCTTCGGACAGTTCGCCGGGTTTGTTCCCGCAAACAGCCAGCGGGTACTGATATAGTTCAGAAACCACACAGAAATAACGGAAATATATAATTAAAAACAATCTTCTAACCATTCGGTCTTCTGTAATGAAAAAAAAAAGATTAAAATCTGTCCAGAAACCAAACATAAATAAAAACATTTCAAATTGTGTTCTTCTTCAATTACACAGGATGGTTCGCCACCAATAATTTCGCACGCCAGATATATGACGATGATATAATTTATATTTATACATCGGTGATGAGTAAAGCTTAAAAATCAAATAAAAATTTAAAAGCTTTTAAATTTCAAGTCTCCAAAACGTAAAACGACTTTAAAAATACCAACTGGTAACATTGGCAATGAAATAAAAACACCAACAAACTCGCAACTTTTTAAATTTCACTTATAAGTTATAAGAAAAAAACCCCCAAAATAACAAACGAATTCACACTTAGTCGAATACTGGTCTTGTTTCTGTCACCAAGAAACATCTTTCCTAGTTTTCATCTGGTTTTTTTTACATTGAATACAAAATAAGTTTGTCTTTGACTTCACACTCTTCGATAAATCCCGGCCATTCTGACAAATTACACGGAAATGCAATGATTTGTTCTTTCTTAAACAAACTGTTACACAAGATGGTGGGTCATCATCAACAATGTACAGAAGAAAGTATAATTTCGTTTCTTTTTTTTAACACTTACATTATTTACATCACTTCGTAGTCATCTGAAACACAACATACAGTATTTACAAATAAATACACAATATAGATCGGCAATGCTTTTTTTGTTAATTATTAATCATTTACATAGAAAATATTCATCTATTTGTACAGTTGAATTAGTTACAAACCTGTCCACTCGCCAGTAAACTCTTGTTTTCCATCTATTATTTATATATTTTTGTTAACGCACAGAAAGACTTTCTGAAAATCGTTCAGACGATTGAAGAATCTGAACATAAAAATGTCCTTTAAAAAAAAAAAACAACAATCATAGTTTCAAACACAGAACTCATAAGTAGAGCTTTCAAAGCTTTCTTTTTCCAATTTTTAAAAATCCCATTAAAACAAAATGTGAAACTATGGTACAGTTTTGTAGAATTGTAGTCTAAATTGAGATAAGTCTACAAAACAAAGGCTAAGTTACTGAGAGAGGATGGAGGTGAGAGGTCATGACCTTTTGCCAAAGCTAAAGCCAATGATTTCAAATTGTACATGATCTGAAGCTGTGACCATATCTGAATTGGCTACGACTAAGGCTACGACTGTTGCTTAGGATGTCCATTACTTCAACGCATGATGACATGGTGACCCAGCCTGACCCAGCCGTAGCCGTAGCTGTGGCCACCATTTCGGATACAGCTTGTGCATGAAGTTTTTTGGCTATGGCTATGGCTACAGTGATCTAGCCACGACTAAAGCCATAGCAAAATCAGTCAACTTAGACATACAAAAACAGGAACTTATTTCATTATTTTGATTTGACTTTATTAAAAAAAAACACCAAATCCATCAATCTTTAAACATAGATTCTGATGTGAAATTCATATCTTACAAAACTTATCTCTAATAAAATCAGTTTATCTTTTGTGATAAATTACATTTGTTTACAACACATTGATACGTGAACTTTCAAGAAGTTCAGGCGATAAAATCTATAAAAAAATATCTACACCTTTTTTTTCCCAGTGATTTTCTTATAAACCAGAAGTCATTGTCACATAATTAATAGAATCTCCAGATCAAATAAATCTATAACCTCAAACAAACCATAAAATCACAACTTGAGATAGAAGCTCCAAGGAAATACCTCTCAAAAGAGCCTGATATTTGTTTATTAGTTTATTTTTTGTTTATTTATTGATAATAATTATTTTTATTCATAATAATAAATAAAAATCCAGGCAATATTTTAGATCACTGTTTACTTAAAAAAAGATTAAGTGAACAAACGCGGGAACCTCAGCTTTTCCCCAACACTCAGATGTAGCCATCCAGTATTGGTTGGACATAAACAATAGTCGAACCCCGCTATGTTGCAGTGTTGTGGTTAATCTCTTACTTGACTGAGTTTCGTTACAAGGGTTTGCGCCGGGGAAAAAAACAAAAATGGCTGCAGTGTGGTAGATCAATAACAAAGTACCCATAGGGAAGGGGGATTGGGTTGGTGGGGTGCCTTGAGGCAGACTGCTCTACGTTCCGACACTGGGGTTAGCGTCAGGGTTTGGGGTTGGGGGTTAGGGTTGGCGAGTCAGAACATAGGCGTGTTAGCCCTACTTGTCCACAAAGGACGTTGTCTTTGTTAAAACAACTACTGATGAAGGGGAGTGAATTTAGATGTCCAAGTAGTGCTAAGGGGGGGGGGGGGGGCTATGTAATTGATGTGATGGTTTGGGGGGGTTGGTGGGTGGAGGGAGGTTCGTGGGGTGTATATAGACATTTGCCTTCGTTCATCATCACCCATTGACCACGGTCGAAATCAAAGGCCTTCGTTGAAATACTTCTGTAGAAGTCTAGTACGGTGAAGGCAGGGTACCAATGTAATGGTTTGAGGGTTGGGGGAGGTCGGAGCGGGTAGTCATGTTGGACATCCACCTTCTTTACACTGTTGAAGTATGGTACAGACGGACATCAGATCAGGTCTAGGGGGCCTATGTGACTGATGTGATGTGTCCACTGGTTGGATCGTACGTCCCCGCAAGATAGTAAACGTCCTCGTTATCGACGGCAAACTTATGTTTCTTCCCCGCCATGAAGCGCTTGTACTCGTCCACCGACAGCACTTCACACTTGTGGGAGATCGTCTGGACGTCGTTCTCGTCAACGTGGAGGGACTGATAGAGCGCCATCTGTTGGTGAGATTGTGAAGTAATATTGATTGATCGTGAACAACTGAGAAAAAAATAAGAATAAGGGGGGAGGGTGAACAATAGAGTATTAATGCAAATTGCATTCTGACAAACCCAAATGTCGATCATAGCTACTTTTTTGTTTTGTTTTTTTTTGGGGGGGAGGGTTCTGAAAAGTAGCTCTCTCTGTTTGACTTTCAAAAGGTTGACAACTTTGGATGATTCCTGAACCTAATAACTCAACATTTGATGTTTGTTATGGGGCTTGGTTCTAAACCCCCTCTCTTGTGTCTTCATTGTGTGCTTGGATTTCTTTAGAGGACTTTAGAGGGGGGGGGGGTTTACTTCTGTACAAGAGAGGGAAATATTGTGTTTAAGTATGGGAACATAAGGGGTACCCTCTGCTCCCATATCAGCATGGTATATAGAATAATTCAAGGTCCCTGACCTTTCCGTCATGTGACTTGCGCCCTCCTTTTGTCTCTTCAGGATGATAGAACCACGTGACTCGGACAACCATGTTCCCGCCCCAAGACTCCCACATGCTCTCAATGCGTCCGATGTACGGTAGATGAGGACGTCCAGTGGATAAAAAAACGGCTGCATCCCCTTGCTGTGGATCGGTTGAGAAATTCACAAAGGTTTAAGACACGGTTTTTTCAAACATTTTGGGACGATATTTAAACCTTCCCCCCTTGGCTGATTTACTAGGATCATTCCTCACTCTAACAAAATCCAATGCCATAACGGTAACTCAATACCCAAACTGTTGGACTCTGATTATGGTGGTATATCTGATCCCATGCAAAGCATAACCAGTTTACTAGTGCAGTCCTCAGCTCAGTCCAGCAGATTCAATCAAAATATGCAGATTTTTCTTGGGTTGAGGACAGGTTAGGATTAAACGAATTAATGCATTGATCTTCCCAAGAGAAGTTTCATGTACTGAATTCTGACCTTTTACCCCCTCCTCTTTCAAACTCACTGAATAAATAATGAAATGCAAATGATCACATGTGATCAAGTCAGTAGTGAGCACTGGGCCTTGCTTGAAACTCCAAAACTAGCTAACTCTTTTTTTTGTCGTAAACCATACATACTTCAAACTTTATAAAAATATCTGTTTCTCTTTGGGGAAAACATAAAAAATACAAACAAAGAAGTGAAAACACTACTTCTCAAAAATGTATGCAGCAATTTGTAAAAAACAATTTCATGTGGGGGCGTGTGTAAACCAAGTTTATCTGGTGTAAAATAAGTCAAATAGGATGGTTTTTCCATTATTTTCATTATTAATATTTAGTCAGCCATTTAGCCTTTGAAAAAGCCCCCGTTCGATCAAAAATACAGTTTATTGAAATGAAAGTTTTATTAGAATAGAATACAATACAATAAAAACTTTATTCTCCCTGCATGTGAAATTTTTAGAAACATACCAATAACAATATTTACAAAAAAAGAAGACAAAAAGAATTAAAAGTTACAATAGAGAAAGAGTAGGCCTATCTTTATTACACTAAAAACAATGATTTCTCAAAGCGTGAATTGACTGTAGTTAAAGTCTTACACATGTATCTTCTCTTTCCTTAATAATATAAAAGCAGATCCTTGTCATTTGATTGGTGGAACATACCCCATGTGTCATCCTTTATTTTGCTGTGACGCTCAAAAATTTAATATAGGAGTCCTATATGGATAATTTTTACACTTTGGATGCTTCGCAACGTGTTTCCTAAATGATTGTTCCCGCCCATTCCTACCAAGGAGGCAAGGTCTTTTCACAGGGGACAAGGTTGGTGTCTAAATGGAGTCAGCCACGTCATTTAGAAGAGGTTTGTAGAAGTTTCAGCGTGTGAGATTGGAAGAGTTTCCATGCCTTATTGTGTTTGTTGTGAACAAATTTCAAATGACAAGTATCTGCGTGAGCTATATCAAAACAAATCTTGAATGTATTTGGTTTGTGCATTGTTGCAGAATATAATCACTCGCTGAAATCTGGCTCGTCCAATTCATTCTACTTCACCTCATGAAATGGAATAGTCCAGATTTTACCTCGTGATTATGTTCTGCAAAAATAAATGCATATGCATCCAATATTTGTATAACTTGAGTTTGTTACTGTCTGACCATTCAATATCATCCACTGTGGTTATGAATGATAAACTATGCCAGCCTGCAATATGATATCATGTGGTGAATGCATCTACACAGTACACAGTCAACCCTCCTACTGTCTGACCATTCAATACCATCCACTGTGGTTATGAATGATAAACTATGCCAGCCTGCAATATGATATCTGATGTGGTGAATGCATCTACACAGTACACAGTCAACCCTCCTACTGATAGACCATTCAATATCATCCACTGTGGTTTTGAATGATAGATAAACTGTGCCAGCCTGCAAAATGATATCATGTGGTCGATGCATCTACACAGTACACAGTTAGGCCCCGTTCCCACTGGACCCCGCATTGATCGCGCAATTCGAGAAAAGGGCGATCAGACCCCGCAATTTCTCGAAAAGGGCGATCAAAGGGCGATCAAGCGTAAGTGGGAACGCGAGGGCGATCAGGATCAGACCCCGCAATTTTGATCCACCTCGGGAGTAGGATTAAAGCGGGATCTGATCGCCCTTGTGGATTAATGGGCGATCAAAAGTCTAGTGGGAACGCAAAGGGCGATCAGACCCCGCAATTTGAGGGCGAACATCCGGTACGGTAGGCCCGAATGGCGCGAGTGTTTATTTGAGAAAATGTTTCTTCTAGAAGTACCTGTCGACTTGTTGGTGATGGTCTTCAGTGATTGCCGTTTCGAACATGAGGGCATACATGACGAATTTTCGTCGCAGAAAAAGCAACCGTCGCTCATTTCTCCGACGTCTACAATGTCTTCGATGTCGAGAACGAAGCTCAAAAAAAGCTGATATTCTAATACTATTCTGAAGACGTAGATGATGGCGCAACAAAATAAATGGCACACAAAAGTCCATCATGTCGGTCAACAGTAGTCAGTGTACAGTAGGGCCTACATATACTATCATGACAAAAAAATGGCGACTGCCGCGCGCGCGTAGTAGAGGAGCCACCCAACACTGTGTGGTCGCCGTAGATACGTTGCGCCTGCGCACTGCCCACTTGGTCGACCTGCGTTGGTGAACTTTGAATCCACTTCCGTTCCCAAAAGGGAGATCAATGCGCGATCATACTCTAGTGGGAACGCGACCGCGATTCACGTCTGCGACTAATCCTTTTGCGGGGTCAGGATCTCGTAATTGTGGATCCAGTGGGAATGCGGTCTTAGTTCTGAGCACAGTTGCTCCAACATACACAACCCTTCAGTTGAAAGGTTTCAAATGGCTGGTCAACTCCCTGGAAAATGTAACGAAGAGCAGGAGGTCTTAAGCCGATTATAAGAAAAAAAGGTTGAATGCCTGAGGTCCACTCACCCTAATGATCTCATTTTCCCTCATTATTGATCGGTAGAAGACTTTCCTCGCCTTGCCCTTTGCCCCACGACGCTGAGTTGCTTTACCGAACCAATTCCAGAGCTGTCTCGCAGGCAGAAATGCTGTGGGAACAGGAAGGAAAAAATTAAGTATACTTTGTCAGACGAATTATGGGTGTCAGGGGTGGGGAGATTGGTGGTTGGTTTTCCTTTAAAAAAAAAAGGGGGACCTGAAACAGGCATGAGAGTCTTTGCTGACAAAAACCGCTGTAAATGGGATACAGATCTTAGGCGGCATTTTAAAATGATTGCAGGTCAACCTTTTGGTAACCCCTGGAGTTATAGATTCCAAGGAGCCTTTGTGGAACAGTATCCTCAGAACTAGAGAAGTAGATCAAAGAGCGTGACTTATTTAATTTGGAGAAAAATACAGCGATCTGTGGATTAATGTGCCGACATTCTACCAACTGAGCTATCTAGCCCTATGTTGGTGGTCTCCCTATTTTGTCAATATCTTTGTTCGGGGGTGCCAGTCAGATGCCACTCAACCTGTAACTGATGTAATGCCAGGGATCACACCCAAGCTTACGATACAACTTGGGAAGCGGCAGCAGAGGGATCACCTTAAGGGGATTGAACTTTTTATTTCTAACATCAAGTTATAAACCACGAGGGTGGTTTATTACTTGATATTTCAAAATTACTGACGGAGCTTAAGCCAGAGTCAAAGTCATGTTTTCAAAAAGTACAAGGAGGCTATGAATAATGCAACAGGCAGATCCATTTAGCCCCGCCCACCATATTAGCTGCCTATCAACAGTGCTCATGTGAGTAACACACACAACACCTGGAAGAGTTTGATTGGTTGATGCATTTAACTAGGTAAGGTTTGCGGTAACACCATGTGAAATCTCTCTTTTGAGTAGTGTGTAGGTTCTGAAAAGAACCGGCGGTTATGCATTTCAATGAATCCATCTATAGACCATGTAACCTTTGGTTACAAAAAGAGTGACCTCATACATTCCAGTGCCTTCCTGGCAGGCAAGATACTGCACCGGTCATATGGGAAGTTTGTGTCATTCAAAAATTCAAGAGTTAAAAAAGTAACAGCTGAACAAGTTTTGAGATGTGGCCCTTTTTTCTTCATATCAAAAGTTGATAAAAATCAGACAGTGCAGTCTCCATAAAATATAAGATTTGAGGCGTTCCTCCATTGGGCTTTGTACAAATCGTGCCTGAAACCAAGACTAAGGGTTAAAGAAACATAATCAGCTTTATATAATCTTTTCTTCATCGATATTTTCTTGTCCATGGGCAACAGTGCTAGTAAACTCTTTGAGAATTTCATTGGTTTTATTATCAGTATAAAATGTGCAAACTAACAAAAATAATAAATGATTATTCTTTAAGTTCTGGTGGCAATGTCACGGGGTGTGGATTCGAATCCCAGTCATGACATGATCCTTGAGCAAGACATTACACTTCAAGTTCTTCTCTGATAAGGGTGGAGATGGCTCTCATGAGACGGTTTTAAGGAATGAAACAACTGGCCCAATGACCATATGGGCCATTCTCCACCATGAATTGCTTCTCTTAACCCATGTGGGAGCCTGAGAGGTTGAAGAAAGCTGCATGCTCCCCAGGAGAGTTGAGGAAGTTTGAAAACTGGTTAAAACCTGATGAACAGGATAATAATGTTGTAAAGCGCCTTGATTTAGCTACTAGGATCCTTGCGCTCTATTATAGGACCCCACTAAGGAATACCGACGCTTTATAACGTTCCGTTCTTAGTGGACCATCATGAGTGTCCAATGACTTGATGGAGATGTGAATTGATGCTGACTATAAGAACATGCATACCTACTGCATTACAGGGACTAGGGCTCGGGCTAAGGGCCCTACCTGTCATCTTGCTGGTGGACGTCAGGCAGGACCGGCTCTTCTGGCTCGGCGTGAGGGCTGTGTTGTCCTGTTTAGCGAACAAAGGATGTTAAGCATCAGCTTAATCCTACATAGTTTGAACTACTACTTTTAAACCCTCCTACTGTTTGACCGCCCAATATCATCCACTGCGGTTTGGATTGATAGATAAACTAAGCTAGCCTGCAAGATGATAGACTTGTCCCAAGTCAAACTTTTGTTGAGACCTTGTTCTTCTAAATATCCATTGTATGCACTCCACATAAACATCGCAGCTTTATTTCAGCAGTTTGTTGTGCGCCCTCACTCGCCAGGAATGTGCCAATCAGCTCTTCAATCAAAAGTCACTGGATTGGCAATGAATTTACACTAGAGGGCGTGCGTTACAAAAAGTTCATAGAACATTACTACTGACTCGATCAGCACGAGACCTGACTTGAACCGAGTCTAGCAATATGATATCATGTGGTGAATGCATCTACACACATGTACACAGTTAATTCTGTACACAGTTGCACCACCATACACAACCCATGCAGTTGAACCGTTTCAAATGGTTGGTCAACTGGCTGGAAAATTTCACCAAGAGTAGGAGGGTTTGATGGAGGTTTTACAATGCTTTTTTTCAAACAAAACAAAAAATAAATTTAAAAAAAACCTGGCATTCACCATAGTTTTTTATATAGATCAATAATGAGAGATGTAACAAATTATAAACAACAAAGAATAATTGTCAAGTTACCGTGCTAGTCAAGCTGTCTGAGCTCGTCTCATCACTGTCACTGCTGGAATCCTTATCGCTATCCGAGGAACTCCAGTCGTCCAAGCTATGGTCTCTTGTACCCCTGTGCTTGTTCCAGACGCCCTTCCCTTGATCAAAACTGGACTTCTCTGAAGCCAGTTCCTCCTCCGTCAGGGCCTGAGAGCCGGTGATGGGATGGGTGGAGTACACCGTCTCTGTCTCCACGGTACAGAAGCTGCTGTGTCTCTCATCTTGATGAGACTTCTTCTTTCTGTTTGACGACGACTTCTTCTTGGATGATTTGGACTTGGACAGCGGAGATGAATCGCCGTTGGATGACTTGGAGGAACTCTTCTTCTTCCGCTCGTCCTTTCGTTTCTTCTTTTTCGATTTGGCTGGACTTCTCGAAGGGCTTCTTGCAGGGCTCCCTCTTGGGCTCTTACTGGAAGAGCGTTTGGATCTCTTCCGCTCCAAGGATTCCTGTCTCCTTTCATCTCTCTTCCTCTTCTTCTTTTTCTTCTTCTCCTTGGATTTTGAATCTAGTTTACTTGACGATCGTTTTGATTTGTCATGGCTTTTAGACTTTTTGACCTTACTCAGCATCTTTTGGGAGAGCGGCAGAAAAACGTCGTCCTCTCCAGACTCAGAGATCCTGTCCATCTCGTTTTGATTGACTGTGGACTTGCTGGACTCGGTCATCTTTAGCTTTTTCTTTGATGAGGTTGTCCTTGTTTTATTGTTGACATCTTCGTTGGTGTCGATGGTTTCAGGTTTATAGTTCGCGGTGGAGCTTGTGTCTGAGGTACGCCGCCGTCTCTTTCTCTGCAGTTCGTTTGGAATGGGTTCGAATTCAACAATGGGGAAGTCGTGGGGAAGCATGCGAATGTGATCCACAGGGATTCGACCAGAATCCCCGTCATCAAACTCCACGCAAATAAAATTTGGATCCTCGTTCGGGTTTGGGGTGCCCCTGACAACGGTACCTGGGTACAGACATCGGAACTGCTGGCTCCAGTAAGCACAAACTCGAGTACCTTCTGGGACGTAGCGTGTTGCGAGCGGTTTCACGTCGACAAAAGTCTCCTGCAGCATTTGCTCCTGGGAGAACACATGTGGCCTGTTTCCGCGCTCGCCGTCTAAGATAACGCCGTAGACATCCGGTGGCTGAATGGCATTGACATAACCGGCGTAAAACAACCCATCGATCGGTATCAAGACTCTCAAACCATTCTGAAGCTCATCTTTGTTGATGATACAGGATCTCGGTGCCGATGCCGTCTGACGATCCACCAGATTGCTGAGTGGCACATTCTCAGCGTCACTGCAGCTGCTATCCATCATGTTATATTCTGTTCTGGGCTTCTTGATGTCGCTCATTGGGTCTTGTCGACCACTGCTGGACTTCTCCCGCCTCTTTGACAACTTCTTCTTAGTTTTCCTCGGTGTATCATCCGCCTCGTCTTCCTGAGCAGACATACTCGCGAGTTTCTTCCTGATCTGTAGAGTATCCGTCTTAAGGGCGTCAAGAACACTCCCGATGTTGGCTACCCCGTTGTGGTCAGGGCTAGTCGCTGCTCCCTGCTCAGTACTGATGTTCTCCGCTGGCACTTTATTAGCCTTGTAGTTTGGAGACTGAAGGATTTTCTTAGCAACCTTCATCGGCTCATGTGCCTTGGCCAGAGGACTCGCATCCCGAGATGGAGCTGGACTGATATCGCTCAGAAAAATCCTCTCACTGCGCCGCCTCGTCCAGATTTCCTCGTTGAAGAACGGCTTCTCCTCTGCTTTCTTCTTCTCCTGGTTCGAGGAAAATGAAGCCAGCATCGGCTCACTCGGTGTCTTCTCTCTCTTCTTTTCAGACTTGGAAACTTTCAGTATCTTTATTGGGAAATCGGTGTCTTTCTCTTTCTTCACTGTGGTTGGTGATGTCTTCCGAGATTTCTTTGGAGTTTCTAGAAGACAATAAAAATCACAAAGAAAGTACAACTTTTACTGAGGTAATAATTGCATCCAGATAAAGAACAGTGGTAGGCCGTGTTTGAATTGGTGACTGTGGCTAAGGGGAAGCCTATGCTTCAAGACATGTTGACCTGGTGATCCAGCCGTAGCCAGTTTAGGTGGTAAGTATCAATAGGTTTACGGTTAGGATTAGGGTCTAGAGTTAATAATCATAACTTGACAATTATTCACCATAGTGTTTGATTACAAGATGTTTTCAGATTAGTTTGTGGGAAAAGAATTTGAAATAAATATTCATAATTATCATTATTAATGTATTTATTTATATAAATTGATTTACCTTGCTCAGATGAAGCCGGAGAGCCGCTTCTCTTTTTGGCTTTCCCAGATTTCTTCTTGAGCAGCTCGCTATCGTTTATCTTTCCGTCGCTCGCATCCTTGCAGCTGATGGAAATCTTGGCCTCTTTCATCACCACGTTGCTCTTCATGAGTTCCTGAGAGGAGATGCCAGCCAGGAGGGCGAGGCCTTTCTGCTGGGTTTGGCCGGCTGAGTTGCGCTTCTGCTTGGCGTCGATCATGGCCGTTTCCCAAGGGGAGTCGCTGTCGTCTTCTACTTGGAGAAGACAAAACAAATTGATAAGCACAAGAAACTGGGTGGAGGGGGAGCATGGTATCAGACAGAGGGGCGTCTTGGTGTCACTTGGGCACCCTTTATTAAACTTGCACTTATACTCTGTCATTCACATATAAAAAGGTTCTAAGCAAGAATTTGGATGCAATATTAAACATTTTCTAGCGAGCCTATTTCCAAATTCTGGCTTATTTTTTATATATATAAATTTTCATGGGGAGGAGGTGGGTAATTATCCTTACTAGCAGCTGGGTAGCTGAAATGAAAAGAACGCGACTACAATGTGGTCGAGCTGCAGGCATGTAAGGTGCCTTTGGCAGCCAACCACATCAAACCATATTATGACCACCAATCAGCAGCCTGAGGGCCCGGAGAAAAAAACCTTGTAGCCCAGGAGAGAACCAACGCACAACTCTACTCACATATGGCCCTAGCCGGAATCGAACCAGGGCTACAGAGGCAAGTGCTTCAGCCATCCATGTCACACAATAAAGCTACAAAGAAATTCACTTTCATCTTTCCTGACTGATAGGTTTTTAATCAACCAGATGTGGAGCAAATTACAAGAGAGAAAAAAGAAGTAAGACAGCAAGTGATGTCAGAAGCTTTGCATGGTGTGGAAAATAAAAAGGTAAATATAACTTGTAAATTTGCCGGTACAACTATGAATAAATCTTTTTGGGGAGAAGTGTGGGCTCTGAGAAGAACCGGTGGGGTCTCAACGTTTAAAATATATTATGACTACCAATCACAGCCAGAAATCTAAATAGTTTGCTTTTTATCTGCTCATGCTCCTGAAGATGAGCCGAGTATACTGTTCGAAACATTGAGACCACACTGGCACTTTTCAGAGCTAACACTCCTACCAAAACAGATTTACACATGGTTGTACCCATAAGTTTACTAGTTGTAGTTACTTCTTCAGTAAGACAGCCTTCTTTCAATGGTTTTTTTTTTTTGGGGGGGAAGGGGGAGAGTCTGAGTGCAGAAGGGGGAGGGTAGAAGTGGGGCTGCCCCAAGCACTCACCGTAGACTGGCACAGCACGCTGCAACAACACGGCCCCGCCACTTTCCTTCTCACCGTTCCCTTGACCAACGTAGCATTTGCGGATGACATTTTCGATCGCCTCCATGGTCGTGTCCGTCGACGAGTCATTTGAGCCCTGACCTTTGACACTGTCCTTCCTGCCATCCTTGACCTTTGACTCCTTGGTTTTCTTCTTTGAGTTCTTGGACTTTACTTTGACTGAGAGGGTCTTTGTGGAGGAGTTGCTGCTGCTGGGCCAGATGATGCTACTGCTGTCAGTATCTTAGGATTAGAATAATAAATGCAAAATAATAAATGGATTGTAAAATCACAGGTTCTCGAAAGCGAAGCTTCATTTAAATCGTCTTGTTTCCAAGACCTTTATCATTAAATACATTTTTAATTTGTTCTAAAAATACCTGTAAGTTTTCAGTAAAAACATCAGAAAAAAGTTCAGTTAAATGTGTATCTTAAGATTGGAACAAATATTAAGTGGGTTGTTGTAAATCACTGGTTCTTGGAGGTGAAGCTTCATTCTAAATCATCTCGTTTCGAAGACCTACCAGGACAAAACTATCAATTTGTTCTAGAAATACTGAGAAGCTTTCACTAAAAACATCAACAAGGTCAGTTGAATGTGTCAGGATGTTATTAAATATCTCCTTCCTTTGCAGAGAAAGTTGAAAAATAATATTCATACAAAATTTTCTGGCAACAATATATTCTCAGGACAGTTAGCACCAGTTCCAATGTTAGGGTTTGAGTAAACTTTCAGACCATCTGATTCTACTAACTACTACTGAAGTGATCTCTTGAGGTGCCAAATAGCCACATATAGATGACATAAGCTGCCAATGATACATCATGCTATCATATGACAAAACAATCAACTCTGAGGGAGTGTCTCTACATGAGAGCACCGGCCACAATTGAAAGACTGTTCCCGTCGGAATACGCCTGCAATCCAGTGGACTGCTAGATTGTTCTACTATAGGCTGCAACTTTGGGAGGTACATGTAAGTCTGAGTGTTCCGAGATTCCAGGATACCATTGCAGATTGTCGGCCGTGGTTAACGGCTGAGGTTCTGCGAATCACGGTGAGTGCCGACTCACAAGACAACAACAAATCCTGGTGCTCATTATTAGAGCCTTTGTTATCTTTCATTTGTCACGTCAGGGTTTCATTGTGGCAATGGTATTTACAAAGGAAAATATTTACTCCAGACAGAAGCTCCAAACAGTTCCGAAATAATAATACCGCTAGACAACCGAGGGCAATTGAAATCCTGTAATAATCAGCAGGTATGGCAAATTTTGTTGAAGGTAATGTATGATTGGCATGTTTAAGATTTGTGCTTGTTTGGCAACTTTAAGCCTCACTTTATTAGTGGAATCGGGCCTTCAGATAACAATTTGCATGATATTATTTAGATTGACCCTGTTTTTATACACAGTGTCATATATCTGCTTTCTTGTTTTGAACTTGCTGCAATCCTTCTGCTTAAATGGTCACTGTGTGGTCAACGTCACCTAAACTATCACGATTGGGACATACTGTACACCAATTGGTGTTATATTCTCCCAAATCGGACACTGTATGCCGATTGCAATATTCTCCCAAATGGGACATGCTGTACACTGATTGGTGCAATATTCCCCCAAATAGGACATACTTTACCCTGATTGGTGCAATATTCTCCCAAATGGGACATGCTGTACACTGGTTGGTGCAATATTCTCCCAAATAGAACATACTCTACCCTGATTGGTGCAATATTCTCCCAAATGGGACATACTCTACCCTGATTGGCACAATATTCTCCCAAATGGGACATACTCTACCCTGATTGGTGCAATATTCTCACAAATGGGACATGCTGTACACTGGTTGGTACAATATTCTCCCAAATGGGACATAATCTACCCTGATTGGTGCAATATTCTCCCAAATGGGACATACTGTACACTGATTTGTGCCATATTCTCCCAAATGAGGATACTAACAGTCCTTCACACCTGCCTTTGTGAAGCATACAGTCACTGTCATCTGATACCCCAATTTGTATATATTTAAAGAGGCATACAGTATCACCATAATCTGCTACCATGATGGGGATATATTTTTTACCCTCATCGGAACCATATATCTCCCAATGAGGGTAGTAACAGTCCCCAATCAACATATCCCATAGTAACATCCATACAAAAACACACAAAATTCAGACCTGGCACAACCTGGCTCATTTTCAGCCAAACATGTTGTTCATGTTTTTCGAGTATAAAGCAAAAACGAAATTGAAAAGTTGCGAAAATATTTTGGTTAAAAACTAACTTAATTAATATAGAATTGTTATCAAACTGAACACTTTAAACAAAAATTGACTCATAATGTATTGAATGCCAACAGAACTCCGTCATCAGAGTGAGGTCAATGCCTTCCGTCCCTTGTGTGCGTGTTTCTTTAAAAGACCCCCAACGACAGTCCCGACGATAATCAAATCAAACAACCTCTAATAGCCAACCCCACACTTCCTGTTTTCCCAACAACAGTGCAAAAACGGGGAGGGAGAGGGAATTATACGACTGTCTCACCAATTTCTGTTGAGCTGTTTTGGGTGCGAAGGTTCTTTGGCACCCCACCTGTCTTGGATGATTTCAGAGATTTACTCGCAGTCTCGAGGTTTGGAGAGTCGGCGGCGGGGGTGGATGACTTTTTCGGTTTTCCTGAACCTGGATAATGGCAATATACACAGATTGATAAGAATACGCTCATGGACATTGGGGGTTCGTTTTTAAGTTCAGTTTTGAAGCTCTGTTAGCGATGGCCAAAGGGCACATAAAACATCCAACGATCCCATCCCACAAATGACATGCTGTCCCTAATTCCCTTGAGTTAATTACTGGAATCCTTCCTCACTCTAACAAAATCCAACACCTTTATGCAGGGTTCGCCCTTAACCTTTTCAGTGACTAGCCTTTTCACTAGTCCACCAGCTTTTTCACTGGTTCACGGTTCATAATGAATAGAGCTTTCAGGGATGCTTATTCTACACTGAACTAGCCAGCCGGACAACTTAAGGCCTTTTCACACTGTCCAAAATCTCAGGGTCGGAACCGGTTCCGAACCGGAGATTTTGTTCACCCCGTTTCACACTGTAAAAATTTCAACCCGCCTCCGATCCGGGTAGCATGCTCTAGCCAGATAGAAATCAACCCTGGCAGGGACCAGGGTTGAAAATCTCAATCCCGATCGAAATTGCATTTTTCGTTATACGGTTCACGCATTAGCCGGTTCACGTAAAGACCAGCGTGAATGTTGCTTATCTCTGATCCGTGTCGAAAAGAAGCGAGGCTGAACCGGAGAGGACCCGGGTCGGTTTCAACGCGGTTCGAAATGGAGGTAGTGTGAAAAGGCCTATAGAGATAACTTTCACTGGTCCTAGCAATTGGCCAGCAGACCACTGTTACAGGAGAATGCTGTTATGGTAACCCTACACCCAAACTGTTGGACTCTGATTATATGGTGGTATGTCAGATCCCATGTAAAGCATAACCAGTTTACTAGTGCAGTCCTCAGTCCAACACTATTTCATGACTCTACACCCAAACTGTTGAACTCTGTTTTCGGTGGTATGCCTGATCCCATGTAAAGTATGATCAGTCCTCAGTCCAACAGAATCAAAACATGTTTTGAAGGGTTGAGGGTCGTAAAGTTAATAAACCCAGGAACCCACTGAAATTTACTTTCAATCTTGTCCACAGACCGTCAAGTGGTTGACTTTTCAGTATTAACTAGTATCCATCGCCCACAGATTTTTGTCGTACCTGGGAATTCTGAACTTTACTGGGAAAACACATAACAGTATAAACGGTGGTGTCTAGTTCAATTATTCAACACCCACGTTGCTGAATAACCGTACACTTCCAATATCAAAAACAAAAAACAAAGCAGAGGTAACGGCACAAACTTTGTACAGAGGTTTACATATTCTGTATAAAGAAGAGAAAAAGTAGCTGCCCAGGGCCCATTTTCCTCAAGCTTTTTGGCAGCAAATGGTGCTTAGCAGTTTCTTCTGCTCAGCCAAATTTAGAAGGGAACCAGTCATAAACAGCCACAAACCAGTTGGTTACCTGTTTGTGCTAAGGAAGGTTTTTTACTATGGTAAGCTGGTCAGCTAAACAGCATCGCTGAACATGTTTCCCGCTGAGCAACAGAGACAAATTGACCTGAATTGACACACAGAAGGCATGACCTCTGACCTGTGACAATTCCTAACCAGTTCATAGATACAACAGAGAGGTCATTCACCTCTGACAATCCAATTGGTATGCGAGTCCCAAAGGAAACCTCAAAATATAAATCCAAAATAAGCACCATGACTGGAAAACCAAAGTCTACACAAATCTGCAGGGATTTTAACAATTATTTTCAGAGGCCATTCACCTTTGTTAGCCACAAATGCAATTTCATTGGCAGGCAGCCCACAAATCAGCTGCCAAAGACAAAGTCTATGATTCTACATCCCCCCCACTTTCCAACCCTGCGTCACAGCTATATTACTTGATGTAGTACTTGCTTAATTGATTTACAAAGTACATTCATTAACGAGTTAGTAGGAGCAAATAAAACCCAGCTGCCGAAATTTGCAACTTGCTATCAGGGAGATTTTGCACAACAATCAGGGAGATAGGGAAATCAAATCCTGTAATTAGCGGTAGATACCAAGACAATTACAGAAACAGAAACAGAAACAGGCGTTGTCCCAACAACTGATGTTCCACTTAAATTCTGTATATATGCAAGATATGTCCCACGGCTTAAGAGATGCAATCAGGCTGGCCATGGATAGAGGAGTCTGGTGCAACATCACCACACAGAAGCCATCACGAGGAGCCCTACCTGCGTGGACGGCAAATTCAAGTCAATAAAGTCAATACGCAATAAGTCTCGCTTCATATCACTGATCCTTTCCTCCCATCAAAACCCCGGCACTGGTACACCCGACTCACAAATTGTAGAAAATGTCATGAAAATAAAGGAATGAGGACAAAATCAATACTAAATTAACAAGAAAAACACTGCAAATGTGGCCCAACTTATGCCAAGCATCCTCGTTTCCTCCACAGTCCCATCGGTATTTTTCTTCCACGTTCCCCCCCCCCCCTCCGTCCTGGCTGAGCACTGCAGCTCTGTAACTACACAAAATCCTCAATATCCGTTGCTTGATTGCCCAGGAGGCCCCCCCTTCGTCTGATGACACACGCGGCCTGAAATCTTTGACTGCCATCAACGACAGCGAGATATTTTTTCTTCCTCTTCTTCTTCATACCTGGATTGATCAAGTACCATGAGAGAGAGCTGCCGAGGTGGGGGGGGGGGGGGAGGTGGGCAAAGATCCCTAGAGGGGAACTGGAGGATGGCCACTTGCTGATTGAGGAAACTGCATCTTGGGGATTGGAGCAACGCTTTCCTGTTCTAATTACCTCCTACACTGACTACCTACTCCTTGAAGACTTTTTCAAGAAACGCTGACTACAGTAGATGGAAACCTGGAGTCTTGCGTGGAGCCATGTTTAATAACTGTCTATCACTAGTTTAGTGCAGAAATATGCCCAGGTACACAACCTAGAGGCAGTTTCTTTCATAGTAAATTTAAGAAACAGTTTCATCACAAAGGTGTTCTTGATTTTTTCTGAAGTTTAACTTTTATCAGGAACTTTGTTTTTGGGGCCCATTCTAAATCTGTCTACAGCATTTCTTTTTTTTAAAAGTCTACCAGGCAAAGAAAACATCAAAAACAACAAAATGCTTGTGAAACTGTTGAGAAATACTGACAAGAGTTCACTTTTACACGGTGCTTTCACCACGCATGGTCTCACCACCATGGGCCTATGGAGACTCTTTGTTTAAGGGGGCAGAGGGGTTGGTTGATTTGCCAAAAACTTTCCACAGATAAAGAACATAAGTAACAACTTCTAACATTGGGTAACAGGTCGTTTTTGCTTTCTCTGTCAAATTTTTCTTCTTCTTATTGCTGTGCCTAAATTCCCCCATTGTTTTGGTCAAATTTGTGAGGGCAGTTGCATCCCACCACTACATCCCCCAGGGTCAAACCCCTACGCGCACCACACTGGTTTCACCTTATTTGTTTCACCACAATGGTTTCAACACATTTGCTTCACTCTGTGGTTTCACCATTATAGTTTTACCACGAACCCGCAAGTTTCTAAAAATGACACAAGTATTGGTTCTCAACAAACTTGAGGTTCTGATTGGTCAATCCGAACTTCTTATCTTCACCCAAAACACAAATACACCCAGCCTAGTGTGATCAGAGCAAGATCGCGTCAAAGGTTTAATTTCATCGAGAGCTGGGTATCGACAAATGGCATTGTACTATGTGCTAGAGTTTTGATTTGGTTTCAGGCATTGTGGTTGCCTATGCCAGGCTCAAGCAAGACTGGTGAGGGCAATGGACTGCGTGGTAGACCAGCAACAGAATTTGGAATGTCATGCATTTCTCAACAGATTCAAAGAACAGGTGTTATAAGACTGTGGGTGGGGTTTTTTTTTTGGAGTGTTAGTTACAAGTTTGGCAGCAGAATTCTTTTGATGAGTGTTGTGACTACTTTGCAGTGTGTAGACCTGTTGACATGTAGGATTCGCTATAAACTACAACTGAAGGGATTACAACTTGACTGTACAGTCAATAACTTCATGAGGGTGCAATGACCACTATCCTTCAGCCGGCTGGTACCTAGAACAGCTAGGGAGCCGGATGTAGCAGAGTCCGAGTTTATCCCCTTTTCCCTGGAGTTCCAAACTACCGATTTCTCGGATCAGTCTTGCCAAAAACTACACTACAATCAACTCAGATGCTGTATTGAAATTGACTGTGCAGTCAACAACTTCATGAGGGTGCAATGACCACCATCCTTCTGTCAGATGGTGCCTGAAACAGCTCGGGAGCTAGGTCCAGCAGAGACCCTGTTTCCCCCCCCCCTTTACCCTGGTGTTGCTAACTACAGGCTTCTCAGTCTGGACAATAACCATTCTTCAAACACAGATGTCATCTTGAGCTCGGCTCCGAGGGACACGGACGACGTTCAACCCATCTTCACCTTAAGGTTTGGTAGCCTCTTGCTCTGGGGGTTTCCTTTCCTTGTGATTTGGTGATAATGATTGTAACACGGACAGCAGAGTCTGCAGGTGTCACGCAACGGATATTAACTATAATCAGACGGATCAGGGGTGACGACAGACGGCCAGATGTTGACAACCAGAGGGACAGAGTTTGAGGGTCTGGGATGTAGACATGTTGAGGGGGATTCCTGTTGTTCCAAGTCAGAAATCATTTTTGGTAATTTTGGGGAAAGCCTATTGCAGCAAAATAAATAAAAGTCGTAACTATTTTGTGTCAAAGATAAGATTTTGACTTCATGAAAAGAATTCAGAGGCTTTGTAGGTGCAGTGTGAACAGCATCAACAATGGCATCAAAACACGAGCCTGAGTAAGGGTTCAACATAAATTTTGTTCAAATTTCCTTTTTTGTACAACCTCATGCAGTTCATCTTCGACGGTTGACAGTCGTTCACGCAGGTCAAAACGGAAAAACCAGAAAGGAAACATCCCTCTGGAGAAAGGACGCTGTCCAATTAATAATTTTGAGGTTAGCCTACAGGTATCAATGTTTTTACTTAAAGGTAGAGTCAGAGATTGGTGAATTACTCTAAAAATGAATGACCATAAAAAACTTACTTGGTGAGAAGCACTGCAGCTGTTGATATTTTGAGGAAATATTCCCTTTAAAATAACATGATTTGGAGAAATTTTTACTCAGAAACAATTGAATCTGATTTATGAGGGTTGGTCAGAGATGCGGTTGATACCCGCTGTCGCCTCGCTATTAAAACGTGGATGGCTTCGCCGTTCTTGATGAAAATACCATAAAAGTTTTTTGCTGTCTTCTAAACAAATAGACAATATATTCAGCTGAAACTTTCACGTGACTTAAATGTATCTTTCTTCATAATTTTGCCTATAAATAAACATAACGTAGACAAAAAACAATCTACGACCCTACCTTTAAGATGTGAGTTTTAAAGGGTGGGTATTTTTTAGACTTGGCTCATTTTGGTTTGGTACAATGAGACTCTAACTTATGCACCACCTCACTTGTCAGTTCAATGCTACTCTGGCGAGTTGCCAATCGCTAGCGGAGTTGATTGGCAAATTACTGGTACGTGAGGGTGCACAACAGTGCAATGTTAGCGTACTATAACACTGCAACTAAGATTCAAGTATAGGACGAAAACCCGACATGAGTCAAGTCTGGGGATGCTTAAAGAGGGTCTCTGAGGTCAAATTAAGTTTTGTGATGCACTCATTTTCTTAGAACGAGTCCTTGTGGAAGGTGGGAAAAAAAAGCCTCACAACCTCAAGTTAATATGGTCGAAATGTCATTTTATTTGATACCCTTTCAGAGCGAAATTTGAAACATGACGTCATTGGATATTAACACGTAGGTCAGTAGATTCCAAAGAGGAATTTTAGCATTAGACAAAAGGTCAAATTCAATGCCGTTTTAATTTAATATCATTCAAATTCAGGAATGAACTGAAACATTTTCTGCACAGAAATGTGCAGACCCATATTTATTATTTGAAATGTGCTGTCATTGGATATTTGAGGATGTCGCAAAATTGCAATGGAAGGGTATCAAGTAAAATGGCATTTTACACCAATTTAAAGAGAGGTTACAAACTTGTAATTCCCCCCCCCCCCCCCACTCTCACAAGGACTCTATCTATTGGAAAATGAGTGCATCACAAAACTCAATTCCACCTTGGAGCCCCCCTTTAATAACATTCAGTAACTTTTCCTAAAAACTTAACAAAAGCGACAGTTTTTTTAGCAGCATTCTACCCCGTGTGTTTACCCTTCCATGTGTGTATCCTAGCCCAGTGCTGACACCTACTAATATTACGCACACGCAATATGATCCTCCCATCGATATATCGGTCAACCTCATCAATAATTCAAAACCTACTCAACAGTTATATACATGAAGGGGACTTCTCCATGCATTAACATAAATTACAACTTTAAAGTCACAGTCACAACTTGAATTCTGAATTTAAAAAAACCACTTGTTTAAACCTCAATTGAGCCGACCCGTAGCATATGTGCCACCATTTTATCTGGCGTCGTATAAATGAAATCATGCCCAGAATTGCACAACCAATGACAGGGCTTGAAATACCCACAGGACTGCAGATCTAAATCAAGTCATTTCACATGTACATGTAGCATTGAGGGCATCTACCTGTTCAAAACAACGACTTTAACAAAAAGGGATCCGGGTGTTTTGACAGAGCGAGGACGCCCTCGCTTCGCTTTCGTGTGCAAAAGCCAATGGGGACGTTGCTAAATAAAAACGCTCAAAAAAAGTCTAAGCAATGGAAGAACAAAGAGACGTTTTTTACAAGGTCCACAAACGTGTGTGTGTCAGGAAACTCAAAACAGAACGTATCCAGTGTGTTTCTGAAGAAACTTCTTAAAATTTTCTTTCCTGTAGATTTTATAAGTATAAACCTTCTCTTAAAAGATCAGCAAGAGGCAAATATATAGACTAAAGAAAATATTTCCAGTCCAGTGAAAAGCCACAAATCTAAGACCTTTGAACAAGCGGATATTTTCATGAAATTGCAGCCCCGATTTAAGGCACCTTCTTTTTGTACCTCAGTGACGGGATTGTATGAGCTTTCTCTATTCTCTACAAGCCACGCTTCTGACCCTGGCAGCTAGTTTTGGTACCATTTCCCCCCTGTAATAGAAATCCACACGTCTGTTGGGAATCGAACCCATATCCTTCCGAATTCTAGAGTGGAAGCATTTACAGCTAAACCACTGAGCTTCCAAAGTGGGTGACAAGAAGACAGCTCATTACCCAAAATAGGCTGGCTAAAACTATTTCATGAATTCTTGCCGATAAAGGGCAATGAGTTGTAGGTTTTCGTTTTCTTGTCCTAAATTATCCAGTAAGTCTGCTACCACCTATAGTGACCCAAAAGGCTATCAATTTGCTTTGCAGTGACTGTCCTATAATTATTTGATTGTTTGTTCAGATGATCTTCCCAACAAGGGAACTCGGCAAAACTCCTACCAGGGGATAGTAACACGTTGACTGCCGCCTACGAGTATATTCGTAGTAACAGGTGTAACGGATTCTGCCACGAGTATACTCGTAGAGAATGAAAGGCTTTTGTATTGTTAATTGAATACTCTGGCATCACTGAGAATGCAACAAATATGTTTCTGGCAGTGGTGAGGACATACATCCTTAGAATTTGTATTACAACATGTAGACACCAAAAAAGTACCTATTTGGTATGCGCGCATGTGCACCACACTTGGCAAATGGGAACGCCCTACGAATCTATGACCGGCAGTCAACGTGTTAACACCAAGCTGGCAACAGCCCATCTCTCTCATGTTGGTTTACAGTCTATGATTATGAATTGCACAAATCAATGGATTGTGATTCAGTAACTAGACGACGATACTTATTCTAGCCATTGTGAAATCAGCTGTTAGCTTGGCCGGATTCGAACCCACAACCTTGTGATTGAAAGTCCTGCAGTCTAACCACTTGACCACGGTGACAAAAGCCACATATATCATACTAGCCTTACAGCTTTCCAATGACATTTTTCAATCCTTTATAAGCTAGCGTTCCTTTCGCTTTAAAACTTCTACACTTTCTTCTGGCGCCACATTAAATATTAAAGGCGAGGAGTTTCCTGCCCAAAGCCTTCATCTGTTGATGCTTTGTGGTCACTAAAAGAAGTTGTGTTTTGGTCGTTAAAAATATTAGCCACCACAAAGTACGCTGGATAGTGTTTTTTAATGGATGAAAATTACAGGCTTCCCTTCGACAGTTTCATACAGCCAGTGAAAATACTTTTCAAGATTGTTTGGAAGATGTAAGCCCCAAATCTCTCTCTCTTTGTATTTTGGAAATGTATTCGAGCGGGCAGTGTGCAATGGTTCTAAGATGTAATAGTTACAGATGGTTCGCCTTATTTTTTGCCAAATTGATTTTAATACTAGGAAGCTTTTTGTTTAAGTTGAGGAAGTTATCAACTTTCTTTTGAGACACTGACTGGAAAAACCTGTCAATGATTAGTAATAGTTAGTTAAAACCTGTATATTCTGTTTGCGGTAACACCATGTGTATATCTACTAGCTGTGTAGATTTGTTCTTAGAGAACTAGGTCTTGCTTTTTGCTTAGGATTTTAGAAATTGGGAGACTACTTTGGGAGACTACTTAGTTCTAGTTAAAACCTGTTTAAAAGATACAAATGGGTTAATACTGGGACATGATTATATCTCGCGTTTCCAGCAGCTACGTAGAAATAATCTGCATGTTTTAAGCATTTCGCGCATTGTGTGCCAAATATTTCCTGTTCTTTCGTTTTGACACATCATCATCTGTCAAAGTTCATTCGGAGAAAAAAAAAAGCAAAATTTTCAGGTCTTTCGGCCCCAAATCAGCTGATGCAACTCGATGATCTGCTTACCTTTTTGCTTAGCATCTTTTGAGGGAGGAGTGAGACCTGACGAGGTCTTGGACTTGGACTTAGATTTAGACTTTGTCTTGCCTCCTGAAGACGAGGTGACCTCCTCCGAAGATAATGCAGATGACTCCTTAACCTCATCTTTCGACTTGTGCTTCTTCTTTTTTGATTTAGTGACCTGAATAAAGGAAACAGAAAGTTCAGCGTTGCTCATCGAAAAAAATATCCAATCAGTAAAGGAGGAGTACAGGAACAGATACTACTAATAATAATAACAAAAATAGTTTTTATATAGCGCTTTATCTCAAGGGCGACGATGGGTGGGGGACGGGGGGGGGGGGGGGGGGGACATGTCCCCCTCACTTTTAGACTGGAGGGGACAGCATATCAGATGTCCCCCCCCCCCCCACTTTTTGATTGACTGTTCATTAGAAATATGCAACAAAAAGTAAAAATGTACACCATTTTCTTGATTTAATATTTCATTACAATTTTTGTTCAAATAAAAGAAAAGTGAACAAACGGTGAAATGTTTTTTACATTTTCATCTTTTTTTCTGATGGACCACGCGCAGAATGGTATTTTGGGCCTATTATGTAAGATGTATTTTTTCAAGACTTGCTCGCCCGTCCCCCTACTTTTCAGTAGCGATCGACGCCCTTGCTTTATCTAGACCCATGTATGTAACACCTTGTTTAGTATTAACAAGGTGCTGCGGTGCATTCAGCAACCACTGCCAGAAACACCAGGGCAAACCCCTTCTCTTAACGATAAGTGTAACTGGGTTCTTTTACGGGCATTATACAACACTTGGGACCAACGGCTTAAGGGCTTTACGCCCCATCCGAAGGGTGAAGCAACAATGATTAAGTGTCGTGCTTGAGGAGTTAAGCACATCAAGACCGGGACTCGAACCCACACTCTGCTGATCAGAAACACAAGAGCTTGAGTCCAGTGTGCTTGTCCACTCAGTCATATCATGCCAACAGCCTCCACTGCTTTTGCATAATGCTAAGTAAAGACAAAACCAGTGGAGATGTTCTGTACTGGTGTTTTCCCGCCATAACTGGGACCCCAAAAACGCCCAGCATTAACTTTTTATAATGCACCAACCTAAAAGCCGTTGCATTTTCACCCTGCAACGATTTTGTACAACAATCAGGGAAATATTTAGAATTACTTTCAATTAAAGGTTATTACCTTTAAATTGCACATCAAAATACAACGTGAGTGCAAGAGGGAAACGCCTCAAACAGGCAGGCACGCCCTCTAAATGGGGACCCTTGTTCACACATCAGAATAAAAGATAGAAACAATGACAACAGTAAAAGAGCAAAAACAACCCTTCAGAAAACATGGAAGTATATGTACAGCAATGTAAGTCATAAAATCACAATAACAAAATAATACATATAAATATTATAGACAATTTACAACACGATTACGGAAAGATGGTACAGAAAAAATACTCTACCCCAAATTACAGGTCACTAGTGAGGTAGTGGTCGTGGGGGCCAGATTTAAATTGAGAAATAGTTTGCAACGTTCTGAGGTCAATGGGAATTTCATTCCAGGAGTTGTTAGTGCGGTTAAAGCAACAAAAAAGGAAAAAAGTTTCCATTATTGGAGATTTTCGGAGCATGGAAAGACAGGTTTATTGTCATGGAACTTTCTGCAGACTCAGGGAGAGTTGGCAGCTCTGCTATACAGACATTGGCATGGCGCGAGATAAAGCCTGCGTCTAATGAGCAGGCCTAAATCGTCCCAGTAATGGAAGAAAACACTGGCCCAGGACATATCAAACTTAACTAAAATTTAATTGGAGGTAACTATAACCAGTAAACTTGTGGTACCGTCAACCGCGTGTAAATCTCTTTTTGGAGAAGTGTTGGCTCTGAAAAGAGCTGTTGATTTTCAGAGCCAACACTCCTCCCAAAAGAGATTTGTACATGGTTGTACCTGCAAGTTTACTAGTCACTTCCCCTTAACCACACCATGCAAAGTGTCAAACATCAAGTAAAATGGACTGGTCAATAGACCGCCCTTTTTTAGCTCACATGCCTGCTGGCTGCACCACCATTAATGAGATGCTGGCAGTGCGAGGTTTTGTACACAAAGACAAGAAAAACCCATTGTCTATTTTACTTTTTATGCAAATTAAGTGACTTCCTCAATAGTTTACACAATATCCTTGACAGGACAGCCTGACATAATGATGTAAAACATACTTATTAAATATTTGCCACTAAACAAAACGTGAATACTTAAACTCAGAAGAAGAAAAAAAACCTGCTGATGTAACACATTTTAAAACCGACCGTGCATTTTCCGTGCCTATCACACTTCAGCTCACCCATTGTCTGCACCGTTTTCGGGATTCAGTTTCTGGTTTGTTTTTTTTAGTTGCAAATATTTATGATCAGTGTTCTACATCGTTACAGATTGGTCCATAACTGGCTAATTATAAATGCTTTACTATAGACCCCTTGCATATGACATCACACTCTCAAACAGCACCCTCACTGGGGCAAAAGGAGGCAGATTATTGGTTGACAGCTGCTCTTAGTCCGTGCAAATGTGCGCGTGACCTCAGTGTAACCAGCAGAGCTGCGTCTTATGCAAGGGCTCTATTCTACGAATCAGCATGCAGCTGTGTCCCACTCGACACTCACCTCACTGTGGCTGCCTTTAGCCTCCTTATCTTTCTTGCTGCTTTTCTTCTTCTCGTCTCCTTTGCTCTTCTCCTTGTCCTCTTTGTCTTTCTTCTTCTTCTTCTTCGGCATCTGGAATGGGGAGCTCTCCTCCAGGGATGCTGCAGCCTCAAGGAGCACGGCCGTAGATGACTTGATGATGGGACTGTTTAAAAACGGAGACAGGGAGGCATTTAATATTATGACCATCCATTTTAAGATACACTTTAGATGACTTCAGGTATCTTGTGAAAAGTTCAATACTGGTGGTAATCTTTCATCAGCCTGTCAAAATGGTTTGTGTTTGACAAGGAACTTTTTTTATAGAAAACAAATCAACTGCAAAAACCACAAACTGAAATACTATTTGCAGTTTGTAGCAGTTACATTTGTTTTTGGGTCTCTTCAAGTAAAAATTCTGTCCACTCCTTAAACAAATCATCACATTCCCTGAGAGGGAAATTAATGTCAGACAAATTGATGTCAACTTCTCCATTAATGGTCACAACACAAGCTCACGCAATTCATCAGAATCAAATTCTTCAGAACATTGTTTCCGAGATTTATTTGTTCTTCAAGGTCATTGCGCCTTGTTGACAACACTGCAGTCTAAAGTCAAAAACAAAAGATTTCCAGTACACATTGAACATTTTTCCAGATTCTACGGAACGGGTTCTCCCTACTCAGCAGACAAGAACCCCTAAAATTAAATTACACCCTTCACTAAAAAAAAAAGAAAGACACGACATACACGATCTCACTGAGACTGAACCACATACACATGCAGAGCACTGAAGACATTTACCATTGGTTTGTCTCCGCAAAGGGTTCTTTACTGTTTTTTCGTTTTCTCGGTCGGCCAGGACCACGCCGCCTGTCCAGTTCCAGGCTTCTTGAACCCCTGTCCCTTCAAAGAGAGTGAAGTGACTTCAAAAAATTAGCGACAAATTGTTTCCGACCTTCAGTCTCAAGTATCTCTTTACGAACTTCAACCCAAACCTTTGCCTAGCTACAGAATTACAATTGTTGCTGATTTCTTTTTCTTGTTGTTTGTTTCCTAGTTTTCAATCCAGATGCCTGTGATGTTTACAAGAAAGCAATAAGGGCAATAAGTTGTTTATGGGTAACAACGATGTAAAAATAAACCTCTTCTGGGGCCGATTTCACAAAGAGATAAGATTAATCTTAAGATGAGTTGTCAGCATTACCACAGGGATTTCTATTGTGACGTCACACTTTGCTTAGCAACTAAGATCAATTGGCAGTGAGTTAAGATCAATCTTAGCTCTTTGTGAAATCGGCCCCTGGAGAAGAAAGTCTTGTACTGGATCTGAAATAAACGGGGGTTTAGATACAATTGACTCAGAACATTTCAAACAGTGTACTCTGCTCGTCGTTGGGACAAATGAAAACTGTTAGTTTGTGTTTACTAGTTTCTTTTATTTGTTTAGATGATCTTCCCGTCAAAGGAACTCTGCAAACTCCCACCAAGGGGATATGAACACCAAGCTGGCAACAGCCAATCTCTGATTTGGATTCAATAAGGGTTCCTTGTTATGGTGTGCAAATTTGTAATATCCTATCAGTTTGGCCTTTTTAATCGTTGTTTATTTCTTTTTAATCTATTTCTTCAATGTCTTTTTACCCCATTTGTAGTTTTTAAAGTTATTGTCTTTATTACTTTTTATGTAAACCACGTGCAATTCAGCTTTTGCTGCTATTCGTGAGTGTAATAAACCATGTTGAATTGAATTGAATGAATAACTAGATGGCAGTACTTATGCTAGTTATTGTGAAATCAGTGGTTAGCTCGGTAGGATTCCAAGTCCTGCAGTAAAACTACTGGACTCTTAAAGAGATTTACTGTTCTTATCTTAAATTCAAGGACACAATATATTTAGGGGAAATCCATATGCCAGAGTCACCTGCTTCACACTGTTACAACTTTGACAGCATTATATTGTACAATTATCTTTAGCCATCTTTAAAAATGCTAGGTCCGAAGTTTTACTGATTTGACCTGAAACTTTAAGTTTAAACTTTAAATAACTAGTTTTATATATTCGGAAAGGTTATAAGCTTTCAGTTAAGGTATTGCACATTCAAAAAACCGCCAATGACGAGTGGTAGCTAATTAAAAACTCCAAAATGTATTATTGTTGGGCATTATCTCAGGTCCATCAGCCATGTAGAAACTATTTTGCAGGTTGCATGTATTGTGTGCAATGTCCATGACATATGCACAAGTTTTTTTTTTTTACATTTTCCACTTAAAAACATTATCATCTGTCAAAATTCCTTCACAGAAAAAAAAAAACATTAAAAAATAACAAATCTTTCGGCGAAAATCGGGCCAGCAACTTTTAACATCAGTATAATATATTTTAACCGTGTCCAATTCTACATGAAGGCCCTACCTTAAAAACAACATCAAAACCAGCTTCAAACGATTTGTCTTGTGCTTTGATATTTACAGCTTAGCACATGTTTACAATTGTCTTGTAAAGATTATGTATGAAGTGATGTCTGAAGCTTCGCATGGTGTGGACGAAAGGAAGTGACTATTAACTGGTAAACTTGCGGGTACAACCATGTGTAGATCTCTTATGGAGTGTGTGCTCTGAAAACAACAACGACTCTTTTCAGAGCCAACACTCCCCCAAAAAAGAGACTTACACACGGTTGCCGGTTGTACCTGCAAGTTTACCTGTGATAGAAAGTCGGCTTAGATGAGAATACTGATATACAGTACAAAGGCTTCCAGCTGGGTACCGATTTCAGTTAGGCAAATAGTTTCTGTGAGCAGATTTGAGCGCTGTATATTCTGTACAGCTGAAACAAATTTTTGATCTTTGGGGGCCGAGGGATTTATTTTTGAACAAGACCTTGTTTTGAAGAGAATAACCAGGGGGAGGGGGGCTTAGCGAGAGTACAGTCAACTTTCATCGGTTCCCTTGCATCAGCTGTGTAGAATTCTGACCTTGTGTACTATTGGGGAACAGGGGGGGGGGGACGGCACTTCAAACCATCCCACAGCCCAATCAGTTGGAAAATTGGAGCTGACAACGGTTGGAGCAATTCGGTCCATCAAAGTCGATTACGCGTGTACATCACAGTTGTGTTTGCCTGGGACCGTTTACCTCTTCAACGGATGTAATTAAATACGCATCGTATGTTGAACAATGCCTCCCCGAACATGTGCACAGTGTCGCACTACATAATCCTCGCTATAATACACAACCTTGGTCACATGTCACACGGACAAGTTAAAGTAATGCCACGGAAGAAAGAAGACGAAGGGGAAAAAAAAAGGCGGGGAAACCCTGGAACAATTTCTGACATCCTGGATGTGCATTTGATTAACTTACGCTGTTCCAAGTTGATATCAAATCGGACAAATCACAAATCTTAAGCAGCTAGCGTCTGTCTGTCAGATTAACTCTCCTTCAAGTTTGCAGTTATTTTTTTCATTTCCTGTCTTTGACCTTGGCTTCCTCTGGGGGCCATGTGGCTTTGGTTGTGAGCAGACAGTCTGTCAGGGTTGATAAGCCGGGTCGGGACCGAGGATCCCAAGAATGGAACGCAAGAATTGAGATTTGACTGCTGGGGTTTTGCGACAAGGGGGGGGGGGGTTGCCGGATGATTCCATGATGTTTCTTCGTTCATCATGTCAATGTTTTATCAACAACATCTGCGTGTGCCAATACTGGAGCAATACAGGGATTTCTAAATAGAGACGATCAATCCATTCCACTTCATGAATACAAGTTGTGGAATCATTTAACAACGTCTGACAATTTACCGAGTGTTCTATGAATAAAGAGGTATATGATGAATTGCTCGTGAAGGAAAACAAAATCATTCACTTGGCTTTTTTTTTTTATTATGCTGAATTCATGAGAGCTGTAATTAATATGATGCGGCCATTTTGTTGTTGCCTTATGATGTGAGGCGATAACTCGTTTAAAAAATACATTATATATATATGTATAAATATTTATTAGGGAACCAATCACAAACAATATCCATTCCATTGTAGTTTGGCTGGTAACCTGCTTCTGTTGAGCTAGATTATTCTGCGCTAAGCAACTCTTTGTGCTTTACGGCCTTGTGAAATTGGGCCCTGCTGGCTACCTCATCAGGTTGTGGGTTCCAATCCCGGTCATGACACTTAAGCAAGACATTTAACTATAATTACTTCTCTTCACCCAGAAATAAAGTGGTACCTGTGAGGGCAGAAATGGTTCTTGTGATTGATTTAGCTTGGTGTACTACATATTTGGCAGCACAGGCTGTATACTCCCAAGAGAGCCGAGATGGTTTTAGGAATTAACTAAATGGCCCAGTGGGCCGGGGCAACAATGTTCATGCGCCATAAGCATCAAAATTGGTGGAAACTGGGACTAAATAAATGTCAATTATTTACTTATTAAATTGTCTTGCAGATTTTTGAAAGTCCTCAATGCTACAAAATTGATTCATACTTGTCCCGATGACATTTACACCAACTTGCTTTGTCCGAGACGTTGCACTCACACGCAAAAGTATTACAGACAAAAAATTAAAAGGTTACAAGTGCTGCGATCTATTTACACCTCCGTGACGGCATTAAGGTCACATGAAGCGTAAATGTATTTATTTTTAGAATCTCAAAGCGATCCTCGCGCTAAACATAGACATGGAGTCCAAAGGTGAATGAGCCATTGAGCTCATGCAGTCATCACATCGCACACCACTATTCCTGGACCGCTCTCTGGCCCTGAGCAAGCCAGAAACACCATCACCAGATCGCAATGATAATTTAAACCCAACCTCCAAAATACTCCTGGCACACCCTGCGGACCAGAAGTATTGCGAACGCTCGACACATGCATGATGACACTTACCACTTCATTTCCTCCTTGAAGCAGTTTTTAAAGAAGGGATTTTTACCGAGTCGGAACTTTGGTCTGATTTTCGGGCCGGTATTGGTGATTGGTGCTGATCATTGTTTAAGGGGCGGAGCTTATGGATTGGTGTATAATAAACGCAAAGGGACCGCATGGAAATAATTATGTGCTTTCTTATAACCAGAGTTTTTTTTTCAGATGTTAGGTGGCAGCAGACTTACCACGTAAATCCTTTGTTCTCGTAAATTTGCCTCTACTCATAACTTACCAGGTTGCTGTTAGTGTCACTTACAGTATCCCCAAGTCCCCATTTCATTCTATCCTTTTCAAAATTTTTCTTGACTTCTCTTAAAATCTCTCAGCCAGTGGCACGTTGACCAAAACACAATGTTTACAACCATACATTGATTTGTGATGCTTGTAATATTTGCTTTTGTGAATATAATTCAACCCCCCCACCCCCCCCCCCCCCCCCCACGGGGTAAATGAATAAGTACCTACTTTTTATCTTTTTTGCGCTGTAATTTATCCAGCTCTCGCTTCTTCTCCTGGTACTTCCGCTGCAGCTCTGCTAGTCTGATCCTCATCTCGACTTCATTTGGGTTCAGCATGTCACCAGCTGATGAGAAATTGTCCCCTCCGTCACTGGGCATGTTTCCTATGGAAAAACCAGAAGGTGTGATATAATATGACCGCGCTTTAGCAGTGTTCTCTGTTCTCTGTTGAAGTATGGGGTGGTTCACATCCCAGTAGAGACACTGTGAAATTGGTCTCGCTGGACTTCCACACTCGCTGCTGATTCAGTGAGTAACTGACTCAGAGCTAACTCATTATCACTCCGCACTGATGCTAAAAACAGAAGCTCAGTATTCGGATCTCTGACAGTGTGTGTACATGTCCAAACTTTACTCGCCAGTACCGACAGGGACTCTACTATTACGGTCTGGCGTACCGAATCAGACAAACTTTCCAATTTTCACCTGACCATCGCAACGGATGAATAATCACACGAGCGGTGGAAAGTTAAACAGTGAAGGTGACTTTACTACTGCCGTCTGGCGTGCCGAATCAAACAATTTTTCCACTGCTCCCTAAACCATCACATCGGACACAATGATCGTGTTCGCGGAGGAAAGTTTGTCCGACATCCGGGTAGTATTAGCAAAAGTGACGACACTAGTGAAGAGTGTAGAAATTGAGGCTTTGCGTGGTTATACATTTTGTATGAATCTCCTCTATACAGAAATGTTGGTTCTGAATAGAGCTGTTTGGTTTGTTCTCTTCGTTTCGACTAGAGTGCTCTAGTCATCTCTATCCAGTCATCTCTGGATGAGCAAACATTGAGAACAAACCAACAAGCTGCTTTCAGGCCCACCACTTCTTCCTAGAAAAGGTTTAATACATTGTCTGTCTTAATTAAATTAAAATGTGATAAGTTTTTCCTTCATGATTTCCTTCATGCTATGTGTTTTAAACAATCATAACAACTATTAATAATAGTAGTAGTTGTACAAATCAGAAGTTTGAAAAGTGATCAGTTTGCAATATACAAACTTTAATTGCTTTACACATTCAGACAAAAGAATTTTTACAAATTGAGAGTTTGAAAATGATTATGGAACCAATCTAAAAAATATCATTAATTTAAACGATCCCTTTCATGCAAACACGGCCCAACTTCTGAAGATACTTTGCAGAATACCTGACAAGCACAAATTTGCAGAGGACCAGTCACACATATAATGACCTCAGTATTTTGGTTGGCAAACTGTTTCTGGCAACATTAGCCGGTACTTATAGTTAGATCTTTGATATTATTTGAAATTAACAAATACCAACTCACTCTTGAAGATGAAATCTGTGGGGGATGTCGGGCAAGATTGTGATATGAGCTGGAGGGAGCTACCAGCAGCGCAGGTGACCGCACTTGCTGTGTTGCCCTGGAGAGGTGTACCGTTGTCCTGGTGGCGAGACTCCAAAAGAAAGAAGTCATCCCTCGTCTGTGAGTTTTGTAACAAATTCGACTTGTCGTTGTCTGAAAGGAAAATCATGCCATTCTTTTTGATAAAATGTTTTCAATATAACATTTGTTTATGGAATATTGTTTTAAAAGAGTTGGTAGGCCTGCAATAAATGGAACTATTTCACATAAATCGATACATTATTTTTTTAAGGGGGTAGGTTTACTGAACGATGTTGGGTCATAGTCCAAACAAAATGGCAAAATGCTTTTCCGTTAAAATGTAATTTTTAGTGGTACCGCCAGGTACTTTCACAACAACAAGTTTTAGCTGAAAGACTCCTGTGCTTAAAAAACTCATGTTACTTCCGAGCTGGGAGAAGTTTGCTGCAGGCTATGGTTTTTTTTCAACAATCGTAATAATGATTAATAATAATAATTTTACCCAGTTCATAAAGAGCGCTTTATCTCAACCGCTGGCATCTCAAGTCAAAGTGCAAATTTTTTTCACAACAGAGGTAAATGAAAAGCTATTTTTGATGAGACCCATTTACATAGTGCCTTGTAAAGGGTTTTATAAAGTTGATGTGGCACAATCTGCAGCCATCATGCCAGAAACACCCTTCTCTTAATTATAAGTGTACTGGGTTCTTTTATGTGCATTACACAACACACAACTTCAGGTCCCCATCTGAAGGACAAAGCAATTATGGTTAAGTGCCTCGCTAAAGGACACAAGTGTCAAGCCCGGGACTCGAACCCACACTCTGCTGATCAGGAACACCAGTACTTGAGTCAAGTGCATTAGACCGCTAAACTATGACACTCCATAAATCTCATCTAAACTTGAAGTTTCACTTCCTTTAAAAGGAAGACTACGGCATTCACTGAAAATTATCTTGAACTTCAACTTGTTAATTGGGCACAGAGAGGGCAACATTTGAAGCCTGGAGGGAATTTCACCTCACACTTCTTGCGGCTACTACCATTTCGCTTTTTTTAAAATTACCAACCACCTGTGATATTTCAGTGCAGATTTAAGCCGCCTCCGCTCCCCGCACGGGGAGAATGTTGGGAGCCCTCCGGTAATTGAAAATGTCAAGTTTTGTTTTAAGTCTTCGTCCTTGAAAACGTGAGCAGCCCACATTCTTAACGACAAGTCATTAAACATTTTTGTTTTATCTCAACACACATTTAGACATTTTCCATGCGGGCTTGTTTATGTGTTTAACGGAGGGGAAATTAAGTTACTCAATGTGAAAAGATCCTGGTTCGTGGGAGGGGGGGGGGGTGCTGAATAATATAGAACTTACCGGAGCAAATGGAAAAGGCCTTCTGCTCTGTGATCTCACTCAGGAGTGCGATGCCTTCGATGGCAGCCAGCTGGTCTTGGTCTAGGGCTTCCATTCGGGAAGCAAAGCTCTGCGTCGTCGTTAGGACATTAGAGATAAGCGACTCCTTGCCTGGCTCTTCCAGCATTACGGGCGGAACTCCTGGGTAAGACGCTGCGGGGGGTACAATGACAGGGGGGTCTAGCGTGGGAGTGCTAGGTCTGGACTCGGACGTTATCTTCTGGATAATAATCGGATCCCACTTCAAGTCACTCTGAATCTCGGCAGAATCCTTGGGAAGGGAACTTATATCACTAGTTCTAGAACCGTCTGCCGGTTTCTCAATATCGGATATAATGGGCTCAGTTTCAGGTTTGATTTTAGATGCTTCTTTGTTCTCTTGATTGAATCTCTCACTGAGAAGCATGGAGCAGTCGTTGTCATCGTCGACTACGTCAACGATGATCAACTCCTGGTCTTCGCTTTCCTCAGTCCTGACCGAGTTATCCCTGTCATCCTTATCATCAGCTTCTTGAGAACTCGGCGGTTTTGTCTCGGCTGAGAACTCCACACCCGCCGGGGTTTCCGAGGGTGAAGTCTGGACACTAATGCTCTTCAATGCCGCCTTCAAACTATCTTCAATTTTGAGATTTTTGGTGCCGTCTCCGCCGGAGTTCGTTTTATGTGGCGTTTGTTTCGGGGAGGCTGTCGACGTACCGGATTCAGTTCTTGGCGAGGAAGCACAGGACACTGCTGGCGCGGGAAACACACCGGTGTGATTATAGAGATATTGCACTTGTTGAGGTGGGTACACGTACGGGACAGGTGGTTGCCCCGTTAGGGAGACTCCCGGTAGATACGGGGCATGAGGGGGTATCTTTAAATTAAGAACGTCATGTGGCACAGGCTGCCTCTCTGGGTGACCTTCGACCTTCCCGTCTCCGCTCGTCGCGCCTTTATGACTTTTCTCAGTCGCCGTCTTCTCCCCGGATCCTTTGCGGGATTGCTGTTCTCTCCTCCGTTGCTCCTCCCTCTGGCGCTGCTCGTCCTGACGATACCACTGCGCCAGGGCTTCCTGGTGTTGTTGCAGCGCAAAGTGGTACTCGCTGTTTGGGAGCGGCTGATCCGGGCGGTGTGTCAGGGGGTGCGGTGGCTGATGGGGTAAGGGCGGGGCAAAGGAGGGTTGATTCAAGACGAGCTGCTGCAGTTGATGGCTGTGAGGTTGTAGATGTGAGGGTACAAGATATGGCCACATACCTGACAATGCAAAACACAACAAACATGGTACATGAGTTATTTATGAAAAAAACTACCTGGCTTCTGACTTGTGCCCCGAACAATTTTTCTTTGTCCAAACAAAAAAAGAATTAAATTTTAACAATTCAGTTTATCTTGATAAAAAAAAAACGATTTCTCCAAATATTTTTTAATTGTTTACATAAAAAACCTGAATGGCATTTTTTTTTCAAATATTTACAGAATTATCTACAAAGATTCACCAAAAGTTGACGAGAAAAACAAAGTGCATAAAACTCAAGCCTTAAAAGTAGTTAAAAAATAATTCAAAACTTGTAGTATTTTCAGCTCACTTTTATTTAGTTTTCTTTGGAAGTAATAGCTCAGGCCATTTTCTGATTTTTTCCAAAAGACATCAGAAGTCAGACTAAAGCAAGAAGAATATCATGCCTGCTGATGGTAGAGGTTTGCATTTTGACAACCCCAAAATTGAACAAATCATCAAATCAGGGAATATTCTGACCAATCCCTGTCCTGCTTCTAAGGGAAACGTCAGGAACTTACTTGGTGGAATGCCAGAATCAGAGTGTAAAGCAGGTGCTTGTGGTACCAAGACAAGCTGCCCGTTGGCTGGGTCTCTCGCTATTTGGAAACCAGCTGGGGGCATCTGGAGATGGCCCGGGGGACCATCGTGGACGGTTGCAGGGGGTGTCGCCAGGCCGAACGGGTGGCCTAACCAGAGTGGGGAGGCGTGGGGTGGCCCCGGGGTGCGGGGTAGCCAGTGTTGGGGTATGGCTAGGTGGGCTGGGTGGGAGGGTGTCATGCGCCCATCTGTGGGATCGTAGTGCGGGGCTGAGGGACCTAAACTGCCGCCACCTGTGTGCGAGGAAATACAAGATTGATTAGCAAAACAAAGTACCGGTGACCAATGACAGTTACTGCTAAGCAAAAAGTGCACAGTGCTTCTATGGTGAGCACGATAAATTACTAGAGTATTGATTTCTTTACAAAAGACCCAATTGTGGTGAAGGGTTACTTAATGAAAGAACAATGGACCATATGAGTAAAGATTTCTTCAGAAGGCAAGTTCTTGATGGACGGCAGGTCAACGTACCGGTAACGATGAGATTTGACCCCAGGTCACCTGGATACCGGTGGGCGTGGTACTTGGTGGACGGCAGAAGATCCGCTGACTCTCTATGTGGTCTGAACACAAAAGACAAATTGCAACGTCAGAAAACAAGGGGGAAACGTTGGATGGCAGTGGATTGTGTATTGGATTCAATGGCACTCCGCACTTATGCTAAAAATAGAAGCTCGGTACCCAGATCTCAGGCATATCAAATTTCACTAATGAATGCGCGCTTACATGTTCAAGCTTTTTGTTTACTCACATGGCTGTGCTACTGTGCGTCGGTCTGACGTGCCAATTGCAGTGATCGGTGGTACTTAGTACTTGGAGCAACAGTGACATCATTAGTGCGGAGTCCTAATTCACACTTTTTCTTTATTGTCATATTTAAAACAAGTTTTGTCAAAAAATTTTATCTGTTGGGTTTTTTTTGTATGCAGGCTCAAATGATGGGCTCTCCTCTAGATGGTTGTAAAAAAAAAAAAAATCAAACTCTTCTCATAAAGTTGGATCCTTTTGGAAACTTTAATATTAGATCGATCTCATTTCTGACCAAAATAAAAAACAAACAAAAAATTCTTCTTCTGATTCTCTCAATTTACCTTGGTGAGTGGTCTCTGTGTTTTGCGTCTCTCTCTACACCGTGGATCATCCGTGACCTCACTCTGTCCTCACCGTCTTCTGCCCCAACATGAGGACTGTCTAAAGATCACAAACAAAAGGTCAGTTTAGAGTTTAGTCTCATTTCAACTCGTAATCAAAGATAGAGGCAAGGACAAGGGGGTAAGGGTCTGTCACTGAACCAGTTTGTATCATATGCTTTTTCCAACCTCACCCCCCCCCCCCCGATCAGGGAAAATTGGCAGCTCTGGTGTACATGTCCACGCTTTCTGTTTACTTGCTTGTACTGCCAGTACTAGTAATACTGTGATCTGGCGTGCCGATGATGCGGTGATTGGGAATGTTTGTCTGACAGCCGGGTATTTTGAGCAAAAGTAACGTCACTAGAACAGAGTGCTAATATGCCACGTCAAAACTTGTTTTCTGCCAAAATGTTGACATAAATTGTTGGAAGTGATTGATCGATTAAATGTGAGATGCATTTGTTGCGGGTTTTCTTACTTCGTGGCGTCGTGATGGCAGCCCTTCCCTGAGACACAGTTTCCGTGTCTTGCCTCTTCTGTGCTACAGCAATCCCGACCGGAGGATTGCGCCCATCACTCCCCTTGGTCCCTGGTGTCGATCGTCCCTGCGATCCCAAACCATCCGTGGACGTTTTACTCCCATGATTCGTTGACTTGGAACGGTTTTCACTTTTGGTGCTGTCGGAGCTCTGCTTTGTCGCCTTGTTGCTACTCCCTGGGGATGTTCGTTGCGTCTCAGAGTGAGCCGTGTGCATTCCGGCCGTTAGGACTGACCTCAGCATACTTTCTTGCGGAACATTACACTGAGTGTACTCCCTCCCCCTGCTGTGCTCCGGATTCAACTCCGGCCGCGTGTCAGTCCGTGGGGAAGGGAAGCTTTGCTGATGAGGCGTCCGATGCATCATGGCCGATTCTAGTTTCAGTGGTTCCTGAACACGGAGTCCGAGGTGATCGTAGCAGTAGCCACGTTTCGTGGCGGCCAGGTGCCATTCCATATACCGCCGTTGCTCCTCGGTGCTATAAAACGTTGTCGGGATGTCGGGTTTAGTTCCGTCCCGTGAGGATGGCACCGTGCTGCCTAAAGGCACAGAGAAACCTGACATGTGATGGGGATAACCGTGCACATTTGGCGTCGTGCTTATAACAGCGGCGTCGGACGTTCGACAGGTTTCCCTGTGAATCAAATCGTTTGGAGTTCTGTGCGTACTATCAGTGCTTCGCTCTTTCCCACTGCCAGACAGTTCCGACGGGGAAAGATGATGGTCACGACTCTCATGAACAGATTTACTATTTGAATGCGCCTTCTTGGTTTTCTCATGCTTCTCTCCTTTTTCACTTTTTCCTTTGGTAACAGATTTCATATCTGGAATATCCTTTGACTTACTACCTCCGTCTTTCGTCCTGTCACTTGAAATGTCTGACTTCGGTGAGGTGATTGTTGGTTCCTTCGGTGACGTGGTCATTACAACTTTGGTTACGTCTTTTTTCACTGATCCTTTATCTTTATCCTTCTCACTCACAGCTGTCCCATGGCCGCTCTCTTTCCCGTTAACCGAAGTTTTTGTTTTTGATTCCTTGCCTGGGATTGTTGCACTCGATGCGGGTCCCGGGATAAATTCTCCGAGGGCCGGTACGAAGGTCGTAGCGTGAACTTTGGAACCATCTCTGGGCATCTCCCTGCCGACCTCCCTCTCCAGGCTGAGGTGGCCCGTCCCGTGGAGGTAAATTGGGAGGTGACTGATGTATGACGGCTGGGAGGAAGGAGATGGGAGGGAACCATGAGCGGGGAAGGAGATGGGCTTGGAAGCAGAGGACGTCACACCTAGAGAGAAAATAAACAGAGTTCAATAAGTACATCAGACAAAATGATCAAGTTTGTGCACCACACTGATCAAGTTTGTGAAAAGCACTTCATACTTATTGCTTTCCAAGTTCTGCAGAACAAAAAATCCACACGCACCTCCGATGGGATTTGAACCCACAACCTTTGACATTCTAGAGCGGTTAACTGGTAGACCACCAAGCTCATCCTATGAGGCCAGTTCAAAAGCTGCCCTAGAAAAACTTACTCGCAAAGGTCTTCTATCAGTTGTACAATTACCTAATTTGCTTTTTATTGTTGCATTGGGCTGAAACCAAGTTGCAAGGAATGACTTTTTGATTGATTGATTGATCAATCACACTACTGACACATTGACCATCCAATTGATTGTTTACTAGATTTGGCTTGATGGATTGATTGATTTGACTTAGTGATTGATTGATTGACTGACAAACAGAGTCCACCAAGTCATCCAACAAAATGATAATTTCTAAACACATGGTTAAACAATAAAAAAAAAAACACTCAGTCTCGATCAGCCAACATTTTGACCCTCTGAACTGACATCCATCACACACAGCTTTCATAAACCTTTATCATGGTGCAGCCATCTTGCTTTTCTTCCACTCAAACTGATGTAACCCAAACTGAGGCTGGAAGGGAAATAGCCTGACCCCTTTTTATAAATAACAACTATTGGTGCCATTGTGTATAGACAGGGAACATGACGAATATGGCTGCGGTGTGATAAATGTCTATGGTGTGCCAAAGGTCCGCCATCTTGGGAGACAACTTGTACATAGAGATAGGTGTGCTTCTGATCCTTGTGCTCATCGCCCAAAATGTGCACTGCACAATAATACACAAAGAATCTGACTCAAAAAAAAAAGGCGCAACCAAGATTTATCGTAGGTGACGACGTCAGGTGACACGGGTCAATTGAGTCATCGAGAGGAACTCGTCCCCATTGTCCCACAAAGCTTGACCGTGACACTCAAAAATGACACTCACACTGTAGTAGGGTTTCTCTTCCACAACTGTCGGGAAAATCTGAGAAATGAGACAAAACACCTTGAAGATCGCCCCCCTCTCAATATCACTTCGACTTTTGTGTGACCAGTTCCTGCCAAACCACAATCCCGGTTTTAATTTATATGTAAATATCACGGCAGGGAGTGTTATTTCACACAGAGATTAGTTGACTAAATTGGCACTGCATAGTTGGTTTTTTTTGTCATTCCTCTGAAGAATTATTCATACCTCAAAAATATCCAGTCGTTATTAAAACAGATTAAAACCTCGTGCAGTTCTCTCTCTCTCTCTAATTCAAAGGATTCGAGACAGTTTCTGCAATTTAAAAATAACACTTTCTCCCCCGCTCCCTTCTGAGATGTTGCCAATGGGAGTAAGCGAAACAATAAATGTCTCCCCGGCCATGTTGTTTCAATCAAGCAAACGTTGTTAACCTTTGCAGATCGACAATTTCTCTTTCCTTTTGAAATGTACGAAGGAGAGAACTGGTCGAGGTCTGCGTTATGTCAAACTAAGTCTCTCTTTTTTGTAATGGGACAGACATCAGTGTCATTCGAGATTGACATCCTCGCATCAACCGTTACATCCGCGGGAGCCTTGTCCTTCCTGATCAGTGATCATGGTCAATTATTGCTCAAGACTTTATCCAACTCTCAGCTCACACAATAATAAATGTTTCCTTTTTCTTGCCTCCCGCCAACCTGTTTCGAATTGTTTATTTTTGTCAAGTAATGGTTTGTTTTTTTGTTCTCCAACCTCGGGAAGTAGTATTTCTCTTGTCTTTGTGTTTCAACGGGCTGTGAAACAAGGAAAAATGACTCAAGACGGACGTCGTGAATAGCAACGTTTCGGTGCCCTGGGAAAACGGAAACCCGGTACCACTTTGAATAAAACAAAAACAATATGGCAGTAATTTATCTGTCATTGTGTCATGATAGATGTAAATTTGTGAACAAACCTCTTCGATTTGGATTGAATATAAACTGAGTACAAATTGAGTCACCAACAGATCATATTTCACACCGATCTTAAAGCTTGTAATACTGTCTATCGAGGCATTGACTCTAATTCAGCCTTTAAACTGGACAGGTCTGTGACTGTCAGCTGAGGGACAGATCATCTACGTCTTCACTTTATCTTTTGTTTAGTATTACCATAAATATTGCGTACCATCTTGGCAGTCGGGGCTGCATACTCCCAAGGAGTTAAGATGATTTTAGCGGTGCTTTTGGCCCAAATAACAGGGGTAGTAACTAATAATGTCATTATGCATTTGAAACTCAGTTTAGAAGTGCCTTGTAAATCCTGTGTGGCTGTCGGGGGCTGCACACTCCTGAGGAGCAGAGGTCATATGAAAAGATTCCCCTCGACTGCGGCTATGGCTAGATCCACTGTGCTAAAGCCACAGCCAAAGCCGCTCATTTCTGACATCAAGACAAAAGTGGTGGTTGTGGAACACAGGAAGCCAATGTCGGTACCAATCCATTGATGTGATTGATCTAATGTGGATATTTGCAATTCCAGTTATATCCGCACTTGTAGATCAAACTAAATTTTTTTCTTCACATTCACATCCATCCAAGAAACAACATCATCTGCGTGTTCTTTCTCTCTATTACCTTACATGAACAATGGCCCAATGCTTGAAAGAGCAGAACTCTGTACTAATGTTAGCAAAAACGACATCAAACTCAGCGGCAGCTTTGGGCCAGGTTTAACCACCTGGGCCCAATTCCGTAGAGAAAATATTGATCCACAAATTTCTGCTTAGCGAAAATGAACAGGTTACCAGTCAGAGATTGTACATGTGACATGGTATTTTGATTGGTGACCATAACTTGGTCAGCATAATTTTGTTGTGCTTAAGCAGCTCCATGAAAATGGGCCCAGAGCATTTTCTCTACAAAGGTGCTATTGAGAAAAGAAATTCAGTGTAAGTTCCCATGCCTTTGAGAGGGCAAGGACAGTTTCATTTTGCAACGGCCTCTTCCACTGGAAGATCTTAAAGTCTATGGTACCTTTTGAAGGAGCACCAAGGCCAAGACCAGGGCAACAGAGTTCACAACCTCTGTGTAATTTCAGGCCTGAGTACCACCTGTAAACCGCTATTACTTTCTCCATCGTGCAAAGCTTCAAATCTTACTTCAATAGTTGTAGCAATATTTGAAAAACAAAATGAAATGAGCTTTTGCAAACTGCTTTCCAACCCAAATGGTCTGTGGTATCAATGCAAACACTGTAAATGGCCTGACGTTACGACCCTAGCAGAGTCTTTCTTCAAAGGCTAAATAATTTTAAGTCAACATTTTTTAAGGGATTATTTTTGTTTTTGCTTTTTTCTGAGGTGTGGACCAAACATTGAAAATGGAATCTTTAAAAAAATTGTATTTGACTTACTTGTGCTTAACGCTGCAAGTTGCAATGATCTCGGACTTGACAACTTCTCTTTCTCACACGAGCCCTCACTCGACGACTCACCACTGATGACATAGTGCGGACTGCTACCACTAAACAAGGGGCTAGATCTAGATGGTTTGGATCCGGATGGACTTAATCTCGTTGGATTAGCCCCCATAGGATTAGCTCCTGTAGGATCAGTTCCTGTAAAACTGGATTCGGTTGAATTGGCAACTAAAGGATTAGTTCTGGTTGGACTTGATCTTGGTAGATTAGCTCCCGTTACGTTCACATCTACATGATTTGACACTGTAGGATTATCCCCAATGGAATAAGCTCCTTTGGGATTAGCTGCTGTGGAATTTGTCCCAAGTTGACTAGAAGCGATGGGTGCCACTAGACCTGCCCCAGGAGGACTAGATCTCAGTGGGTGGTTTACTTCAGTTTGGGTTGATCCAGGAGATCCAGCCACAATGAGATTATCCCTTTGAGGATTAAGCCTTCCCACCCCCATAGTGGGATAAGCCCCTGTGGAACTAGTTCTTTGAATACTGCTACCTGGAACCGTGGAACAAACTAACCGAGGGGAACTGTTTCCAGTTGAAACTATTCCACTAGTACTAGCTCCAGATGGGCTGGTAGATCCACTAGTCCCCAGCGGGTAAGCTCCCAGGGAGCTTGATGACAGGCTGGATGTGGGACTTGACGCTTTAGTCAGGACTGAGGGCTGGGAAAGTTTACCCTCCGAGAAAGGCACCGAGGTTGGCAAAGGGTTTGAAACCAGTGGCATGGCTACCATGCTTGTTGCTGACGACGTCCAGTTACCCTCACCAGCGGGTATAGTTTTTAAATTTTGTTGAAAATTATCCACACTTTCCACTCCTCTGGATAGAGATACTTGATGTGTTGACATGGAAACCGTCTCCCTCACGTGTTGCGCTTCCAAAATGGACGGCTTTAATGGCATCAACAATTTCTCACCCACGACAGTGGATGTCTGTGGGACCGTTTTCTTCTCTACTGAAACATTCAGCACAGCATTTCCATTCACATCCACGGGAATGTCCTTCCGCTTGTTTGCTTTCCTCCTCTTTTCTGAGCTGGACTCTTTGGATTTGGGACTAACAGCCGCCAAACTTGAGTTCCCAATGGCACATTCCTTCTTGGGGCTTGGCGAACCGTTGCCGTTACACTTTGGAACCGTGTTCGACTGCTCGTCATTGTTATGTATCTCGATCGTGAGTGGGTTGCTTGACATACTCAGTTTGACCTCCAATGATTTCTTATTCTGTGAGTCTCCGATCGCGTCCGACTCTGATTTCTGGTCCTGTTTCACCGGACCATCGTTCCCTCTGTCTCTAGGAGGCGTTTTATTGCTTCTGCCAACGGGCGACTCCTTCTTCTCCTCGGAAATGGCCTCTTTATCTTTGTCCTTGATTCTGTTTCTGGAATCATGTTTGGACAACCGCCTGTCCTCACTTCCTGATGTGTGTCTGGACTTTCCGGCTTGGTGAGAGGGGGTCTTGGGGGACATAGCCCCCTCCTTAGGTCCATGGAGTAAGGTCTTGTTGGCTTTGGAAGAGGGACCTTCCGCAGTCCTGGTTGGATGGGATGCCGGGAACCGCTGACCATCTGCAAAGGATTGACACAAATTCTTGTTTTTATCAATCTTCGCACCGAACTAAAAACACTACATTTACAGAGGTTAAAACTCAAACTAGGGGGTAAGCTTTCCTTAAAAATTCTGATTAAAGAGACAATGTGACATGTAACATAATGTGTTTACAAAACAGCCAGAGCCTGGGCTTAGCTGCAGACACAACTTGTACACAGCTCACTGGGAGAAAAAACAAGTCCCGAGTAATTCGATAGCCGAGTACAAGAACTTTGCTCTCTGAGTACAAGTATGGGTACCATCAAAATGGTACTCGCGTAGTACTTGAGAACGAGTATCAAGTACTTCAACAATGTGTTTGAATAACATCTGAAAGAAGCAAAAGCACGTAGTTCAACAAACCCAAATGCTCCACTACACGCGAGACTTGCCTGGTTGATAGATACTGCATTGAAAACTACATACACATGTACTGTGACACTTTGTCACGCGTGAATATGTAAAGAAATTTACTTGAGAAGAAAGAAAAACAGAACTTTTTCCTGACCAATTCGATTAGGGCCGACGCCTGACCTAAAAAATGTGCCTAATTTGAAATCCGTAAAATACATTTTTTCTCAATGGAGGAATACCGTCTATCAAAATCTCTTTTCTTTGACATGTACCGTAGTTGTTAACAGTTTTTTCCCCCATCTTCCTAGCAGATTTTCTCCTTCCAAACAAGATTTGCAGTTAGAGCAAGGTTGTTGGAACGGGAAATAACATTAAGCAAACAAAACACTGAGCTCCCAGCTGACCTATTTCTTCTTTTTTTTCCCTTCTCCACTGCAATTCCCACTAGACAATTACCAATTTCCTTATCCCAATTTCAGAGTCCCTCTCAAAGGAAAAGGTTTCTGTCACTACGAGTAATCCTTCATTCCAAAACTTACTCTCTTTTTTTTTTACGCTCACAATGACAAACAAAATTATCTGTGAAAAAAATATATTCTTGAGTAAAAAAAGGCTAACAAAGATTACATAATTGTCTTCTGGAGTGTTTAAGAAGACAGGTCTGCTTCTTCATTCCCGAGTAAAGGGCCCCTCTGCGATGGAAATTAGAATGTCCACTGGATCATTGGAACAGGGCACCAAGGCAATAGCCAGGGGCACACTATGCTTGCATTGCCTCCATGAAATACCAGGCCTGAGGAACGGTGAAGCAAATATTTGCAAATATTTGAAGGATTTGTAGTTGTTTTTTTCTAGTCACTCATTGTTTTCGGTCACTTGCCAGTCTGTAAGCTTGCCATTTCACTATTTCTTGGCAGAATTTGAACCAGGGCTCGAAATTAACACTGGACCACAGGCCCGAGGCCAGTGATTTTAGCATCGGTCCAGTAAACTCACAACCGGACAAGCCCAGTGGTCTTGTGTTGTTCAACTGAATAATAATAGGCTACCTCATAGTGTAATATTTTTGTGAAAAAATGTTGACTAGGAATTGGATAAATATCTGTCAATTCTCTTCAGTATCGAAGTACACTACACATTTAAGACAAATGAGATAGACTTTCTCTTTGTGCTGATTCAACTAATTTGGATTCCGGTCTTGGAAAATAAATTCTGGTCCAGTAAACATTTTGAGCTACAAGCCCAGCGGTCTTGTGGATATTTCCACCAAATTCGAGCCCTGTGAACTGGTCCATAGTCTTACGGTTTCATTTGTTTATTTGTAGGGTACTCTTGAACTTAAAGTCATTTTCAAATGAGCAGTCTCTGGTTTTGAAGTAGCTTTGTAGAAGCAACAAACTTGCCAGCCGGACCACTTGTGCGGAATTGTCTTTTATTTTAAGACAGTTCCAAGAACTGACTCTAAACAACTGAAGCTTTCATTGAAAAATCAAACATTTTTCCCAAAATTGCATAGTGCTTTTTCGTAAGGGCGTCTAGAAATGCTTATTATTGTTTTTAACACAGGTTTTTAATTTCTTTGAAGTATGAGACCCTATTTGTGTAGCACCTCGTAAGGGTTTTCAAGGTGATGGGGCGCATTAAGCAGCCACTGCCAGAAACACCGAGGAAAAACCCCTTCATTAGCGACAAGTGTAACTAGGTTCTTTTACATGCATTCACAACACACAGGACCTACGGCTTAATGTCCCATCCAAGGTACGAAGCAATAACTGTTCATAGTCTTGTTTACACAAAGTGTCAAGACCGGGACTCGAACCCACACTCTACGGATCTGAAACACCAACGCTCAAGTCCGGTGTGTTAAACCACTGGGCCACGGCACGCCATGTGTCTTGATGGGTTCACAATATTTGATTCCTAGCACAACAAGGGAAACGAGTCTTACCAGGCTTAGCGTGAGACGACACTGCGAGCAATCCTTGGGTTCCTGGCGATGAAAGCGAGTTGAGAGCGGTAAAGTAGGGTGGGTACGGGTGAGCACTGCCAACAGGGAACCCTGGGTAACCTGTATATAGTAAACAAATGAAACAATATTATCTTTGCTCAAGTTAAAACAGCTGCTTAAGCAGAAAATATTTCTCAGAAATTTTTTGCTAAGGCAAATAAACAGGGAACCAGCTGCACACAGTACACATTGTATGTTATTTTGGCTGGTACCCTTTTTTCTGCTAAGCAAGATTTGTCTATGTTTAGCAAGTGTTTCCTAAACACCAATTCTCACATGCCTGGACACAACTTCAAAGACATGTGAAGCAAAAAATATCGCTTAATAGGTTTTTTTTTAGCTAAAAGAAAGCAGAGGACCAGTCACAACTGCTGTTCATTAAATTGTATTTTGGCCGGTAACACTTTTCCTACTAAGCAACTTTGTTGTGTGCTTAGCAATTGACATCAACTACACTGTCATGCGAACAGTGCCACTGACACTGACAGTAAGACTGGCCCTTCATACAAAGTAAACCAAAAAAGTGTCCAAAGTCAATTTGTATTTCGCAAATACAAAACCGATCGCTGAACAAAGCAATTAAAACTGTTTTCCCCGAGTTATCAGATAAGAAACTTCCGCTTTGATGCTATTATGACGTCCGTTAGCTACTTTGACCTCTAACCCTACACAATTTCACTCAAAAAAACAATTCAAGACCAATCTCCTTCTAAATATTGTTGGTTGTTTAGGGAAGGGAGTTGGTCCCCAGCTTGATCCTTTCCTAAAAGTAGTATGTGAATGGTCTTTGCCTACAGAGGGCAACGGAGGGCTGAAAGATTTTATACACAACCAATAAACAAAAAGGGTTACAATCAGTGGGCAAAGGTAGGTGGTTTTTTTTATGAGGTGTGTGTGTGCCTTGGCAATCCGCCAAGGGGTGGGAGGGATGAGGGAACAAAGACGCAGGGCAGGTGTGTACTTCTGTCCCGTCAAAGAACGCCTTGAGGTTTGCAGCAACCCACAGACCTCTTGGGGAATGTCACACCAACAATTCAATCAGTCAAATAGAGTAGAGTGCTCGGACGATATTGGTTTGACAATTTCAATTCGATCTATTTCCCCTCTCGCCCTCTCCCCCATTTTTTTAATGGGGGTGGGGGGGTGGGTATGAGTTTGCCTTTCGACACCCTTTTTTCTTTCCTGTATTATTGTTTGATGAGGAATAGGTGAGCGATTTGGACACAAATGCCACATTTTGGTTAACCCTCTGGAGAGTGGAGATCGATACAGAATTCAAGTGATTGAGGTTGGTGTTTTAATACAATTTATTTTTAAAGTCATACACAAAATTTGTATCCTTTTTTTGCTGTTTAAGTTTGTGGTTTTTCTAGATCAGTGTGACATTCGGGAAAAAGGGAACTTTTTAATCTACGCTTCTTATTTTATTTGTTATGTTTTTATTTCTTCTGAAGATCACTTGTCGAAAAGTCAGGTAACAACCAGCTCATCTCAAAGCCACCTCTACTCAAAATGTGTGTCATGAAGGAGCAGTGAAACGCACCGTACTCAAGCTGTGGTAATTTTTATCAGCAGAGTGTGGGTTCAAGTCCCGGTTTTGACACTTCACTGGTCCTTAAGCTAGACACTTAACCATTATTGCTTCGTCCTTCATATGGGACGCAAAGCCGTAGGTCCCATACGTTGTGTAATGCACGTAAAAGAACCCAGTTCCACTTATCGCTAAGAGAAGGGGTTTGCCCCGGTGTTTCGAGCAGTTGCTGCTGAATGCGCCGCAGCACCTTGTGAACCCTTATCAGGTGCACCATTGGTAATATAATTCAAACAAATCTGTCTTAAACAAATAATAATAAGCGCATTGAGACAACAGTACATAAAACTACATACTATCATTAAAAGAGAATTTATACCAATAGTTTTATCGCAAGTTCCTCAATATTATTCACTTTCACGTACACGCAGGCAATCAACTCCTAATTTCAGAATGTGCTCTGAGCCAGTGGGAGAGACTTTGGCTGTGTTACCTTTAATAGCGTAAGTGATGCTACAACTTATCAGCTACAACTGTGCTTTTATCGGATTTGCATAATTCACCGTTCACCTTCTTTGGGGATTGTACACGCTGTTCTGACTTCATTAGATGTCAAACCTTTCCTTTAAATCCAACCTTAAAAACATTCCTCTTAAAAGCCGATAACAGATACGAGAACATTCAAGCATCAAAACCATCTTAAAGGCTGTGCAAAACACTGGTAACGTTGAAAAACTACTAAACTTTCACAGATTTATACATAATTTACATGCTGTAAAAGATGGTCGTGGTGAAAAAATTACCTTGAAATATTTTAACCTGAAGTGCTATAGTTTTTGAGAAATGAGCAAAACTTTTGCGTTTGATCTCTTGAGTCCACAACTCAATATTTGAAAACATTGCGATTCAAGTGACTAATTGAACTTAAACTTTCACAGATGCTGGCCTTTGAAAAAAATCAAAGCTGGCCTTTGAAAATATCAATGTTGGCTGCTTGCTTTAAAGGTATTGTCAGCGAATTTGTTATATATTTGAAAGAGAATTTGCTACATCAACTTGATACCAACACCAAACAATCCCAAGATATATTTCTGTCAGAAAATACTAAAATGTGCACACAAAACTTTCCGTAGTACCCGGTATCTGTTGTGATTTGCCAGAAAGCTATTTTGTGTTTTCTTGTACACATAACCACCATATTCAAAGTGATATTTACAAGATGATGGTGTGGTTGCTGAAAACTAGAGGATGGGGTATGAACGTACTCTTCCAAAAACCAGTGAAGTGGAGTGAGTGAATGATTGATCTTGTATAGTTTTAGCAAAATGCGACACAAATCGTCTCCGTTACTATTCATAAATTGTCATTGGTAGTCAATATCAGCATTCAGTGTGGCTTTTAATTTTGTTTTGATACTGTCCACAACCCTTTTTCCAAAATTCCAACACCCCTATGTTTCAACAACCCTATGTTCCGACACCCCTATGTTCCCACATCCCTACATTCCTACACCTCTATGTTCCTACACCCCTTTGTTCCGACTCTGACACCCCGATGTTGCGAGACCCCTACAATGAATGTTCCTTTGTCCTTATCCTAAACCTAAACCTTAACCTAACCCTAACCCTAACCCTAAACCTAACCCTAACCCTAACCCTACCCTGTAGCTCATGCGGGGTTATAAACATAACACAGGCTGGTCTCTGGCCCCAACACACCACTCTAGGCCTAACACAATCTTATCAGAGGGTTGTCGGAACTATAAAGTTGTCGAAACAAAATGTCGAAACCCCAGAGACTAATGTAATAAGAACTTGTTAGCTCTCTTTAAACAACAGACCTACATGTAGGCAGTTTTTTATCTAAAGACAAACGTCCTTGCATGGGCTTATCCCTCCGAGTTTAAGCTCCATTAAATGTAGAGGCCAGACATTATCCAGCTCTTGAAACATTTAGAGCAATAATAAAATGATAAAGATCCACAACGACAATCATCCACAGTTCTTCGCTGATGAACTTTGGGGAAAATGTCAGCACGAGCTCGATAGATTTTGCTGGAATTAGAAAGATACATCAGATTGCAACCTGCTTACCTACCAACTAAATTGAATTGTGGTATAAATGCAAAAAAAAAAAAGAGTAAATAGCCAGGCCTGGGCTTAAACAGAGGCCGTTGACCTTGGTCTTGACCTTGGCTCCCTCTTCAAAAGGCTCCCATATTTAAGATGTTCAAATGGAAATGCCATTTGCAAAATGAATAATGGCCTTGCCTTATCGAAGATGAAATTTCAGGCCTGAATGGCCTCACGTTTCAACCTGAGCAGCTTTTGTGGCTACTCCACTATTTGCATGGCGCATTCTAACTGGCGTATTCTAACCACACTAGTAGTAAAAAAAAAAAACATCATCATACACATTCTTTCAAGTACACATGCACATGTTGTGTTCTCTTTAACTTCCTTATCCAAAACAACAAACCTAGTAATGTGTACATTTCCTTTTCTTTTTAAAACTTTGAATAACAGAGACTAAGGTTAACAGTGAAATGAATGAGGATGCCTCATAAGTGAACTTAATCACTGTAGCTCGCAAGCCTGAGGAAACCTGTTAACAAGGGTACTTGCTATGTGAACCAGAAACACCGGGGTTAACCCTGTGATCTTCCATGATAAGTGTTTTGGGTTCTTTTATGTGCACTACCAATCCTAGTACACGGGACCTAAGGCTTTATGTCCCATCCGAAGGACATACAGTTATGATAAAGTATCTTGCTCAAGGACACAAGTGCCACGACCAGGACTCGAACCCACACTCTGCCGATCAGAAACACCGGAGCTTGTGTCCATTGCTTTTTAACCGCTCGGCCACATTGTGGGTATGAAATTAACTGATGGGTTTAACAACTTGAAGTTTCGATCAGTATGCGCTGATGGTCTCCAGGAAATTGGGTCCTGATTTCATGGGAGTGCCTTTCTAAACGGGAAAGAGGGCCTCAGCCACAGAAACTTACAGCTTATTACATCCAAGTGTCCACTGAGTTGTTCAGATGAAATGTGTTGTTTAGAAGGGGGGCATTAGTGCATACAAATAAATAAATAAATAAATAAATAAAAGATTGGTGAATACAAAGAAAAGGTCAAATGACCTTTTTCAAGTGCCTACATTTCAAAACTATCTAGTAAGGTTTGCTCTTAATCAAATATAAATACTCGTCTGCTGGCATTCTAATTGAATTGTATCTGCCATTTGTAAAACGAACAACTGTAGATAATGGACAGACAGTGAGCAATTCATTTTACAACTCTTCAATGGACGATTCAGTCGTGGAAGAGAGGGAGAGACCATGGCAAGAGCAGATTTGCCATTTGATTAGCACAACACTTTGCAAAACCTTGGAAAAATCCCGCTCCAGAAACTGAAAAACATAATTGTTTTTCACTGTTCACAAAACTGTTGTATACGAAACGAGTTTTGAGACTTCAGCATTACCTGGAAGGTGGGTTCGTTTTAGAGTAAAGTTTTCAAGAGTATTTCACGGGTTAGCAGAGAATTTTTGCCTGTGCGCATGTGTACTCCACGTTACTAGGCATTCTTCGCTTAACAAGCCTAGTGCAGAAATTCGGCGCTTGCACAGTAAGCGGAGAATGGCGATCGTAAGCGCAGAATTCGGCGGTAAGCAGAGCCATGAAATTGGGCCCAGATGTCTTGCTACTAGACCACCGAGCTTGCCCAGTAGCTAGTCCAGGCAGTTCCTATATTTTACCAGTGGGTACCGCAACAATGTAATAGAAGAGATGTTAAACTTGCATCAGGAATAAAGAATAACATACATGTTTTACAATGTGTGTTAAGCATTCAGTACTTTCTCATAGCAGTGACAGTGTCAGTACCCCTTACCCCCCCCCCCTCAAAAAAAAAAACCCATACATTTTTGAAGGGGGGAACCAAATCAATTTTCCAGAGGAAATTAAGGTAAATTTTCTGACTGCACCCCACCCAGCTGTTGATGGACCTAGACAGGGTTCCAAGAGGACGCCGGTCTGACTGTCCTAAGTTCTCTTTATACAAACTTCATGTTGTTTGTGATACCCATTTTAAAGTTGCAAGGCTTGGTTTTCGCCAAAGGAAATTTCGTTGAATTTCTCTGAATATACTTAAATAGATGATGCAGTTTCGAAATGAAAAATATCAGAAAAACTTTTGCATATTATGCCACGGACAATGCACAAAATGTAACATGCAAAATTGTTAGTACATGACTGATGGATGTTATTTAATGTCAGGATGCCAACAATAATTCATTCATAGTTTTTAACTAACTACCAATTTATCATTGGCAGATTTTTTTTCATGCAGTACCTACATCAAAAGTTTCAAACTTTCTCAACTCTATAAAAATAGCTACATAAAATTCTAATCTAAATTTTTGAGTCAAATTGGCAAAAAAACTAGACTTGGAGTCTCTAAGTTATCCCATGATAGGTAAAACGGATGGGGGTCGTTAACAAAAGGTATTTTCCTGACTAGGTACCATCAATATCTTCATTGGATGAAAAGGGATCCAATTGGGATAAACTTATATCCCAATTGAGATAGCTTGGTTTGTAATTTTGACTGCGAGATATCCCGATTGGAGACTACTGACTCCTCCATGGGGGCTAAGATGGTTCTAATCTGGAGCCAATTTCTTAATGCTATTAAGCAGAAAAAGACACTAAGCACAGAAAATCAATGCTTAGCAGAAATGTGTTTCCTGCCAAAATACCATTTAATATAAATTGCTTGTGGCTGGTGCCCTGCTATTTTTCGCTCAGCCAATGATTCTGTTAAGCAACATTCTGCTCAGTCTGCAGCCGAAACTGCACACACATTTGCAATGTGCTGTCAAAACTTGCTAAACAGGTTTGCAGCTGGAATCTTCAGCCTAATCTGAGAGCATCAAACAAAATGTCTGTTGAACGGAACCGGTTCTTCATCCGGTGAAAGAACTTTCATCATTTTATATGCACGCAATGGAATGATCTCCCCTATCAACTCCATACACTTGACTCCTTACAGATCTTTCAAAAGCCAGCTTACGACGAATATTTTCAAATCTGCATACAATTAGTCCGCTGCACTTGTCATCTCCTCAATAAATCCTTTGAACTCTTTTGTCTTTTAGTTTCTTCACTTTGCTAAGCGCCTCAAATGAAGAAACTGAAATGATGGCACTCTGCAAATGGCTGACAACTTAACTGATTGATTGATTGATTGATTGATTGATTGATTGATTGATTGATTGGTTAATTGATTGAATGATTGATTGATTGATAGATATGTACTCACTAATGCTTGCTAGGAGCTCCCCACTAACCTTTTCCCCTTTGCACAACATTATCATAAAGCCGAAGTAGTGTTACTCGACAAATCCGCAACAAATAATCAACAACCGACAGGGAACCAGTAAACAAGCACAGTACTTAACATGACACTCTGGTTGGTAACATTTTCTCGCTGAGAAAGACTTAAATGTGACCCTGCGATCCAGAGATCTGTCACAACCCACCTCATACTTACTTTGCGTTTCCATTTCTATCAAAATATCAGATAGTTGTTGTTTCTCCAGAACTTGTTTCTAGAACGTCTTTTGTTTTGTATTCTAATGAGTGAATTTAAAGGGATGATGCACCAATGGTTATGGGAAAAGTAAATTCATTCTAAAAACCTAGTTTTTCAGGAAATAACATCGTCCTATGTAAACTTCAAGGATATTGGTTATAGGAAACCTTGGGGGGGGGGGTTCGTTTGAAACGAGGAAACAGTGTATTATGGGTGCATACAAACTTCAAATATGAAATAAAAGAACCTTTTATACACAGGTTCCAAGATTTCCGTTGTGATTTTAAGACCTTGCACTTACTTCAGACAAAGTTAGATCTAGTCCATTGCATTTGTCATCTTCTCATCAGATTTGTGAACACTTCTGTCTTTAAAAAGTAGGGTATACTTTTGGTAATTGTCAAAAAACCAGTATCCTCACTTGGTGTATCCCAACATATGCATACAACAACAAACCTGTGAAAATTTGGGCTCAATTGGTTACCGAAGTTGCAAGAAAAAAATGAAAGACAAAAAAAACACCCTTGTTGCATATTATTAGAATTGGGTGCTTTCAGATGCATGAGAAAGGATTCATGCCTGAGGCCTTTCTCGGATTCAAATGGTGGTGAAAAATTACCTCCATCTCTAAAACTACATTACTTCAAAGGTTGTCGTTTCTAGTAATGTTTTGTAGTGCCAACAAGTTTTTAGGATCATTAATGTAGGAGTATCTGCCCAATGTATACCCTCCCTTTAAATTGCTTTACTTTGGTAGGCGCCTCGGAATAAAAAAAAAACAGAATGATGGCGCTCCACAAATACCTCATGATTGATCCATTGATTGATTGATTGATTGATTGATTGGTGACCAATGGCTCCCACTGACTTTTCGCTCAGCAGAACAATTTGTAAAGCCCAAATGTCCCTTGACAAATCCAACGATTCTGCAGGGAACCAGTAAACGAGCAATATATGTAGGCCTACACACCGCATGACATTCTGGCCAGTAACGTTTTCTCGCTAAGCAAAGTCCAACTAGATTTACCTTCAGTGCTGGATAGCCAGTATTGGTTCATATTCATTGGTTGAGTGGAAGAGCTTGAATGCTTGTAGGAGTCTGTTGTACCACAGGGGCTGATGTAGTTACCCAAGTAAGAAAAACCAGATCCTGAACAATAAACAGAAGAAGAAAAAACACCATTTTATTAAACCCTCAATGAACAACTGAATAGACTGGTACAATAGGCAGATTAATTAAGCTCCGCCCATTAATGTCTTCTTGGTTACACACCTATGTTCCGACACCCCTACCCAATGTTCTGACACCCCCCTGTCTGATGTACTTTCCTTATTCTAAAAACCCTAGGACTAACCCTAACCCTAACCAACTCCAACCCTAGCTTGTGCCAGTAGATCCTGAGGGGTTATTGAAACGTAAGGGTTGTCAGAACATAGAGCAGTCACCATCTTCTTGACCAATTACATAGTTGCAAACCTGCGCCCAAACCTTTGACAACTGTCCAATATGTTAACATCCTATAGTATTACAAGTTGTCCACCATTTGGGTTGATGCATTGTTTTTGTTTGTTTTGTGTGTGAAAGAGTGTGTGAGTTTGTATACACATTATAACCGGGGACCTCTATAACAAAAGAGGACAATTTAGGGTTCCCGGTTGGGTAAAGGTCCCCAGTTGGAAATTGTGTACAAAACCAATGGGAGCTGTTGCCAAAAAGTTAGAGTCCAAACAAAAAGAGGGACAATGGGAGGTCCCCGATTGCAGGTGTTTATGGGTGAGGGTGCGTAAGTGTGTGTGTAGCACACGGGAATCAGAATATCTGACCTCACCACACTTCAAGGCTCATGACACAAGGAACCAGTCTGCACACAGAGTAGAGCAAGAGGCATGATACAGCATACAGTTGCCCCAGAAGGCAGTTCCCCCCCCCCAGTCATAAGTCTATAAAAGATGGTAATCATGAACCCCTTTTGACATTACTGAGTAAGCATTGGCTTATAACAAACAAAAGGACATTCATTACAGGGCAATCAACTCGACAGAAATTACATGCAAAATGACCTTATCAAATACCAACACAATATCCAAGCACTTCCTTCACAACCTCACTTTGCCTGACCTCCTTACAATAAAGCTTCAAAATTCTCTGGAAATCATTAATCTACATAAAAAGGGTCTCATATTTACTAACTTAAATTGTGTATGCACCCCTAATACACTGTTTCCTAGTTTCTAATGAAAGCAAACCTGAGTTTCCTAAAAAAAAAAACCGCAATCATCTAATTTGATGACATTTTCACATTTTAAATTTCTGGTGTTATTTCCTGTAGTCTTGGGTTTTGGAACTAAATGTACTCTTCAAAAAGCCACTGGTACACCATTCCTTTAAATTCGCTCATTTGAATACAAAACAAAAGGCGTTTAAGAAACAAGTTCTGGAGAACAAGGGGTCTACTTATATTTTGACAGAAATGGAAAGGCAAAGTAATTATGAGTTGGTTGTGACAAATAGCTAGGTCACGAGGTCATGGGGGTCACAGAACACAGGATGTCGGTAGTGCTCAAGTATTTCCGATGATAGAGATGTTGTGTCTATAGATTGTTCACAATAAATGATAAAAAATTGGAGCCTTTTTTGTAATGAATTTGGGACTTTGGGGCAACCATTTTTTAAATTCCAATTCGAGTTACCTCCTCGAAAATTTGACCTGCGTAGTCTTTTCAAAATTCAGCCGCATGGAGGAAACAATGGAGGGAAGTGGCCAAAAAAAATATAGCCACACATTATGAGTAAGGAGCAATAACAATTGTACGTTTCCTTTGTTGGAACAACAGCGAAGCACAAAGAGTCTTTATTTAGGTGTATGAATGCTGCTCTAATTAGCAATTAACACCACAGCGAGGGGGCTATTCATGGCAAACGGTCAAGCGTGTGTGGCAGGGCACTCTTTGTTTTGTCAGGCGAGGCAGATGACCTTGGTCATTTATATTAAAGTTGCATGGCTCAATTTTCAGCAAAAGGTTGTTTACTTTTTCCTTTATTTTCCTTTTCTCTGTACGATTTTGGACAGACGACACTCAAAATGAAAACATACTCAAACTTTCGCATACGCCACAGACCTTACTCAAAATACATGTAACAAAACTGTAAATGGATTATTGACGAGAGATAATGTCAGGATCCCAAAATTGAGTCATTTTTAGTTAACTACCACTAATCACTGGCAGATGCAATAATTTAAATGCAATACAACAACATATGCAAATAGCTGCGATATTTAAAATTTGAATCTAAATTTTCTGGCCAAATCGCCCCCACATCGGACACTACATCTTTAACTGTTTCGCTCCCTTGGTTCTGATCAGTATACCTTAAATAATTTCCTTTGACGAGCCTTCATCTCCAAGTTTACCGGCTGGAGTGATGGTTAGTGTGCCGCGAGACTTCCACTGCATGATTCGGTGTCATTTCCATAAAATATTAAATGTACAATGCATCTGGCGTAGATCAGTAAACCAGTGATCCATTTTTTTTAACACCGGACTGCCAGCCAAGTACAAGACGACACGTATGTTTTTTCAAGCAAAATAAACCAGCATAATTTTAACCAATTTACAATTCCAGTGAGTATTCAACTATACCAGCTAAACTAATATGGTGCTACCATCAACTCTCTTTAAATTGAGAGTTGTAAAACCACAACTCTTATCAGAGCCAACACAACTCATGTAGGCCCTGGGCAGAGTTGTCCATTAACTTTTTCACTGTCTAGCCAGCAGGACCAGCTACAGCTAATTATCATTTCACTAGTCCTGCCAGCTTTTCCACCAGTAAAGACTATTGAAGCACTAAACCTTTACAATGTATCATATGCCACCATCTTGGCCATGTTCCCTGTATCCAATAACAGTAATGTATATGCTAACAATCGGCGTACAAAAAAGGAACCAGACCATTTCCCCTTCCAGCCTCATTTGGGTTACATTGATATGAATTAGAGAAGAACACGACGACTGTAATACTATACTGATCTACAATACAGACTAAGCAAGTCTCACGCGTATTTGAATATTCTGGACCCAGTTGGTCCTAACCATACTGAGTTTCACATGTGTGTTTCTTTAAATTGTTTAATAGTATTAGCTGTTGCAAACTGCTTACCAACCAAAAGGACCTGTGGTACAAATGCAAAAAAATAGTTAGTGGCCTGACGTTTCGACCCTAGCAGAGTCTTTCTCGAAGGCTAAATGACAAGACTACAAACATAAACAGGTACATACATTACTGATGTAACAAAAGCAGTCAAGTGGAAATAGATGATGGAGAGGAAAATACACAGATAAAGCAGCAGGCTGAACAGAAAGGAGGGTAACAAAAGGGAGGGGGGTTGGGGGGAAGGGGCTGGTTGACCACAAGAGGTGGGGAAACCCTCCTTTCTGTTCAGCCTCCTGCTTTCTCTGTGTATTTTCCTCTCCATCATCTATTTCCACTTGACAGATTTTGTTACATCAGTAATGTATACATGTACCTGTTTATAATTATGTTTGTAGTCTTGTCATTTAGCCTTCGATAAAGACTCTGCTAGGGTCGAAACGTCAGGCCACTAACTATTTTTTTTGCATTTAAGTTGTTTAGTTTAACTTTTTTATGGCTATACAAAATATGATCTTGTTGGGTAGGTAAAACTAAGCCATGAAATGTATGAGAGGAAAAGAAATGAAACAAATCAACAAAGAAACCTGAGAATAAGACTTGCCCTCAGTTGCTGGTCGCTTGTAACAAAAAAAATAAATAAATAAATAAATTGCCCAACTGACATTCACGTTATCAACAAAATAAGCAATTCTTGAGAATGTTATTGTGAGAATGAATTTTGTTTCAATGTTACATTGAACAAATTATTTGTACTGTATACAAATTGAAATTGCATTTATAAAAAATTATAAGAGCAGTCAAATTTTCAAGAATTTTGAAGTAAAAGAAAAATAGAAAAATATAGCCTTCCTTTTAGTTGTTTCCCCAATTTTCAATATGCGTGAGACTTGCACAGCCTGTTATAAAAAAAAAAGGAATGCTTTACAACACTGAACCATGAAGGAAAGAAATAACTAGAGCCAGTCCCACCACTTGGAGAGAATGATGACTGGTCCCTAGTTAGGGAGAACATTGCTAGGCCTTTTGTAAGAGACTCCCCTGTGATGCTGTCCGAACCTGGCTGAAATTAAACAGCCTTTTAGGTTGCTCTGTACACACATAACGTAGCCGGTGCATCTATAGCTGAGAGCGCCTGCTGCATGTTTACATCCCATTAGGTGAGATTATGCAGTAACCACCAGAACCAAAACCTTTGTAGATTGTGAGGTCACATCTCTTGTAAAAAAAAAACAGCTGTGAGAGCCAACACAAATACACAGTTCACAAACCAAACCTTCCTTTTAGATTGTGAGCTGTCACCAGACCATCTTCCCCAGACCAACAGCTCTCCCAAGCACAACTTCTACAGAAAATACTTCAAGGCTAGCCCTGACCACCGGCCTCGACTCAAAGCCTCCCTTGACGGCGAGTTGTTGCACACCTGGCTCATATAAGAAGCTCCACACGACAGTGTGATCTGTTTCACCAACAGCTCAGAAGCAGCAATTTTTACACAAGACTCTATTCATAGTGCTTTCTCAAGATATGGGAGCTGCGAGACTTCCCGTTTACAGAAGCGCACACAAGACACAACTCAGGGATTTTCAAAACGTTGCACCTAAGCCATTGACGAGAAGTGCCCATATAGATCAACAAACGAAATCTTCATCAAATATGAGAAACTGCATCCATATCCAAACATCAAGACTAAGTATCAATACCGACTTCACTCAATTTCCAGACGAAAAATGTTCTGAATTTGCATGTTTCTTACCCTTTCCACTGCACTTCGTACCACAACTATCTGAAATTGCCCACAGTACAACAACCTTCCGATGAAGCCTTTGCTCTGGGATGAAGCAAGACTGTCTTTATCAAACACGAGACGAAACAATAAAAAGCCGCTGCCTCCCATTCGCAGTTGACATCTCTAGGATTGATTTCTTATCATATCAACAGACGGACGATTTCAAGATCTTTATTTTTTGCACCGTTGGTATTTGAATGATCTCGTCTCGTTTGTCTACAAGTGTTTTCCATGAAAAAAAGGACGTTTTGTTTCTCGCACATGGATGCATTTAAAGATGTTTCCTGAAACTGTTATTTTAGGATCCGTATATTTTCATAACTGCTAAACTATTAGAGATTGAACTTTTTTTTTAGTAGTATGGCGAGTAAAGGGAAGAAATACTCACTGACATGATTATTTATGAGCTGAAAGTACAGAATGTGTCCATTTATCATAATCCTTTAATCCGGCATAATCGAGAGATTTATCTTACTCATTGTTGGTCCCAGTGAGAGCTTCCCGAAGATGCCCCGTCCCTTCAGAAATGTACAAGATACCATCAGAGTTGATGTTCGTTCAATCTGTAGTCATGCCTTAGGTGACCACTAGGTGTGCCCCCCCCCCTTGAAATGATGGTATCTTGAGAGACTGTTATGTCCGGAGAAGATTCGAAAGACTTGGGAGCTCCTTTCTCCCCTTTTTTTTAGTCTGCTCAAAAGGAATGTTTATCACTGTTTTCTGCCAGAGTAATTTAATCCCAAACCTCTAGTTTTCAGTAAAACGCAAAAAAAGAAGGAGGAAAAAACAACCACCACCACCACAACAACAACAACAACGCGACAACAATAAATAAACAACAACAACAAAATCTGTGAAATGTCATAAATTTTGCTGGTCACGTCTTTTCGACAACCACAACAAACGGCTTCCATTTTGTCCAGGACTTTGTGGCAATCAAAATAAGAAACTAAGAATAATGACATCTTTACTGAATATTCTTTCTTCATATACTTGAGAGTATTTAAGACAGAAATATTCATCTGGAGGATTGGTACTGGTTTGAATCAATCATAGAGCAAGAACATCTAAGTGTGTTGATGGATAAACATTTCTATAGGATAGTATAAAGCTCTACAATGCCAGGCCAGCCTGCAATGTGGCAAATGCAACTACACACTACACATACACAATTCTGTGCACAGCTGTGTCACCATACACAACATGTGCAGTTGAGCGGTTTCAAAATGGTACGTCAACCCACTGGAAAGTGTTACCAAGAGGAAGGTTTTAATGGTTTTAATATTTTTTAATTAAGTATTTAAGGTAAGATTTATGCCCCACCAAACTGTTCAATTGTAAAGCTCTCTTACTATACAGTATCAAGTTAATTTGGTAGACTACAACCGGCGGGTACAACCAGGGAACAAACATGATACAACCACGGTACAACCTGGGTACAACCAAAGTACAACCGTAGTACAACCATGAAACGACCGTGGTTGTATACTAGGGTTGCACTGTGGTCGTTTAATGGTTGTACCATGGTACAACCACCATGGTACAACCAAGGTACAACCGAGGTACAACCATGGTACAAATAAGGTACAACCATGGTACAAATAAGGTACAACCATGGTACAAATATGGTTCAACCATGGTATAACCATGGTACAACCATGGTACAAATATGGTTCAACCATGGTATAACCATGGTACAACCATGGTACAAATAAGGTACAGATATGGTACAATCATGGTACAACCATGGTTCAACCATTGTGCAACTATGGTGCAACAATGCTACAACCATGGTGGAACCATGGCACAACCATAGTACAACCATAGTACAACCCTAGTACAACCACATCCATGGTACATCCATGAAACAATCATGGTACAAAACATGATACAACCATGATACAAATATGGTACAACCATGGTTGCAACTATGGTACAACCAAGGTACAACCACATCCATGGTACAACCACGGTACAACCATGGAAAACCACATCCATGGTACAACCACGGTACAACCATGGTACAACAGTGTACATGTACATTTATATCCACACGTACAACCATGGATTGCACAACCGTGGTACAACCAAGAAACAACCATAGTTCAACCATTGTACATGTGCAACCTGGAACAACCGTGTGCATGTATGTCCATGGTACAACCATAGCACAACCGTAGATGGTACAACCTCCATGGTACAACCGTGGATGGCACGACCCTGTACTTTGCCTTCGTGGGCTGACGGTAACCTTGCCATTACTCCTTGTACAGCCACTCAATCAACACTCTCCTACATTAATTAGCCCCAATTAGTCACAGTAGAAGGTAAAGACCTGCCTACATTCTAGTTAATCTAGGGTGTCTAGGGACTAGACCTTGCTGATACAGGACACAACACACCTGCCACTCTACGAAGACACCAGATGGATTTGTAATACTATGAAGTATGTTAGTGTATATGTATCATGGGTTGTTTGGCGTGGGAGTGAAATAGGGGTTGTGGGTGGGTGGGGGCTGGGGAGTACCCCCATTTTTAACAAATCCTTCAGCCAGTGGTTCGATGCAAGGCCTCGACTTCAAAAATCTGCTTGACCAGTTTCTTAGCAGGTTTCTGCTAAAGAGATACATGATCAGGGAGCCATTCATCCAAATGGCGACATTATAACATTTGGATTTTCGTGGGTTTTTTGGACAGTTAATCATTTTCTACTAAGCGACTTTGTGTGTGCATAAGCTTATTAGTGCGCTTGTGAAGTCCCTGCCCCTCTATCTCTCCATCTCTCAATTTACCTTCAGGACCTGACCGAAGCACCAAAGAGTTCACCAAATAATAGTCATAAAATGTTGTTCCAATTTTGTCAGGTTCCTTCCATACAGTGTTACCACTTTTAAAACGCTTTTAATGACACAAAATTTAAATTTCAACTACATTTTGAGTTTATGCATTGTTTGAGTGTCTCGACAATCTGCTCTTGTTGGATTTTAAAAAAATGCTTTGCACTTTTCCGATAACTTCATTTTAACAAGTCACTTGAAATGCTCACCTTCTTAATCTCAGATGTTACCAAAGTAACAGTTCGCAACCAATATTCAAGATGATAATAAAAGGAAAAATTTTTCTTTAGTATAATGCATACGACATACACTGTTTGTTTACGGGGGGGGGGGAGGTGTTAAAATCCTCCGCATCCATAAAACTTGGAATGTTTGCCATCATTCATTAACGAATGTCTGACACATTGTACCCCCATCCATGAATGCAACATTGTGTGCAGATAACATTCGGCTCTCACAAACATTTGTAAAGGGCGCGATCAGTGACACAAATGTATTTCTAGAACCTAAAGGTCGTCTGCACTAAACCCCTCTCCCCCTCCCCCTCCCCCCCCCCCCCGAGCAGAACAAAAAGCGTGGGTTGATCTGTACTTTCATTGTGGATATTAAATTTGTGAGGAAATCACGATGTACATTTCAGCGTCGTGTCACAACTTTTGTAAGGTTCCGTTTACAAGCAATGGTACACCACTTAATCCAATAATGAGGTCAGATTAATGTTTCGTTTGTTTGCAGAGATGTGATTTGGACAAATGTGGAAATTCCTCACCCCACAAAAATTACCCTTCAAGTGGTTCCAGGTCCCCGCTTATTCCAGGCCCGGAATTGATCATGCATTACAACTCAGGAGGTTCAAGTTGCCGTGAATAATGTGAACTATTTCTTTAACCCTTTGGTGACTATACTCTGCATCTTCCAAGAAAATTTGAAGGCTCTGGGAGATTTTGAGAAAATCCTGAAATCAGGTTGAAACCCTGAGAAATCGAAACGCCAATGCGAACAATTAGTGGCAGTTAATTAAAAACTCAAAAATGTAATATTTAGTGCTTTTACAGGTTAAAAACCTTTCTATGTTTACCCTTTTTTTTTTTTTAATATAATTCAACGCCTTCTTAATCTAGTCATTTTTACTGTAATATTATTTTATCTTCTGTAAACTTGACTTGTTTAGTCTTTGGACTATAGTCCAGTTGTATTTTTTTTTTAAATTGTACAACAATAAACAAAGTTGAATCGAATTGAATACTGTTAGAGATTCCACACGACTATCTCGCGCCCATCAGTTGTGCGTTGTCCCTAATAGCAATTTCGTTTTGGAACAGCAGGACCTATTTGTCGAAATTCCTTCAGAGAAAAAAACAAGTCTTTTCGGAGTAAATCGGGCCATGCATTTTTAATATCTTTAGCAAAATACCAAAAAGCAAAGCCCACACTTTTTTTTTTATTATTAAAATGTTGACCCCCTGTTGTGATGGCCCATTCATTAATGAAACCTTTAAACCAATCGAGCTGTATGGTGTACTTTTCCAGCGAGTTGCAACAAAATAAATATATTCTAACATTCGCTAATCGGCTGACCCTAGATCGGTTAGTAATGTTTTGACAGTATGCTATCGGAACCAGTTTGGCCGTTCCAAATGCAAGAACGTTGTTTTTATAACTGAAAAATAAGTGGCAAATGACCTGCACTTTGAAGAGACAGGGGCGAGAAAATAAATGTGAAAATCCAAGCTGGGTGAGGTTTTCCAGTTAGTTATTTATTTACTTATTATTTTTTTTCATCAACGGTCTCCTTCTCTGGTGGGAAAATTGCAGGGAGGTGAAAATGGGTGAGAAGATTATGCAGTTGAAAAGGCAAGCATAACATTGCAGGCTGGCAACGTGAATTTACAAGGTCACAGTCAAGGGTAAAGATTGCGCGGTGTGAATAGAAGGTAAATGCACTGTAATCGTGTGCAAACCACGGTTCTTTTTAGGAAGATTCCTTATAGTGCAACATGAGCATACTGAAGTTACTGAAGGAACAATTCGATGGAAACTGTGGGTGCATTATTTTTGTCGGGGTTTATATTCCGAGAGTGCGAAAGTTTGTATCTTTTACGCAACATCGTATGGACTTATGTGTGGTGAGCGTGGATTTGAGAAGAACTTGTGTTTGGTGCATGACCGCGACACTGTTAGCAGTGCAACACAAAACATTGTATAGTTATATTTAGAAACCGAGTGTGTAACATTTTCGTCGGTGTTTACAACCGGGAATACGATTTACGCCGTGGAAAAACAAATGGAAATATATGCCCTTTACGCAAAATTGTATAGTACATTTATGTAGCGAACGTAGATTTGAGAAGAAAAGGGTATCGTGCAACCACGATACAAGTAGAAGAAGAACATGTGTTCACACGCGAGAACACGATTTACGCCGTGGAAAAGCAAACAAAAGTTGGTAAAATTTACGCAAAATCGTATAGACTACGGCTATATAGTGAACTAAGAAAGGGTGGTTTGTGCAGCCACGATACTACTAGTAGAAGTCCCGAATGCGCAACACAAAACATTGTATAGTTCGTTAGAAACTGGGTGCAACATTTTCGTCGGTGTTTACACGCATGAATACGATTTACGCCGTGGAAAAACAAATGAAAGTTGATAAATTTTACGCAAAATCGTATGGACTACGGCTTTGTATAGTGAACGTAGATTTAAGAAGAGAGGTTTTTTGGGGTTTTTTTTTTGCAACAACGATATTAGTAGTAAGATGCGTGTGGGCAACACACACCATTGTAGTTCATTGGCAGATGTGTGTGCTACACACGGTCATTGGTATTACAAGCTGAATAACATTAACGGCAGTGGAAATATGAAAAATGGGTAGGCCTACCTATTACGCAAATACACTATAGCTATGTAGTGATCGTAAAGTTTAGAAGACTGTGTCATATTCCACCACGATACTATGCTGCAAAAACTTGGGTGTTAAAATTTACACCACGGGGTGTTGTCACATAGAGATACCCCAAAAAAGAAACAAAATTTACACCATAGGGTGTTAAATAACACTCATTTTTGCCAACACCATTACATTGGTGTTATTTTAACACCCTATGATGTTAGTTTTGATTCTCTCTTCAGTATGGGATAACACCCATGGTGTCAATTTTAACACCCGAGTTTCTGCAGTGTATAGTAGAAGATCCGCGTGCGTTTGAGTGTTACATTTTCGTGGATGGTATACACGCAGAATAACAACACCGTTTGCAATTTACGCACTGGAAACAATGAAAAATGCGTGCCTTCTACGCGAAGTCGTATAGGTACAACAGATATGCGGTGAACGTAGATTTTTAAAAAGAAAAACAAAATGCAGTGGAAAATTATGACAGGTGGCATCTTTCAATATGTAATACCGGTGCTGAAAATATCAGTTTTATTTAACTTCGAAAAGTTTCATTATTAAAATATGCGATTCCCCTCAGTTAATTGCTTTAATGGGATTAGAGAAGCGTTCACAGTTGTGACCCCAATTTATGAGATAATTTTCAACAACAACAAAACACCCCTGGAAATACTTTCGCTGCAGAAAAAAAGCAGCGCACGACTTTAGACCGAAGCACGCGGTTATAGGCCCTACTGTTTATTTTTACATGGGGAATTTATAAATCAAGCTGGATAAACGAAAGCATGGATGGGGCCTCGCCATCTTGTATTGAATTTGGTTATATACAGTCATTCAAATTCAAACCATGGGATTGATCAGAAACGTGGGTCTCGTATGCCAGCCACAGAAGCTCAACGGGTTTGCGATCGATCTGAAACAAAAACGCAAGCGGACACCAGCGCGGACTGGCTGTTGGGGCGACGGGGAGCATGTTTCCCACCCGGGGCATGAGGAGAATTCAACCCGCTGCATTTCCCCCGGGACCCCCCAGACAACGGCCAGATCGGCAAACACGATATGCGCGGACATAAATGCACTATCAATGAATAATTATAATGCTGGGAAAATGCATAGAGTACGGAGGGACTGTACACTCAATGGCGAATCTTTTTCTTGTTCTTTTTTTCTTTATGTGCAAGGTTTTTGTGTATGGACACTTCAACTACTTTTGAAAGACATAAGAAACGAGAGATGTGTGGATCCGGTTGCCTCATCCAGTTTTCTAACAAACAAAAAAGAGATTCATAAAGCCGGCTTTTTACGATTTGAGTCAAGTGTTCCACTTATTCACTTTATTTTTAAACACAAAACTTCGTTTTCTTCGTTCCTTTTTTGAAAAGCCATAATAGACTATATTTTTTTTTTTTTAAGTCATTGGGACGTTACCCGTCGGGAACAAGTTTCAGCAACAAATAAAAACATCGAGAGATGTTGATCGTGAAAGGTTTGGGCGCTACTTCGTCCCACGACTCGGTGAGCAAAAAATTGACAAATTTGAAGGGGGAATTTGTAATCAGGTTTAGGGCGGATGAACTGCGGCCGAGATCCATGCCGTATTGTGTTGATATTGTGAGGCCATTGCATGGTGATTAAAACCATCTTAGAGAGTGCATGCTGTTTCATATTATTGTAAACCCATCAGCCTATACACGAAGAAGGCCTACCGTAAACAATGTCAAACTGGCAGGCCTAAGAAAGTCGACCAACATTGTCTAACTTCACGAAATTTGCATCAAAACTAAAGCCTGTTGGTTTTAATGTGGATGTATCTCCAACAATAATAAAACACTGTTCAAACTCCAAAACCGGTGACGTGGACACAATGTCACATAGCTGCAGTCCTCAACCCTTTAGCACACAAAAAAAGTATAGCTAAGTACACAAATTATGCTTACTAGAATGAGGTTCCAGCCAAAGTACCATGTCACATGTCAAATGTATGACTGGTATATCCTGCTCCTTTGTGGTTAGAAGAAAATTGCTAAGCAATATTTTCTGCTTAAGCGGCTCCATGACATTAAGCCCTGGTTCCAATTTCCGTTTGTTAGGGCTCTGAAAAATGACTAGACATGCGAAAAATGCTTTGCTAATGTTAGTTAAGAATATTTTAGCTGCTGATGTTGTTTATGCAAGACAGGATAGAACGATCAAGCCCCCCCCCCCACCCCTTCTCGCCTAAAGCACGCCAAGGTTTTAAGCCGACCCCTTTGCAGCGTGTGGTTGCCGGAGTCCACGGAGCGCTGGGCCCGGTCGACGATGCCTAACAATGCTCGTTGTGGCCGGCAGGGGAGCTTGGGAGCGGGGTGCTTCTATCTTCCCTTGCAAGTCTACCCACGGTCACATTGGCATTGTGACTGTTTGTGACTATGTGCACGGCACCAGCGAACAATGAATAGGCGCACTACAGCATGGCCAACAACGCTGCGCAGCATCTCAACAACATCAAAGGCTCAGTCAGTGTTCACCATGGTTTGGTTTTTCTAAAAATGCGAACGAACTGCTCCACGCCGTGCGCACAGACGGGAACAATAAATGTAAATATAATTTACAAAGTATATTTCAATAATGAGCGTATTCATTATTGAAAAAAAAATGACTTTCTCAAAAAATATCATGTTTCACCATAGGCCTAATACTTATTTATCGACAAAACATATTTTTTAGTTTATGCGCGAAAAACACCACAATGGGCCAAATTGTCCTTAGGTGAAAGTTAAATCTCATCAGCTATAAAAAAATATATATATATATACACAAAAGAAGAACAACAGAAAGACACTAACAACTAGCGTAACAATGACGTGCACGCAAGTAATGGACATGTCATAAAAAGACCCAATTTCACATTAAATACTTGAAGTTTAAACAGACAGCAGTCAAACAGTTATAACCCCCGCATCACAGAAGACCCACCACAAAATACACCTCGCAATATTCTTTTCCACAAAACTGCGAAATTAACGGAAGCATACCCTCTCCCCTGGATTGATGAAACCCGAAGTTCCGTCCTACAACCGATTCTTATTCAAATTTCCCAAACTTAATACAACTTGCGATCGACACTGATCAAAACCCTTCTCCATGCTCAGCGGAAACAATTTCCCGCGCGCTCTGCAGAAATAAACGAACTGGCCACAACACTGACATGGGTATATATACCATGCAATATATATAACAACATTTATCGTTGACGTTGATCAAATTTAACCTACTTGTTTTCTCTCTCTCGAAGGGTGCTGCATAACAGCGTGCAATTTCAATAGCTTATGGATGGCAGGGGTCACCTTCCCGTTCCAGTCATACATTTGGAATTATTGTGCCCAGCCGTGTTTGTGATATCGTGTCGATATCACTGGGAAGTAAATGAGTTTTTTGTGGTTTTTTTTCAAACCTGTAAAATATTACCTACTTAAATGTATTGACTACTGATGGTGAATTTATATCAGAGAATGGGACGTTATCTTTCGAAGGCAATTAAAATACACAGAGATTGCGAATGTGTTGTGACATGTAACACGGTGCAGCTTATATAGCTTCAACGGTATAGTGTCTGAATTAAGGATGACGGGAAATGGTTTTAATTGCATAGTTTCTCCGATGTTCAATTCCGACACTACACAGTGTAGCTTGCTTGTAACGCGATGTTGTCGTATGAAGCGCGTGAGGAAATGGCAGAAGAGAGCTTTCCCGTTTTTGGGGGTGAGTTTACCGGATAATACACATTAGATCAAAATCATTATGAGTTGAACGCTTCTTGAAATCATACAGGATTGATAGAGCTGATAAAAAAAGTTGCACGCAGTGTTCATGTTTTGTGTGATTGCAAACCTGCAGTGACTTCAATAATCAATAATTTCTTACGGAGCTCATGTAACTTAAGGTTTTGACAGTTATTTTCCCCCATAAAAAAAATATATTCTCGAGTGTTAAATTTGTAAACTGAACAAGTCCAAATTGTTATTGTTCAGTCGTTATTTTGATATTCAGAAAATTGACACACAAACCTCAATAACTTTTTTTCAGGACACTATAAAGTCTATTTTCCTTTAATGTTTGTTCGGCACGGTCTTAAGGCCACGGGCTACGCGGGTTATAACGTTGTGGTTATAACGTTGTGGTTACACCGTCTGCCCACCATTCATACCCGACGATGGTACTAACAGACTAAAGAGGTCAACCTTTGAAATTATCCCCAAACCCCCTCTACTCTCCCTCTCTATCGCTACCTCGAATCGATTTTAATGGGAGCCAAGATCTCAATTTAGGTGTAAACTATCGGGTTCAATACTCGCCAACATCAAAACATCCAACTGTAAAACATGTTAACCTCAACGGGAGATATCCCTACGTTTGGAGAGAAGTATGGCAAGATAATGTTTGTCTTTTTAAAAAACCGCCTTAAGCCCGGTTCGGACTTCAAGCGAATGCAAAGCGAATTTACTTTACGTTATTATAAACGTCAGCTACTCCTCGTTTTACAATAAAACTGTGACGCAAGAAAATTCGTTTTGCATTCGGACTTTGCGTGAAGTATGAACTAAGCTTTTACGCTTCATTACGGCATTATCCTTTGTGACGAGAACACACACACACACAAACACGTGTCTTACATTTTGCATAATGTCGACGTCAAGGCACGATCTATTTAAATTCTAAATGCTTCCTTTTTCGTCCCAGAAATTTGGGAATAAAACAGAAGAGCCTTTCTCAATTTACATTCGAAACAAAAACAACCCTTCGAATCAAACCAAGCAAGTTGTTGGAACTGCCACGAACAACCAATGTTTTTACCAACACACCTTTACCCCGTAAACCACACACACAGGCATCTCCATACAATTAAATCAAGTGACGTAAAGCTAACCCCCCTTCGGATCCGAGTTGGTCCGTAAGAGTTGACGTATGAACTGAACCGGAAGTGTAGCCTAAAAACGGACGGGACGTACGCGCGTTACTCCAGGCACAGCAATAGCTCTGCTGCTTTACAAGTTTAAATCCCAAATAGAGTTTCATTTCCATGACGCCTGAACCGGAAGAACGTCAGCATTTGTGGGGGGGGGGGGAACTTTACCCAAGATATCCTGAAAATATATGGAATCGTCTCTTTGCATAACTGGTGTTCATCTTTCTAAAATCTTTACAATTAAACTTCCGTTGTTGGATCATCAAGATCGTGTTGCGTCAAGACAGGCATGATGTTGTGTCACGTGATATCGTGCACAAACCAAACCTGCTCGGCTTTCTAATCGCCTGCCGTTTGCAAAAGAGTCTACACTCTACTCTTGCTATAAACAGTCAACTGCTGCATTTGACAGTCAACTATTAAACTGTCGTGCCAGACTGTACTGCGGTCGAAATTATTTCAGTTTTCCCCCCTTAATACTGATTAAATAATATTCTATAATAATCTCAAAACGGACGTAAATTGAATCTTGCGGGTCCAGAGACAACTCAATATCATTAAAAAAAAACAACGACTCTTTATGATTCCACGTTCGAATGGCATTGGAAGATCGTGACGCACTGATCTCTGAACGGATTTGGATGCTGTAAAAGAAACTATATAGGCCCGTGGTAATGGAATTACCCAACCCTGGGATGGGAACAAAACGACTCTATTTTAAGCTGACGATGCACCGTGCGGTACAATGCAGAAACTCTCTTTGTACACACGACATAAACCAGCCATTACTTTGTATTACTGAACCATTTGGGATAAATAACTTCTTAACGAAAGGCCTATTAGCGCCAACAAAAATCATATCATTGTTTCTAAATCGTTGTAACGGATTAACAATCCGTTCTTACGGATTCACAATCCGTTCTTACGGATTCAAAATCCGTTCTTGCGGATTCAAAATCCGTTCTTACGGATTCAAAATCCGGTATTACGGACTCACAATCCGTTCTTTTATATACGGACTCACAATCAGCGGACTTACAATGGCGACTCGGTAATAGTAGATTGCGAATTCGAAGTAACGGATTGCGAATCCGTAATAACGGTTTGCGAATCCGTAATAACGGATTGCGAATCCGTAATAACGGTTTGCGAATCCGTAATAACGGATTGCGAATCCGTAACAAGTGAACGGGAAATTTATATTTTGTTGGCGCTGATGGGCTTTCGTAAACTTGTGTGTTAATCGTACAAAAAATGCTTTAATAATAGCTATAACACACGCGTATTAAATTAATGTTAAAGTTACTTTAATTAAGCTTTCGTTAACTGATGGCAAACTCATCAAAATGCTTTGCGGGAAAAGCTGACTCAATCGGACGACATTCTCAACTGGTAGGCCTATGACAGGTCTATTTTGAATATACACCCATTTAACGCTCAACCAAATGTCATCTTAGAATGAGCAATGAGTAAACCAACGTCCTTAAAGGTGGGGTCATGCTTTGGTAATGACACCGAAAGGAAGTTGTGTAGTTTTTATCCGAAAGCCAACTTGTTATAAAAACGATAATGGTGGCAAGCATGCTGCCAAGTTATTTCGTCTGAAGTGCCCCCCCCCCCAAAAAAAAAAAAATCCAAACAATGACCTTACCGTTTAAATTGAAATTTCAGTACGTTTAGCCGTTCGTGACACAACAACTTTTACGGATTAGAAATTCATAAAAGTGAAGCGACTTTTTTGGGGAATGTCCGTGGTGTCCGTTTGAATGCTGCCCTCAATCCGGCCAGAGGTGCGGTTGGTACCCGGGCTGTCACCTCGCTAAACCTGGACTGATTCGGCGTTCTTGATGAGAATGCCGTTACGGGTTGTTACTGTTTTAGCAGGCACGGTATATATTCAACTGAAATTTTCACAGGCGACTTTTATTGTACTTTCTTCATAATTTTGCCTAAACCAGCACTACGTTGACCAAATCCAAGCGATGACCATACCTTTAAATTGAAATTTCAGTACGTTTAACCGTCCGTAACACAACGACTTTTACGGAATGCAATAGGCGTAAAATATTTGAAACGAAACCCGAGCCGTACTGTGGCTGTTGCGCCAAAGACTTCCAGTTGACCACGGCTATTTTTGTTAGACTATATTCTTTGCGTGTTTTCTTAGGGAAAGAAGCTATATTATTCGGGCGTTCAGCCAGAATTTAGGAAAAAAGCAGCGTCTTAATGTGTTTCATAGTTTTACACGATATCAAGGAAAGGGTGCCCAACAGACAAGGAGGACGCCCTCCTTCAAAAAACAACACCCGTGCTGGGGCGGGTATCCGGTGCAAAAGTACACACAATATTGTCCGCGTAGTGTTTCTACAAAAATAAAATCTCAAAAACTTAGCGTTTACAATCACTACAGTGTAGACATTTTTGGAGGGCCGATTCAACACTGTCTGATTAATTGACATGCACAGAGGAAAAAAATCCATCTCCAACATCACATTATTTGACAGATTACACGTGTTTCCAACATTGCATATAGTAACCCATTTGGAGTCAATAATTTATGCATTTTTATTTGGACAAATGCAAATTGAAAAGTGCATTCGGCTTTATCAACGTAAAAAAAAAAATCGTTATTTCCACGGATGTTTCGATAGTGCATCATGGGGTTAATCATTTTGTTCCCTTCAACTTTCCGCAAAGAAGTAGTTCCCGCCGCAAAATTGTTTATGTTTCGGTGATGGTAAGTTGTTGTTGTTGTTGTTTGTTTGTTGGTTTTTGTTTCCTCTACGGGACAGACAAACATACAGTAGAGTTCATGCACAAACCCACCAGCCCATTCAGTTTCTACATTACCTGTTTCTCTGACAGGTTTAACTTTGTTTGGGGCTGTAATGCACATGCTATGCTGCTTAGAAGAAACGGGTTACCAGCCGAGATACACCATGTAAGGTGAATTGTGTTCGACTGGTCCCCTGCAAAGCTCTGCTAAGCAGAAAAGTGGACCAAGCAATCTGCTACACAGCAAGCTCAGCGCACTTCAGCCAGCTCATACCATTATATATAGTGTTGTGAATAACCCCCCTGGGGATGGTGATGATGATGATTAGAGTGTGGCTGCTGTGGATGTAGACAAGCTGTGACTATAAGCCAGTCACTTCGTGCATGACGTCAGACTCCTTCACGAACGCCTATTTACGGATTCCAAATTCGTCAAAGAAATCAACCACTGTAACAAATCTGTAACATCGTTGTTGCAAAGGAGGAAAAGCATTCGTTTCGAAGTGGAAATTATAGCCTGGATGTCTTAATTAAAAGCAACGTAATTAACTGTCCAGCATACAACTTCGAGCTCATAGGTGTACCGTGCTCGCTCAGTTCATTCTCTTATACGGGCACAGTTTGCTACAACACGCAATGCTGTGACGGAGTGACTGCCTTATGATTACACGAAGTGACTTCCTTATAAGCCCCAGCAGTGTAGATAGGCACACAGGTCAACCTTTATAACCTGACATCGCACAGAGATGTGGTAAAAATGACACCGCAGAAAACCGCCACGCTTTCTCCATGATAGTGACATGAGTGTCACTCTGGATTGCAACTTTACTGCGGTAGATCTATTTCTTTTGTGTTTTTAATGGGATTGTTCCTTTGTGATTTTTGTTTGGTTTTTCTCATTTTCTTCCATTCTGTGCATTTTAAACCGCAATATGCGCTTTTGATTATTTGTATGTATAAGGGGCTCAATGTAAATATTAAATTGTAGTTATTATTTCTAAAGCAGTAACAATAATTGTGAAATAGAATTATTTTAATGACGTATCGCTCCAGTTACCGGCTTATACTGACATGATCATTAACCAAATGACATGCTTATGATATTTGCTATAATACGAATGGTGACTCATGATCGTACTGCAGAGTTACACAACAATGTAATGATTTCTTTCCGACGTTCCTTATTGTTAGTTGCCAATGTTTACATGGGTTTTGTGTTTGCATTGTTTAGTGGTGGTTCGATATTAGAATCAAAGTATAAAATGCAAAATATACCTTCGGTTTATTGAACCGTTCGATTGTTTTAATCCTATATAAATGCAAATATATACAATACAACTAGCTTAAGAAAGTTTCATTTCAAAAGGTGGTTGCGTTTTTTAGATATCTCCAAAAATCCAGAGCAAATATTTATGTCCACGCAGGGAGAATAATCCCAAACAGAAATAAGAAGCCCTTACTTTAAAACCACATTCCTTAGAAAATTTAAATTTTGGGGGATAAAAACTGATATCTTTTTTCATGACCACATTATTTTGAATTGAAATGTTTCTCAAAATGCTTTATGCTATCGAAAGCTGCTGTACTTCTTACCAAGTAAGCTTTTATTGCCATTAATTTTTAGAGTGATCACCAAACGTATACCTTCCCTTTAATAAGTTAGTTTTGATGGACTTTACGTACGGCCATTGGTCGCCAATGTTTTCACTAATTATAAATCTATTTTCAGTGAAAAGGAAGCAATTTTATTGTGTGGTTAACGTCTCCAATTCAAGTGGATCAGCTTCAGGGATCGCCAGAGCAATGTCAAATGTAAATGGGAACAGTTTTAAGCAAACCCTTTTATTGTCCACTCTTAATTCATTTTATAATAATATACAAAAACATCGTGTATTTTGAAATTGTGCACAAACTTATACCAGCGCTATTTGGCCCGTCCCAGATCGTGATTCATGACAACAACCATTATACGGGCACCAGTGCAGTTTATGCATCAGCCATTTTTCATAATTTGAAAGCACAACACGCGTTAATGGAGTTATATTTTTAAAATAGTAGTTGCGAACACGGGGTGACGTTTGAGTTGTGTAATCGAAGACAAACACCCGAGTTTCAATGATTAACAACGCTATTTTCTGTATGATGTTCAACAATTTCAGCTATGATTTATGATTGTACTTCATGGTTTCTGAATAAGTGTGTATGATTTGTGTATGACATGACCGTTGGAAAAAAAAACATGAGCGTATAGGACTGTATTGTTGGGGTTTTTTTTCATGGAAAACCATAATGGTACCGCACATGATTGCCCCGGGATCAAAGCGTTTGTAGCCAGGGGGCGTCTGGGTGTCTTTCAGACACTCTATTTTGCATTTTGAGAGCGAACTTTGGGCCCTCTGGTTCTAAATTCTAGCTAACAGTGTTCTCTTACAAACTCACAGACTCACGGTAAACCCAGCCTGATCTCTACGGTTGAATGACCTTGCACAGTTGGTTGTAACTCTAGGTATAGTGGCCAGTCGTAACGCCACAAAAAAGCAGGGACAGAATCAGATGAACATTAAACTAAAAGCCTTTTCAATAACATTTGCCATTTGAAACCACAGCACGGGTTAAGTAATAATGTGACTAAAAATGCACAGCGCTGTGCGTGTACATGTACTGTGTAGATGCCTTCACCGCACGATATCATATTGCTGGCTCACATAGTGCATCTATCATTCAAAACCATGTGGATTGATAATGAACTGTCAGAAAGTGGGAGGGTTAGTTTGATATTAACAAGAAGGAGACTACATACCTGGACCTAATGCAGCAATTGACGAGGAGTAGAGCTTCCCTTGGTAGTTAGCATGTCCAGGGCTGGCAATCCCAGCGCTCGAGGTCGCCGTGGACGTGCGAGTGCCACCGCTGCTGTTGCCGCCGCCGTTGGGCCCTGCCGGCAGGTCGGCAAACACAGGGCTCAGTACGGTACAGTCGGAGGTCGCCACGGGAGCCGGTACGGTGCCGTGCGGCGGTGGGACCGGGGACGCGAAGGGAGGAGTGCCGGACACGGGCAGGCCAGTCCTTCCTTCCATTTACCCGAGGGAAGTGCGCGTCAGTCCCGGATTAGTCTGCGAGTGGAATCGCTTCATCCATGACTTTAGGGATGACCAAAGAAACACAAATCTGGCCGGTAGATAATGTGTCTTCAACTCTAGTGAACCCAAGCGGTGTATACTTTCCCGTACTCCAGCAGTGTATTTGCGTCAACAACAACAACAACAAAAACAACTGCCACTCGGAAAACTGTCCCTGCTCTCTCTTGGGATTCAAGACATCCAGACGTGTCTACTTCCAAATCCTCCACACACAAAAATCAGATCAACAGTCGATATCTTCGAAGTACCGCTAGCTTCCCTCTGAAGTAGTGGAGTGAAAAACTGAGGACAGACCAAGAGCCAGTCGAATATTTCTAGACGAGTAATCGGTTAAGATGCATCACATCTGAAACGCAAGAGAGGATATAAAAATGGTGGACGGTTAAGTATTATCGTGTCACTTAAAGGTTGGGTATCACTTTGGTAATTATTACACCAAAAAGTATTGGCCATAAAAACTTACTTGGGGAAAAAGCACTGCAGCTGTTGATAATGTGTAATACTTTGAGAAACGATTCCCATCTAAGGAATGTGGTTTTAAAGAAAGGGATTCAAAACTTAACCCTGGAAACGTTTCTGCGCTCAGATTGTGTATTCCAATTCCTAAGGATTATTCTTCCTGCGTGGACAAACCCGCTCGAGACTTACGGCGGTATCTCAAAAACGCTACCACCTTTTTGAAATGAAATGTTCACAGGTTAGTTCTATTATATAGGATTAAAACAGAATTAAAACAATTGAAAGGTTCCAAAAAACAAAGAAATACTTTGCCTGTAACAACATTTTTTTTTAAATAAAAGACTTGGTAAAAATACTAGCTTTCTATTCAGCTGGCAGTGTATTAAATGCAGAAAGCTCCTTGACGATTGTATTTGCCTTCGTCGGAGACCTACTACAGTTGGGCAAAAGCAGAAACAAATCAATATGCATTTTGTACTTGTGTATGCAACCGTGTACGGAGAACTCTAAACAGTCTGGCCGTAAGGGCCTATACAAAAACCATCACCGAACCCAGGCTCAGTTTCTGGGGCGTGACGCACTGGCAGATATTTTCCGGACACCAAAATAAGTTTTACGGTGGGAATCACCCATGACAATTAAGGCGCTCCTGAGAAGAAGAAGACAAAACATCTTCGCCTAATATTTCATCAGTCAAAATATTCGACATGATTTAACAGCTCCGCAACAACAAAAAACAGCGCATGAATTGTGTCTGTGGTGTCGAACGCTTCATTATATTTTGTACAACAGCTGTCCAACCTAGCGTGGCAACGCAAGATGGTCTCGCGCTGGCATGCCCTCCAATTTCTCCTTTCCACTGAGAATGATTGATACCAACCTTGGAAGACCAAGGTTCATTTTATGACCAGCGAAGGCAGAACACACCTTAAAAAAATCAAGTATTTAGGCGACATAGTTCGGTTACAGCCACGTTATTAAGAAGAAGAAAAAAAAACCAGAAAAGGACGGGGCTGTTGTTGGCTTGACTGACAATAGGTGCGTGATATCGGATTGGAGGCTAGCATGCCAGCGTTGCGACACGTCCATCGGCCCGTGGCTCAACACGAAACCAGCACCTGTCTTCATTGAATAGCGATTCAAGTGTACCAGGGGGATTCCAGAAGTTTATCTCCAACTCGGTGTACCCCCCCCCCCCCCCCCAACAGAGTGGGCATGCATGGAGTGTTTGTGTACACAGAAACACCATGCAGAATGTACACACAGAAGCTCGCTTTTTCTTGGTCTCTTTTTTTTTGGGGGGGGGGGTATCCTAGCCTGGAAACGCCTCAGAATAATGCATTTACTTGTAGACATAACTCACGGTCACCCACATGCACGCAGGCCTCCAAGCTAATAAGGCCTATAAAGAGTTGATTAAGATATCCCACATTGGTTGAATCATAATAAACAGCTAAGCTGTACGGTTGAATACAGCAGGGTTGTTTGTGTGAACAAAATGTGTTCAATTCTCTTGCGGTGAATAAAGCATGCGTTTCGTCGATCCGTAGATTGACCGCTGACAATGTCATGTCAATGGCAACGACAAAGCACGGATCACAGGTGAAAAGGGCTGTATTGGGCTCTGTGGGCCAAACTTGTTCCGGGGTTAGGTCCGGTCCGGATACGACTAGCGCAAGCACACAGGGTCCGAGAAGTATCGTATACGCATCGGCGTGTGTAAACATAATTGACCGGAGCACGTACATTTCTTCGGATATGAACATCTCGAGCTGACGCAAGATACTACACAATGCTAAGCGGAAATCTTGTTGCGGACACACTACGTACCTCGGGGGACCATCAAATGAAGCAATTTACAGGCAACCATTTTATAGGCCACGGATTTAACATAAATTAATATTTACTCTAAGACTGACATAAACTATTGTCGGTCAACAACTTTAAGGTCATGACAATCATGAACATAAAGAACGTAAATACCACGGTTCAAACTTAACTTGAACTTAAAACGCAATCCAGTTTCCCTGATCGGTCATTACGGTGTCCCCATTGTGGATCGGTCTTACGGTGTCCCCATTGTGACGTAGTAAAATGTTATGGTCCCCTTGACACGAATAAAAAAAAAACGCAGCAAAAGATGAAAGGCAGGGGCCTACGCCCTAACTTTAACCACGCCTAGAACTTCATCTTTGAGAAGGCAAGGCCATTTTTTTTTTTTTTTTTTTGCAAAGGGCACTTTAATTGGAAAATCTTCAAGTCGATGGGAAATAACTTTCGAAGGGCACCAAGGCCAAGACCAACAGAGGCCATGGCCTTCATGTAACCCCAGGCCTGCTTCACAGATATCTTACAAATTCAAAGACTCCGGGAAGAAAACCCAACTACACGTCCCAAATTGCCGTCGAGAACATTTTAACACCATCTATACTTCTCGCTAAATCCACATTTAAAATGTACACATCAACCCATAAAGAACCCGTTCCTACAACGCAATCGGCCACTTGACTCTAAGAAATAAATATTAATAAAAGCATCAAATACTTATTATGCGTTCGTTTCTCCTTCCCATCTGACATTTCTATCTTATCGCAGTTCAATGTTCGTCATTCAATCATTGGCTCATTTGATTATATGGAAATCATCGAGTTGCGGATGGTACTGTACTTGCCGCCACAAACTCAGGGTTGTGGGGTGTTGTTTTTTTATTTAGCAGTGGGCGCTGTTTTCTCGTAACGACAAAACTGTTTAGGCCTAAGGAGCGGCAACTATCGAACACACAAAATATGTGCTTGTTTGGAAATGAAAACCGATTCTAAAATTACCAACACGAACCCTCTAAAGGTATACTTTTCTCTATAATACTGTCAAAATTGAAACAGAAAAGTATTATTTTGAGGATCCTAAAAGTCCCCGTAGTTTTTTCCCTCAATTGCCGTGATCCAAATTAACCACATGGGCCTTAGGGCTAATACTTGAACAAAACCCCTGACATAATAACGTACATTTTTGGTTGTTTTCACTGAAGTTGCAATCACTGGTAAGGTTTTACGAGGTCATCTTCTGAAATGCCGCCGTATTAGAAATCGTTAAAAGTATGTCCCAAAAAAAATGTGAACCTCTAGAACTCTCCTCAAGGCGAGTTTTTGGCGATTCACACTTCCGTGGTGTCTGTTTGTAAATACTGCGGCCCGAGATGCGATTGGTACCCGCTGCCACCTCGCTAAACGTGAATGGATTACACGTTCTTGATTTTAAAAAAGAAATACAGTGGCAGTTTTGTTTTTCTTTCTGTTTTCTCATCTTCTCAACAAGCAACCACTGTATTCAGCTGAAACTTTCACAGGTGATTTTTGTTGTATCTTTGTTGATACTTTTGCCTATAAATCAGCATTACTGTGACAAAACCACTCTATAAGACCCTTCCTTTAACACTATCATTATTATTATTCGAATATGGAAATGTATATGCCATATTGATGGTGTGTACAGTATGTGGGTGATGCATAAACGAGCTTGAGGATTTATTGATCAAAATGTCCTTAAAGGGAAGGTGTAGCCTGTGCTTTTAAAGAAGTGCAATACCAGTCAGAGACAGTACATGTGAGTCTTGTGACATTGTATCTTGGTAACCTTAGTCTGCTAAGCTGAAGCATCACTCTGTGGTGCTAAGCTACTTTTTGTGTTTAAGCAGCTCTATGAAATTGGTCCCGTTTATAATGGCCAGCTCGTTCATAAATCCAAGCTCAGCCACAGGCCTGCTTATGATCGTGATGGCAGTACCCCCTTTAAACCGTCCGTTTCTTTAAAGAAACTCACCGCCCCTCCTGTCTCAATCGCAAACCTGACGATCTTTGTACACCTCTATAAATTGCAAGAGTCGAGAGATTGTGTTAGGTTCAGCGTCAGCAACATCATTACTCTTGGCGCCCATCATTATCCATTGAAGTTACTAATATACACACCCTTGCTCTACGCACACTGATATGGTGTGACTGTGACCACCCCCCCCCCACCTAACCCACAGTCCCTACCCCTACCAAAAGTGGCTCGTACAAGAATTTGCACAACGGTTTACGGTTAAACCCTTGTCGTTGTTTTAGGTAGGTACAGGTGAGTGGAGAATTTAGACACGCAACTTCGATCCACAGCTATGTTGTTGTCACAAAACGATAATGTCTGTATGCAACGGTCGTTTTATGTACCTGATTGCGAAACATGTAACAGCTGTCGGTGTAACTTGTCCATTCACTCAAGTCAATTTTTTAAATAATATCTGGGCTCACTTGTTACATAAACCCATTATTATTACATTGGAATGTACAACACACACGGTCCAGACAATACAAACGAATTCCATTTATACATTAATACAACAGGGGGGTTAGTATTAAAATAACAGAAACTAGAAATATTTATATTTTTCCAAATTGAGTCTAATCATGCAGGTAGCCCCTCCATGGTCTAATCATCAATTTGTTCTTTTGGAGCGTTTGAAATGCCTTACACACAAGCTCGACTGATCAAGTCAAGATAAAAAGGCGCGAAAAAAAAAAACCCGTATCGGTTTCACAATGTGTGACATATCTTTGAGGTGTGGAGTGCGGACGTGAACTTGTCAAACTTTTACAAGGTGTGGAGTGGAGGCATTTCCCACATTATTGTGTATAGTATACGGGTCATTGATAGGGCCAATTTAACAGCCCTTACCAGCGCCCAAACCGTGGCACCCCTAACCTCCCCCAGCACCCATATTGTATGTACGCCGAGTTGGGACATGGAAAACATTCCTTTGTTCTCCCATTGTTCGAACCCCCCCCTTTTCTTTTTTTTTAAAGGCGTTCTTATTGCTGTTGGGCACAAAGTCGAACCGAGAACATCACCGGCCTTTGGAACCATCCGGATCCCCCCGGTGTCAACGGCAAGACACGGTCACATGAACAAACACCCCGCCCAACTAACACTGGAAACAGACTGTGTTGTAGCTCACAGCGCAGTATCAAGTAACACAGCTTCACGGACTTCCTTAGCATCCGTGGTCCTTTTCTCCATGGTCTTAGCTACAACTTATCCTATCAATATAAATCAACACACAACACCAGATATCATTGAAGCTCATTTTTGACAACGATTGCATCATTTCACAAGGAACCGTTATTCAATTCTTCGGGGTATACACATCTTGCATGCGAAAAACAGCTCACTACGAGACTTCATGTTGAAGCATTCAAACACATTATCGCGCACGACGACTTCTACACAGTTCGAACCGTTGTCCAATGTAAACGCGCATAGACCGTTGATATCTATGTAGCACCGAACATTAGATATACGAGCATCGTATTATTTACATCTCACAGTCTCCAGAACAGAACCCTTTGACTAAAATTAACAACAGTTCACAAACAGTTCATAGAGCGACATGCGGCCTGTAATAATTTAAAAAAAATTGTGCAGTAGCCAATACCTTTCATTTCACCTTTCACAGTTGGTAGGCCTAAATACTTGTTTTTACTGACCCAATGCGTCTAACCAAATTGTGAAAAAAAACTTAACACAAAGCCTATGATACAAAAAGACGATCGACTGAACCAACAAACAAAAATACATTTAGTATACTATTCATAACCAGTTCAGTCTTATTCTTTTGTAATCAGAATAGGGGCCTAATCTCTACCTATCAAAAAAAGCAAGAGATGAACGAAACGATCCGTGTGACTTAATAATTAAAATTATCGATCACGGTAAAATTGCAAGCTTTTTCAATGCGTGCTAATACTACAATTAACTTTTCGTGACTCGCTGTGACCTGTACTTTACAAAGTTCGTTTACATTAAGGAAAATACAACCTGACCTGAATATAGAACTCTCAATGATGACGAATATTTGTAATTAATTGCGTGGGTTTGATTAGTGCCGTGGTAAAAAAAGCCCCCACCCGCGGGGGGGGGGGGGGGTTGTGTGACAAGCATCCATCTCCCTACATGATGAAGCAACAATTAAAATGTCATTAATCATAATGCAAGAGCTTTCCAATGCAACATTGTTTCTCTCCTCACAAGCTGAGAGAAAATCGCGGGGGGCGGGGCAACTACGATGCTGCTTAACGCAACTGACAGATTTATCCTTAGCAGAATCAGGTTACCTAGTCCGCTAAAACACCACGAATATAGTGTACACTGTTTGTGGCTGGTTCCCTACCCGATTTTAAGCAGTACCTGGTAATGAATAGCCTGCGGACAATATAAGCAGCTGTCAAAGACCAGTAGCTGCACTCTTTACGTGACCTAATTTTCAAGTTACATGAAATAATGGACCATATGAAAATGTAAGCCCAATCAGCCGTCGGAGTCACGAGAATACAGCGGGGAAGGGGAACCTCAGATTCGAACATCGTGTTTTGGGACTCACGAGATCAAAACTAAATATGTTACACATTTCTAAAAAACAACAATATTTAGTATTGTTCGAGCAAAAATGATGATCTTTGAACCATAGTCACGTGTAAACCTGTGAACATTAATCTAATACCTGTATACGTTTATGCATACCCAGTACAGCACATGTACACCATAGGTCATTGTCAAAAACCAAAATCCACACTTTGTGTGACTCGACGTACACGATGGAATAAACAAACCTGTGAAAATTAAGGCTCAATCAGTCTTTGGAATCACGGAGAAATAGTGAACAAAATTGTTTTTTTTTTTTTTTTACTATAACAAATCATCATGTTTTGGTGTCACGAGGTTAGCCTAATTGAGGTTTTACTCAATCCTCGAAAAACTATAGCATTTCAAGCAAACAGAAGGGAAGTTTTCCACGACGACCATCTTTGTACCATGTAAATTAGGAGCAAATCCGTGCACAATTTATAGTGTCAATCTTGCGAACGTTCAGCATAATCATTGAAGTTAATGCACACCCAGAGTCAATTCAGAGCAGACTCGTTTCGACCTTCTCCTTTTCATTAACACTTCTTACAACCAACAGATTTGGCGGTCACGTTCAAGCGAAAGAAACGCATGACGGTTGAAGGTTCATCGTGGATTACGTGCACGTTCACATCTGGCTTTAAATCGATTGCGGTGATCAAAATAAGAAACTGTTGGGGGACTTCAGACGACATGTCATCAGCTTTACACGACAGTATTTGCTACCTCTCTATGGTATTTCGGACGGAAATGGTCCACTGGAAGAATTGCATGATCTCTATTAAGCAGTGAATGTTAAGGTTGTTTTCTTTTATTCGATATTATGAGTCCTGTACTTTTTTTCTTCAACGAAAATTCTCAAAAAAATTTGAACAACTTCATTGCTGTTGCAGAGGCACTGTGAGGCTACAGGGGAACTAGGCGCACAATAAACCTATCACAATGACTGAAAATGCTTGTCATGTGACGGTCTCTATCGCAATGAATAAAACCCGATACTGCCGTTATTTGATCCTCACTTGCACATCAGTCACACAGCCAGGGCTGCAAAAAAGGAAGAACAAAATCCAAAGGGGGAAAAGTACATTCACTTCAAACCTTTCCCACACACAAAAATACATTCTGTCAAATTGACACAAAAGGTGCGTTGCGTACACCGTGCGTGCTAACCGTGTATACGTTGCCTTGTTTTTTCCGTTGCTTTCAAGTGTCATGAAGCGAGAGTAGCTCTGGAACAATGATGATGTTTTGGGGGAAGTATTGATGTAAATTATGTTACAAATTGAGTTTTTTGTTTCTAGTTTAAACACAGACTTTACCATGGGGACGTCAGAATAGTTTTCAACCATTCATCCTGGCAAAAAGGCTATGCAACGCAACTACAACAATAAAATAAATAGCCGTAAATCATTCTGTAAAAATGTAGCTATGTTTTGTTTTTGAAGAACAGAGATCTGCCTGGACCCCCCCCCCAAAAAAAAATTCTTGAAAAATAATAACAAATCATGTAAACAAACGCAGTGCTGGCGCATAGCAGTATTTCCTCGTTTAAACACATGGAGTATATTGTACGTAGATTAAGTCTGTGAAGGAAGGCTGTTTATTATTAATACATACATGTATGTACATTGGCTATAAACTATCAAATGTGGGCGTTGTGCACCAACCAACTTGGCAACAACATATTTATTGCAGAATGACTATATACAATAGCATCAGGGGAAGATCCGTAGCACGCAAGGATACGTTTTTTAATTTTCTGGAATTTCCAGGTCACGCGATAGAAACTGTATCCGGCAAGTGAACGGACACGCTGCGGTATCTGCCTGGATGTCGGCTGAAGTAACGCATTTTACACCAAGGGCCCAATTTCATAGAGTTGTTTCTTTTCTTTTTTTTTACTAGAAAAGTAGCTAACCACAGTAACAAAAAAAGTATGCTTACCAGCCAAACGTTACCAGCCAAAATAGCATTCCAGATTTGTGACTGTAGCCTGCTTATTTTTGCTTAGCAGAAAACTTCTAAGCAGTATCGGGCCTAGATCTAACAACGACCACGGCAAGCAATGCAAGCGGCGACAACTATACATGTAGCCGTTGTCCTAAAACACCCATTGTAAAAAAAACAACAACAACAAAACAAAATGATTGCCAAATCGATTGATTTAAATCCATACACAAAACAGGTCCGTACTGCCCACAACGACAAACGACGATTACTTATGAAGCCATTTTGGGCATTATTATATACAGTTGGAAAGATTGAGTATTCAAATAAATAAACATGTGTGCATTCTGCATGTACAGCATGCGAAACTCATATTCTGAGAGACGCATTTGCACTTTGAAAGTTTCAACGACCACATTGTGTCAAATTTAAGTTTGAAATCTCTCCCACTCCTATTTTGATTATGCGGCTCGACTCAAAATATGAGTTCCGTCTTTTCACTTCCATTATGAGCTCGAATTCTAATTTGATTGACACAGATTGACTCAAATTTTAACTTCGAAACCTTTCCCACTTCCATTTCGATTATAAAGTGGCTCGAATCAAAAACTTGAGTTCCGACAACTCACTTCCAGTAATGAACCGGGCAGGCTCAAATTTGAGAACATCTCCTCCACTTTACTTCGACTTCGACCAAGCGTCGACATCATACCCCAGCTGAGGTCAGTTGCAGAAGATCCTGCATGTGTTGTGGATGGAGCTACTATTTAAGCCGGGCGGGTGTCAGTGTGTCCGTTAATACTGTACGGTGTGTTCGGCTGTTTCAAAAATTGACAGTTCTTTGACGTCGTGTTTTGTCAATGAGTGACATGTGAGACATATAACAAGTTGGCAACTTTAAATTCCCCATTTAGAGGACGCCTGACCTCAGAATCTGGTTAAATACCGAATAAGAAAGAGCTCCGTTTGGTTGCTATAGACACACACACACACACAAAAACGAAGAAAAACCTGCCCGCTCTATGAGCTCAAAACACGCAGAGAACGGACCCGTCTATTTCAGCATGGTGGTGGTGTGTTTTTTTTTTCTAAAGCTAGTTTTTCCCGATGATTGTGTCTTCGGCAAAGGAGTTAATAATATACGGGGGGGACAATGGCGAGCGCACACATATGTGACACAGTGCAATCGAGATGATTGCCACGGTAGATAGGTCATAAGTGCACGGCCGCTCGCCCGCCGGCCATCGCGGCGAGTGAGTTGCCGAGCACTACTGTCGCGAACATCGGACTTTATTAATCTGTGATACATTTTTTTTAAAGCCCTAAAGTGTTATGGAAGATGGCGAAAATCTGTTCGGCAAGATCAATGCTGAGATTACAAATGGGCATGTTACAAGCTGGTTTCTCTTTCTTTCTTTTTCACGGGGAGGTGGGTTAGGGGGTATTTTGGAAAGAAAGTCAGGAAATTGGAGTTTGATGTCCAGGAATTCGGCCTATAATCAAGATTGGTATGACGTTATATTCTAGATTTATTTACGTCAGACCATGGTCAAATGGAAGCAGCCCCACATCAAGCACACCTACATAATGTATGGCACTATTAATGTAATAGAACCATACCAAGGGCCTTTTCCAAACCTCGGATTGGATTCCGGCTCCGTCGTCTTTCTTTTTGCATGGTGTTTACAACATCAAACGGAGCCTGAAGCCGGAGCCCACGGTTTGGAAAAGGTCCCGAGTGTAGCATCGTATCCGCCATGCGGTGCTTGCTTGTCATTTGTTCGTGCACCAAGGACAGTGCAGATTGTGAAATAATTAAACGTGATTACAGTCATGTTAATTGGATATTCATTTATGGACGGATGAGACAAAATAATAACACGAATGCGGCTCCACAGGATGTTCCATGTGTCCTCGTGGATGACATTATTTTCCCTGTACAAAGGTAAACAACTCGCAGAGATGTCCCAGAGTACACAGTTAAACGGAAACGCAGCCGTATTGTAAACAAACAATCCAAAATATTTACATTATCGACTGGAACAAAAATACATACTATTCAAGCCTGCTTTTCATGTCAATTCAGAAAAGGGAAGTTTAATTGTTCCTTCTAAAGTCGCAGAAACAACGGTTGTCATAAACAGAGAACAGACAGGCCTTTCTGTAAATTGATATCGATGAATGTGAATCTATACTATACGACCGTTACGTGGGATATTGTTCATGATGAGGTAAAGAAAACAGTTTCAGGACTGCGCAATAAACGGAACTGTGAACAGCACTTAGCTCTAGTGTTTTTTCGCTCTTATATTTTATACATAATGTATGAAATAATGCAGGCCCTCCGGCTTAATAAGCTATAGCGGTTTACTGAGTGTTAAATTGATTATACAACGATAATAGTTGATCAGTATTTCATAAAAAGCAAGGTTCGGCCACCTGGGTTCCTTCTTCTCCCAATTCAAATCGTGTCACCACAGTGAGGCTTAAAATTATGGCCTCGTTTCGGTATAACGTAGACCAGTATACATGTATACCACTAAACAAAGTACCAGTGTAGTGATGACACAGAGTTGTGCGAAGATTTACTGCGTGTGGCTGTACCAACGAGACAGCCTGCATAGAGTCTGTATGGGTTACAGTAACCATTTATTGTTGTACTGCAGCCATCTTGTTTTTTCCACCCGTTCAAATGAACGTAGCCAAACCGAGGCTGGAGGGACAAGATAGTCTGGCCCCGTTGTGAGGTATTGAGAATCAGCACTGATGAATGAATATACGCACACATGGTACATGGCCGTTATTATAGCCGTCCCTAAGGAGCTAGACTGGGCCATTAGCACTGAAGTCATTATGCAATCTGACGTTGAAGAGGAATTCATAACATTATCGTGCAATCAGCGAGATGACATGGTGTCAGATGTGTCAAGAACAGATTATGTCTTTTAAGATATCAGTAGACACTGAAAGTTAACAGGTGCTGGCGTATTCCCTAAAAACAAAACAAGAAAACGCTAAATAGAATTGTAACTACTCTTCGACTCCGACTCGAGAACAAAAGTTGTAGAGAAAATGCTTGAATAGCATGGGCTGTAGGGACAGAAGTCCTCAGGTAGAACCACCCGTGTCTGTAGCTCAGCGAGCATGTGAGGCTGTTCGTGTACTTTGGCTGTCAGTCAACTTCAATCAACTTTGCTTTGTTCCTAAATCCATCCGCTACAAAAGGATATACATTGTAATCATAATAATCTGAATGACAGCCAATACAGACAATGGAAAATGAATACATGGAAAAGGTGATTGCATGACAAATTAACAGGAAAGCTTGGAAAAGGAGCAAAGGGCGCAGGCAGAGAGCAAAACTTGTCGACATTATAACCCCCACCCCTCCACCCCACCCCAAATGTCTTTGTTACAACCCTAGTTCAGGAGGTTACGAAGAAAGTACAGAAAACCATCAATAATTGTTTACAGGGGTGCGTGAAGAGGGCATTATGCAAAATAGGTTGAAAGGGTTTATACCTTTGGTATTATTACTCCAAAAAATGAATTACCATAATAAGAAGCACTGCAGCTGTTGATAATGTATAACATTTTGAGAAGAAAAAAACCCAATTCCCTTTAAAGGAATGTGGTTTTAGAGAGAGGGATTTTAAAAACATTTCAATCTGAGAAACGTTTCTGCACGAAACGTTTCTCAGATTGTGTATTCCAATTGCGGAGTATTCTTTCTGCGTGGACATAACCACTCCGGATTTTCAGCAATGATCTCAAAAAACGCTATACCACCTTTTGAACTGAAATGTTCACAGGTTAGTTGTAGTGTATACATCTACATTTATATACATGTATATGGGCCTGTAAGATTAAAACAACCGAACGGTTCCAAAAACCAAAGGTTTATTGCCTTTAAACGCTTGGCTAGATTGGACTGCTGCCACTTCAGAAGTAAGTCATGACAAAAGCCAAGAATTCCAAAGGCTGGCATGGATCGAAACACTTCACAATAAAGACAAAAGATGGTATCGTTAGGCAGGGAGAGTGGCATTAGTATCTGGCTGGATTCAGCGACAGAATGGCTTAACAATAACATCATACACTCATGGGGGTCCCAGGTTGGTCACTTCCAGAATGTAGCCACACATTCCAATAAGTTCATGTGTTATACTTTATGCCCAATTCTGACAAAACCACTGACAATGGACCGTGCAAGTCTCGCGCTTATTCCACGTTGGTCCCATAGTACATTGCTTTAACCGCGTGAAGGAAACAAACTCACGTATACTTAAACTGGTACCAGTGTTAAAAACGCACCAGACTCCAGTCTATACATACACCAACACACACACAAAGCCTAGAGTTAACCTTATCAAAATAATGCAATCGGCAGAGCAGTTGGAATCTTACTTCAAGATGAGTTCAAACATAAATTGTAATCGATAATTTCATTTTTTTTTCATAAAAGTGACAGTTATATGAGAAAAATAACTGTTCCCTATCATCGGCAATGCAAGTCGAAGCTCAGGTTAAAGGGGAAATAAATCACCGCTCTTTTTTCCAGGAGAGTAAATTCATCTTCAGGCCAATCCAATTTCCAATTATAACCAACTGGTAAAGAATTCGTAAAAAAAAATTGTGGGTAAGTTTTAGAGAAACCATTGGAGAAACTAACCAAAACGCTAATACCAGGCTTATTTCGATTGCAGCAATTGAAATAAGCGACGGTGAATTTAGACGGTCCTCACTCCAGGTGTTATTTCTCAGCTTTGACAGACAGATACAGTTTCTCCGGAGGATCGGCACTGGACTTGACAATTCAGGGAGCTTCCAGATTTAAACTAGAGGCCGTTTCCAAATTGGTAGCTACGGGCTACGGCTATACGCGTTGCTAAGGACGTCCTATACTTCAACGCATGCTGACGCGGTGATCAAGCCGTAGCCGTAGCCCTTACTGCCAATTTGGACACAGCCTAATAAGTTATTATTGTTATGATAATATTAGCAGTCTTGTCTTTTGTCTTCTAAATACAAAGAATTATTTCTTGTTAAATTTACGTCCAAATGGCTGTACGTTCTGTTAAATATCAGTAACTGATGAAATCTATAGCTACCATGAAATAATATCCCATGAAATCCAAAAAATGTATACTCTGGCGTAATCTATCATGCAAAGTAACTTACAGCATTTACTTAACTTCATTCCTTCCCTTCATAAAAAAACAAACCCCAAAACAAGAAACCTAGAATATGGGAAAGGTACGCTATCAAATAACATACCTACTGGCAACGAACGCTGAACAGTTCTGTGTGTGTGTGTGTGTGAATCACAACGAAGTTTTATACCCGCGGAACTCAGAGGTCCACCCTGAAGCCTGCATGAGACGCTGTGTGATTTTCTTTTCATATGGATATTGTATTGGTATGCGAACCACGAGTATACTGGGGCCTACCCACGGAACTCAAGCTGGCCTGGTGGGGCGATTTGACGCGTTCACCCGGTCGAACCTGACACCCGGAGCGCGGTGCTGCGACGGCAACGGTATCCACGCATTACGTGAACTAATGCAGAGCTCATTAGAAACACAGGTGTCAGGCTCGTCGCGGTAATCCTTTCATTTTGAATGTGAATATTACATGGTAATGATATGAATGTTAAAACTACGGGCTACGTATTTGTTGAACCGCTTCACATGGGCGGTACGTAATGCTTCTTTAAACAAATGGTATGCACAAAATTTGTTGTTGGTCGAATTGCTACAGCTTTTATAAAATGAGTAAACAATTTGGATCTCGCCAGACCAAATCCTGATGCTTAAAATGTACGGTTTCCCCCACTTTTTTCTCGTGACTCCTATGACCGATTGAGCTTAAACTTTCACAGGCTTGTTATTTCACGTATGCTGGGTCACGTAAAGTGCGGATGTCTTTGGCAAATTACCAAAATGTTGCCCGCATGCTCCGGAAAGTTGTTGCCAAAATGTTTAATTGTGAAAATACGCACCCCCACCCAAGAACGTGACAGTTTCCCTTTAAAAATGTACCGCTGGCTCGACTTCATGTTTTTCAAATAAGCACAGGGGTAAAAGCCTCATTGTCTTGTGCCACGTGAATGTCAGTTCACACGACCAACATCGATATGTGTTTACAACACGAATATTGAATAAGAAAGCTAATCTATTTTCGTTCATTCATAGTGACCGGGCTGTCTCTATTCTATGAATTAAGCTATATATCCTCAACACATACAATCCATATAGAGGGGGGAAAAAAAAGCTTCCCTGCAAAACCGAAATTGAAAACCCAGCCTTTTGTTTGAAAATCAGAAAGAATATTTTAGCTCCTGAAACCCCACAAATGGATTACGGTATTGACTCCGTCTTTTGTGTACGGGGCTCGATTCCTGCATCCAGGCCACGGTCTTGGATTAATAGGTTGGGCTACTCCACAGCGTACAGTCAACATTTATTATCGTCAGTTAAGTTTTTATCAACTTCACAGTGCAAAGTCTATGACCTACATAGAACAGAATGCAATAACGTATGCAATTTGTATAAATGCTGGGCCTAACGCCTCCGACATGTCAAAGCTAGCGTTTGTAAGTGACACCCCCCCCCCTCCACTTCAATATTGAATGACAGATCAATGTGCGTACATTGAAACTTTTGAAATCTACAAATTTTAAGCAAAACAATTTTTTTAAGATGAATGGCAGTTTGGAGCTACAGGCAAATACGCTTAGATCATTTTCATATTTCAGCCATGTTGTTTTCCCATCCCTTACAATTACTGTTACCAAACCGAGGCCGGAAGGAAACCATAGTCTGATCCCTTTATGGAATGAGAACCACGATTCATAATTACTGATCCCCACACAAGGAACACGACCAAGCTGGTTTGTAGCGTGATCAATCCGCCCATGCGGGATCTTTTAGAGATCATGAATCAAAAACAATCGAGTCAATCCCCTAAACTAAGTAAACTGAATACATTGTGTTGCATCGAATACCGGGCCTTGTTTTAATCGTTATGGCAACATACATTAACGAGAACAATTTGCTCTGTGACACTAATACGTAAAATGGGACACTTCAAAATTTGATTAAAAAAAACCTATACACCAAAAAAGACACAAAACGGTCCGTCTCGGCAGTGACACCGCGACACCAGCAGCCAACGTACGAACGATAATAAAGGTATACTGGACTGCACGAAGCAACTCCAGACGCAGTACGCAGTTATAATTCGGTATGTCAAACCATGGTCAAACATGCCCAGCTTCTAAATGGACATTTCAAAGACCATGCCGTCACTGTACAGTCATAAATCCATCTATTTTTAATGTTTTTACTGTCTTTTCGCGATGTATATCCAACTTGAACAAGACCAACATTTAACACAAAAAAACATACCCGTAGGTACTTAATAACTGAACCGAAGTGTTTCTGCTCCGGGTTCCCGACAAAATATTCATGATGACATTTTAGTATATTACATCTTTATCTTAACGTTATCTTCTTTTTTCTTCTTCTTTTTTTTCTTTCTCCAGAAGCTGTAACAGTACATATTCCAATCGCTGAAGAAATTTCAATCGACAGCACTTCCAAAATCTCATCATTTTCAGTAGCTGGCTTTAAAAAAGCAATTCATACTAAACGTCCGCTGCGGGCTTCAACCCGGCAGAGAGAAGAAAGGCGAAAGAAAAACCACCAAAATCAGTTTCGTTCACGATTAGTCTCGAACACACTAAAGAGACAGGTTTGTCCGTTTTCGATGTATCTTTTCTCATGTACAATTTCTCAACTGAAATAATCCCGCGCACAATGGCCTGCGTGGTTGGTTCGAGTTTTCCACCCATGTTTGCGCCTAATAAACATTTATACATTTTTAGTCGATACCACACGTGGATGTCACTGCAATGGCTGGTTAATGAGATGGACATACTCGCATGGATTCGGCGGGTAATTAAGAAAAGCTAAAATGGTGCATATTTCAATATGAAATGGGCAGACTGAATATGGAAAAATAGCGGTGGATACTTTGGAAAAGATTTAGCACTGGTAGTGTGCGAGATTTAACAGTGAAGATTTTGAAAAACGTCAGGCCATTAACTTCTTTCTTTAGCAGTGAAGATTTTGTATGGAAACACACCGCGTTCGCTTTCAGTTGAAATGCAAAGTGTATGGTGTTTGGTTACAATGACACAACCAGTATGGCGTTGGCCTAATAATTATCTCGCAAAGATTATTTCCATGTACAGTTGGGAATTTTGTTGGCTTAGATAATCAAGACGACAATGTGGTTACAAAATTAAAAAAAAACCAGTTAGTCTGCAGTCTGTACTGTAGCCCTGAACTGGATTGAGCGTTGATTTCCCCACCAACACTACACACCACTGCGCCCGTATTGAGGCCAGTGCACACTGCACACAGTCCTATGGAATAACCCCCATATACACGTAACGGGGACATCCAGCTATAACGTGCCTTGATCGTACCGTACATACACTACACATACACAAGCAAAGTTTCATGTTGTGAGCGTGGACATCCGAACACAGCGGCCGCCAGGTCGTATCAGATTACGGCATAGTTCGGTTTGATTTTTTTTTTATCCGTCCACAGACAAAAAGCGATCGAAACGCGTGATGGGATAGTTTACAGAATGGAATTTTTTGTTCATCCTTTTTGGATGAAAAATTAAACCCCAAAACAGCGGGTGAATGGTATCTTGGATAAATATTTCTAAATAATTCCGTGACGTTTTATAAAATATTCCAACAAATAACACACTATGCCAACAGTTTTTTTCACCCCCAACTAGTAAACGTTTTTCATGTACGTTGACTACAGTTTGTTTCTTTAAAAAATCAACCGATCAATGTTTACCAGAAAAAAATGACATAACTTTACATTTAATAATTGTGAAATATTTTCCACTCTTGATTAGCTTGTCATGGATTTGTTTCCTCTTCATTTTAAAATAAGCAAATATGTATCTGACAGCTCTTCGGTTTGAGTTGTACGCGGTTTATCTCTACACGTGAACGTTTTAGCTATGTTCTGAGAGAGTATAGAAAACGATGAATGAATGATTAATTCTGACGCCTCCAGCCAATCTTACATCTTCCGAATCAAGACGCCAACAACAGGACCTTGTAAAGCTGGTTTCAAACAGGGGGGGGGCAGTGACAACTGACAAATTATTGGTATGTGTACAGGTTAGAATTAAAATATTTCCTTCGGCTCTATCATGTAGGCCTACGCTTATGTTTCTGACCGAAAAACAAACACAAAATAGCCGCAACTGCATCGATCCTCAAAGCCAAGTAGTGACAAATAATTGTTACAAACGGGTATATTATTACCTCTAAAAGTACCTTTAGTTTGGGTCAGTATTTTCCCCCAACTGTTATACCTAAACAAAAAATGGATTTGACTCGGCATCGGCTACCAATGCTTTCATTCTTGGCTGGAAGTACATGTACGTGTGGATCTGCCTTTTTTTAAAGAAGACTTGACCATATATTTGGAACTCACGCGTCTGACGTTTCAAGTGCTATTCTGAGCACAGGCCAGCATGGAATATTATTCTCTATAGGAAGGTTTGAACACAATGGAATTGGTATGAATTGGTAATTTGTATCTATTGGTATTAACTATAAAAAACACACCGTGTATACAAAAACATTTGTGGATGGCCACTGTATGGGTATATAATTGATTCGCATATACGGTAAAGACAGGTTAACGTACGTTGCTTTTGACGTCATTGACATTCAAAGACCTTATCTTTACCAGGTAAAAATCGATCACCTTTTTCTCCAGATGGTTTATTATGCTTCCCTTTTATGTAGACTTTTTTTAAAATGCAGTTTCCCTTTAAACATAAGTGCACCAGCGGTGTGACAAACCAACCTTTTATTACCCGTTCATATATTTAACGTCTGAACTTGTATATCAAAAATGCCATGTGCATGACATGTACAGTGGTGCAGTACTGTAGCCCATACAATGCAACGAACGTGCGCTACACAGCACCAAATGAAAGAAGAAAAAAAGAGCTGGCAAATTTAAAAAAGAAAATCACATTTGCGACACGAATTGTTCGTTCACATGTCAAGAATCATCAGTAAAACTCACGCCATAAAATACATGCTGAATCAATGTAGGAAAAAGGAGGCTTGAGACTTCTACGCGTTTTTTATTATTAGGTAGGCCCTAAACTGAGTGTGCGTACAATGTTTGAATGTGAGCATAACTGCAGTGTTATATTATTAGAAAAACCGTGCATAATCTTTGTTGGAGAGTAGGCCTATGTTGTTTAGCAGTGTGGCATGTGATGTAGCCATACGCACAGCATCAACTTCAAACGTGAGGGGCATGTTGTTAGTTGTATCGTGAAGGAAAGAGATAGATAGAAGATTGAAATATTTATTTCCTCCATGACTGTATCCTTTACAAACGAGAATGAAACTACAATCCTGACAATGTAGCTGCTTATTTAAAAAAAATCCATTTGCTGTATTTACAACTCCATTGGACGAAAATACATTATTTTGGTCTATCTGTCAAATTGTCGCTTTTGTGTAGCTATGACATCCCCTTTTATTTTTAATGCACCTGACAAAGTTTCTCCGCTCTGCAGTTGCATTTATTGAAATCAAGTCGCAGACGAGGTTTGTTTTACCTTGAAAATGTCAACTGCCACGAAAGGTGTGTGTACTATGGTAAGAAATAAGTCGGCAGCGAGGGCGAAACGCCCGTGGTACTGATAAGCTATGTTTGTGCGTAAAACCTTCAAGGTTGCTGTGTGTGTAGGAGGAGTGCATGCACTGTTCTAGACGGAACTCCTTCAGCTCAAGACCCGCCGAAGAGATTTTGTAATTTCTAGGTGGGTTATTTACTGACGAAGCAAACGCGGGACATTAAAACCGTGGCACCGTTAATCATCGTTACGCATCGGGTCAGCATTCCGTTAAATAAACACGGGTCGTGTTAGGTACAGAGGGGACCAACGCAAACTCGAGAAGTAAAGCCGGTTTGTGCACGCCAAAGAAAAAACGCAACCAACAAAACAACAATATTACTTCCATAAACGGTTTACCGTACAGCGTGTGTTACTGGGCGCTTTATGAAGAAAAAAAAAGGAATTTCGTTCACGGAGTCGTTCTCTACGTCGGTTCACACGAACAATGGTCCGAACCAAACCGACCTAATGTTCCAGTAAATGGCTTTAGCACAGAACGTTAATCCATGGTTTTCTATTATTAGTCTACAAGTACCAATGTGCTATGGTTTTTATAAATTATTAATGGTCATTAACATTATTTGTTTGATGTGAGATTAATACACAGAAGACCAAACATATAGATTAGTTATCCATACTATGGTACCTCGATGCGGAGAACTTTAACTTGTGTTTCGTTAACTAAGAATACATTTGAAAAGCATTACTGTAACGCTTTTATGAACACCAAATAAGGAAAATTTATGTGTCGCGTTATTTATGACATTTGGTCATAATATGAAAATGAAATGTTTGGGGACTTTGAAGATTCAAATACAGAAACTGCCCTGTCACGTCTGGTTGGCATACAGAAGCTAATGAATTGCATGGAGTCATATGGCTAAATGTCAATTTTTTTCTCTCTCTCTCTCTCTTATTATTAAGCGTGCAGTTTTTCTGTTTGGCAACCAACACAGTAGATAGGCGTCTACTTCAATCACAATTACACTGGCAATTAAATTAGACTACATAGGCATAAACAAGTCTCCCACCATACCCTAGGACGTTCTACCAACCAACCGTACTTTCCTATTCACAAAGGCACAGGAGCTCTATATTTATTTGAGTGAAGATTTGATTTGAGTGAAGACCAAAAACTGTAACACTGGACAGCCAAATCTCACATGCACAAATTGTGTACCCCTGTGTGGGTTGTTACATAAAATCATAACAAAACTATATGGTGACAAACAATTTTAGTTCTAGTACAACTTTGAGGAGAATGCAATTTTACTGAATATTCCAGACTTGGTATTTCCTGTGCTAAATCTGTACATACATAAAAATAGAAAAAAATTAAGTGAAAATTAAACAAATACATGCATAGAGCTTGCTTCCTTTGTTTAATTAACAAATGTCTAGTCTGACTGTATGCAATGTTTGTTGTCGTTTTTTCTTAAAAATTTGTTTTTGTTTGTGTTCCATGTTCTCAATTTATTATTTTTGTTTTTCGAGAGGACAACAACCTGTGTCGTTTATCAACTATGAACAAAAACAACAGGTACTATGTGCACTCGAACGAGACACAAAAAAAAGGCTTTTTATTATAAAAAAAAAAAAGAAGCTTTTTAATAACGACACACCACAGGTAATGGTTGAGTTCAAATATATGTTGGACAGTGCACTTCGTGCGTGGGCAAAAAATATATAAATATCAGCTAGCTGGTTGCCATATTTAGGCAACTCATCCTATATGGTTCAATGAACGAGCGTGGAATAATTTTTTTGTTTTTATGACGATGTGAATGCGCATTCAATAGATGGAATGATGATTAAAAAGTAAAATCAATAAATTATTATAAGCACCATTTGTCATTATTGCTTTCTGCTGGCATTTCACATTCCTTGCGAGTACACATTAGCAGACCTATATTTTAGCTATCGTCATCATTTTGATGATGAATGTTAGATGCCGAGTTGGATTTTGTATTGTTGGTTAAACAAAATCACTAACAACAAAACTAGTAGTAATAGAAAGCTGAGAAAATTACCATGTTCCACTAATACAGTAACCCCACACAGTAACAATGTAGAACACCAAAGCAACATCTTTGCAATCAATTTGTTTAAGAATACTACACACAGAGAAGTCTAGAATTTTCAACTCGAAAATTACGAACTCGTTTATCATCATACAGAAGTACACACGCACAGCACGAGGTAATTTTTCTCCATAAATTACCACACACAGTACACACAGGCACGCTGGCGAACGGCTTCAAATTTTTTGAATATTTAATTGTTATGATTTTAGCTTAACGTGGATTGTTGAGTTTGGTGATTGAGCCAAACAGAAGTTAGTTTCATTGCTAAAGAAATCACACAGCCCATGTGTGGTAAACAATCGTACTGGATATATCAGACTTCACGACAAAGGTTTCGAAGTACGTCATGTTTGAACCCAAACGTACACATACAATGTACTGTACAACGCAAGCCATTTTGCATCTCGTACGCCGAGATCGAAATGAATCAAGTAAAATGTATAGTCCACATTTGTTCTCAAATCTCACCTTAGCTGTGGGTCTCACTTTAATGACAATAATTTTCTCATGTAGCTCGAATCCTTGCGGTAAATTTGGTGTATCTGTTGGTGCCGCAAATGGATACAAAATGCTGTAAAAATGCCCTCAAACGTGGTGCGGATTTGATTAGTGCAGAGAATTGTCGACATCAACGGAGGAACGCCGACCGTGGCGCCTTGACGGTAGCTGGCCGTGCAAACCGCCACGGACACGGCGCACTCGTGCATACAGCTCACGGTCAATCTCGGTGAAGTGTGATCACGAGCTGGTGTCTAACACAGGCACATATTTCATGAATTTCACATGGTAAAAATTCCAACTGGGTAGAATCAGGTTACGTAGCGGGAACTTGAAGACGGTCCATCGAGGGTAAAATCCACTGGCAAACTGCCAAGATATTTTAAACGATTACGATCATGACTGCCGTCCAGTCGATGCAATCAACGGAGTGGAGCTGTAGTGGCGAAGTACAGTCAGTGCGTATGCATTCCATCCACGCACCGTACACAAACCAAGGTCGACCCATTGCCTTAGCTAGCTGCTGCGTGCCGCACCGTCGAGAGCGGTGAGGCAAATAGACTCATCACACGGTATACGGATCCACGGAGTGACCCGGTGCCGGTGAAAACCCTCTGTGTTTATTCTCGGAACTTGTGGTCAGTCTAATCCAGGGCTTCGGTAAAAAGAGTCCTTACAATTTACCGGTCAGAAATTAAACCACGTAGGTTTTGGTGACTCACACAGGGCCGGGCTGGGAAGTTGTGTTGTGTTTTTCCCATTGCATGCTGGCAACTACCAAACATACATGAAGACACACTACACACGGGACGCTAACAATTGTCCTATGCATGCAGCTAAACAGATTGCTCTAGAAATGCAGTTTTCCGTACATGTTGACTCAAACCTAAAACGATTTTGTTTTGAATTTCATTATATTATATGACAGAAAACGTGAAGTCTGTGCTCGTCCAAAAATAAATCCAGGATCTGACGTTGTTGTTTTGAAATGCACATCTGTACTGTTGTTACGGGCGAGGTTGAGTTCATACGATCGTTCGTGGTGGCTGCGGCCGGGCTGTTGAGAGGCGATGTGGACGCGGCGATCCGGTGTCGTCGGGTCGGCACATTCTTGGCAAACCGTTGGTGGGGAGAAAGATTGCCGTCCCAAAAAAAACATTCCACACTCAAATCAATCACGATTCCGATGCGTTCACATCCAAGCCGCTAACAATTTGAAGCATCCCGAAGATTCAGTTTTCAAGATTTGAAAAATTTCGGTTTCAAAGCTAAATAAAAGTACTTTTTTTTTTTAAATGTGTACTTACCAATTCCCGAGTGTTGGAGTCCATAAAAATCACCTGCCGAACAACTAGCAGACTTCTCGTGACAAATCCGTATTTAAAGTCGGCTCGAAAATGTTATAAAAATCCAGGGAATTGTTTTGTCGACGGGCAAAAACGTAAGAAAACGGGAGTGTTCGCTCCACCACTCCTGTATTTCTATACGTTGTGATGTCGCTGCAACCGGGTATGCGGTTTTTCAGTCGTGTAGCTGGAGAAACACTTTGATCAACGGACCACTTGTCCATCAAAAGCGGTCTAAACAAGCTCCCCGATTGGTCGGTACATCCAGAGCCCCATGTTCTCATTAAATAAACCCGGCGCAGTGGAGAACACCCCCGTTTGCAAGATGGTACCTGCCGAGTTGAATGCAGTACAAAACACACACAAGCCTGTGCTTGGAACGAGTCGATTCGTGCCGTGGGCACGCTCCGCTAGCTCATCCATTCTTCGTGGTTTTCTTTGGCAAACACAATACCTCGGTATTGTTGTTTCACTCCAGTCAAAAGAAACCCTAAAGCTTTTTAGTATTTTCTTCCTTTCAGTGGTGTTGTTAAGTTCTCTTGGTGTATATAACGTCCATTTTTTTTTTGACCAACCGCAGACTACCACAAGATAACAGTATTTTGGTGGTGGCAAGGAATCAACAGTGCTAAATATACATCCACAATTAGCCAACGCTGGCCACTGGAGTTTTAACAAATCCCGGGCAGCCAGTAATTTTGGCTTGCAGGTCTGGTGAAATAAAAAAAAAACTCGGTGAAGTAAACATCCTCACTAACATCTGTTCGAATGCTTAAAACTGTCCTCGATGTTCTTTGCGTCTTTCCTCAAACAGTTCAACTTAATCTAGATTTCTAATAAGTAATATACTCGTTATTGCCATTGCCTTTGGACACACGCGCGCCATTCCAAATCTACAAACGAGACCAATTTTCTCAGCTATGTTGCAAAATGTAGACAGATTTATTTCACCATTCTTGGCACTTTGACATGTCAAAAGTACTTATCCGTTAGTCTGAGGTGCAGAACATAGTCACAAATGATTTGGTTTCGAATTAATTCATTTCCCATGAGTCTTATTTATTTTATTCTCTATAAGTAATTGTGTCTCTTTAAGCAACCAGACGTGCTGTTCATTTGACCTAAGTGTCTTGCAACAAAACAATATAGAAACGCACATTTCCAGTGGAGAGATGAACGAAAACCTCGACTAATCCGACTGTTGTATTAAACATACTTCTAGTGTATAAGTGTCAGGCAACATCGGCTATACTTTGTGTCTCATATAGTTTTACACGATTGTGATCGTGAACAACTGTTGCTAATGAAAACCAAGTATCCCAAGGGGCATGAAAACAACTTGGAGACGACTCGATGACGACTTTCAGATGCATCAGGAGAAAAAATACAAAATGTGGGAAAGTTCACGATCAGCTCACAGGGGCTGAAAGCTCAAAATAACTTAAGGATCCTAAATGTTTTACTCCAAAATGTTTGACTGAAGATGTTAATGACTGAAAATGTGTGCATTCATTAAACGGGAAAACATACCAAGGGATTTTCAACAACAAAAAACTTCCCCGGATTGGATATTGTAAAATCTTACACTGCAGAAAAAAAAAATAACTTGATTCGTGTTGGAATATTTCAAACACCCGCCATCCCCGAGAGATATTTCCGCTTGAAATGGTCTTCGAATTTTTTTTTTTGGGGGGGGAGGAAAATGACGACCGAGTATGCTAGATTAAACAAGTTGCCTGTCCGTAAGACAAGCTTTTATAACCACAGGGACCTGATGTCATGTATCCAAACATGAATGTTTTCTCTGCACACGTTAGCACACATTTAGATGGAAACAAAAAGCATGGTGAGTTTGGAGTGAATGTACTCTGGAAGTGAGCTACGTGATGTACACACGTATTTAAGGGTCTGTCTCTGTTTATGTACACACCAGTCATTGAGAATATGTTGATACTTCAAAACTTAAATGAGCCGAGGGTAGCGGTTGAACAAAACATATTCTGAAATGGGCACGCCTTCCTCGTAAACTTGCCCAGGTTGAGTTTTAATTTGTTTGCCAAGACAGGCTTAATATTTGTAAATGAAACGGAAGGACTTAATTTGTCCTTAATTCTGTTCAGAAATTGAAGAGTCTATTTCAATGGGCGAATTTAAAAACATTTAAATGTGTTTTGGAACAACAAACAATTACTGTACAAGATATACGATGTAAAACAAGTAATATTAAAGAAACCTACTTCCAAAAGGTTGACATTTCTTCCAAACAATGCTCACATATTTACAATATCAGAAAATTGATATCATTTATTTCTCATTTTGCAGACGGACGAAATAATTCTCATCTGGCCAGCTTTGCTAATCGGTAATAAACAAAAGGCTATTACGTAACGTTGGTGTGGTCAGGTGCAGTTGTCAGTTTTAGAATTTCAATATGTCCGCATACCAAATTAATAGAGTTAATAAATTGAGATGGGGGGGGGGGCCTCTGCAAATTCCACAGTAGTTTTAGAGTAGAATCGACTGATGACAAATTCACTGAAAACTGAAATGCAAGATGACATAAAAACCTGTATGATCCAATGCTCTGAGATACTTTGTGAAATGTAAACGTACATAATGCTTAAAGACAGTGCACACTGTTAAGATTGAAAATAAAAATGTTCACAACTTAGGCCTGTGTAAAGATGGTCACGATGGGATACATCCCCTGAAATATATTGGCTTGAAATTATTTAGTTTTTAAGAAGTGAATTCACTGCAAAAATACGGGTGTTAAATTGACACCATGGGTGTTGTCGCATATAGATACAAACAAAAGAATCAAAATTTACATCATATTTAGGGGGTTAACTTTGATTTTTCTGTTCGGTATCTATTTGTGACAACATCCACGGTGTCAATTTTAACAGAATGTTTAACAAATTTGCAGAGTAGTTTTGATCTCGCGAGTCCAAGCCCGATGTTTGAAACGGTGTAAACATAAATGAACATTGTTCAGTATTTTCTCGTGACTCCTATGAACGACTATGAGCCGAAACTGTCACTGGTTTTGTTATTTCATCTAAATGATGTGTCACTTATAGTGCGGGTAATGGTCTCGGGCAATTACCAAGTGTTTATTTTGTGCCTTAATGACTGGTATGGTATTTTATAATTAGCAATAACCAGGTGTCTGGTTTATGATTCGTGAGCTTTACATTCGATGAACTTGATATCAATACGAGTTTTCCTGGGAAGTTGAAGGACGAACGTGCAAGAACAATTCCCTGCAGTTTTTTAGTTTCTTGTTTTGATTTGCGAATCGAAATAATGAAGTACACAAAAATCCCTGAAAAAGAAACCGCAAATCGGCTGCTTCTCTCTAAAAACGCAACCACCAAATCGGATGACAATATTACAGGCTGTTGAGTCAGTGAGCAAGGATTCCTGCGTGTGCATTGAGAACTCGAGAACGAGAATGAATGTAATCGCCCACATACCCATCTAGGAAGCATAAGGCTTTACATTGTGCACAACCAATGGCGCTGCAACATGCGTCTCTCATTTGCTGATATTTTGTAGGCATTTCTACCTGAACGGTCTGACGGGTGCCAGGTTGTTCAACTGAGAGCGGCTGTGACAGCGACTTGTTTGACAGCCTCTGTTATTTTACCGAGCAATTTCCAACTATTTTTCTTAACATGACGTCTGGTAGCAATGAAAACAAACTAAGGTTGATTTATGGAGGTGTGTGAATGTACACTAAAAGGAAAAACCCCGGGTTTCATAGTGCAACAATGTGCCGAAGGTCCAACATTAACAAGTTGTGTGATATACGCGGCTGCTTGTTATATGGGGGTCAACCCAAGAAAGTTTGCATTTTAATTAGCTCTGTGGAACAGGGACTTGGAGCACGGCGGAGCACGTCGTTAGGTGGAAGTCGCTTCCAAAATCGTGGCCAGTAAAAAGAGGCATGCGTAAACATAAAGTCACGGCGAATGCACCGTTACATCGTTGTTTATTTTCCGAGAGATGTTTCCATTCAAGCAGTTCTTAATCCCGCTTGGAGTTCGTCTGATTTAGGTTGTTCAGAAGGTGTCAGTTCAAGACCACCGGCCATTTCATTCTTCTTTTTCAAGTAAAAATCAAAACGGAGAGATAGGGCAAGTAAGACCGGGCTACATGGTTTTGCTTTCTGATTGGTCGAGAGGCTACTTTTAAAGACGTCTCATTGGTTTAAAGGTATAATAGCACACCAAGACCTAGACCAATTGGAACCGCTTCCTATTTTAACTGGTGTCTGGTAAACACAACATTATATGCCTATTATACAACCTATAGAATAATGTTGTATTTAGCAGGTGCACGACATTTTGATTAGCGCGACGGCCCTGCTTCTAAGAAACGAGTTACCAGGCAACCTTAACACACAGTTCACCCATGCCGTGATGCCTTGCCATCAACACACTGGTAAATTATGGAAAACTCTTTTCCTTTAATTGCCATTCATAATGAATGAAGAGTGAAGAATGCAACCATGACCCAATTTCCTATTTAAAAAACCCCAGAAAACTTGCTTAACAACGTTTGTTAGTGGAGAACCGCTATAAGTGTTGTTAATTGCACAGTGGCGCATTTCTACAATAAGAAATTATTTATTTGCTAGGAACCAAGGCTTTTCTTATCAATCGATTCCTGATTGAAGATGAATTCTGTAACAGCTCACACTGGGCCTAAGCCTGAAAACTGTATTGCGTCACATGATCAAAAGAATTGTTTCGTTTTAATAAATTACATAAATATTAATTTAAACAATCATAATCTGCTTCCCGGATATTATTTGCAAACTTACCGGATGTTTTTCGTGGTTAATCGCAAACACCAACGTGTGATAAGAACTGTTTAATTGGTGCTTTCCAGGTACTCTGGTGCCAAACAAAAGCCTGGGGTACTCTGTGGGATTCGAACCCACAAAAAGTGGACGTCTTAACAACTAGACCGCGGAGCGTGCACGGTGACGAGAGACAATTTCAAATCCTTAGCAACTGGAACACAAACAATTTAAAAGATCACTAATTTTAAAACTAGCATCGGGGATAAATAATTGATTTGGTCTTACCCATTCACCGATGTGTGTAAAGCACTTTAAACTCAGTACAGTTTCCCCAGTACTTCGACTAAAAAAAACACAGGCATATTACTCGGGTGGGATTCGAACCCAGGACCTTTCCATTCTAGAACAGACCACTCGACCACACAAATTAGCCGGTAGATGGAGGCAGTTCGAATCCTATAATTTAGCAGATGTAATGCTATGAATTTTATTATAAACTTTGAAAATAAATTGGTATATACTTGTATGTTATAACGTCACAGTTATGTTTTGTGGATTGTATTTTTTAATGACTTATAGTTGTTTTTCCAGTGTAAAGTGTAATAAAATTAAATCAAATAAGTAAAGATATACAAATTCATATTTTTATCCGGATACAATTATATTACTGAACTAACTGGGTATAATTCTAAAGATTATTATAATATATAGGTCAACTGATAACTGCAACACCGTTTTCAAGCGGTGAAAACCCAAATCGTTCCCAAATGTAGCAATTATTTCGGTTATGGATGGAAAGCTTAAGCCGAAACCCTTCATCAATTTCACAATTTATCTTGGGATAGTTTCTAAACGATTCCACCTGAAAAATGCGCAAGCTTTTTTTTTTTTTTTTTTACAAACTACAATAATTGCCCACTCTTTAATTTGGATGTGTAGAATACAGTATAACCTTACGGAATCTGGATTCCACGCCATCAAGTCATAAGCCTTGCTATGGATATTTTTTGCAGATGTTATTAGAATTGTTTTGTATTTTTTGTATTTTAGGCGGGAGCGAGCGTGCAGCGTATACGGGCTGCCAGGAGACATAGCATTTCTTCATCAATCATTTAAACCATTTTCTCCATTGCGATGTGGCAGCGAGATTTTGACAAGCCCATTCGCTGCACGTATAAAGTGGTTCGGACCAGCAGCGTGGCTCCACGGATCTTCCCGTCGGGTCTTCAACGGCTCTGCGCCCCGTCGAAGAAAAAAAAAACACTCCGCCGAACCCAGTGCTCGGTGATATTATTAGCTCCCAGTGTTGTTTAGTGCAGACCTTTACAATGGCAGGTCAATATACATCGTATAGTGATACTGTACAGGTCTGTGTCTCTAACACATTTTGTAAATTAGCTCGAGTGATTGCGTGCAACCTAATATCATACCTAAATGGACACTGTGCATGGCTGTTGGTTCATCCATCGAAATATAGCGCCAAATCTAAATCCAATGACCTTCACATATTACAATGCAATAATGAACCTAATCTTGAACTGAACTGGAAATAATATAAAGAACTTCAAAAAAGCTTCGCCAATTAGTGCTTTTATAGATAAGTTTCCAAAGTTGTGCGTGTTGACTCACCAGGTTGTTGTTTTCTGTTATAGAGATGAGCAGAACAATGGTCAAGTTATTAATGCGCTATTGGTCGAGCTGCCTGGACATTGTGTGATCTACTTCACAGCCTACGCTCTGTCAACGAAGGCTTGTCGAGTACCAAAACGAAATGGAATATTACGTCTAGGCCAATAAATATATACACTGCCGTTCGCCTGAAACCAGCAGGGACGCTCCCGGGCACGTGAATGCATTTTCTGAGCGAATATTTGTTTTATGGTTTACACTGGCATTATGTTCACTCTATGGGAATATTGTCTCTCCAAGAGAAGAGGAGAGAGAGGGGGAAAAAAAAAGGTTTTCTGTATTTAATGTGTGCCTGCGTATTAACAAACCCCAAGGGACGGTAATGCGAAGTGAATGTGCTCAGTCGTTCAATGAAAGAAGTTTTTTTTTCTCTCATTCTTTCTCAGGAATAAATAGGAATTTTATTCAACTTGAGGACGACTCAGTGAGCGTATACAGTGTGTAGGAATTAATGGTCTTTTATGGCTGTTGCGACAGAACGGGCAGGTGCGGTTTTGTACGGACTTGCACCGGAGGGTTGGTGTGGGCTTGCGCGCCCCAGCGCTGCGATATATTGTGCCTGCGTTGTGTGTGGAGTTAAAAAAAACACCACATACTCAATGATATTACTTTTTACAAGAGAGCATGGGTTCTTAACCATTATTTTTTTTTTTACAAAATGGCGGCAGACTGGGAAGTAGGCCTAGTCCACCCTCGAGATATAACACAGTTGGTATGCGGGACCATAGGTTTGTGTGTGTGTGTCTATTGGGTAGCGTTGAGATTACAAAATGATGACGGGGTGATGGGGGTGTATACCGCGGCAACACACGCAAAGAGAGCCCGGGCCTAATGGACAAACAACAAATGCCGGTACTCGGGGCTTGTCCTTTGGACGATGCTCAAAACCAACAAGTTTATTTTATTATCCACTGGTATTATCGTAACCCAGATCTCCACGATTCGTCTACCCTTGTTTTTATAGACACATCTATTTTTTTTAAATTTTATATATACACCTTGGTATACTATGAGGTGGGGAGTTAAGTCGTGTCGATCCAAATCAATATTGTTCTTTTTATGTGGAACGATCGCGTCAAAAAATAGACCGAATGGAATTGTCTCGGAAGTGCACGTTACTGGCAGCAATTACTCCGAGTGATTTAATTCGCCTAATGCATTGTTTTAAAATTCACATGGATATACTCGATGCCCCCCCCCCCCCCGTAGGCCTAGTGATTTCTTCACACTCTAATTATGCGTGTTCATACCATGGAACGCTATGTATCAAACTGATATTGTAGAACGAGCGCTGAATTATAATGCACGCTGCTGCAGCCGCTTATCAGAAGAAGAAGGAAAAACAAACTAGAAAGGGAAACTCGTCCAAGTTACCATGAAATCTTATCCCACCCAGAGAGCTGGGTCCTCCATGAAAATGTACTGTGCCCACAAGAGGAGCGACTGGGGGGGACTCAGGGGTTCTTACGGCCCACTCTGCCGGGACGGTGGGAGCCGAACACGGCTTGCCGGCACACACTTGTCCGACGACCCGTGGGAGATGAAAGCGAAGCGGTACAAACACCGGCCCTGCATTTCAATGATTACGGCGTGAGTGAGAGGAGGGTGGCTCGTCGGGCCGTGGCGGAATACGAAGGCGGCGGTGGTTTGCCGTGTGCTCGAAGACAATTTTTCCTCTCTCCTTACTTCGTGAAATTTAAATTGCGCATGATGGATCAAAAGTTGGCCTGAAGGGGAGAAAGATCAACGGGTACATCCGATCAAAGAGGGACGGTAGAAGTAGTAGTCGTCGGTTACATTTCACAATAACAGCACTTCTTTAAAGGGATTGATACACCATTGATTTTTTTTGTGGAAGAAAATTCACTTTCATCTAGTTTTCAATCAACACACAACACAAGCAACAAGATTGTTCTTCAAAATTGGCGGTCACGTTTTAATGCAAGAACAAAATCAATGTGTCTGTCTCAGATTTTGAGCACGTTCGTAGAGGGCTTAATCCGATTGCGGCAGTCATAATAAGCAACAGTGATTTGGGGATCTTTGGGGTTTTTTTTGTCATTTTGTATGAAATAGTTTCTCTGGAGGATTTCTACTGGTATGAATTTTATAATCAGTGAACTTACACGTTAAAACTCGTCATTTCTTTTCAATAATTGACAATCCTTTAATTTTACTTAGTGCTGGCGGGGGGGGGGGGAGAGAGACAAAACGAAAATTCCTACTCTAAAATCTCACCTGATAGTTGATGAACACTCGACATGTTTTCAATCATATGATTATAAGCTTGTTGTTAATAACTTCACATGAATTATGAATTTGAAGCAAAGTCATATCATAATGACAACAAAATAATGTAGTTACCACAGCTGATTGGTTATTTCAGTAATTTTGAAATCCTGAAAATGTCAGGTGAGCCTATGTGAACTAAATATTTTGAATACACAATAAAACAAAATTACAGTCTCAAATTGTTGAATTAATCTAATTAATTTCAAGAGAGTATGTTGTATTTTATTCAACCATTCTATTGATAAATGCTTAAGCAACGTGCAGAAATAATTATTCGTCACAGCTCATACATTATTCATGCCATGCATAATGCATTATTATGCATGATGCGCATACAGCGTACACCTCGTAATAGGCGTAACGTTAATGACATCTACGTGTACATGTATATACCGTATGTACAGTGTGTACCTTCGTTTATCTCGTGTAAAGCTATAATCGTCCCAACTTCATGGAGAAGTAAGAAAAGCTGTAGCATGTACAAAACTCTCTTGGGAGAAGCGTTGGCTTTGAGAAGAGCCGGTCACGGTCCCTGAAGACGAGTAGGGTAAACTGTTCGAAACGTCGAGACCACACTGGTTTCCTCAGTGCCCACACTTCTCCAAAGAGCTTATGATTGTACCCGCGAGTTTACTGCTGTAGTTTTTTGCTTATGATCCACACAATGCAAAAGCTTCAGACATCACTTCATAGAGAAGTGATATTATAACATCTCGTAAGCGATTAGAAAATGCGGTGTTTACTACGATTTGATCCCCAGAAGACTTTTCAGCTGCAATTTTATGTTGCATTGTATGTAGGTGGCGAATGAGCATGGCGTAAGTGTAACCACCTTGCTTTTTCACTTATTAAGATCAACATAGCCAAATCAACGCTAGAAGGATAAAAGAGTCTGGTCCCATCTTGGTATATTTGGGGATTAGTATCATTATTTCTGTTGTAGACAGGGAACATGACGCTGCCTGAAAAAAATGTGTATATTGTATGTGTATTAATAACCATGGTTTGGTTTTTACCAACACAGAGTTATGTAATAAATTATGCAGCTTGAAGGCAACGAAACTGCCATGAAGGATTGTAAATTAATTTTTCGTTTTTTGAAAAGGTTGGTATATGTATACGTGCAATTTATAGAATGCATGAACTCTGTCACAATTTAATTTTGATATTATCACGGCAGGGAGTGGGGTGGTGGTTAGATGTATAGGTTCTCTTATATGCTATCACAAAGAAGGAAGACAAAATGAAGAGAAAATGAAGTCAAAATGAAGACAAAAATGAAGACGAACTGGAGACGAATCGACCCCACACGTAAAGGATCGGTAAGGATAAACACTGTCAATGTTTAATTTTGGTATTGAAGCTTACTGAATATAAAAAGTTCATACTAGAACCATTTTTTTTCTGTGAAGTATTTTCCTCTGAAACAAAGTCATCTTCAAGAAAACTATATCAGAAACCTTAAACAAAAACCAGCAACTGCACAGCTGATTTCGGGACAATGTGTTTGCATGCTGAAAACTGTGCATGGTTTTACACTATTTTCTCCTGACTCACCCAACGGATTAAGCCTAAATTTTCACAGGTTTGTTATTTCATGTACATCATGGTTGATCACACAAAACATAAACACTGTCTGCGACTATTTCGTCAGCTCACCCATCCTGTATAACACCTTTAATATTGCTCTGAAAATGTAGAAAGCATTTAAACATCATTTCGCCTATCGTTCGAAAACCAGCCTGCGATTATGCAAGCTAACATCATTGTGGTTTTTTTTTCCTTTCTTCCAAGTATCAACCAAAAGTGTAGTTGACTTTTTTTTTTTTACTCTGAAAGGGATTTGTCTTTCCTTTTTTTTTTCTCTCTCTCGCAATGTTGACATTAGTCAGGTGTGTACACCTTTATGCTATAAAGTTCAGTTTATGGATGATGCGCGACGCCCGTTTTGTTCGGGTTGTCAAGAACTGTGTACAAACCCTTTCACAATGCCAATCTGTATAGAATTTGTCTGCTTGCCCGTCGTAAAAAAAAAAATGTTTTTCTAATATTTTTTTAACGATTTCCTTTTGATGGCATAAGTTATTTTTCCCGTCACTGTTCAGTGGTCAGAGGCAGTGTGAAAACTAAACGAAGTGGAAAGTGCAAGACACACGTGTTCAAACCTTGCTGGTTGGAAGCAGTGCAGCCATTTGGTTTCGCGTGTATTGTACTCTCCAAAAAAGGCTATGCCGATTTTCTGTTTACGTTTTTCTTCGCTTTTCTGCGAATCCTTGGCTTCACAACCAGAATTAATAAAATAAAATGCAAAAATGGAGCTCATTCTGTATCGCCAATATACTATAAGCTACTTTCCATTACATGGTTGATTGGTATTTGCTTGATTAATTGTAACAAAAAACAACCTGTTAAAATAAATCAAAAACTGTGCGCCATTGTTTGTTTTTGTCAGCGTGATGCTGTAACCTATAGTCAAATTTATCAATAAAGATACATTAAAAGTCACATGTTAACATTTCAGTTGAATACATAAGTGTTCTTGTTAGAAGTCATAATAGCATTTTGAATCCGTCCACGTTTAGCGAGGTGACAGCGGGTACATAACCGCACCTCTCTGGTCGCATTGAGGGCAGCATGGGGACACCACAGAAATTTTTCGAAAGTCGCCTGCACTCGGCGATCTTTGGAGATTCAAGTTTGTCGACATACTCTGAATGATTGGATGCTTCACCATTACCATATTTAACAAAACGTATAACTTTCGGAAACAATTAGGCCTACACAATTTCTTTGCGGGACCATCACAAAAGTATGGCCCAATCTGTATGCCCCTTTGTTATTGCTGTCGTGTAATTAAATGCACATACAGACACAATTTAAGGAACTTGAACCCATGAGCCCAATCAATGGTAGATTGTTGAAGGCACATCGGAGAAAATGGGCGGGAAGGCGTAGTACCGACTTGGCACGGGATCAAAAGGCACCAGCCGATTTTGGAAGAGGTTCTTCACTGGAACCACGGTGTATATGGACTAAAGGCCGTATCCGAATTAGCGGCTACGGCTACGGCTACGGCTACGGCTACGGCTACGGCTTAAGCTAGATTTCCGCGTCATCATGCATTAAAGTATAGCACGTCCTTAGCAACAGCCATCAGCAACAGTCGTAGCCGTAGCTGGTAGGCGCCAATTCGTATCGGCCTAAAGAACGTTGCACCATTTGTTTACTAACATAAGCTTTGAATCAATTCAAGTGAATGGAAAATATAAACCTGCCTATTGCAAAGTCATCTCGGGTAGGGCTACAGTCCGTGACGTCACTTTGTCGCTAACATGCAGGAGCATTGGTCTAATCAAAGATGTGCTTGGGCTTTTCAAAAGGCTTGGCGACAATTTATGTGTCAAAACGAGGTTGTTTTCATCAGTTCGACAGGAGTATTGTTGATTACTGTTATTAAAAGAAAACACAACTCATTTAAATAAATGAATAGGCTAGGATGAAGCTGTTGGAATCCTCGACTTGTCTTTTCACACACAAAAACATGACCGTGTCAGGAAACGAGAGTCACCCGTCAGCAGCACTGACGCCTCGGCGACATGCTTGACCCAGAACACGGCCCGAGTTAAAACCCATCCAGCACGGTGTACACAACCCACCGAACCGGAGACAAACCAGTGCTGGCTCGAGCAAAGCGAAAACCTCGATGTGTTCACACTATTTGTAAACTGAGCCTAAACTCACTGCACTAGAGTGGAGTGTCGAGGTTTCATTGTAAAACATAGGCCCAACTCCATTGTTTGGAAACCAATCTTTCAGACTCCAAGTCTACAAATCGAAAAAAAACCAACAGTGAGGCAAGAAGGTTTAACTTTCATTGTTGGTGTGTGACACACATTTAGGTGTAGGCGAAATTATTAATCCGTTTTGTAATCTACTATTTAATAATAATACTAATAGTGCCACATTTATTTGTACGCGTTCACCATAAAAATGTTCAAAAACGCATTGCATTAAGCTACAATATCGTCAGCACAGTAGAGAAAAGTCTTAAGCTTAATCTTAAAAACAGAAAGAGAATTATAACGATTGAATGTGAGAGGCAAATCCATTCCAGAGTGTCGGTGCAGCTTGAATAAATGACTTGTCCCCAGTGGATCTTTGCATTTTACCCTTTTGGGTAATTTAAAAGTAACCTGTTGTCAGAACTTCAATAATAATTGGAATTGTCTTTAAGGCAAAGTATATGCCTTTGGTTGTTGGAACCGCTCGATTGTTGTAATCCTTTATAAATGTAGATGTATATACAATAAAACTCACCTGTGAAAATTTTAATTTTAAAAGGTGGTCACGTCTTTGAGATATCACCGGAAATCCGAAGCGGTAATATGTCCACGCATGAAGAATCATCCCTTACAGGAAATACACTATCTGAGAAGCATTTCTAACAGTAACACTTCTCAGATTTCAAATTTTGGGGCGTAACAACTGATATCTTTTTACATAACCCCATTACTTCGAAGTGAAATGTTTCTCAAAATACTTCATACTATCGAAAGCTGCTGTAGGCTTCTTTCTTTTTTTACCAATACGTTTTTTAATTTTAAGAGTGATTACCAAACATGTACATTCCCCTTAACTAGCAGCATATCAATGATGTACTTGGGAGCAAGGTCAGGAAGGCATTGAAACCGACGCATGCCAAAACATCCGTCCCAAATTGTTGTGTACAAAAATAAAGATATCCAATGGTTAGTTGTGACAATGGGTCCAGCTTTGAATTAAGTTTGCTGTGATTTCTTCCTCAACGGTGTTCCTTTCAAATCACGTAATAGTAGAATAATTTTTTTTTTAAACTAACGTAGATACAACGTCGTGACTCAAACTTTGTTTGAGAGCATGCACACTCGGAGTCTTGTAGTCACACGACGCAAATTTTTTTCTTCAGGCAATTTGAACGCAATCAAACATGTAAACGTATTCGCTTCAGTAGCACAATAGGTAAACAGCGTCTTATACATACCCGAAGAAAATTAACCGTGTGAAAATCAAAATGAGAATGGATTTTTGTCTTCTAGAGCTTGTCAGAGGAACTGGTTGTCTAGTTATTGTCTCTCGTGGTATGGTCCCTCGAAACGCACGATGTTATTATAGGTTCTACGTTGTATTGAAGGATTGTGTATTGAAGTTTTGTATGGTTTTTTTAATACTTATTTTGAAACAGCATCAGCAGTCAGAAAAAAAATTCATGGAAAACAAGAGTAATTTGGGGTTAAACAAAGAAAAATAACCCCAAACTATTTCATGTTTATCAAGTAATTTTCTGTTCTGGTTATTATTGAATAAAAATTGAATAATACAGAAATCTTTCCATGAAAATCCAGCCTTTGAGCTTCAAGGGAAATCTGGTTGTAATAACTGTCAGTCAATCACTCAAATTTGAGCAATTTTATTAAGAGTGTTGGTTAAATATTTTCTCGATTTTAGAAGATACTTGAATTTTTACTCACCAAAAAAACATTCGGATGTCATCGAAGAATCTGGTTCAGAGTAGGCGACGTGTAAACATGAACTACAAAATGGCTCTTCAAAGACAAGCATATCACTGTTAAACGGCAGAGGGGGAGAGAGAGAGAGAGAGCACGCACCGCTTGGGGAACTAAGCTAGAGATTTCACACTGATCTTGACCAAAGGAACTCAAGCTTTATAACAAAAATACAAAGACATTGAACAAGAAAGATACATATGATGTCGATAGGACGATTTTTGGGGGAAACGTCTGTGATTGGTCAAAGCCAGTCAGCACGTATTTGTGGGTTTTGTTAGAAAGTGCTGATACGTAACAGTGGCATAACCCAGCCGGGGAGGGGGGGGGGGGGGTAGGAGCGCTAAACATTGCCCCTCCCCTCTTGTCGCCCCCCCCCCCCCCGTGAGACCACTCAAAAAATGCACAAATGAATGGTTGATACACTAAATAGACTATGAATTATGTCTTTGCAACCGCTTGCCGCCCCCGCCCCGCCCCTCAAAAATGCAGTCACGCCCCAGACACATGTCAACACTTCATTACCAATGCATTATCTGATTTGTAAAAAAAATGCGTGGATCAGAGGCTCAACAAACTCTGCAAGTTTTATTTTTCGGTAATGGTCAACGCAGTGTTTGTGACGTCTTTAGGAACGTGCCACACCAAAATTGCTAAAACGCGCACATCTACAGTGCGATTCGGGGGAAGAAAGTGATACGCACGCACTCTCAACATGTACACCACACACGGGGACTTGGTCACCACGTTGATTCGCAGAGGTAGGTGAAGATCTGGAGGGTACCACTGCCGTCGAAATCGTCACCACATTTTGACGCCGTTTTTGACGCCGATTGAAGATATAGACACAAGTTCTGCTTTTTTTTTAGGGGGAGTGGCCTGGGTTTGGTGGGTGGCGTCACGTGACTGGGTCCACGCAGTCGTAGAGTGACAAATTGTTGATTCGGATAAGATTGCAATCAAACGGATTTTGTTTCGTGGGCGAAAAGGCAACGAGCGTTTCAAAATCAACAGCAAAGTTCTGATTTTTTTTTTATGTAACACGAAAAATTACAGCCTTTCGTAACAGCAAATATTTCGAAACAAAAGAATCGATAAGATTATAACCGTACACTTCAGCATGCGATATTATTACGTGCAAAACTTTACAAGTATTTGATAAACTTTTTTTTTTTATTTGAAAATGTGTCAATTAGCTCTAAAGGCCGTGTCACACAGGACAATTTTTCCAGGCAACTTGGAGGCAACCGCTTGCACTGTATGCACAAGGAACACTTTGGCTGCCCAAGAGACATTCTTCATAGCTGTAGCTCACTCTCCCCAGGAAAATAATGAGAAAACTGAAATGTGAATGAATTTTTCTTCTTGGAGATTGCCGGGAACTAGTTGCCCGTAAACTGCCTCATGTGACATGGCCTTATAAGAACATTCATTAAAAATCGCTGTGGTTACAAAACTTCAAAAAAACTTTTGGAAAAATTTGGGTTGTCGATTGTCTAAGAGGTATTCCTGGTCACTTTCATCACAAATTGATTCCGTTTCGTTAACACGCATTCAAATTCATGCATGCTTCCCTAATTCATTCAAGCTAAAGGCTATATATTGGGTTTCTTTTAGTTTATACTATTGCATTCAATTTCGTTTTCGCGCGCTTTTGATTTCGTTCTTCTCATTCAGGTTTCAGTCAGTCTACTTCATTTATAGACACACAAGACTACCATTCTCACAGTTTTTTAGTTGACGACTGATGACATTGAAGGGTTAACCAGCCTCTTGCTGTTGGTGTTTGCGAAATTCAACGATCTTTGAGACCTTAAATGATTTTTGAATAATCTTTTGACCAGACAATGCTTAATTGTTAAAACTGAACTACCCCTTTTGACCGTTGGATACTGCTGCAACGGAATGTTAATTTTCAAACGAAATTGGATAAGCCAGGTGTGTTCAAGTTGACTGGTTTTTTAACGAAATTGCCGGGAAAACCTGTAACATAAACCCAGCAACAACTACACAAATTTTTGTGGTTTTTTATCTCATAAATAAAAAAACACACCACAAATTATTGAAAATTGTATAGGTTTTCCCAGTCATGTTCGAAAGATCAGCGGCCAATTTAAACGTCGATTTTTCCATTTCGCGCGAAATTTAAAGCTTCTTAAAATACAGTCAGTCAATTTCACCAATGTAAGCAAATGTTCTTTTGCAGGTAACGTCATGTGATAAAAAAAGAAGACAAGCATTCAATTTAACAATCCACGCGAACAGCGTTCAAATTCTCAGCTGCTATTTGCTGAAATCTCTAGTAGTGCCCTTTCTGCTAAATTTAATGACGATTTCGCATGGCTAAAAAGAACATTTTGAAAGTTTAATTGACTATAATGCTACATAAATTTGGACGTCTCCAAGTGAAATTGAACGACAGTTTCAACTGCAGAGGCAAAATTGCTCCAATCCGAACGCATGGAAGTGAAATAGGCTGCTTTTTTCTGTGCTGAAAATGACCGGAAAACTTATGTAAAACTTGCATAATTTAAAAACAACCATTGACTTTAAAAACCGACATTGTCTGAATCAACACTGTGTTTTGATGGGCAACATTTTCTATACCTTTCACTTCTGACAGAGGAGTGAAATTTAAAATAAAATACAAAGTGAAGGAGAACAAGTTGGCGTAACCCAGAGAAATCACAATGAATATTTATAGCAGTCCTTTTGCATTAATCTTGACCAAAAAAAATATATATATATATATCTGACAGCGTTGATATCGTTCGCATCATGAGGCCGAGCGAGTCGTCCGCGGCAGAAATTACCAATAGTGCAAATGGTCGGGCAGGACCACGCAAGCACGCACGCTAGTCATCATGCAATCTGGAGATGTACTGTACATGGACAGTGTGCTTGAAGAGCCATAGAGCTATAAGCCGACTGTCTCCGTATATACAGCGGGGGTAAGTTCCATTCATGAGGACACTGCAGGGACTTATATATCGTCTCATCACCACGAATTCTCTTGAGGATCGGCCAGGTCTCCTTGCCAAGATCGGAGTGAAGAAGAAGAAGAAGAAGAAGAAGAAGAAGAAGAAGAAGAAGAAGAAGAAGAAGAAGAAGAAGAAGACGACGAAGACTCAAAGAAGATGAAGACGATGATGAGGAAGACACGGTCCCCTCTCTTGCATCGGGAGCAGGACAAATCAGTCCCTTCCTCGAGAAAGGCCCTCGGTTAAAAAGCGATCGATGTTGTATGCAGTTTGCCCTCCGGCCCTGTCATTCAACTGAAAATCTGCAGAAAATCCACCCCAGCTTGATTCATGGACTGCGTGTGTGTGTGTGTGTGCGTTTATAAGGCCCGAGCCAGGCAGGCTAACTAAACTACCCAGGGCCATGTTTCCCAAACAGTATAAAAACCCAGCAATGGGGCAGAAAGCTTTGGGTCTGGCTGGGGTACAGTCATAGGGGACACTGCACTCTTACCTTCATCGTAATACACAATATCAAATCTCTGGCGGCCAGCATACAGCCCTCAGAATATCATTGTGGAGCTAAAGTACTTTAAACTTATAGCGTACGGACACTTACATAGTGAGTGATTCATAATACAATGCATTAACCAGTACATCATCCACGCCTGTTCATTTTTTAAAGAAGAAAAAATAATCAAAGAATAAGGAAAATCTCCTATATCGCTGAAAAACAAACCAACCATCCGATGTAAGATTTGCTTCTTTTGTAAAAGAAGGAAAATGGGCTATGTCCATGGAAAAGTGTTTCCACCGTATATTATACGCCTCATCGGGACGTGTGAACACAAGGCCTTCACAAAACAAACACTATAGCCTGCGAACGAAGTAGCGGGCAGAAATAAACAACACAAGCGCGACAAACCGAATGCAATGTCACAATATGGAGTGCAGTGTGCGACGCCTTCGGGCTCTTCCCCCCTTCCCCCTTCCTTCGCTTTTTCCCCCTTCTTTATTTGTACGGGGAAAATTTCTCTGTCCTTTTCCGTGTTCGACGACCAATAATCCAACAACTATAACCTCCTGTGTTTGTGTTCACCAAGTGTGAATTTACTTTCACAACGCGGGGAAATAATTTTCGGGTGTTTTTCCATAGCCCGTGGAAATAAGAGGACATTGCAGTGTTTGATTATAATAGAACGGGATGTCTTGACAAATAGACAGGATCTAGTGAAGAATTATGTTTTAATTGCGTCCTGGGGGATACCTTTGACAGCTGGACCCATACTTTCTTAGCGTTCATATTTTTTCTCTCTTTTTTTTTCTTACGGGTTTTTTTCCCGGTCCCTTTTTTTTTCTTCGCGTTTGTTCAAATGAGGTCCGTGTCGGGGTTAGGTATCGGGGGGTGTACGGAGGCGTAACAAAGATGCAACCCATTAGCTTCGATCCTGTAGCGGTTTACCGCTGTTATAACCTGATACTAAATCCAGTAAGTGTGAAATTGCTTATGCAATTCTTTTCATTTTTTGAAGATTTAATTAATTCAATCACATCATAGAACTAACCTATGGCAATGTCATCATCAGGCCCCCAATAGGCGACCATGTTGTCGAGACTAACATAAAAAACCTGTTTTGTTATTATTTTCTTTAAAGGAAGTTAACCTTACTCTTTTTGGAATCGGTCGATTGTTTTAATCATATCTAAAATGTAGACATATACAATACAACTAATCTGTGAAAATTTCATTTCTGGAGAGGTTTATGGCTACGCAGGAAGAATACTCCGTGACTGGAAAACACAATCTGAGAAACGTTTCATGCAGACACGTTTCTCGGATTGAATGTTTTTGAATCCCTTTCTCTAAAACCACATTTCTATAAAAGGGAATAAAGAAAAACAGAAATAAATACATACATATTTAAGTATTTAAAAAATGTACAACAAAATAGATAAATAAATAAATGAAAACTATTACTCACAAAATGCGCCCATTTTCATATTAGAGCTGCTCGAGGATAAAAGATTGCTGAACAAAACTCAGCAGGACACCAGTCACAATGGTACCTGTGGACATGGTATTTTGGCTGGTAACCTTAATTTCTGCAAAGCATAATGTGATTGCGCCTAGGATTTGTATTCAACAAGCAGCTCTGTGAACTTGGGCTGTGATTTGAGGGCTATCCATCAATGCACTCTAAAACAAAATCGGACCGTGATTAAAAGGAAGACACCGTGCGACGACTTAAACAATTCCAAGATCCTCAGTTTCGGTGGTTCGTGTACTATGGCATCTTGAGCACAAATGTACTAGTATCGCAAATATACCAATAAAAGCACTTCAAAACAATGATGTCAACAGAATTTTAGGAGTGGGTATTAACAAAAATAATAATAATAATAATAATAATAATACATTTCTAAAGAGCCATCTATCTATGATCAAACACATTCCGAGGCGCTGGAAAAGAAATTAAGAAAAGCATAAATTACAAGATACTTAGATAATCAAAGTACACAGGGGATGTAATTAGGAGCACATTAAAAAGAGATTTGCACACTAACAAAAAAACAAGTGGATAAATACAATATGTAGAGTCAGTCATAAGCAATGCCGAACAAATGTGTTTTCAAGCATGCTTTTGAAAATATCCAGAGATTCTGTTGCTCGGATATTTAATGGTAAAGAGTGCCAGAGTTTGGGAGCGGATACTGAAAAAGGCACGGTCGCCATAGGATGTGGTTGCTGTTAGGGACAGTTAGAAGAAGTTTGTTTTGTAGATCGAAGATTGCGACTTGGGGTATCGGGTGAGAGAAGTTTCTTGAGGTACAGTGGTGCGTCGTCATTCATATTGAAGATCATTTGAAGTTAAAAAGTAAGCATCTTTACGAAGGAAAAAGCAACTGAGGTATTTTGCTCTATTATAAAGCTAGCCTTTGTTACTTTCTGCCCCTTTGAAAGAAAAATGACTAGATTACAATGCCTTTAACATTTAATATTGTCGCAATGGATTACTTTGTTTTGTCCAAGATTATCCTTTACAATTGCGTTCCTAGTTACAGTGTAGAACTTGTAAGTCCATTGTTTCAATTCGTTGTCTTCTTTTAATATGCACTTAAACAATTTTTAATCTCCAAATTTAAAATATTGTAAATTGTTGTTAATTTGTTTCTTGTTCAAGTACAACTGTCACTTTGTGGCAAGCAATGTCATAAATGGAGCTGTATAGCTCCACTTTAACGGGGAAGAGCTCCGAAAATGCAGAGAGGCTATGGGGGTTCAGCTTGCCTAAATGCCGATCGAGTGGGTCCGCAGTGAGTGGCGTGGGCGCTGCACGGACAGAGGTACCAATAAGTTACTGCCAAACACTGACGCCGTACAGTACACACACACACAACGTGTCACCGAGGATCACCGATAAATGCCAGTTTTAGAACATCAAGGTTTCTGTGTGAACTCGGTAAAATGAAATTCAAGGTGGCATTCCCCCGACTCTTTTTTAATCATCCAGTTTAGAATACAAAAGGATTTCTCAGTGGATGTGAACGGTCCGTATTTGTAAGACTACGAGGCAAGCCTAGATGCGAGGGCTCCGTTGTTAGACATGTGCAAGTCCTGTGCGTGTAGTCGAACATTATTATTGTCTATACGTTGACGCATGGAGCTATAATGGTTGAAGTGTGTGTTGTTTCATTCACATGTTCAACACTAAAATAGTGAGGCAGGTAGTGGAAATATTTGGGGGAAATTGTACCTTTGATGACACAAGCATTTGCACACAGTCAGAATATGTCATGGGACGGGACATTTGGCCAGAGGGCCATCGCAGATTCGTCCTTTGAACAATTATAGGTAGGCCCTCACAAGCAATTTTCGGTTTTCTTTTTCAAAATGACTGCCATTGCTTGTTATTCTATACTTATTTCAAATGACAACTCTGCGATGGCCCTTTATGGCTGCCTCTCTCATGACATACTCTGACTGTGAGCCAAAATCATCTTGCACCATCAAATGAACAATCACAGATCAGCTAAAACCCGACGTTTACTAAAAGCAAATTAGGCCCACGTTTGAACCCTGGGCTCGTCATCGCCCAATCACTTCCCAGGGAAACCATTTGCATTTTGAAGGGTTGTCAAAACCAGTTCTTCTTATTTAAAGAGAGTTGTCATAAATTACAATGGAAATACAATAACAAATCCTTCCAGCTACAAAATGACGAACCGTCTCCAGACACCAACCGCCACCCATGAGGGTATAGTTTAATAAAACCCCTTAAGCAGAAAATGCTCGGCTTAGCAAAACACGAGCAGGATATCAGTAACCGATTGTACACGTGACATGCTATTTTGGCTGGTAACCTTATTCTGACCAGCAAAACTTTGTTGTGCTTATATCTACTTTTTGTGCTCAAGCAAGTCTACGGAATTTGGACAAAGGGCCCACAGTTTCACAGATCTGCTTAAGCACAAAGGGTACCTTAAGCACAACAAAATAATGCTTACCAGAATACTAATATTTCGAAATTTTAAGATTGGAATCGGGGCCCAAATTCATAGAGCTGCTTAAGCACTAAAAGTAGCTAAGCACAATAAAATTATGCTTACCAGCCAAAATACCATGTCACGTGTACGAGCTGTAACTGGTACCCTGCTAATGTGTGCTTGGTAGAAAACATATTAAGCAATATTGTCTGTTTAAGCAAACTCCATGAAATTTGGCTCTGGGCTGGTCTCTACATTACCTAAGGACTTGCAAGATATCGAGCTTTAAGTCTAACTGTAAAATCTCCAATTAGGAACGTGATGCATTGTGGAACCTGGTCTCGGTATTTTTTTCTTCTCTCTCTCTCTCTCTTGACGTGTCTCCTCGTTGTTAACGCACCCAGCCATGGATTTACTTCAGGTCGGGCCTTCATTTACTCCCAAATTGAAGAAAGATGCTGTAATGACAAATACAGATTTTGCGGTCACTTCGCCAAATGTGAAGGGAAAATTGGGAGAGGCCTGCGCACAAGGATGAATTCATTACAGGAGCGTCAACCATGGAGTTCACTGTTTTCTTAGATATTAATCAAGACATGCATTTAAAATTGCGAACTAAAACGTCTTCGGGGGCAAAATGAAATGCAGACAGCCCGACGGGCTACTCTCGGGGCACTGAAAGACAATATGGCGATATTTTATTTGTCAGTTGGTAACAGCCTGTGAGATTTCGTTCCGCTACTTCTCAAAAGATTCGAGTTATCAGGGGCGGATACAGGGGGGCGTGGGGGCGCACGCCCCCCTCTTTTGCTTGAAAAAAAAAACACACACAAAAAAAAAAAAACGGGAAAAAAAAACTCGAGGGAAAAAAAAAGGGAGAGACCAAATTAAAGACATAGGCCTTACCTGGTTTTTTTTTAAAGCTACTAATATTCCATACCTCGTACACTTTTTTTCACCATTTTGTTGCTTGGTAAATTTTCACGCCCCCCCCCCCCCCGTTTGGAAAATCCTGGATCCGCCCCTGGTTATTGATGCTAGGATTTGAAAAGAGATAATTCAGCAATTTGGAGAATAGATTATGTTAATAGGTGTTCGAGAAGTTTGCTTCACATAACATTTCGAACAATCTTCAATCGACCTCAGATATTTTAGCGATCTTCGGTGTTGTTTTTCTCCGAGATGACTTTATAAGGGTCTTGACTCTAAAGCAATTGCTATATCATCACACAACAAATAGGTAGAAATTAAAATGTGAATGTTGTTTCTTTTCTAGGTGACTGCCTCAGAACTGGTTGCATGTCTACTGCCTCCTGGTCACAGCGCCAACGGAGCACTTGGGAAGTTGACCTCTTTCAGAAAAATAGGGTGGGGGAAAGGTTTCTTCGACAAAACACCCCAAAAAGTGGTGACCCCCACGTTTTAAACTGCCTTTGAAACAGGACCGAAATGCAAGTTCGAATTGACATCTAATTGGGAGGAACGGTTACACCACGCTTATCAGACGGGGAGGCCTATCCATTCCAATTATTTGGTAAATCAAAATGACACCCAAGCTAGGTAAGGAGGCGGGAATCAGATATGATATCTCTGCCGGCAGATAGCACCCGTCCCCTCCTCCCCCAATCAAGACATTATCTTTGTCTTTATCGAAAAAATGCGGTCATTGACGTTTCTGTGCCGTGTGAAAGGGAGACATCGGCACTTGATAATTTCTCTCTGGTTTTTCTCCTTTTTCATTTTTTTTTCTTTTTTAGAAGACTTGGGGTGGAGAGAAGTAATACCGACCTGACGTCTTGCTCATTTGTTTTGTGTCTGGTCGCAAAAAAACCCTAATTTGCAGCCACGTTATAGACACCGAAGCGTTACTTTCACTGCAGTCCAAGAATACATCAGTTCTCCCGTGTATAGTGACGTAAGCCTCGTTTCGAGGCCTATTAATGAGACAGTCTATATACTTTTAAAGAGAAAATATAACAAGTAACGAGTAAAATCAAGACTTTACGTGATTCTATACTTTGTGTGTATGGACAAAAAAAGACACTGGAAGTCCGATGTTGAGTGACATGATCTGAAAAACGAATAGACCCGTATTGAACATGACGTCACCATTCAAATATCTGCCCTACAACATGGCGTCTAGCGTGTGCGTGATGGTGTGTGTGCATGTGCCGTAGAAATCAAACCGGGAACGCTGCGTGCTTCATTGATGTACGCGTTTAGACGCGCATACGGTTTGCCCTACAAGATGGCGACTTTCATATAGCAACAAAGGGGTTATTCCATCCTCGTTCCCAGGGGTGATCGATCTCGCCGCGCCATTTTTTCCCAGCATGCCTTGCTCGATCATAACCCCTGGAATTGGTTCATTAAAATGTGCTAGAATCTAGCACATTTTAATTAGGCCTGAGGCCGATCCATTCTATGCGCGCGCTCAAGTATGGTAACCCGTAAAAGAGGCATCTGGAAGTCAAAGAGCAACTGGTCCTCTGTCATTCTTCTTTGATCTTGTGATATGTCTAACTGTATGCAGTTTAGGGTGACCGTGTAAAAACATGATTCATTTGAAATGGAATCGCGTCAAAATACTTGCATTTACACACGCGCGTACTAAGCGTCCTACAAGCGCCATCATGCGCTCGAAAGTTTTTAACAAGCGTGCATGCAAAGTAGTCACCCTTGGGAGCCAATCAGCGTTGTTTTCCAGTACATCCCTACCAGGGGTTAGTGACAAGAGGTATCGATACGGCGCGCTGCCCATGGTAGCGAGGCTGGGGTTATTCAATACGGTCTATTGAATACCTAAGAATAAAAGCTTCTGTTTGTTAAAGTGGTGTATATTTTCTTGTGCTGGTGGAAGAAAAAAAAACTTTCACAAAATTATGCTACCGAGTTGGGTAACATAACGGACCGTGTTTCGAGGTCTATTTGTGTGGGTCATTATATTCTATTTTAAAAACATCTTCCCAGCGTATTCATTTCATAGAAAACGGGTTTTTTTATAGCGCAAAGCGCCCAATCCAAGGCAATGTGCCCATTTACAGGCATACTATCGACAAAGCTTCGAACAAAATAAAATTTCACAAGGAAATGTTGCTTTCTTCTTCATTTTGTAGATAGAGTTTGAGACTTGTGAGCCTACGGGGGCTTGTGAAGCCGTGGTTTAGCCAAGGCGAGGGCTGTTAATTATAAGCTTGGCACTACGTGCATGACGTCACAACATTTCAAGTTGTAGTATTAATGGCGCCCAGATAAGAATGACTTCACATAACGCGTCCAATTAGATTACTTATTATAAACGTGGTACAATTTGCACTTCAATAATTAATACTATCGACTTCTTGCATGATGACTACCGCGTCCGCAGCATGACTTATAAAGTTATAATATGGTGAGTTACCTTGACCAATTAGGAATCCGTAAATGGGCATCGTGAAAGAGTCTTACTTCATGCACGAAGTACCTAGTTTATAACCTCAGCCTTTCGTCAACAGATGGGTATATATTTAGGATACCATTTTCTTGTTAACCGAAGAACCCGTTTAGCTGTAAAGCTCGCGGGTTGGTTGCAAATGGACATCCGAGACAGTGTCCGAATGAAGCGACTTTGACTATGGTTTGTGGCTATGGCTAAGGCTATGGCTATGGCTATGGCAACACCAGAAATGTAGCAGTTTACGCATAGCCTGAGCCGTCATGGGACACGGCCCTACGTCCACTCCGCATCTATAATTAGTCAAACGTGCACTCCGTGGGCCGTACCTTTCAGCGGGGAACAACACGGCGATCGAAACGGACATTTTTGCAAAGGCCGGGGGTACGCAGCCGTGCGAGTGATCAAAGCAGAGTTACCCCCCCCCCCCCACTAACTGTTAAAAAAACCTAACTATGCCCTAATCCATCCGAGATTAACATGCTCTTCTCAAAATGAAATAAGAAAGGTTAAAACTTGGAACATCTCCGCGGTTCTCAACTGCGTGGAAACGCGATACAGCACTAAATGGTTCAACCTCACCAGCACCTGCGCGGGCGATGACATCTTTAACAGATGAATGCGCATGACACATATGAAACGACCACAGACATAAGGTGGGAACATAAGGGGGGGGGGGGTGGTGGGCTTACCAAGTTCTTTTGATTTTGTATGCAGTCCGAACATGGGAGTTCAAAAGTTCGGTACATGTTGAACACCTTTTGAAGCCGGCATATCATGGCAAAGGGGGAGGGGGTGGGGGCTGGCATGTTTGTGTTTACAATGCAACTGCAAGCAGACTTATGCATTACGTACATCTTCTGGTTCACGGACTTCCAGTACTGCTTTAAAGGAAGTGTACGCTTTTGGTAATTGTCAAACACTCCTAACTTGGTGTATCCCGACAAATGCATAAAATAACAAACCTGTGAATGTTTGAGTTCAATTTGTCATCAAAGTTGCAAGAAAATAATAAAAGAAAACAAAAACCTTGTTGCTTCATGCCTAAAGCCCTTCTCAGATTCAAACTTGTGGGTGAAAAATTCACCACTTTCTCTAAAACTACATTACCGGTACTTAAAAAGGTGTCGTTTCTAATTATGTTTTATACTACCAACAGCTATCCAGTGCTCTTTACAGAGTAAGTTTTTATGGTCATTAACTTGGGGAGTAATTACCAAAAAGTACACCCTGCTTTTAAAGAAGAAACTCAAGGTTGAGATTTTTTAGTCTGAAAGGTTGCTTTTTGTTCTCAGAAAATATTCCCGTCTGAAGTTCTTCCATGTGTGAGAAAAAGGTTCTGTTTCTTTTAAAAGTTTTACCAAAACAAAATAAATAATAAAATAATAATAATAATGACATGCATTTATACAGCGCTTAATACAGGGTTTCTAAGCGCTGAAACATACAAGTAATTAAATACACTATAAAAAGACCATAAAGTGTACGATAACAAAAAATAACAATTTTAAGTGGGATGAAATAGCTGAAACTGTAACAGCTTAGATGGATCTAAATAAGTGAGTTTTGAGAGCAGTCTTAAATGAGTCCAGTGTAGTGGAGGCACGTAAAATCACGACCAAATTAGATTTCCTGATTTATAGTAGAAATGAACAGGACACCAGCCACAAATAGTACATGTGACATGGTAGCTTGGCTGGTAACCTTATTCTGGTAAGCATAATTCCGTTGTGCTTAGCTTACTTTCTGCGCCTAAGCAGCCCTTTGAAAGTTGAGCCCACACGATCGACCGTTACTCGGTGTTAAATAGAAATGCAACCGTCAAAATGTGATGACATTTTCATTGGCTGGTTAATACGGGCGGGAAGAAATGTATACAAAAACTATGGCAGTGCCCTAATTCACGGCTGTGCTTACGGCTACGGACGTTGCTTAGGGCTGACTATGCTTCAACCTACGTTAACATGGTGATCAAGCCGTAGCCATAGCCGTAACTATTCAGAAACGGCAAAATGATGCACAATTCCTTCATACGGGAGTCCCAGCATGCTCGCATGCAAACAGTCTTGTCCACAATCGTTCTGTTGATGTCTTATAAAATGTCCACAAGAAAATTTGTTCAAGAGGACGTCACGGCACAATGGTGAGTAGTTTTACACACTCAGAACAAAAGGTAAACAAAAGTTATGTCATGTAAAAAAATAAATAAATATTCAAAGGGTAAAATTACAGTTTACTTTATGTTTTGTAAACTTTACATGTAATTTGTAAGTTTTACAAGGAAGTGGTAAAAAGTAACCGGAATTGAAGTAAACTGGTCCACGTGAAAACATTTTCCCATAATGCAAATGTAATACACTCGTGCATGTATAAGCATAGAGTAAGCAAGTCGCAGGCACACATAACAATCCAAGATGGACGGGGTGGACAGAACACTGGTGCTGCAGGGTTTTGGTGCTTGGAGTTCGTGTGTTCAAAGTTGCAAGGGGGAATTTGGCTTTATGGTCGTCGTGGAACAACAGTCTGTCGAAGAGGGAAAGGCCTCATCCAGGAAAACCATGGCGTACTAGCTGCAAAGACTTTCAACACGAAGGCTTCAGCACTGGGGCAATTTAAACCGTCGAAAAAGGTCTGATTAAACCAACCGGCTCTTTTCAGAGCCAGCACCTCTTTCCAGAACTGATTTTTTACCTTGTCTGCCGGGCTGACCCCCCCCCCCCATTTTTTACACTATAGCTATGAGTATTTTTTATTTTTAAAGATCTTTAATTAACAGCAGATTGTGATTTTTTCTCAAACGTTTAGACGGAAAAAAGGTACAATATTTACCGGTAGAAATATGTAATTTTGTACGAATACACACAATCCAAGTAAACATTTTACCTAAACAAACAGTAAAATAATAATAATTACACAGCTATATAAGGTAAAGTATTTACCCCCAAAAAGGGTAACGCGGAATAGTTTTACATGTAATAAAAGTATAAGGTTTACACAACCAACGTGTAAGATTTCACATATCTAGCGTTTACTTAAAATTTAGGTAAATATGTTTACTCCTAAACGAAGTAAGTTTGTAAGTCTTTGTTGTGTAAGTTTTTACCGTGCAACGAACTGGTAAAAGTTTACCTAACTGTTAGCAGGTTTGCCCGCTGCCTCTAAAACATGGTTTTTTTTTACACAACTTGTGTAAAAAAAAATCTGAGTGTACGTGTACGTGTTCGTGTGACAGCTCCTTCCACAACCAAGTCATCAGCGAAACACATCAATATTGTGAGTCAAGCTTCAGTTCAAACACCCATAAATTTCATATATTATTTAGTTCTGACTAACTCAATAAGGGTTTCACAACTACCCTTACAAAAAGATAAAATATTGAAGTGGACGATTTTATGAACGGATTCGTGTAGACATGAAACTTATTGAATTTTCACACTTTTTTTATCCACTTCAGTCTTGAAATTACGTCTAAAATGCGAGGTCGTGGACTCCCTTTTACCCTTGTGCCCCCATCATTATGGCTAGGATCCGCCCCCTTCTTCATTACATCACTGACAGGCAATTTGACAATGGAGCCTTGCCCGTGATAAAAGTATCTATACACAGGGGCACATGCTGAGCGCAGAGGCTCGGCAGTGACTGTTTTTTTTTTTACCACGTAATGTGGCGAGAGGCCGGCTCTCTCAATGTGCCAGTACCCGAAAATTACACTTTTCCCCCCTCTCTCTCCCCGTATTATAAGCGGTAGAGTACGGGCTCTTCGGCGTTATGGAAATGTAATGCTAACTCGCATTAGCCGATACGAAACCCTAAGCTAGCAAATGTTCACTGGGTTCTTAAAGAAAGAAAGAGAGAGAAAGAGAAAGAGAGAGAGAGAGAAAAAAACCACGAGAGCCATTTCACTACCGCTCTCTTCCCTTTATGTCTCACAACACCGTGGACTCCTTCCCTCCGACCGGTCGGCCTGGCCGGCTCGGCCGACATGAGCCTGCGGGAGCTTTTTAGCGCGGCCATACGCACCCGGAGCCCTTGCCTAATACACGTAATCCCATACCCGATTGTTTTTTCAAAGTCAGTCTGCATTTGCGTGGATTGATTACGCAGCAAGCACCTAGGGCCACGCAGGCAACACAAAAGCTCGAACAAAGCGACCATGGCATGTCTCCAGGCACCACCACAGGGGGTAAAGGGGGGGTAGAAAAACCCTAGCCAAAAAAAAAAAAAAAAAAAGGATCGTTAGAAATTCATTTTATACCGTGAATTAAAAAGGGGGAGAGGGCATAGGCCTACATACATGCTTAACGAGCAGCTAGAATTACACCGCATGGATGTCACTCGAGTTGGCAGTGCGAATTTCCCTAATAAAATCGCCTGTTTTGGAGCCTCTCGCAGCCGGTTTCTCCATCATCTTCATCGCACCACCGGGGCGCACATACAGCTTTTCCATGGCTCACCGTGTTTTCTCGGCACACTGTGCCGGGCATAAGGGTCAATTATTCAGGCGACACCCCTCGTGCCCGGCCTGGTCAGGTATGTCACATATCTTTCGGTCCGTGTCCGTTACTCGCTGATACTGCTGGGGCCACGTGCCGACAGGCCTCAACTGCCGCATTGGTGGTGCACGCGGGTTATACAAATTCAAGCACGGTATGAAAGCACGCGTTTGCTTTTGCATATTGATGAGCTAAGATTTGATAACAATTTTGCAAGACGGCTATATTTCATTAATAGTTACTTTGCATATTGTTTGTTTCTCGATTCCAGTATACGTTCAAATGAGGCAACTTAAAGGTGTTATATAGAATTGGTAGTGCTGCCAAAAAAAGTCGCAGACAGTGTTCATGTTTTGTGTGATCATCCATTATACGTGAAATAAAAAAAACTGTGAAAAATTAGGCTTAATCCGTTGTGTGAGTCCGGAGAAAATAGTGGAAAACCATGTTCAATTTTAGGAATGTAAACAAAATGTCCTCAATGTTGGTTGTAACAACCGGGTTGAGCTGTTGTGGGTTTTTTTTAACAGGTTTTCAGATACAGTTTTCTCGAATACGATCTCATTTCAGAGGGAAATATTTCACAGGGAAAAAAAATGGTTCTAGTATGAACTTCATAATCTGTAAGCTTCCAGACTAAAATTAAACAACGATGTTGTTTTTACCCTCACCAATCCTGTATAATACCTTGAAGTTCAAACTTGATTATTTACAATCCAGACATTGTTGTCTAAAACATCGTAAAAAGATGTGGGGAACTTTTCCATATACAATGCACGTGCTTCCCACTATTGATGTGGTGTGACTTGACAACAGCAATTGTTTAAAAGGCTCGGTTTCCGATATGAGCGAGTCTGTGAAAGTTGACCCATATATTGCTGTCCTTCATTGATTGTGAATAAATCAGCTATACGCAAATTGTGACCCCTCTGACGATGAGTTCATAATATAAACACAAAACTGGTTGTCCCTTTTGCAAAATTTATTACAATATTTCTGATTTCAATATGACAAAATGTTCTGATGAAATACAACACTTGGGTGGAAAATATCACTAATTGCAATCTGCTAAAAAGTTAAGAAAGATATACACATTTTAGTTTTTGTATAATATGTTTGTATATATATTTTTTTCTGGCAGTGACGACGTCAAAACCTTCGTAACCAGTTGGCCTGAATATATGCCTACGTGTTAGGAGAATGTTGTAGAGATAGAGTCAGTTTGGGTAAGTCGAAAAATGCCGCAAACCCACGTTACGAGCTTTGATTGATACCACCAATCCATTTCCTGCCGCATGGGTGGGATTCGAACCGGCGTCTGCAACGTGAAACGCAGTGAAGAATTATCAGTAATTCAATTTTAAAGTAATATATTATTTTTGGTCAGGTTACACAATTCCAATTAGTCAGACGGATTCACTGTGATTTCATCCTTTAATCTCCATTTGAAGTGAAGAACACTTGCGTGTACACTAAAACCTAAAAGAAATCTATAAAGGTGATCAAGTTTCCAGTGGATGCAATTTCCAATATTTCAAGAGCAAGTTTTAGAGAAATCTTCTCATTTCAGCTTCAGATTGTAGTCTTGTATTTATTTGTAAGCCATTGATTTGTTTGCGCAAAAAAAGGTAACACATTACCGCGTAATAAGGACGTGTATGCATCAAGCGACTTTGGCTACGGCTATCGATGTTGGCTGCGGCTCCAAAGTTGAAGAATCTTTTCAGCTGGCCATAGCCACTGGCAAAGCCGTTAATTGGAACACGCAACATGGCCTATATGAGAAGCCACTTTGAGTATCGGCTTCCTCCTTTTGTATTGTTATAATAAAGAAGATTGGTTACTCATCGAAGTTTAAACTCAACTCATGGTCTTCTCCTTCTTGCGATGCAATCTCGTTTGTTGTTTTGTTTTGTCTCTCGTACATCGTGAGTTTGTTTATGTATCCGTTCACGGATGTAGAATTCGCTCACGGTTCACCTGACGAATCGAGCCCCGATCCTCTCCGCGTGTTCACATTGCCATTTTGGCTTCATGCTGTCGGACACATCTTCCCCTCCATCCACGGTGTGGTCGATACAGCCAATAATTCCGAGTTCATGGCTTGGAGTGAAGGACCGGGCACGTCTACCGTAGGGGGAGAAAAATCTTGTGGGTGAAGTGACGACCTAACCTAACAGACCCGTGACTAAAACCGAGAAGTAGCCGGGAATTTTTTTTTTCTCCAAACCTTCATTTCGCTTCGTCTCGTGGTAAACAAGATCTTAAAGGGTTTCGCTTCAGTCGCTACAAATTCATTTAAACCACTAGAATTTCGATGCAATATTAGGCCTACTTATAAAAAAACATTTTATAAGGGGGGGGGGCTTAAATTTTAAGACTGTGCTATGGCGCGAAGGTGAAATAAAAAGAGTTTTGTTGAACAATTTTCCGCTTCGTAGTAAAAATACTTGTTCTGATTCTCAGTTCAATTCAAGATGTATAATTGTCGGCTTATTTTATGTATTGATTGTTGTATTTGTTTATAAATTTATTATTGCAATTTTAAATGTTATTATTATTAAGGGTCACTTTCAGTGGAACCCATTTTTCTTCAATGGGTTCCAGCATAAAAGCCTCAACACAATAGAATGGAAAAAAAAACCAAAAAATACATTAAACACGAATAATAATAATAATAAAACTTACTTATTAAGCGCCTTACGCAGAGCCTCGAAGCGCTTTACCAAAAACAAACAAAAAACATCCCAAAACACCGGACAGTTTGTTTAAACAAATATACAAAGAACTTAGAAAGGTATGCCTAAGTGTTTTTTGTTCAATACTAGTAAAACAAAAAATGTTTTTTAACCTAAAATTTCAATCATCTGGTTAAATTCTGTAATAATCCCATATTGTTACATCAGAACTTGAGAGTGATTTTTCACAAAGAGCCAAGATCGATCCTAACTGTGTGTCAATTTTAAAGGTCAAGCAGAGTGTGACGTCACAATAAAAATCACTATAGTGATATTGACAACTCATCTTAAGATGAATCTTAGTGTTTAGTGTTAAATCAAGAGAACGACGGTAGAACAAAGTATATATAGTATATAAAAAAACAAAGTCACCCATGCATGGGAAAACACTGACATAGTAAAACATTGTTTCTTCAAAACATTCAGCAAACAGATATAGGTTTCCCCGTTCGTTTCGGCCTTTCATGAATTCGTATTACCACGATTTTGCCACTTCAGTTGAAACCGTCATCCCATTTCACTCTGCTGCATGCGAATTTATAGAACAATCTATTCAATTAACTTTTAGGGCGATCTTTTCAGCCATACGAAATCGACATTCAATTTAGGAGAGTAGGCGCAACTGGAGATTGTTGCCAACAACAAAAAACTGCTGCAAATTTGAATGCTGTTCGAGTGGATTGTATTGAAATGCTCTCTCTTTTTGTAATGACCTGACGCAAACAAACATTTGCTTTTACACATTTATTAGTGAAGTTGAGTTACTGTTTTTTAGGAGCTTTTCAATTTGGCGCAAAATGGAACAACGCGGTGTTTAGATTGGCCGGTCATCTGCAGAAAATGACTGAGCAAGCCTATTTAGCGATTTCATAGAAATTCCTCATTAAACGCTTTACGTCTCCCAGAGTGTCTGTAATAGCTAAGCCCCCATGGGGGTAGACCGACAAAAGGGGGGGGGGGGTCCTGCTGGCCAATAGACGGTCCGAAAGTTGCCACTGAGTTTTAAACCTCTTCCTTATTTCTATCAAAACATCGAAGTATTTCCATTGTCCAGTTTGAATTGCCTCAGCATTTGCAAATGCCATTCCAGGTGATAGTCACTTTGTATGTTAGCCCGGACTAAGGGCAAAGATATCTACGAATAATTTTATGGGAACATTATAGGCCTAGCTGTTGCAAACTGCTTACCAACTAAAAGGACCTATGGCATAAATGCAAAACGTAGTTAAATATAAACAGGTATACTCGGTGTAATATATGTGCTGGTGTATAACGGTTTGGAAAACCTAACCGGTGAAAATTGCAATCAACCCACCGTTTAAATAGTCGCGAAATTAACTAGACGGTTAATTAGAAAATCGTGGTATATAAATCAATGCAATACTTTGTCCATTTATATTTTACCTAAGCGATCAAGCTTAGTTAATATAAATATCATGGGTTAGGAACCCAGTATAATCTTGTTTATGTGTGTTCTGCTGTCATTTAGCCTTCGAGAAAGACTCTGCTAGGATCGAAACATCAGGCCATTAATTATTTTTGTAAGAATTTAATAACATGGCAGGCTATAAAAAAATGTACACTGTAATTTATAATCTGCCACGGTGGTTCGCTTGATGAAAGAATCACGCGACGAGTATCCTTCCGTGGTTCACACATAATGTGAACTGGCTTCACGTTACAAACATTCGTGAAATCGACCTTCACGGTTGTTCAATTTTATCACGGTATTCCGTGACGTAATTCAAACTCAAAACGTCATTCTAAAAGTTTCTCTATAAAAGATAAGTTGTTTGTTATGCGAAGCCACGGTTGCCGCTCCAGGCTCTACCAACGGGCTTCACAAGCCAATCTGAAAGCATAGTTCTTTATGCAGAATACTGCTCGTCGGATCCTAAGGTAGGACCGAGAGCAGCAACTGTGATTTCGAAAAGACCCAACGTCCATTTTGTCCCAAATATAAAAGTTAACATTAACCCAGCTTTCATCTGAAAAAACCCCCCAATAATAATAGCCTACGTTGGGGGGAAAATCCATAAAATAAATAGACCGATTCGTTACCGGGTGATTGGGTGGCACAGCTTCACCCCTGCAAGTTTGTTCCCTCGTTGACATCTAACTTTCACTGCTCTATAAGAACAGTCGTCCGTTGAAACTGCCAATAACTCGAAAGCTGCTGTTATAAATAATGACAACTTGACTTGGCAGACATACACGTTGTTGGGGTTTTTTTTTTTACTGAGAGGTGCATGTCGGGCTGGGAAATATCACTTCTGCGCCCCCGGCTGACCTAACGTTCAAAAGGTCACCACAGGAACGTGACCCCGACGAGGAGAGGTCAATTTTGTCTGAAGGAATACGCAGAGTCGGGCAAGGGATCGGCACATCGTATACAGGCGCTGCTGACAGGGACGGGTGGCGTTGTCAGAAAAATGATCAAGTGTAACTTGAAGGATATGATCTCTGGAGAGGCTTGAGACGCGACTGTTTTCTGGCAATGTAGATTCTAGAAAGACGTTAGAGCGATTACTATTCAAATGTCGTTAGGCTCTCTTTCAAGGCGTTGTAATTACTTGTAGGCCAGCTTGTCCAATGAAAGTAAACTCGCAAACCGCTTACTGACACGGACGTCATCAAGTGATCACTTCACCCAATAACATCTTGGAATTCGGGTAAAGCCAATTTCATATTCCTAATCGATGGCTATAGTGACGGATATCTATGCACAGAAAGCTTTTTCAATCGTGAATTTTCTTAGCCCCCATTTCGCAAAAATGTCACTCCTGTCTCATTTTGTCAAAAGCTAAAGACATTATGACCTCTTAAGGCCATGCCACACGGGGCAATTTACAAGCAACCAGTTCCAGGCAATCTCCAAGAAGAACAGACATTCACATTTCAGTTTTCACTTTACGTTCTTGAGTATTGTAAGGCATCATTAGATATTAAGTAAATCCTGAGCTACCAAAGTGTTCTTTGTGCATGCAGTACGGTTGGTTGCCTCTATAAAGTTGCCACTAATATTGCCCTGAGTAACAAGTTGGTTTTTTTACAGTAATTTTAAAATATATTTCACCATGAGACTATCTCATTCGAAGTCTCTATGAGTAGTCGATGAGAAAGGAAACATCGTTCTATAGACTTTAATTCGAAGTTCAGTTTCAAATCAAATATATTTTGTAAAAAAATTAATATATTTGTAATCACCCAAAGAGTTCAGAAGAAAACAATACATTGTTCCCGTTGTTTAAACTTCTGCGGTCAGCGCCAATTTGACCCGCCGGTCATTTTCGTCAGTTACCCTATGGTACCATCCTGTGTTAACACATATCTCGTTCACATCTGGGCCCAATTTCATATAAAGCTGCTTAAAGCACAAAAAGCAGCTAAGCACAACATAATTATGCTTACCAGAAAAAGGTTACCAGCTAAAATACCATGTCACATGTTACACTTTACGACTGTATCCTGCTCCTTTTTGCTTAGCAGGAAATGTTTAAGCAAAATTCCCTGCTAAAGCAGCTCTGTGAAATTGTAAAAGACTTTTTCACAACTGAGTCTTATACGATCTAAAACTATCAGTTTCTACTCCCAAACTCCTGCCTACAGAACCTCTGGATATTTTCAAAAAGCTACCCACCACAACAAATTTGTTCGGCATTGCTTATGACTGACTCTATAAAATTTGTGTTTATCCACTTTTTTCTAGTGTGCAAATCTCTCTTAAAAGGCAAGGTATACCTTTGGTTTTTGGAACCGTTTGATTGTTTTAATCCTATATAAGTGTAGACATAGACAATAAAACTAACCTGTGAAAATTTCATTTCAAAAGGTGGTCGCGTTTTTGAGATATCGCCGAAAATCCGGAGCGAATATGTCCACGCAAGAAGAACAATCCTGAATGGGAACACACAACCTGAGAAACGTTACTGACAGTAACGTTTCTTAGATTCAAATTTGTTGAGATAACAATTGATTTCGTTTTCCACAACCGCAGTACTTCGAAGTGAAATGGTTTCTCAAACTGCATTATACTATCCAAAGCTGCTGTGCTTCTTACCAAGTAAGTTTTAATTGCCATTAATTTTCAGAGTCATTACCAAACGTATACAGACCCTTTTAATGTGCTCTTAATTACATCCCCTGTATACTTTGAGTAGTTTACTTGATACTTTCTTGAACGTTTCCTTTTTTTTCCAGCGCCTCTGCACTTGTTTGGGCAAAACTTTAAAAAAAAATTATTATTATTATTATTATTATTAAAGAATGCATGAGACCTTCAAAATAATAAAGGCTTTCACATTTTCGTAAACGAGCATAATGTTGTTTCATTATGACAACATAATGGCTGCGCCTAATTTGAAATCAATACGTCACGTTATGAACCAACCAGGCAGCAAATGAAGGATGCACGCAGACAAACCTTTAAAGTTCAAGGGCAAACATTTTAAGCTCATCATACCAGGACCCAAAAAAAAATACATATATCAACTTTTATTTTGGCGGGAAAAGTAGTCATAACATTTCCGGTTCCCCCTATTGTATGCTGATAGGGAGCCCCCCCCCCCCACCTCGGTCTCGTCAGCGAGATGAAACGGAGTCACCGCCGAACAACCACCGGTGAAATTTCACACGTGAGTTTCTCCCCCATGCACGTTGTTTGGGAGCTCGAGGAGGGTTCGGTGAACTTGCACACGGCTTGTCACGGATGTGCGATTATCATAATAAGGAACCAAGGACAAGGGGGGGGGCTGAGCTTCGAACAGCGACGGTCGGGTATCTGCCTCCATAGTGATTGACTCTTCGCTCCAACGCCTTCAATCTAGCTGCCTAGGCTATCCGGTGAAATGAGTGTGTACAGACAAAAAAGGCATTCTACTTTCCAGGGGGGAAGGGATCTGAGTCCCACTCATCTTGCACAGCGTAAATCAGCGTTTGAAGCTTCACCGCCGTAAATTACTCTCTCTCTCTCTCTCTCTACCTCTCTCTCTCGCTCTTATTCTAGCATTGTAAGCGACGAGTTGCGTTCGACATTCCTTTCTTAATAATTGACAAAAACTCCGGTTTTGGACATCGGCTTTCTCTGATGTAGGCGAAGGTTTCATAAACGCGTCTCTTCTAATGATATGGTAATCAAATACAAGCACTAGAATGTCACGTGCAATTGATTTCATTCATCACACGGCCGCCATCTTGATTTTAATCCACGCAAATTCTACGTCACGAAACTGGGAAGATGGACAGCGAAGGCGAATCCGTTGAATAGAAAAAGCTGTCATTTTAAAGCCATGATGGCGAATACTTCACCGTCTACTTTCTCTGTTAAACTGTCAGTGGCAGAACTCAATGTATACCCACTATGACAAGATTGTGATAACACATCAAGTGACCGCGTCACAGTTTGTGCCGTAGTTGCAACACAACAAAACTGGACGGAGATATCATTTTTTTGTGAACGTTTTGCATTGTGTTCAATGACATCTAAAAGCTGTTTATTTCTGTAAGGTTTTTTTTATTGATACTATTGTACAACCGTGCTAAAATAAAGCAAGAGACCCCCTGCTACATTGCTCTCGTGTGAAAAGGGCTGAAAATGTCATACATTGACAGACTAGTTTATCCAAACACCAGAACGATGCAAACGCTATATGCACCACTCTAAACAAATACAAAAACCCTACACCGCCGCATGGTATCAGCTGCAACTTCCGTGAGGTAGTTTGAATATCCAAACTCCCATAATCATTTACAAAACAGTTCACCTCCCACAAAAAGTGTACAAAGCCTTTTGAGGCCGGTGATTGTGGTGACTCTTGAACACACACACACACACAACATAACCGTAGAATATAAGTTAGTTATGAGCCGCGAATGCGAGGCAGTGACGTGATTGATAACTGCCGTCTACCGTAGACGAGAAGCAAATCTCGGTACCGGGCCAGCAGCTGCCTCGCTGGGCTTTTTCTCTGCCGGTTGGACGGAGACCGTTCGCCGCATGCATGGAAAGTCAACGCACTAAATCAGACATTCGGTTGGTCAGCCTGAGCAGGGGTTTCGTGTGAATAAATTAATTGCCACTGAATTAAAATTTTAATTTGGCGGTGGGTGTTTTTTTTTCTTTCTCTCCTTCTTTATAGTTTGGGGGAGGCCTTGTTTAGCTGGTATCCGCGTGACTATGAAGTGCGGGGGTTGTTATAAGTGGTTGAATGCAACCAGCAGCAGAGTGTTGATAACAGTGCTTTCAAATTAAACAGGTTATTGATTAAAATACAGGAGTTGATATCCAAACAGAAGTATATCAGTCAGGTGGGTGGGGGGGGGGGGGGTATTCTGGTTGTGGTAACACCGCTGGACAAAAACGTTGGAGAACCAGAATATTTAAACAATCAGGCTTCAAATGCTACTCACTGTGCTTCTCTTTCACACAAACCAGGATGAGGCTAAACGGAATTAGTCTGTGCTCTTTTTAATATTCATTAGAGCTATATTCAATGGTGCGAATACAGGTGCTCAGACAAACTTGCCCATTGTATAATGAAGCTACGGATTCCTCAAACTAACATAACTTTCCATTGTATCGCTTATGTTTAGTGAAGTTATTCACGAAACATGTTCACATTCTTTCTTACTTCACAAAAGAACTAACAATATTTTATTCTGTATCATATACCAGTACAGAATTGCCATTCTTCAGCCAAATAATCACACCACACTCCTTCTTGCATCAGACAGAAAACCCAACAGACCTGAACTTAATCTCAACGAGCTAAAGCCAACGAAAGCTAAACACAAAAACAACTTTACAAGGGAAAGGGGAGTACCAGCCAAAATACCGTATCATGTGTACACCGTTTTGGGACTGGTTACCTGCTTAGGCCCTTTTTGTGCTTAGCAGAAAACCGTTAAGCAATATTCTGCATAAGCAGCCTAATTAGGTTATATTGTAGGCAGTATATTTGGCATTGTCAGCACCACCGTATTTTACGTAAAGACGTTCATTCCTCATTACATGATATCCCAGTTGGTTCTGTAGCCCGCGGCAGTTGGATCTGTAGCACCGCGAGAGTCAGTTCTGCAGCCCACGATACAAACATACTTTTAAAATCACACCCCAACGTCCTCATTACTGACGGGGGCAACTGTGATTACTCCCCATCCACCCACCCACGCAAGTTACGCTGCTACGAGAAAAACATTGTTAGGTCTACTGTGGACATGACGGAATCACGTTTAAAATTGTATACTCAACTCCCGTAAAATGTGACACTCCGTGCCCTCACTACATGGCACTTCCCGACAAAACTCAAAACTGGGTTGGTTTGCTCATCAACACTGCAGAAACTTGGGTGTTAAAATAGACACCACGGGTGTTTTCATATGTAGATACCCGAGAGAGAATCAAAAATAACATCACAGGGTGTTGAAATAACACAAATTTCAATTGTGTTGGCAGAAATTAGTGTTATTTGAATACCCTATATGTAAATTCTGATTCCTTTGTCTGTATCTATTTTATGACAACACCCGTGGTGTCAATTTAAACACCCCAGTTGTTGCACTGTACATAGAAGAGAAGAAGAGATTTCAAATGACATTTAATTTTAGGTAAGTATTTCTCAACATACAGAATGTTTAAGACGTCACATCACATTGAAATCAAGGCTGGTGGTTCGACTGTCTTCAAACTGTTAACGCCATTTTACTACGTCCGAAAAGTGCCAGACCCTGGCACGGGCGCCTCAGAATTGACAAGTCGGTCATCACACGTTAACTATTTACAGATAATGCTATAGCCTTGAAAAAGTCAATCAAGAACACACTAGTGTGACATTCTTACATGTTATGATACTTTCTGTATCTCCAATTATGTAATATCATTGGAAATATCTTTCTCTAAACAAAGATCAGAAAAAAGACAACATAAATTGTCAATGTTTTTCTTAAATAACATGTTGCGTTTGCGCGAGACGTCACTCGTCAGTGTCAACGCACACAGTGTGAAAGAGAAGAAAAACGTAAACAAAAAATGGTGCGAGAAAAAGGTGTCGAATATCGAAGTCGCTCTGAACGAGTTAAGTTGGATTTTGTTGAACTAATGTTGAAACGAATCATTGATACAGTGTATCTGTTCGAAAATCTAAACTACATATCGTATCACACAAAAATGTCTCATGAATTAATTAGATAATTAATATGACTTCTACCTAAAGTAGTCATTTTAACTCGAGATACAATTTGAGGCATAAATTCGCGTGTTTACTGTCAACTAACAGAAAAGACAGTCAACAATGACGTATTAAAATTAAAACAAGATAATGTAACCGTTTATATGGGTTATGGTGTAGGCCCTAAGCTGTATTGGTTTTATCTTAAAACTAACACGTCGTAAAAGACAGACCTGATCTTCGCTTAAAAAGAACTCACTCCCAAATGTTTTTTTAGGCAGAACGTAAGTTATGTTTGGATTATATGCGATAATTTGATGCGCGCTCGGTGCTTGTACAGTGTATTATACGTACGATGCACAGTAGACATGAAGTCATTAATGTTCACACAAAGAGTTGGCTTTTGTGTGAATTCGTCTACATGAAGCCAAATCTGCATAGTGACATACAAGAACATCATTTTAACATCATAAAACGTCCTCCCCCCTCCCTTAAATATGAATAAAAATCGTTGGAGCAGGAATCATGCACAAGTTGGGGGAAATATACAAATAATGATTGTGTGCATATTGTGCTTTCAGCGGGCGTAGATAGGTAGTGCCATTGAGTTTCATGTTGTTCACAAAAGACTGTGTGTTGTCACATGGAAGGTGACATGTTTTCTGAAGGCGAGGCCACCCGATATAATCCTAGATTACTGGGGCCCACTCCCCCGCAACAACCGAATAAATAGGCAAAATGGCTTCCCATTAGTCTCTCGTTCATGGTTCAGCGGTAAAATTTAATAGGGGCAACGGCATGGCTGGAAGTAAATGCACGCAGCGCAGACTGCATCACTCAACTCGGCTCTCCGCAGAGCGACAACCGCCTTTTCAGTAAATTTTGTCTTCGCGCCGTCGAACTCGTCTCACGTCAAAATCACGGCATGATCCCACCGCCTGCGTGTCTCTCTCCCCCTCTCTCTCTCTCTCTCTCTCTCTCTCCCCATTGCTAGCTTCTCTCCCATCCAGCCCCGGCCCGGGATTCAGACACAGAGCTCCCGTTGGAAACTTAAGCCCCCGTACCTTGGGGCGATGAGCGGATAGCGTAGCATGCTTACCATGCATTCCACACCGCTTACCCACTACGCCAGGCACAATTTTCGCAAAATTCTAAGTCCTACTCGGGGCTAGTGGCGGCCTAAAATGCAGTCGGAAACTTTGAGGGGTTGTGCCCGTCGGCACAGCTCGGTCCCTCACCTTACAGTACTATCTCTCTCTCTCTTCTTTTATTTCTGTCTATCTTTTTTTCCCCTCTTCTCTAAAAGCAAAGCCATACTGAGTGGTTAGCGCTGTGGCAGCAAGAGGGTCCCCAGAGAGCCGCGGAGGACACAGCCGCGTAGCTTAGTAAGCGACGTGTATACGCGCGGTGAAATTGCTCGTCAACCCCGGCAGTGTATGGGCCACGAAGAGGAGCCGCATCGGCGTAGACTATGGGATTTATTTGGCGTGATGGCCCTGACAGGCAACACTAAACTGAGACAGCAGTCCACCCGACTTGCACTCGAAGCATACGGGAGGTATCGTTTTCCAGCCAGTGCAGGAAACGCCTCCATCTGCGTTTCAAGGAACAAGAAAGGCAAGGTTTTTTTTTCTCTCTCTCTCTTTCTCGTCTTCTCCTCCCTGAGTACTACAGTAAGGTCTTGTATTTATGCAGTGGCTACGGTCGGTGAGCTCTAGCTGGCTTCGGGGTGTCATGCCAATTACAGAATTCGTCATTTTGGAAAAGGCCGATGTGAAAAACGAATACAAATGCCGTCAGTGGTTTTATGACAACAGTCAGGATAAGGGGCAAGAGAGAGAGAGAGAGAGAGTGTGTGTGTGTGTGTATTGAGCGGGGGGATTTGAGCAGTGAAGTTTTGTTTTCCTTTTGGCTGATGGAAAATGGTCTCCTTCGCGTGGAGTCTTTGCAGATGTAAATTACGAAGAGTGTGGCGTTCCATTACGTGCATGCCCTGTGTGTAATCCTCCAGGTACCACACTTCACTTTTGCAAAATTTTGCCGGTAATTGCGACTGTGAAAACAGAAACACAGATTCCTCTCAAACGTCCTCTGGTGCCAGAATAACATGGCGTCGTCAAAATAGCAAAACAGAAAGGCAAAAACAGTGTGTAAACAACTGTGTTGTCCCAGTTAGTTTAAAGGGGGGAATGAACGTCACACTTAATAACAACCGAAATGAACGAGCACGTGGAAATTCCACTCAAGCTGGGGAAACTGTGACCTTAATTCGGAGACTGTGAGGACTGAATCAGAGGCTATAGGCCTTTGCAAAAATATATTTTAGACCCAACACGTTTTTGTGCACACTGAATGCTAATATTGCGTAGCAACTGCGGGATTTTCGGAGTGGCAATAGATGCATGATGTGTGGGCATTTTCGCTATGCTGTGCGATGGAAAAACTTACAGTGGTATCGTAATTAGTGTCGGCGATTTGGTTTTATTAAAAGAACTTGTCAATATATTTGTCTATTAGTTGTTTGTTTACAAGTTACTCCCACATAATATAATTATTTAAAAGTAGGTGAATGGAATGAATGCACTCCCTCGAAACCGATGGGCTGGTGTTACAAGTAAACAATCCCTCCATCATTATGATCAACCCATATTTTTCTCTTCAACTGCGAGTACAGAATTTGATCTGAAACAAACATGCGTGCATCTACTCCAATAACGCCACGTACACGTTTCACACAAGTTCCACGGGGAGGATGCCCATCGAGGATTATCTAATATTGAAATCCTGCCAAAAGAAAGGTTGCCACTTAAAATGACACAACCTTATATCCGCGGCAACCATGAGGAGTACTACGTGTGTATAAAACAGGCATTTCTATTTCGCTTTCGTACAAAAACCTCCTTTGTGAATTCTCGAATAGACTTTAAGACGGAGTCTTTTGTTGGCGATTGTTTGTCGATGGGGGAGAGATTGATGGATTGTGTCAAAAATAGAGGAGTCACAGTGGTTCGATTAGCCCTTGGAATATTTATCAAATCCTACTGGATGCACTTCACAAACTGACACCTTTGTTCCGAGAATAAAGCGAGCAATAGTTGACAGTATTTTGACATAGAACGGGAAAATCTGAGCGACAGTTGGGAAAAATAACTCTATACTTCCACGGACGCAGAAATGCGAATAGTTTTAATTCGACAGTGGGAATAACATCTACAAATGAATAACCGTGTACATCATGTTTTATGAAAACTCATATTGCTGTGTTACGGATGCATACATCGTTATTACGGACAAAAGAGACGTTTATTACGCATGCTTATTGTTCGTGTGTTACCGACTTGGTGTTGTTTTTTTTTACGGACGTACAGAGACTCGTTATTACGGACGCGGAGTTATTGTTGTTACAGAAGTTGTGTCAGGACACTCAACTTGTGGAAACTTAATCGTAATTACGTTTACTAAAATACCCGTAATGAAGTATATTCACAATGCCTATACCGAATGAATGCATGATGCCCTGTTAGGATAAGTCAACGTCTATTTTTATGTAGCCTATTTACGATCCGTGATTACGAACTTATAACCGCAATCATTTTTTTTTCTTTCTGTAAAGCTGTTTTTGGTGGGATATGTCGGTCAAACGGAGTTATCCAATATCTAGCGACGAGTCACAATTGTGAGGTGGCAGTTTTTTGTAGACCTGGAGGTTTCTCGTAATCATGAAGCGGTATGGTTGTTCACAAAGTACCTCGGACGGCGGAGGTATCATATTCAAGGCTCTGAGGGAATCCCGGTGTTTCATTTCTACGTCTAATTTTTCCCGCGTGATTTTGTTTAATGTGGGGACTATTCTCACGTGATTTGGAATACATTATAGGGATGACCGAGTTGCAAGATTTTGGGGGGTTGTGGTCACCACAAGTTATTCGTCGGTTACCAAATGAACTGCCGTAAATTTACAATGTATCCCCCACCCCCACGCCACTCTGTGATGGTCACTGGCTGGCAAACTCACTTTGGGGGAAAAGTTTTGTTGGACAAATTACATACCTTATTTCTTAAGACTTAAACTGCTTTTACCTGTATATAGCAAGACGATCTTGCAAAGCAATACGAAGCTAAGAAAACAAATGCAATACACGTGTAGGCCTAGGCCTAAATCTTATTTTATGTGTTGTTCTAAACACATTTACTTGACTGTCATTGTTGTGAACGATTTACGGCTCAAATCAAGTTTTCATAATATTCCAAAAAACTTACTTTTCCCCCCGCACCAACTAAAATTTTAGTTCGTATTTCATGGTCGACATTCTCAGTACTGGGAGATGGACGATGGCAATATATTGGGGCATCACGTGATGACCGCCATGTTAGGTCATGTGATCAATATCAAACTATACGTGAGGTAAGACCCCCAACCTGCACGGGTGGCGGGAGCCAGCCAATAACGACGGCAACCCAGAAATTGATTTGGATTTGTGATTTTGCGGGGGAAAAAATGGGAAAGGAAGTGTGTTTCTTATGGACTAGCTCCGGTGGTGCACGAACGGCGGAAGGGCCTCCTCGTAGAAGCAACCCTTCGCCCGAAGTATCCAACATGAATGTTAAAGTGTATGGTCCTGATGGTTTTGCATTACTGTGGATACGTGTGGGCCTACGGTTACGATTGAGTTTATTAACAGCACAGCGTTCGCCAACAGCCAGAACCCAGACCTATGAGTACCGTTGGCGTTTACGGACCGTCCCGGTTTTATGCAAGCAGTTATCAATGTTCGTAAGATCTTTCGACACTTTGATCGAGGGCTTATATAACTAATGCGAGAGAAACTTTTCCTTCTTGTCCCAACAGTCCAACACTTCTAGGTTTGTGTTTCTCTGGTGTGAGTTTTCTTTCTCGTATTTTGAGTTGGTGTTTTTTTATCCGGCCTTCCCTCTTTTCAGCTCCGTGCTTGAACAATGTTATCATCCCCAGCTCTGGCTGACATGGGGGGGGGGGGGGGGGGTGGGAGAGAGAATCGGGGAAACCCCCTTCGGAAGTTTTCTCTCATACAGACCATGTAAACTTTGTTTACAAAAAGACTGGCCCTGTGCATTCCATGGCATTTCCTGGCAGGCAAGATGCTACAATGGTTAGTGGGAAATTGTTACGTTTTGTATCATAATTTCCACATAAATGCAGGAGTTATGAAAATAGCGGCTGAACAAGTCTTGAGATGTGCCCCCGCTCTTCATATCACAAGTTGCCAGAAAAACCCCAGTGCATGCAATCTCCATAAAATATCAGAATGATGTTAATGTTTTCTTCCATTGAGCTGTGTACAAATCTTGTACACAAGAAGTCCAGGTTCTGCAGGTGGCTCTTTTGTGGACATGATTGTGATGTCACAGGTATGGGTATACTGACCACATTATCTTACACTCTAAACTGTCTTCATTAGATTCCCTGGTTCCTGCCACTTTACCTCCCTTGCCCCTTGCAATACCTTTGCTCAATCAAAACCCACGCACAGAAGCCTTTTGACATAAATATTTACTAACAACGATAGTACATACTTTCAGAAAAATAATTCGTTACAAGTTAATATAGGTTGTTACAAACGGTGACTGTCTCACGGTGGCAAAGACATTGAAAAAAAAAGTTATTTTCCCCATAATATTTATAAATAATTTGGTGACATCTTGTATTAATACAGTCGCTGACAATCACTTTCGTAATTCATGAATCAGACAACTTGATTCCTGAGATGTTGGGACTTGATGTCCGACCGTTGATGTTCCCAAGCATTATAATTACACCGACACTTTCTTTCACCATTAATTAACACAATAAATTTAAAGAGATTGGTGAAAGCTCATTAATGTGAACAATTCTTCCTTGGACGAAAAAAAAAACCAACACAAAATCCAAAGGGCAAAGCGAAGTGGAGTATTTGTGTTTCCCAAACAAAATTGTTAACACCCAAAATTGTTAATGTCAAAGAAACTGATTTTTTTTAAGGGGGGGGGGGTTTACAAGCTTTTGCGAATTTTGATTTGTTAGTACACACGTGACACTTTGTTTAATTTATGAAAAAAAAAATTGAAGAGCTCGTTAAAAAAACAAGAAGTGCAGAAAGAACACAACCAAATCGCATACACTACGTCTCCATTTTGTCCGCTAACAAAACCGACCTGCAACGCAAAACATCCTGCCGTGACAAGTGACAACCAAACGGCAGATACTTATTCAATTGCTATCCAAAGTGGAAAATCTGCCAAAGATAATCATGCTTTTATATAGTGCATTGACGTAAGGAATGACGTCATTCCTTAATTTGGAACCCAGATTATCTTTTACTGTGAGTGCTGCAGATCACAACAATAACAAACGAACGGCACCATTTTGCGCACTCTCCCCCCACAGGCTGGCGTCGGACGCTTTTGCTATCGAGTGTCCAGATACTACCCGCTGCACAGACTACAGAGTGCAGACTTATCCCCGACTCATCGCTCCCTTCTCGTCTGTAGCTCTGCATCCGACACCAACAATATTCGAATTCAATTCTATAGCCACAAGGATATTTACAGTCTTTTTGATTGATTCACGACAAAATATGCCTAATTTATTGGCCGCGTCGCCTCGGCTGCTTGCATGCATGGCTGTGCAATCATAATTTTTTTTCTCCCCTCTCTCTAAAACCCCAAGTCTGGTTTCTGACCTCCTGCAGAATATGCATTGCATTAACATGAGGCCTCCCCTGGGACAGTCGGTATAAAAAAAAATGCACTTCACCGACGTGACCTACGGTTGAGTTGGCGAGGTCTGTAGTCTCAACCATCAAGAACAATAAGGACAATCGCTTACCGGAAAACCCCGCAGTGGAGCCGCGGTCCAGGTTTGCTCCAAGCGTCCCGCATTATCTCACGGTTTTTTTCAAGGTAGTCGATGGTACATTAATATCCACACCAGAGTCCCAGTTTTCAACTCAGACAGATTAAAATCCAACCTGGAGAAGGGAAAAAAACAAAAACAAATCCCCGCCATGTTGGTTTTCATCGAGGTTTTTTGTTTTGTTTGTTGCAATGGCGGGTCGTTTCCCGGTGGTAAAGCGACAGTGAGCTGTCAACGTTGTGAACCGTCAACATTTCAGCGGATCTCAGCTGCTAGTATCCGGGGGCTCAGTGGTGTACAATCTCCCAGGGCAGCGGTGGGTAAATCCACGCTGTGCAGGCAGCCGTGTACGACGGGCCCCTTTTTATTTCCCTTCTTCATCGTCTCTTCATCCGCGTAATGTAAACCCGCTGGAGATGTTTGAGGGGGAGACCGTGTGTTGACAACATCCAGGCAGCCCCGGTCAATAGCCCAGTTTATTCAGGACGATTGTCGGTCTCTGAGGCGAGCGGCCTTGAACGAGGGGTGCTTTTCAATCCGTTGGGGGTGTACCGCATGAGGGAGTAAGGGTGGGGAACGGTCACATTTGGGAATCGACGGGACAAAGCGAGATTATAATGAGCTCCCTTCGGTGTCTAGCTGCACGGTTGAAGCTCAACTCCAGGGAGCACCGACTAGGTTCTGACGAATATATCTCACAGCAGTCTCGACTGTGTGACACAAACCAGGAACATTGTGGTGTGTAAATTGCCAACACATTTTTTTGTTGCCACAACGCGGTTAAGTTTGTTCCTCACACAAAAACTAACAAGAATCTACTGATTGTTGTTTTCATTATGCGGTGACTGGAATTCTTTTGCCTCTTGTAAAAGCTTGAGAAATTCCACATTGAATTATATTTTCATATTTTTCTGGATCAATTTTTGTTCAATTCAAATTTCAATCCGCGTTCACAGTCCAACAACCAACGACACTAAGTGTCAGTGGGCCACCTTAAACATATGAAGTGTGTAATAATTTTGATACTGTCGGCAAAAAAAATGTAAAATTGATGACAGTACGAATTGCCTCTGATCTGCGTGTTCCATCAACATGACAAACACACTGTACGGAATTTTTGTGTTGACGGAAAGCACTAGCCAATTTCAATTGTAAACACTGATACATTTCCACGACATAATTAGGCCAGTCCGTTAGTAGTAGGCATGGCTCATCGGTGTAATTACATGGTACAAATTGATGCTGCACATCGCCCATTAAACTGCTTCAGTCTCCACCATCCTCGCCTTCCACCACAGCGTACGTAGGGTATCTTGAGGTCAGGCCATTTCATCTCCACTCGTCTCTCTTATCTTGATTTTTTTTCTTTCTTCCTTTCTTCCTGGTGCCATTTAATCGCCAGCCTTCGGGAATAATATCAACAGCTCAAAATATGCAGACAACAAGATCATGTTAATGACGTCCGGAGTTCAAATCCATCCGAATATAAAAGTCGAAACCGTAGAACACATGCCGTAGAGTATTTTCACTCGCACCACTACAACACTGCTGTGAAATATTAATTAACGCCGTAGTGCCCACGGAGTTCAGAAAATATTAATGCACCCAGTTATTTCATACACACGCATAATACGTCGACTGTAAACAGTACGTTAAATTCCGGGCTATGCACACAGTGTTATCAATGAGGATTTTTTTTTTCTTCTTCTCTCCCCACTAGCCAACCACGATGAATACGGTACTCTCGTAGAATTATATGCATATATATGCCCCCAGGGCTCCTTTTTCTCTGGAAACGACACATATGCAAATTTTACCGGTGCCATGGCGACCATCACCAGGGTTGCCTGGAGGTGGAGACCCGGTGATTGGTTGGCGGTGAGGGGCTTTTTTTTTTGCAGACATGCTGGAGTTTTTTCCCCCAGCAACCGTCATAGACCAAATAAAAATGCACAACATGGGAATTGGAAACATGGGAATCAAAATTACAGTACTTAATTGAAATGGCACTTCTTAAGAAATTACAAGTGTAGGTCATAGGTCACACAGTTGTCAGGCAGAAGATATTGCTGACCAGTTTTGTTGCCAAGAAACACGTCACCGGGCATAGTTTAACACTTGACAAGTTTGTTTTAACAAGGGTAAGCTGTTTCTGTTTAAGCTTAGTGAATTCATAAGCTTGCTTTATTCATAGTTGTCGACAAGTTTGAAACACTCCATGGAATTATCGACATGTTTGTGAAAAAAACCTCATAGAATTGTCGACTTTTTTGAAAAATCCCATGGAATGTCGACAGGTTTGAAGAAAGAAAAACTCTATGGAATTGTCGACAGGTTTGAAAAAGCTTTGTGTTGTGTTTGTGGAAACCCAATAGCAATATTACACTGTGGACATGTGTATCATTGTTTAAACATTTTTACACCTCCAACTTTATGAACCGTCAAACTTATACGAATAGTTAATTGATAACTTCAAACATCTGCCGACATTACGGTACAAAAAACTGTACACTGACCGAATACTGTATAGAACCGTATCAAACGTCACACTTTAAAGGTGAGGAAAAGGCACACGTCCATCCGGCACATCCCTTTAAAACGTCGTACCAAACATAGAGGGCGCTCTACATGACCAACACGGGCGCTTTGTGCCAAGATGATTTCAAGAAAAACCGACGCCAGGAACTCGTCTAAATTGTCTGTGCAGTATATTTTGTCATAAATATGTTGTGTGTGTTGTTTTTCTTCTCCAACAATCTCTCGTGTCTTTCGCAAAATTGTGTGCTTAATGTTCTGGTACAATTTTTGTTGCATTAAAATGCAATTTAACACTTTTGTTCGCGTTGAATGCAGAAACGCAACTGGGTTTTTTCTCTTTGTCAATGCAATGGTGCCCCAGTTACTTTTTCATTCACCAGTTACTCTTTTACGGAAGCGTTAAAGGGGCATTCAGAAAAGAAAGAAAGTCATAATTGTAAGTCACGTCTGTGGCTACATCTCATAACTCTTGACTTATGTCTCATAATTATGAATTATCATAAGTCATATTTACGACATATACCATGTTGTATACAAGTCATATTTTCGGGATAAATCACATATTCATAAGTACAGTGTATTTTAAGCCATAAATATGACTTGCACTATAACTTTCTTTAACCCTCTCTCTCTCTGACTCATTCATTCTTGTGAAGATTTTGAAGGGCAACAATTATTTGTACTGGCAACATCACAGACAAGAAAAACAACAACTACCAGTTTTGTTCACTAGTTTGATAAGTTTAATGTTAATCTCTTATTTAAAAAACAATTCCGGATTGTTCAATGAGGTGTACCCATCATCCTCTGAAACACAGTTTTTGTCCACGTCATTGTTTTGGGAGACATGACCGACACAAAAGTCCGAAACGAAGCTCCAGATTTCAGAAGTCACCTTGAGATGCTGTCATTTCCACCTTTTGATAACCCCCGGAGTTGTAGATTCCAAGGAGCTTCTGGGAACAGTATCCTCAGACAGGGAGAAGTAGATCAAAGAGCATCATTTCTGTGTCTGAAGAAAATAACAGCTATTTTTGTCCCTCCATGCAGACACAAAAAAACCTCTGAAATCAGCCAGAAGTCTCAAATTTCTCATCCCAGGTTTATCATCAGTCAGTTTTTATTCAGTATTCGCCTATACTTTTTTCCCCTTCGATCTGATAGAAGTTGTACCTGTATCCTTTATTGACTTCGAGCTTTAACAACGGCGGGTCGTTCTCGTCGACTTTGACCCCCTTGTCATGAAGTTGTTTCTTCACCATGGCCTCGAGGAGTGGAGGCAAGCGGGCGTAGTTCGGAGCAGCGTGGAAGTGCTCTGCTTTTGGGGTGAATTTAGTGAATTCTTCCTCGTCAGTCTTCCGGATTAGTTCCCACTCTCTCTTCCACCACGCCCCGATCGGAACAGCGGTTCCTTCTTGGCTGTATCCTGAAGTGACATTAGCAAATTTCAGTATTCATTATTATTTTGAATTTACACTCGTCAAAGATTACAGTTCTAGTTGAAATGGCAGCCTTGAATCTAAAATCAGGCACAACAATTAGAGACTAGTGAATAGCGATCACAACACAAACAGTTTAATAAAGGGTTGTAGTGTGTGGAAGGACATAATTTTACCAGCTTAGCGTAGATTATGTCAATCACAAATATGCTAAGCCGGTTTAGTATACTGACAATGTTAAAAACAATTTAATAAAAAACCAACAACCAACAAACAAACAAACAGTTCAAATAAAATACATTGTAAATTTAGGGATCAGGCAGGCTAATAAGTCTTTCCCTGCGTTTCACCACCATGGCCCTGGTTCGAATCCCACTTTCCAGTCTAAACCTGGGCCCAATTTCATGGCTCTGCTTACCGCTGCATTCTGCGCTTGCGTCCACCATTCTTTGCATACAGGGGAAGTGCCAAATTTTTGCGCTAGCTGTGTAAGTGAAGAATGTCTAGTAACGTGGACTAAGCACACCCCCAAGCAACAATTTCCTTCTAACCTGTGAAATACACTCAACGTGAGTTCAGAGTTCCCTCTTTCCATTAGAGCGCTGATTCTTTGCCATGAAACTGGGCCTTGATTGCATGGGTTTTCCTCCCATCAAACACTGAAGATTTCTTATCGTTTCTTAATCGCCATCTTGTTATTGGGACTTGCGCTGTTGGATGTGTAATTAAAGTCGAATTAAAAAAAGAATCTAGTACAATTTAATAATTTAATTTCCTCACCCCTGTAGGTACACTCCCCCCAGACCTCCCCTCGGTTCAGTTCCTGAAAAGCAAACAAGAAAATGAAGCTTCAAAGTTAAAAACCTAAAGGAATGTCTGCAGTTAAATCAAGTTTAATGAAGTGATCTACAGGTACTGCACCCAAACTGGAACTTTTCTGTGACAAATCAACATAATGGGTTTAACAAGTTGAGGTGATCAAAATATCATGGAGTTCCAATAAATTACGAAGCAATTATTAAATACATGTACAGGGTCACTTACAGTTATGAATAATTTAAACATTTCTTGTAATGAATGTTAGCTCAAATGCCCGAGGAAACCTGTAAACAAGGATGCTTGCTAAGTGAACCAGAAACACCTGGGGTAAACGTTCTCTTCCACGATAAGCCTTTTGGGTTCTTTTACATGTACTACCAATCCCAGTACACAGGACCTATGGCTTAATGTCCCATCCGAAGGACAAAGCAATTATGGTAAAGTATCTTGCTGAAGGACACCAAGTGCCACAACCGGGACTCGAACCCACACTTTGCTGATCAGAGACACCAGAGCTTAAGTCTGGTGCTCTTAACCACTCGGCCACATCACGCCACTAGTATTTTCTTTTGTTCAACGATTCTCTACACCCACTAATTTTATAATATGGCTTTGAAGTGGCCATGTATTCTATAATTGTACCTAGATTACAATATTTTGTTAAGAAGGTGTGATATAAATTATAAATTACAGAAATAAAATTAATATCGCCATCATCAATTCATCTTATCAATTCATATTATTACATGTTCAGACATTTCTCACAGTACAAACAATGAAAAATGATAAATATACAACAATACAAAACAGTCTCATTATTCATTGCACACTAGGATACAAAAAGTCCAAGAAAATACATAATCGCAAAACACAATATACAGCAAGGACGGCATATATCAGGCCTGCCAAGATTAATACAGAAGGGGAATCCAAAGTTCCAAACTTGAAAGTTGGAACATTAAAAAAGCAAATGTTAAAAATAGAACTTAAGTCTTGTTAAGACCAGAACAAGATTTCAAGAATGTTAAGAAAATAGCGAGGGTAGGGTACGGTAGTTTGCATGGATAGTTTTTCAATACCCTAACACTACAGTACACTTTAATTTATATATCAAAGGAAACAGAGTGTGGAACGATTTACAATCAAGATGGTAAAGTAAAACAATGACATATGAAAAAAAAACAGGTCAAACTAACCGGTCTTGTACAGTCAATCTTGACTCGAGTGATTTTGTAGTAACTCGGTTCGTCCTTCGGGTTCATTTGAACCCAACGGCGCCTTGTGACGATTCTACCGACCCCGAAGTTAGGTAGCTCTGTTAGAATACTAAAAAGGTTCTTCCCAGTGTGCCATGTATGTCTGTGGGCGGCTGCCATGTTGCTGTAATTAACTGCTTTTCGAATGAAAACTTCTAAAATTGGCGAGTACGATTTTCTCGATTTCACTCCATGTGAGCAGCCATCTTGGGTTAGATGTTAACGTTGGCAGAGGGCGCTATACAAGATTACCATTAAATTTAAAAATGGACTTGTCTCTGTGCATACATAAGGCCGTGTCCGAAACGGCGACTTCGGCTACAGCTACGGCTAGATCGCGCGCGTCTGCCTATTCTTCAACACTGGCAGACGCGCCGATCTAGCTGTAGCTGTAGCCGAAGTTGCCGTTTCGGACACGGCCTAAGAGTCCGTGTTTGTGGTCTTGCTGGGGGCGGGGCGGGGGACGACCGAGCCTCCTTCAAACTGTTTATGTAATACCTCGAAACTTAACGAGGTGTACAGCTTTTAAACTCCGTAAATGTATCGGAAAATGTTTTCTTTTTTTAAGTCAAGACACACACAAAAATGTCCACCCCCAAATTGTGCCTCAAACTATTTGTTCACCTTCCTGTTTTTGGTCTGGCTAATTTGAAAGTGCAACCAAAGAGATGACCCCATCATGTTCGTGTGGAGCACTGAGCTCTAAACTCCTCAAAATAGCGAAGCTCTCTGATTTATTGCACCCGGAAAGGTTTTCATAATAAACATACTGCGGATTGCCTTGCACTGCGGCCTGCTGAACCGATGGAAACTTTGAAGTGATGGCTTTCACGGCATCTCCAAGACTCTTCCTCTCGAGCCATTGATCATGAATTAAGAAAACAATACCATATTTAGCAATGATATTCCTGCAAGTTTGATGTTCCAATGTTATCCAACCCATCTGCTCTCACAAACCAAAATTGCTGCGTAATTTAAAGGTATTGTACATGATTGATAAGGATAAAAAAAACATCATTGTTTAATTCTAGTCTGAAAGCTTACTGATTATAAAGTTCATTACTAGGACCATTTTTTCAGTTAAATATATTTTTTTCTGAAATGAGGTCATATTCGAGAAAACTGTATCTGAAAACCTAAAAAAACGCAACAGCCGATTTCGGTTGTTAGCCAAAATTAAGGACACTAACAATGTGTTTACACTCCACGCTGAAAATTGGGCGTGTTTTTTTAAACTATTTTTCTCCTGATTCACACAACGGAATATTAGCCTACAATTTCACAGGGTTGTTATTTCATGTATGGTTGATCATCACACAAAACATGGACACTCTCTGAGACTTTTATGTCAACTCAAACAATCCTGTATTATACCTTTACTAAAAGAAGAAACGACATAACACTATCTACTAATAAACCTAAAACTTTTCGGCCTTCTGCTCAAAGACTTTAGCTCAAAATATTAAGAAGGAGAAGCTATTAGCTAAAAGTAAGCTCCACGCAGCTTTGAGAAAAACCCCCACAAATAATCATAATAATATGAGGCTTAATATAAATCGAAAGGCCTTCTGCCCGTCCACTTAAGTCCCAAATCACGGAAGAAGAAAAGCGACCAAGAAGTAAAAACTCAGTTTCGTTTTCTCTCCGAACACTCTCACGCCCGGAGCAATAGTCGCTTCGTGATACGACGATCCATTCGCAGCCGTGCGGCAGCGACGATTCCCTGATTGCGTGTCACTTTAGATCAACGTCAACAGCTGTATATACCGTGATTCTAGCTTGCATATAATTTGCATATTAATAAGGAGCATCAGCTGGCTTCTTAGTATCCCGGCTTCGATCGGGAGTTTAAAGGGAATGTACACGTTTGGTAATCACTATAAAAAATTAATGGCAATAAAAACTTCACTTGGCTAGAAGTAAAGCAGCTTTTGATTATACAGCATTTTGAGAAACATTTCATTTCAAAATAATGTGGTCATGGGAAAAATATATCAGTTTTTATCCCCCAAAATTTGAATCTGAGAAACGATTCTGTCAGAAACGTTTCTCAGATTGTGTATTCCTATTAGGGGTTATTCTTCATGCGTGGACATATTCGCTCCGGATTTTCGGCGATATCTCAAAAACGCGAACAACTTTTGAAACTTTCACCAGTTAGTTTTATTGTATGCAATTATAGTTATTATAAAAACAGAGGAAGAACAAAAATAACAAGTTACACAACATTATTATTTCCTTAAACTAGTGTTCTATCTTAGTAAATCCTACGGAAACAAAATGTGTGTCCGAAATATTGTCAGAGTTCAGGAAATGGCAATTCAAGACCCGACAGTTCACCGTGTTTTTAAAATCTCTTGACAAGGTTCACACTGCCGCAATGAAATTGTTTTAGGGAGGGGGGGGGGGGGGGGTGTCACTGAAACGTGACCACCTAATTTGATGGCGTGTTCTCGGGTCGATTATGCTTGAGATGTGTTCATAAAATAAACAGATACATTAAATAGCTTTCAAAAACCAATGCCCCACTTTCCCTTTCAATGTTATATCGCATTATTGGTGAAGCTGGGGGAAAACTTAAAAGATGTTACCACCGGACTGATTAGGATAAAAAAAAAGACCATTGTTTAATGTACTGAAAGCTTACTGATTATGAAGTCATTATATAAGAACCATTTTTCTGTGAAATTTTTTTCCCTATGAAATGAGGTCATGTTCGAGGAAACTGAATCTGAAAACCTAAAAACGCAACAGCTGATTTCAGTTGTTAGAATCACATTTAAGGACAATGTCTTCACATGCTGAACATTGTGCATGGTTTTCCCCACTATTTTCTCAAAGGATTCAGCCCAAATTTTCACAAGTTTGTTATTTCGAGTATTGATCACACAAAACATGAACACTGCCCCGCGACTGTTTTGTCAGTTCCACCGCGGCTCCTGTACAACACAAACTAGTCTGAGAACTGCCGCTTGACCCTCAGCCTGTATACTACAAATACCCCATTCTCAGAGACGCCAAACCAGGGGATATCCTGCAGGTAGTTCTCAAATGACTTTGTTACATAGCGCATGGGATCATATCAACCGTTATAATTAGTCGCTCAAACTAGAAAACCCGATCTGAATAAAATCTGCGTGGTCACCTCATTGCCATGGCAACTACGGATATAGGCTCTAGTGCAGTCTGATGTCAGTGGGAATGGATGCAAAACAAAATTTGCACAGCCGTTGACGAATGAGTTGCTATTATTCTGCATAACACCGTGAGAGGTTTTTTGTTCTTTTCAGTGCCCAATTTCATGGCTCTGCTTACCGCAAGCAAAGAATCGGCGCTTACGGGAGCAGGGAATTCCGTGCTTACGTCAAGCGTATTTCACGGGTTAGCAGAAAATGTTTGCTTGTGCGCGTGCGTACTCCACATTTCTAGGCATTCTTCGCTTACACAGCTAGCACAGAAATTCTGCGCTTGCGCAGTAAGAGGAGAATGGCGATCGTAAGCGCAGAATCTGGCGGTATAAGCAGAGCCATGAAATTGGGCCCTGAACACAAGTGAGAGTTGAGATTCCATCACAATGTCATTTGTGGTCGTTTTAAATCAAGGGTCCCAGTTCGAATCCAGCTTCGGACCGGTGCCGTGTGTGTGAATTTAGTTTTTACCTATAAGCCCAATTTCAAAGAGCTGTTAAGCAGAAAATACTAAGCGAAAATTGAGTGAGGCACCAGTCACAACAATGCAAACTTAAAAATAATTTTGGCTGGTAACCTGTTTCTGCTAAGCAATCCTATTTTGTGTTTAGCAAGTTTGTGTGCTTACGGGCTTTATGAAACTGGGCCCAGGTTGCGTGGGTTTGCCCCGTGTGTGGGGGGCTTTCCTCCCACATCTAAAATTGAACATTTCTTCATCATCTTTTGTACACCTTGAAGCCGTATACTATACGGGTCACTGTGCCAGGCGCTATGGAGATTACCTTGGGTTTATCACCAGGGTCCAACTTCATAGAGCTGCTTAAGCAGAAAATATTGCTTGACAATTTTCCGCTAAGCTAACTTAAGTAGGACACCAGTTAGTAGATAGAACATAATGACAGTGGCATTTTGGCTGGTAACCTTTAATTCTGGTAAGCAATTGCAAGATGCTGTTTTGCTTAGCTGGGTTTTTTTGGGGGGTGCCTGAAACAGCTCAATGAAATTGGGCCCAGAATATTGTAGTGCCGTGTTTGATCCAGTATTTGTGTGGCTGGTTTCACAACTAAGTCAAATGAACGGGGCAGGCAATGGCCAACATACAGAAAACACGCAATATATAATTTGCAACCTAACGTCTTTCGGGGTCAACAATTCTGCAAACACTTCCGGGTCAGAATTGACCCGGAGCCGGGTCACGTGGGACCTGACCCATTTCTGGGTCAGACTGACCCGGTGTCATGACGTATAATGTCCACTGAGCATGCGCAGTGGACGCCGGACACTATTTTGGCATGTAACACGTGCCAAGTAGTGTCCGCTGACAAATAGTGTCCGGAAGCATTCGAAAGGTTAGATTTGTTACGTCGATCAACACTTTCTTCGGCCATGATTACCTACTAAATCACAATTGTTTCAAGTAACACAAATCAAGTACCAAACAATCGAACACGGGAACACTCAATTAAACTCAAAAAGTAGGTAAAAATTAGTATTAGAATTAGTAAAAGTGCAGATATTTTGCAGGTTTTTAAAGTACGAAACAGAGTATTAGCGATCAAAATTATGCAAGAAAGTGCTGACTGTTACGAATCCTTTTAATCATAAACAATAAAGAAGGCGTTCAAATAAAGTCTTAAGAGGCAATTTCAGGCGAAAACTTCATAATTATCTGCGACGTCTCGTTAGTGAGCAGCAAGGGCACGCAATGATGCACGCTTAACACTATTTGGCAAGCTTCCGTAAACAATGTGACGTTATAGCCGCATGACCAATCAGATTGCAATATGCTAATGAGCGGACACTATTTGTCAGCGGACTCTTTTTGTCATGACACCGGTTTCTGTGTGTCAACATGACCAAGAAATTGGTCAAACTGACGCAGAGTCACATGTTTGACCAGTTTACGTGTCACTCTGACCCAGAAATGGGTGAGGCCCCCTGGTACCCGATATCGGGATCGATTCTGCTCATTATGCATCTTGTATAATATTCTTTGGAAAGTGAACAAATTATTCCTAGTGCTCTTACTTGGAGGCAATTGTCATTAGTCGGAGTAGATCAGGTCACCAGTTGGATGGCATGGCAACCTTCTGGATGTTGTTGATGAGTCGCTTGAACACCTTCTAACAATACCAACAAATTCGGACGCTGTTATTGAAGCAATATTGAACTCGGCAAACGTGGCAACGGAGAATAAAACTTTCCGCTGTAGCCTCGTTGTGTACTCGTTGTTGCTCGTATGTTCTATCTACGTTAGTGAGACACCCGATGTGTCATTTCATGTTGCATAAAAACAGAGTTAGTGTGGCGTGTGATACCAGCGTTTCTTCACAGCATGGATACCATTCTGTTTCATCTCTTGATATTGATGACAATGCAAGGCATTGTTGTCGTCCTCTCCTCTTGTCCGACTGGCTGGGTAAAATGGCGTCAGTCTTGCTACATCTTACTCCCTGAGAAGATGAACTGGATACAAGCCGAGGCGGCATGTAAGCGACCAGGGAGCAACCTCATAGTGCCTGATTCAAGAGAAGAAAACCACTTTATATTCGAGTGGGCAGTGAAAGAGAAAGAAGGTATATGGATCGGCTGCACAGATGCTGCTCAAGAAGGAGTTTGGCTGTGTGGGGGTCAGCCTGCAAAATTTACCAACTGGGGAAAAAAAAAACCCCGAAACAACACCAACCTGAACTGTGCCCGAATGACCCTAAATGGTGGGGTTTGGAACGATGGTCTTAATTGCCAGGGTACCAACCACCATAAATTAGCTGCATGTGAGATGCCGGTCCCTATCGTGCCAATCTACCACACCCTGCTAGGTCCCGATGGGCGTGTCTCTCAATACTGCCCCCTCAATCACGTCATCGACAACCTGGCCGTGGAGGGTGTGGTTGCTTGTGGCTGGGCGTGTACATCAGATCATCGATGCCGCTCCTTCAATGTTTGGCAGAGCAGCGAGAAAGAGAAGAAATGTCAACTCAACAACGTCACCCGTCTTGAGGACGATCACACCGACTCCAAGGATATTGAGGGTTGTGTCCACTTTGAACTTTGAACATTTCAAATCACGCCAACTTTCTCTTCTCGATGACGTCTCATCACCGACAAAGACAGACAATAACCAACAGAAAGACTATCAGCGGTTTGGTATCTTAATTAACCTGCGGCAATACAAAAAGTACATAAAATAATACAACTCGACAAACTCTCGGTAAATCTAGGCTTATTGAAGCACCATCTTGATGTGCGGATGTTTCCAAGAGCCATGACAAATGACGTCATCAAGGAAGAAACCATCGGCCGCCATCTTGTTTGCAGCTCGATCTATCTGCATGGGAGAATAATCCTGCATGGAAGAACTAAAAGCGATCATCCTTGAAGATCACTTTGATTGTAACATGAGTTTCAGAACAAAATACACCGAACTGCATACAGCAGATAAAGTACCGTTTATATCAGACTTAGCATGGCCAATGTAAAACACGAACATCACAGCAGACTTATCTTCTTTATTCAATATCTTACGAATGGAAAGGACATAATTGTAATACCAAAACCGGCTGTGCGTGTATCGATTTCCTACATCGACGACTTCGTCAAGACTATTTTGAGTTGATTCCTCACACGAACACTCTGAAGAAAAAATTTCATCACAGTACGCAACCAAAACTGACTGGGTTCTGATCAGACAAGTTAGTGTTGCGACTTGCGTTGTAAGCTACGCGATCACATCGCCAATAACTGTAAACAAAACTCGATTTGGTTTTGTTTCTTCAAAGCATAGTTACCAATCTGTTTCATCTCTTGATATTGATGACAATGCAAGGCATTGTTATCGTCCTCTCCTCTTGTCCAGCTGGCTGGGTTAAATGGCGTCAGTCTTGCTACATTTTACTCCCTGAGAAGATGAACTGGATGCAAGCCGAGGCGGCATGCAAGCGACTAGGGAGCGACCTCATAGTGCCTGATTCAAGAGAAGAAAACCACTTTATATTCGAGTGGGCAGTAAAAAAGAATGACGGTATATGGATCGGCTGCACAGATGCTGCTCAAGAAGGAGTTTGGCTGTGTGGGGGTCAGCCTGCAAAATTTACCGACTGGGGAAAAAAAAGCCCCCGAAACAACACTGACTTGAACTGTGCCCGAGTGACCCTAAATGGTGGGGTTTGGAATGATGGTCTTATTTGCCAGGATACAAACCGCCATAAATTAGCTGCATGTGAGATGCGGGTTCCTATCCTGCCAATCTACCACACCCTGCTAGGTCACGATGGGCGTGTCTCTCAATACTGCCCCTCAACCACGTCGTCGACAACCTGGCGGTAGATGGTGTGATTGCTTGTGGCTGGGCGTGTACATCAGATCCTCGATGCCGCTCCTTCAATGTTTGGCAGAGCAGCGAGAAAGAGAAGAAATGTCAACTCAATATCGTCACCCGTCTTGAGAACGATCACACCGACTCCAAGGATATTGAGGGTTGTGTCCACTTTGAACTTTGAACATTTTGTCATGCACCATGGTCCCTTTCCCATCCTTAATCACACGGGCAAACAATCCATGCAGTAAACAACTGGAAAAATCTAGTACAGTATCAACGTGGTGTCTGAATTTGCATTTTGGTAGGATATATGCCTCATAGACAGACATTGACAGACTTTGTACATGTAAGTCTTTTATGTAGATTTCTTAGACTCTCTTTGTTTATTGAGAAAGTCAAGTTATAGACCGTGCAAGTCTTGCTCGTAATGGTATATTTTTTGACTGGTCTCACATACATTTCTTTAACGCGTGGAGGAAACAAACTCGCGACTTTTAACGGGTCCCAATGTTCGAATACGCGCGAGATTTGCACAGTCTATTGCGATTATGGTAATTATGTCGTGTTTTCGTAAACATACTAAAGCATTGAATAGTTTAAATAATTCTGCTTTCATACAGGAAGGTTACCATGGAATTTCATGAACATAATATAAGCTTATTCCTAGCATTTTAACAAATTTCAAACTCGTCGAGTCTAAACTCGTCGAGTCTACTGTTAGTGTAATGTTATGTAAAACCAGCCCTGGAGGATGGATACAGGATGCTAGGTCTGATTTTTGGCCGATTGATCGCGAAAATTTAGATTTAAATCAAGCTATTTTTAATTGATTCAAGAAAGCTTTCGTTTAAAGTATTGCACGAAGAAAAAATCTGCCAATGGTAGGCTAAGTGGTAGTAATACAAAGCTAAAAATGAAATAATGTCAAAATAACATTTTCTCGCGTCCATCATCCATACAAACAATGTTGCAATTACTTTGAGCTAAGTTTGTGTAGTTAATTTTTTTAAACATCATCTCCTGTCAGAAGTCGTTCAGACCAAACATTCTTAAATTTGATTTGTTAATAATAATTTTGGAAAAATAGGGCCATACAGTTTTAAAGTTTTGTTTAAACGAGCAAAAGGATTAAGACATATATTTATGTTGCATTGGAGAATTCGTTAACTCTGCGAGCGTAATGATATTAAATTACACCACTAGACTATGCACAAAATGTAAATATTCGAGTAAAAGAATGTATTTGTGGGGTCACGGGTTGCTAAATGCTTTTACCAACTAGGAGGTAGAGACCATGGCAACCGAGCCACCTTTCAGCCAATCAGCTGTGCAGGCTACACTACATGCATGGGCTAGGAATGCCACACGTGCATCTTTGAAAAATGTTGCTTTTTTGGTGTGTTTTTTTCTAAACTTACAAGGCTCTCTGAGAGGAGCACAACCAATATGACAAGAAATGCACAAACTACAGTCTTTGAAAAGACAAGTTTTCGAGTTGTGTTTATTTGTACGAAAGGCTGAATGAAATTAACGCACCGTTTAGATTGTAATTTGTTTGCGGTTTCCTTGAACTCAAATCTGTATCAAATATGCATGCTCTGTAATAAATACGAACAACGTTTATTAAAACAATTCTCCTCTCTGTAAAAAATAAAGACACTGTTGTTGTTTCTAAGAAAAATTACAGTTAAATACATAAAAAGCATCGACAAATAACATAAATAAGTTTTATCGTAAAATAAACCCAAAATCACTGCTATCAAACATCAAAATCTCAGACTTGTGAGATCAAAATTAACTGTTTTACTCACTTCTCAGAAGCTTTGGCATTTTAAACAATATTTCTCAATAGTTTTCTCAACTTGTCAATCTGTATACCATGGAAATTATGTGTAAATCTAGGAACATTTATTTCGTTCTTTATTTACGTTCTTTGATGCTTTATCCTTTACTTGTATTTGTCTCTGTCTCCGTTTGCCCAACAGTATAACCCTGACCAAGACTGAGGGTTGCCCCTTCCTGAAAATAAAAATCACTTAAATCTGGACCCAGTTTCATCAAGCTGTTTACCAGTAAGCAAAAAGCAAATGTTTTTCCTTACTGTGAACAACTGGGAAAAAAAAAAAAAAAAAAAAAACACGTTCAAAGAAGATATAGTTACTGCTAAATTTAAGTGTCAGAGTACCAGCTAAAATGTAATGTGAGGTTTCTTTAAGACTGGTTCCCTCCCCATTGAGACATTATTTAGCAAATCAGACGGGGGGGGGGCACTCCACATGCACAAAGTAACATTTCTCTTAAAATAAGGAAGCAAAAATTTGTTTATTTTGTGGGTCAAGAGCGGTTTGGTAAGCTTCCATGATTTTTTGCACCCCGCCACGTCTATCAACAAGAACCTCAAGGTCATGTCAAAGGTTTAGGGATATAGTAAATCTAACTTCAATACTTCGGGTCGACCTCATCTTATGGTAGGTCAACATGAACATAAAAATCAGAGAAGACCAATAGTCGGGATTTGCGTCACACACTGTCGAAGGTTGGTCTCTTGACAGGGAGTAAGATTGAGAGAAAGCTCTGTACCTCTCAGTAGGTTATATTTGCTACTTATTAGACTTGAATGTCATTGGTAATACTATACCATAGAGACAGGATCACGGTCAAAGTGTAGTCATGACCTTGTAATTTGACTGGGAACATCTACCGAGCACGAGTATCTCAAACGGTTTCGTGATCCAACATTACAACAGACCTGTGAAAGTTTAAGCTCAATCGGTCGTCAGAGTCAAAAGCAAATTGAGGGGGAAAAACTTTATGATTATGTTTCCACTGTTTTCAAACACTGGTTTTGGACTCACAAGATCAAAAGTAATTGATTTATGCTTAATTTAAAAAAAGTTGTAGTATTTCAAACCTGTGAATATTATATTTTGAATCTTATCAATATTGTACCCAGCACCCAGCACTCGCTCCAACCCCAATCCCAAGTCTTGGGGGGAAATTTGGCTTAAATAATTTGGTAAAAACATTTTCAAAAAGACCATAAACAAAACTGGATAGTGATTTACTTAAAAAGAACACTTAAATTGCGGAAACTTTTTTGAGAGACTAGGGGATGTTATTCATTGTTTAAACACAATCTATGTGAAAAGTACAAAATACAGACACTTTCGATAACAACAAAACAACACACTTACATTACACAGGGCTTACATTGTATTTGTGCCTTTGTTTGCATTTGATAATTTTTATGTTAACTCAATAAGATCACTACCTCACATATTACAATTGGAAACTCAACCATCGCTTCTGTTCCATGTGTGCGTAATCTTGGTGTCATCATGGATAACACAATGACTCTGGACTCACATATCTCTTCAATTGTCAAATCATCTTCTTACAAGATCAGAAACTTGGGTAGAATTCGTAAATATCTCACTTCACAATCCTCCGAACAATTGGTACACGCCTACGTCACTTCTCGTTTGGACATAGGAAATTCCCTTCTTTTTGGACTTTCAAAATCACAGCTTCATCGTCTTCAGTTGAGACAAAACATGGCTGCTCGTCTTGTCACGTGTACCAAGCCTTTCATGCACATAACTCCTGTTCTTTGTGAGTTACACTGGCTCCCTGTTCATCTGAGGATCCAGTTTAAGCTGTTACTTCTCACCTACCGTGCTGTCAATGATCAAGCTCCACCATACATATCTGAACTACTTGAATTATACAATCCACCCCGGTCTGGTTTGCGATCAGCTGCTAAATTCCTCTTGGTTGAGCCTAAATCATCTAGGTCCTGGGGGGACAGAGCTTTCTCTGTCGCAGCTCCACGGTTATGGAACGCACTTCCCAATCATATTCGTACTTCTCCATCACTTGAGACCTTCAAAAACAGGTTAAAAACACATCTCATGCAAAGCGCGTATGGTCAGGATCATGTGTAAATGCTTATTCTGTTTTTCCATTGGTAAATCATATGATTGCATCTTGTTTGCTACTATGTACATGTAGGTTGCTTTTGTTTTTATGATCATGTTTGCTCTGTATGCGCCATGAGGGGTTTTTGCGGATTTGTGCGCTTTATAAATGTTCAGTATTATTATTATTATTATTATTATGTTGAGTCTTCTGCCTCGCATAAAAAAAAGTGGTCGAGTTTACAAAATGTTTCCATTAATTTTACAACACTTCACAAACGAAATAAATCCTCGTAAATTGTTCTCTTTCAATTTCCGATAACCACACATGCAATGTCTTTCAAAGTTACATTGAAATCTGACCCAAAAAAGTTTCGAATAACCCTTCCGTCTCTCTAACTTGAAGACTTTCGTCTGTCTGATGACACTATTGTAAAACTCGGTTTTTTTTCCGAAGTCGTCACGGGCTCCCCACGGGGCAGTAAAACCGCATATTTTGAGGGATATTTTCCAACGAATGATGTAAATATTATTCCCAAGCTGTGTAAACAATATTTCGAGACGTTGAACGAGGGCCTGAAAGTTGCCGGCTTCCCTGCAGTTCGGAATTCAACCGGGCCATGATGCAGGGACTGACTAGGGTGAAACCAAAGAAGGCGATCGAGGACGTTTATCTTCGCCATATTTGGATTTGAAAAGTAGCCATGCACCGTGCTGTGTCATGAAGAAGTCATCTGCAATATTATTGAGTTTGTGGTGTGAAACATCTTCGGTTTTTGAAAGAGCACATTTTGGTTCACATTCTTGTGTGTGTGTGTATTTAATACTCACGTCATTGTGAACATTTCATGAATAGGTGCGGACTGAATTGCAACAATATGTTTCATTCTATTTCAATAATTTTGGTAGTGAAGCCAACTTGAGGATTCTCAGAAAAGCGAACTTAATCACTATACTGGCAAAGACCCCCATGGAGAGAAGACAAGGAAGGAAGTTTCAGTTTTAGATGTGGGAGGAAAACCCCAAAGAACTTTTCCAGGGAAAACCCACGCAATCAGGTAGGGACTGAAAACCCAATCCACACTAGTGCCCCCGGCGGGATTTGAACCGCGTCCCAGAAGTGGAAGGCGAGGAAAGATACCATTACGCCAATCAACCCCTCCCCCAGTGGTGTTTTTGGTGACAATTTTCTTGCGCATCGTTGTTTATCAAACGGACTTATCTCTCAGGAATAGTTTGTGGTACAGGCTAATAAAACACACACTTTTAAGTAGGTTTTAGCCTTGCACCGATGTGGGATAAACACTGTGTGCTTCGACTGCACAACAAAACAAATCCACATGCTACTCGGATGGGATTCGAACCCACACAAGAGCAGATGTCTAAAACCACTGAGGTATTACAAACACTTATTTTGGTTTTACGTATACACTGGTGTGTTACACACTCAAACAAAACTCTCATTCTGACCCATGCGGGGTCAGTGACCCAGAATCTGTTACAAAAATTACCCAGAAATCAGACTCACGCAGAATCTGAGTCGAAATTACCCTTTTTTTACCAGTTTTTTTTTACCAGTTTTTTTTTTTACAGGTCAGCTTGACTCACAAATGGATCAGGTCACCATGGACCTGGAATCCGTTATTCTGACTCAGTTTTGTTTAGAGTGGTATTCTTCGAGTTCAGCAAAAGCTTTCCATGCGTTTCCTGGTGCGTAATGTCTTCCTTTTCCGACACTGAGCAGAAACAACTTGATGAAAACAAAAGCCCTTTCGTTGTAGCAGTTTGTTGACTGATTTCGAAGTTTGGAGACACACAACACAAACTCCTTATTGATACCAATTTTATGAATTGAAAACCTCAAAAATTGTGTTATTAGTTTTAGTGACGCACGACCCTGCTTACATTTCTGTGGTCCTTGTCTAAGGTTACGCTTTCACAGCGAGCCGTCTTCGTATAATGTGACGTCTTCACACGGTGCAGTCGTTCACTCAGGCACGCAAGACGTGTGCACAACAATGGTACGGTTGAAAAAATAAATGTTCGCAGATTTCCACATAGCTTACATGGAATTGAGATGGTCGTGGTGGAAAACTTCCACTTAAATATTTTTGAAATGCTATTTGCTAAATGCTGTAGTGTGTTGGGTCTTAATGAGACAATCTGTTGTTAGTTTATGCATAATGCACAAACCAATAGGATTCAATGATTAAAGGTAACACCATAATGGGGTACATGTCTTCATCAGACAATCTATTGTCTATTATTCATGGTGTATGTACGAAATAGGATGAATTGACATAAGAATTTGGGCTCGTGAATATGCGCATAAATGAATAATAATGCGGGTCATATGAATAGGGATGAGGTCAAACGATGGGCCAATGAGAGGAGGGCGTAATTTGAAATGACCCACTTCAAATCGCGCCCTATGCTCTCATAGGCCAATCGTTTGACAACATGCATCCTTATTCATAAGACTCGCATCATTATTCATTTGTGCGCATATTCACAATAATATGTTAAATCATCCTATTGTTTACGTACACCATGAATAATATAACAATATATTGTCTCATTAAGACCAAACACACTACTTGCTATTTTAAAAATCCCTTTAGTGCTAAACGCTTTTGAAAGATTAGCAAAAGATCTTGCGAGTCCCAAACCGCATATTTGTGAAAAGATAACAGTGAAAAGATTATGTGTTTTTATCATGAGTTATCTGCTAAATAATGTCGAAATTAATCTAGTAAAAAAAAAGATGGCTACAACCTCGCTTTAAGTCCAATCTGCCCGTTGACGTGCTCATGACGGTTATTGTCACACTTCTTTGCTTTTAGTCTTATAGCACCTTGTAAACCCTTTAAAGGTGCTACGCAAACGGGTCTCATAATTCATAAAAACTTCAAAACCTGTCTGAAAAGTGTTTCTCTTTGTTCAAGCGCCTTGAGCACCTTATTGGTGGATTCGTGCGGTAAACAGGACTCCACTACTAGTCTGTTATCGCGTATAGCCTATTAATAAGAATTGACCGCAAACACCCGATGACACACACAGGCAGATTGGTTTCGACAAGTTCAACCTTTTCCATCTGAAATGTTTTTGGTTGGTATTTTCATGACGTCAACCCGCGAAAAAGGTTGTTTTTCCACAGTTTTCATACCCCATGGAGAATGAAGTATACCCTCTCGACTTGGCAATCTTTCTAACAAAGGTTTGCAGTAACACAATTTACATGAAACGAAACGGTGTTGTAACAGCTTCCTTGGTGTTTGTTACTGCATATAGGCCAAACGTTTCTTCTCAAAACCACTGCACTTCAGACCTATATAGCTGCGAACCAGGGCCCAGTTTCATAGAGCTGCTTAACGGCCGATTTTGTGCTTACTGTGCGAATTCCATTTCATAGCGCTGCGAACCGTAAACACTACGAAAAGGCATGCCAACCTTCCAGTGCTTACTGTATGAAAATGAATGACGTGACAATGCAAATCCATGGTGAACGCGCAACAAGATGGCTGCCTAATATTCTTGCTAACCTGTGAAATACGCTTACGCAAATTTGTCTGCTACAGTTAGCACGAAAATTTGCTTACCGTTAAGCAGCGCTATGAAATTGGGCCCAGACTATATATGTATAGCTGTTGTTTCCAATTTGGGTAAACCATAAAGACTCTTGATATGTCAAACGATAATGCATTTGTCATATTGTTTGTATAGATAAATCACGACGTCTATTTCAGTTGATCGTGATCAGGGGGCAGAACCCATGGGACGTAGTAGTTGGCATTTAGACGCTGAGAATGATATCTCGCGGGATTGAAGTGTGAAATTGGAATCCTGCGACCGAAGCAGCTTTTGTTTCAATATTCTGTAAATACAGAAAGGTGTTAGACATCGCAAGTGTCTTGATTTGGTTGCACAGTTTTAAATGGGGGAAAAATTGTCTACACCATGATTGTGTATTGTGTTTTGCTTATTACTTGGTTTTTCTTTTATTAAGATTTTTGGGACAGTTTTTCACAGTTTTATTGGAAATAAGTTATTTGGTAACTTTATTCGCAAAAGTAAGAGCAGGTCAAAGAAGTACATTTTTTATACCAATAATTGTTTTTAAATTATTTGTCGTTGACATATGCAAAGCCCAAACTGAACAGATGTAAACTTGACATCTTTAGGTTCTTTAGTTACATTTACAGAATTCAACAAATACGTAACTGTTTAACTCAAAGGTCATCTTGAAGGATAGAACAACCTGTTCTCTAGGAATAATTACGGTCGTCCTAATTATCATTAATAGGCCTACAATGCACGTTCACTACTGACGGGTTTCTCTGGTTTAACATTTTAGACCTATATAGACCCGTTGCATTGGCCGCCATCGTTGATGACACGTGCACGCGTAAGGACGTTATCATGGGTCGATGACGTCATGTGCAATTAAACCTGGTACAGACTGCGCAAGTCTCGCGCGTGTCGAAAACGAGAAAACAACTAGAACGAAGACCATTACAATTTCTACGAAACCAATATTCATTTTAAGTTCTACTTATACAAAATTCTTCAAAACAAAAATGTCCGTCGACTTTTGCAACTTGCCGGCAAAACTGTGAATAGCTACGGAAATATTTCCGTTTATTTGCAACGGTGGTGAAATCTATTGATTTGTATGGAAATGTATAGATTCGATGTCCCTTCATAGCCACCATACCTGTAACATTTCACAGGTGATTAAAAACAAAGGCCGTATCTGAATTGGTGGCTACGGCTAGGACTGTTGCTAAGGGTGTTGCTAAGGACGTCCTGTACGTTAATGCATGATGATACGGCGATCCAGGTAGCTGTATGCCGCCAATTCGAAAACGGCCAAAGTTACACAATTGTGACAGAAATTTTACGAACTGGAACTACCAAGTTGAGTGCTGTTTATGTTTAAAGGAGAAAACTTTGTGGAGTTCAAAATCAAATATCCTCCAAAAATGGGATAAAACTTGTTCAATTACAAACTGAGAGACCGTCACTTGCAGAATACATAGCAATGGCATTTGCTATCCGATTCAAAAAAGGCGAAACGCTAGGCTGGTTCCTTCGATGCGTGTACATCATCAGCGGTAAGATCAACTAATAAACAGGGCATCCGACAAAGATTGTTGCAGGGCCTATGACGTAGGTAGCCGCTATATAAACCATCCTTTAATCATTTCATTTTTTTAGAAAAGAAAAACAAGACAACAGAGGCGCCGAGTTATTTTTAGAACTCTGACGAGCTAATCCCTTGACCACTGATTGAGACGCCGAGTGGATGACGGCCAGAGAGCAGCGACCGCGCATCACGTTCGGCGAGCAAACCCGGAGTATCACGCGGATAATGTTTTGCTCCGGGATCCACCTTGAACTTCTACTAAGGAAGCGCTCACTGCCCTCCGGCAATCCGTGGTAATGTCCAGGATGAACGGCGCCGGAACAGGGAACTTAAAGAGCAGTTTCCAACCCATGGTCGGATTTAAATATAGCAACCTTAATGGCGTGTGTTAATGAACAGTAGAAAAAAAACGAAAATATTAAAGGTGCACTCTGAAATCTCTAAAATCTATAATAATGATAATATTTTTAATAGATAAGAATGGTAGTAATATTTATCAGGGAATGTCTGAATATCACTCATGAGTAAATGAGTTGTAGTCATTTACTCATTTGCATATATTATGATAATGACTATTTCCAATACACCTAGTGCAAATAGAGGTAAGGACAGTGAAAGTGCGCACTGCATAGGTGGAAGCATTGGGTAGGCCTATAGCATACGGTCACATGGGGGTAACCGCCGCACAATGAAGAAAACAATAGTATCCAAGCTTTAATGTGGAATGTTTTCGTTGCATTTTGCGCTTTTTATACTCCTGTTTGCTAGACCGTATTACCACTGACTGTAGTGCTACTGCTACAGCAACGGATCTGACTACAGCAACACCGCACACAGTCTCTGAAAACACAAATTGGGTTTTTCATCTTTTAAAAATGAAGTCTCAAAACTTAAATCGCCTCTCACTTTTCAATGATACTTTATACGAATTTGTTTCCTGAAAAATGTCAACTTAAGAACACAGCAAACTGTGAGGAGGTGCTGGTGTACTGTTTTGCAGTTGGGACTTGCCCGATGTCCGACACTTTGAAAGTGCAAATGGTCATTGCCGCATTAGCTTGACACAAATCCGCATGACAAACTTCAGCCGCCTATTGGCAGAGCAGGGAATAGTCGTTGGTCAGTTCTAAACAATTTTCATTTCAAATTTTCACTTGGTTATGATCTCCATTAGTATTGCTAATTACAGATGATGATACCACATTTTTGTAAGTCAATGAAGTAACTCCCTTCTTGTACGATAATTGAAGACCACATTGGTTAGAAGGGTAGATTTGCTCGGAAAAAATCTCTCTGCGCCGAGTTTCGCCTGAAACGGTTCAACTCAGTCGGAATATTTTAAAAAGCAAAACTAATATTTGGTAGTGGCGTTTGGTTTCGCAATTGATTACGCACACTTTGTAAGGCACCGTGCTCCTTTACAAAGAACGCGATGTTCGAAGTCCAGCGTTATTTCCTTGAACTTCTATAAAACAGATTTGAGGTGGGAAACATTTTTTTTTTATATCTAGAATTTTGTTTATATTATTTTGGTCCCCGAACGTGTGTGTATAGTTAACGAGCAGTGACGCGAGCTCAGTTGCCGGGGGCATTTTCCTCTGCTCTATGGTGCATGGTTTGGTACCAGTTGACCCTGGGTTAAAATAACCACCGTGAAAATAACCACAATGGAGGCCTCGAAAACAGAAAGTCCTTTATTATAGGCCCTTTTTTGCATCGCATGAGTTGGCAAAATGAAGTGCTGTTACCTTGGGAATTATTTGTTGAATTAAATATTATGAGCACTTTTAATGAAAGGAATTTAGTGAAGAAGACCAGTAGAGAATCTGAGCTCATGTGAAAATTGAAATTTTGTCGACAAACTTCTACAAGAGCCCACCTCTTTGAGATTCACTTTTTTATCACTTATATATATGTTATTGTTAATTTGTAGTTACTTGTATTTTGTTGTGACTGCTTTTAATCTGTATTTCTTAATAAACGTTTGGACTTTAATTGACGCTTTGTGATGTCTATGTGACAATTTTTGGTACTATTGTTAATACACAAACGACTGCAGTCAAACCACAAAATCGAATTCGTTTACATACATGTTTTATTGCCCACACAACCCACCCACGCAGCAATTATGAAATCGGCACTTAAAAACTGTATTCATATACAATTAAAGTATCATTGGTAAGTCAAATCATTTCCAGAAAAATTAGCGTCCCTAATCCACTAAAAATTATATTCTTAAATTAAAAAAACTATTTGATCAAGCCTGAACATATACCATACTGATAAATACAAACGAAAGGAACTTAGATCCCGTGAAACAACAACTCAACTTGGGATCAATAAAACTTATGAAAGCAGAATGGTAAATACATTAAGCTCATTTGTTGTATTGTTGTTAATACTCTTACCGGTTTGTGACACGCAAGGAAACGGATCGGCAATTGCCATTTTATTGAAACCGGAGGGGGGAAATGTTTTTTTAGCTGTGGACACAATAATAGGTTTTAGTCAAGCATGGAATCTTATAAACATGCAGAAGACTGCACCCGAGCGTATTTAGGCAGTATTTGGCCATGGGAATAAACGAACTTTGTTTTTGTATTTACACTCGGAAAAGGTTACTGTAAATTTCGTTTGATGACTTTATGCTATACAAATGACCGCTGGAAAACAACTCTGGTCAAACTCCTTCCTCCACGATACAACACTTTTAGCTTGTTTTTTTAGGTGGCTACCTCAAAAGGTAAATAAACTCCATTTTGAACGCCTGAAATTTACTGCACACACCAAATATGGCTGCTACAGCTTATGCGATAAATCGAGTATTTCCTTTCTGGTAAAGGTTATACGAACGATATTTCTCACTGTGGCTCGTGTACCAACAAGATTGAATAATCTTCCATTCAATAATGTATTCCTTTGGATTTGAGCATTAAGAAACAAGCATCTCAACAGCTGTTCATGGCTACCAGGCAAGCCACCACGATCAATCTCTGGCAAGGTTGATTTGTGGTTGGTATAGAAAACACAGAGCAACGAACTGTGGTGTACAATGTACCAGTAGATTTCACAAAGCACCAAGATTCATCTTAAGACGAGTTGTCAGTTATAGTGATTTGTATTTTGACATCACACTCTTCTTAGCAGTTGAGATTGATACAAACCTCAATATAAATCTTAAGCTGTTTGTGAAAATCAAACCACCCGGACAACTTGTAAATAGACTGTGCAAGTTTCGCGCGTAGTTTGAACTGGAGATCCCATCACGTTCGGTTCAGCAGAAGAAACTTCCCTTACCTTAAATCTTAGACATTAATACATGAATGTACCCGATATTTTAACTAAATTATAATGAGTAAGTGGTGGGAGTCCCCTAAAAGCAAGCTTGTTTGATTAAGTCCCCCAATATTGATATAAACGAGTTAAAGGAATAAATTCGTAAGGAACGTAATAAGTATAGTTCGACATAAAATACACAAGGGGTACATGGCAAACAAAATACACGTATACATTGCTTTTACGCCGGATCCCGGAGCGGAAAAAACCAAGAGCAGTGCCCAATTTGATGGAGCTGCTTTACGCATATTGCTTAAGAAATTTCTGCTAAGCAAACATTAGCAGGAAACCAGTCATGACATGGTGTTTTGGCTGGTAAACCTGTTCCTGATGGTAAGCATGTTTTGTGCTCTGCTTATTTTATCACGTTGTCTGTAGGATGAGAAATGTGAGCGCCTTTGAAGAAGAGAAAACCCAAGAAGGCGAAGAGAGGAAACGGTTCTTGTTCAAATAAGGTCTGGTGTCGCGAGACAGCTGCAATGTTGTAGCCGTAGGGTTTGTGGTTTATTGTTGACCCGCATGGCGGTTTGTGCAGCGCTGGCCCCGGCCGCAATGCATGCAATGGCTGTCTTTCGACCTCAACACTCAACCCTAACGACTGCAGACTGCAGACTACAGACTGTGTACATTATTATTGGCTACATCTGTGCATATAATTGCACAGGAAAAAACAGGGAATGAAACATACAAACGAGAGCAGAAGTATCGATGGTTACGCAACCCAAACCGTGGTAGGACTAATCCCAAACCCAGTTGATCCGTAAAGACAATAATTAGTACTAGGCCTAGGCCTAAAAGCAATTACGATAATGTAATCCTCGATACTCTTGGTCTCAGTCTGCCGTGGGTTATCATCGCAACTAGCGTAAAAGAAGACAACCATTTTATTGTTTTTTGGTCAGTTCAAGCTCGCGCGTTGAACGTTTAAATACGAGATTTTGTTTCTTCCACACGTTAAAGCAGCGTGAAAGGGAGCCCAATCCAACCATGGAGGTTGAATCCAACCCGAGGTTTGCGAGACTTGTTGTCGACATTGTTTCAATATTACAATATCGATTATGATATGCGATATTTGTAAAAACCAAAATCTCCAGTTTGGCGATAAATAGTGAAATCCGGCCGATATTGCATTAGTTACCTTTTAAATAGATGTCGTTTTCTAGCAAAACTGTCTTGCTTTTACAATATTGCAGTATCATACCTGTACATTCAATGTACGTCACCATGGTAGTAATAGGTTACATTTACAATAAATAACTACAATTCGGTGTGACTACCAAAGAACAGTTATTCATACAGTAGGTCTACAATACGAGTCACCCTCACAGTGAAACTGCTGTTTTTCCCTCCAAAAATATATTCATCAAATTTGGTTCACCGGTTGCGAAGACAGATGCAATTACGACAACTAGGCTCTCCACGCTTTTCACTGCTTGGTAGCAAAAAATGCCAATTAACTATTATAGAGAAATGCTTATTGGAAGTGTCAAACAAGAAGGAACGATAAAGCCACCGACGACTGAATACAACGAAATATGACGAAATTTCAACCTCGAAGGCCGCGGATGGGGAAGGGGGTCACTAAAAAATAGTGTTTTACTTTTAGTTTCAAGGTATTAAAATCTAGCTAAGTTTTCACAAAACCCCAAAATCAGATAATCTCATATGATGTTCAATAAATGGTGAAACTACCGGTAGCTTTGAAATAATTTAAACGAAGGCCGACTTAACGTTCTGTTTGGTGATCATTATTTTGACAGCTGGGATGGTTTCTGTTTGTTATGCATTGTGCCTTGACGTAACACGACATGTGTGCTGTCGGTGTTTTCACAGACAGGAAACTGTACTATTTTAGGTCGTCGTGGGTTGAGTCTTAGGGAAAAACAGTCTCCTGCCCCCCAAACAATGAATGTTTGACCATGGTTTGACCACGGAGTTGAATTGACCACAAAAAGAGTACGCTAGCACACTACTTGTTGACCTCTCCTAGCAACTAGGACAGATTTGAAACCCCTTGTCATAAGGACACGAGACAGATAAGCCAAAAAACAACAAATCAAATTGTTATTAGTATACAAACCAACTGTAAAATGTAAAACTGCAAAGTAGTTTAGTCATAACAGTCGCACATTGATGACCACAATTTTCAGAACCTATCTTCAGTTTCAGAAACAAATGTTCAATCTTTTTATAAAACCAACACAGCTCACACTAGTTTTAATATAGTGTATCCACAATCTCACTTGATTGTATCTTCACCATGTAAAGTTTCAAATCCTACGCATGTACATAGTGTTACTAAAAACCTTAATAGATTGTATCTTCACCATGCAATGTTTCAAATCCCACTCATGTAATGTACAACTGCAAACCTCACTGGATTGTATCTCCACCACGCAAAGTTTCAAATCCTACTCAATGTACATGGTGTTACTGCAAACTTTACTAGATTGTATCTCCACCATGCCAAGGTTCAAATCCTACTCATGAACATGGTGTTACTGCAAACTTTACTAGATTGTATCTCCACCATGCCAAGGTTCAAATCCTACTCATGTACATGGTGTTACTGCAAACTTTACTGGATTGTATCTCCACCGTGCCAAGGTTCAAATCCTACTCATGAACATGGTGTTACTGCAAACCTTACTAGATTGTATCTCCACCGTGCAAAGTTTCAAATCCTACTCATGTACAAGGAGATACCACAACCCTTACTATAATATTGTATCCCAACCAAACATGCAAAGTTTCAAACCCTATAGTAACCACAATTTTGAAAAAAGAAGATTAAGGCACTTCCGGCAAGGTGGATAGATTTTACGATCAAACCTTCTCAGGAAATAATGTATTCCATTTATTTTTTAACGAATCATAATATGTACAAGTGATTCATTCAGAATTGACAGTTTTAAACAATGCATTAATTGAATTTTAAATTGTCGAATATAATATTATCAAAGCGGTTCTTAGAAGTAAAATGTCATATCAATGTTAATACTGAATATAAGATGTATGCATAAAATGAACAAATTTTAAGATCAACATAAATAAATTATAAACCACGATGGTTAAACAAAAACGTCAAACGAAACAAAAGAAAGGTAATTCTGTGTAATATCTGTCAATTTGACAGCAATGGAATTAACTGATTTCAGGTATTACACAGGATTGGTTACTGAAAGGATAAAATACATCGTTGTTTAATTTTAGTCTGAAAGCTTACTGATTATGAAGTTCATACAAGAAACATTTTATTCTGAAATATTTCCCTCTGAAATGAAGTCATATTCGAGACAACGTACACAACAGCTGATTTCGGTAGATACAACCAAAATTAAGGACATCGTGTTTACATGCTGAAAACTGTGCGTGGTTTTCCACTATCTTCTTATGACTCACACAACGGATTAAGCCCAGATTTTCATAGCTTTGTCAAAACATGAACACTGTCTGTGAATATTTTGTCAGCTTTTCCAACCCTGTAACTAAAATACCTTTTAAAAAGCAGTTAAAAAGAAAGCATATCATTGTTTTTTGAAAAGTAATTTCATTCCAATCCTCTAGGTTTCAATGAACACACCGTCCAACCAATCTGTGAAAGTTCCATCAAATTCAGTTGTCATCGTTTGAGTGAAAAGAATCAATGGTTTACATTTTGCAAGGGATTTTGTGCACGGTCTTATTTTGATTGTGGCAACCGAATAAGGGCACAACAATTTGTGTTTTCAAATTAGAATTTCCTTGACTGTAACAGTATTTCTGAAGGAAATGTTTCTCTGAAGGATTGGCACTGGCATGAACTTTGTATTGCCAGGGAAATTTGCGATTGAAACAAATTAAATTACTTCGTCTTCAGAGAGGGGCTCCTAGGTCGAATTCAATTTTGTGATGCAATCATTTTCCAATAGATGGAGTCCTTGTGGGGTACATATGACACGTCTCTATGGAGACGTGTGATTTGTTTAAAAACGGTGTAAGACGCCAATTGTATTTCATATTCTTCCACTGCGAATTTTGTCAACGTCCAAAATATCAAATGACTTCACATGTTAAATAATGGGTCATTATTTTGTGTACAGTCAATTATAGTTCATTCCATATTTTTGATGCCAATCAACAAAAAGGGCACCGAATTTGACCTCTTGACTGACGCACAAAACAATTCCTCTTTGGAATGTACAGACTTTGTTGTTGATATCCAGCGAGGTCATGTTTCAAATATTTTTGCTCTAAAAGAGTATAAATGACAATTTTACACCATTTTAACGTGAGGTTAGTGATTGCAATGTTTTCCACTTTCATTAAAACTCTATCTATTGGAAAATGAGTGCATCACAGAACTAAATTTGACTTTCTTGGAAACAATGTTTAAGATGAATATAAATGTATACAGAATACTAACTCTAAGAATACATTCTTCTCAGATTGTCATCAAAAACATTACATACAAATTGACAAAATATTCCCATCTCAGTTCTATTTGTCTCAAAATATATTCCAGAGGTGGGATTCCATGCAAAATATTTCCACATAATTACTTCATAATTTCCAGCAGCAAATCGAATTTCATTCGCTGGCATTGCTGCAACTTCCCTCCTGGATGACATTGTCACCCACGCAGCCATGAGGGAATAATGTTGAGTGTTCAGTTCAAAGAATAAGCCTCTAGACAAACAAATAAACTGAGAACTTCCATTCCTTTGATTTGATTATGATGTGAATTTCAGGAATCTACGAATTAGTTAATATCTCTTCTAACTTATAATTTACCATCATAATAATACCACAAAGCCACCCACTCTAAAATATGAATATATTCAAAAGGATTGAATGCAGTTCTAAAGGATACAAATGTCTTTTTAAAAAAACTAACCTTTCTAAATTTCAAAATCAACCGGAGGATTTGGATTGACTTTGATTGATTGGGTATCTCCTTCCACCTCTATGGTTTGATATTGACCAAGAAGGTAAGGAATCCTACACGACCCATATCGGTTGTGTCGGTGGATTAGGCAGTCGGTACTCTAAATAATATAAACTTATATCAGTTGATTTTGGTCGGATTGAGGCAGTAGGCAAAACTCATGAGTTTGGTTGATTGAAGAGACTGTTTCGAGAAGGGTGTTTAGGGGTTAGGTTTGTACAGGGTGTTAATTTTGTTGTTGTTGAGTAATATCTACACACCGCCAACAAGGGGGGGGCACCCTCAACCCCTGATTCAAAGGTTCACAATTTTCCAGGACAGTTTGAAGGCAAAAGGAGAACTGAGAATTTTGGAAGCAATCCATAAATAAGAAAAAATCACAGGTCTGAAAAATACCTAACAAGAGAAGATGTCATGTAATAGCATTTGTCATTTCACGAGATGAAATCATACATTTCCTTTTAAAGTCTAGAATAGATTGCAATACATTATAGTACTGCAACAGCAGTAGCAGACTTGCCAAAACAGAATATTCATGAGTAAACGGCTTTTCTCGTTAAAGGGTACTGAAAGTCTGGGCTCATTCTTATTCCACTTTGAAAATCCCTTAATCTGAAAGCTTCTTCTAACAAAACTGAACTTAACACTCAAGGCTACCTTTTTTATCAAGTGGGTACTGTAGAAGGGGGGGTGGGGGGGGGGGGAGTTGAAGCCAGTGTGAACCTCTTTACCTCAGATAGGCTTAATCCCCCTCTCTGGGCCCCCATCTTACTAACAAAGCAAACCAAAATAATGGGTCTCTTTTTATGAGCGCAAAGCAAGAACCCGATGATCCCACACAAAGGGATCCAGCTGGGGAGCTGGGGATTTATAACAAAAGCAGTTACCCGGAACTTTGGACTCTGAAAAAAATATTGAAGGTTTTCAAAACAGCGTTATTCACCCAACCACACACGGTGAAATAGAGAAAAGGTGTTGTTGAGCGAAATTGTGTTTGACTTCACAGTTTAGCAAATTGTCAAGAGTTTCTCAATGGAAAGGAAGTTTTAAGTGTCTACTTGAATTCTGTTTACTTTCTTTTCACCGCAGTTCAGAAAAATGTAAATTCTGAGGACAATTCGATAGTTGCCCTTTGTGTAGGCTTTGTTCCAACACACCATGAGTCCATGACCCATTTGTTGATATGACCCATTTGTTGATGTACTTCCCAGCAATCCGTATTCAAAATGTTGTTAAAAAAATGGCTTTCTATTTTGGGTTTTAACCTAAAGACCAAATTTATTGCAGAACTCATTTTCAAAGTATACAACTTAACAAATATGACCCTGTCTAAACTCAACCAATTTCACAAATTGCTTATGTATCGTCCATCTATTGCATTTTACCATTAATGAATAAAAACGTATTACTTGGTTTTACCCATATTCCAATGTGTGTAAAGCACTATATGGGTATACTCAGTGCCTTTTCCAAGTCATGCGGGAATTTTTTTTATTCAATGTACTCAGAAAAGTACTGAGTATACAGTGTTTTACACACAGCGGTGTATGGGTATTAAACCCCCCCAAAAAAAAAAAATCTCCACTCCTGATGCAAATTTAACATCTATTAGACTAACCGTTTATAAAAAACTTTCTCCAATCTTGCAAAAAGGACTGATTGGTTGTTACCATAATAAATGGCACAAATGGTTTTCCAAAAAACTCTCACTCTTCAAAGGCAATTGAATACATAATTATTTCTATCTGAAAAAGGATGTCAGAAATGTGTACAAAACACACACAAATCATTTGCTCCTCCGAAAAACAGAACACAAATGTCCTTTTTGATGTAGGTCTCGAAACCCGCTGTTACCTCCCTCTTTTCTGACGCTGTTTCGCAAGAACTCTTCTCTTGTTGATCATCTCGCATAGTATTTCAAAAACGTTCCCAAGTCCTTCTCCGGTAATTCCACATGCCGGTATAATTTGGTACGGGTTGTGCTGTCGCACGTCCTTGAGGCTTAGCCGTTGCTCTATCTCCTCAGGACCTGCCGCCTCCCTCAGGTCCTGTTTATTTGCAATGACTAAAATAGGCACGCCGCTGTTCTTCGGAGACCTTGCCAGTTTTAAGAGCTCGCTCTTGGCCTCTTCAAATCGTTCCACGTCGGAGCTATCTACGACGAACACGATGGCATCTGTAGCCCTCGTGTAGGATTTCCAAAGTGGGCGGAGCTTTTCACTCCCTCCAGCATCCCAAAAGCGGAAACGTACCCCTCTCGACGGTCCGGTTTTTACCCGTATTTTCTCGGCGTTGAATCCTATAGTAGTTACAGCGTTGATGAACTCGTCAAGTTTAAGTCGATATAGAATGGTAGTCTTTCCTGAGAAATCCAGTCCGAGGAGAACCACATGCAGGGAACCAAGGAATGGAAAACAGGTATTCGATGATTGAGACGAACCGGTTCCCATGTTTGGTGAATCAAAAACAACCAAAGCATACGCACCTGAGAAACGCCCTTTTGTCAGCATCCACAATAAGGTGACCGTGTTATTATCATGTCCTGTCAACCTACATCTTTGTTAAAGTACAACCATGAGTTGATGACAACAATTGACCGGCTGGAAAGCACAGCTTGACGGCTCTCGTCGTGGACACCTCGCACAACCGAAGGTCACGTACTACGGCAGTCACCATGATCTCCGCATGCTAGAAACACAGTCGTCTATGGTTTGCACTCTCTTCATTAGCAAACATCTCTGACTTAACAGTGTGGAATGTCGTCTCTAAAATGGCCGTGCTTTTTATTCTTCTCATCTGCAGCCCATTACATCTCCCTGATGCACCAAAGTGATGTCTAAATCCGTTAAGCTCTTTTTAGCCGAGGGGTTCGGCACGCGATACTCGGCGATTTGAAAACCAGCTCTGGCAGCAGAGAGACGAGTCACAGTCCACAACTTTGGTTATCGTCGCGTTGGCAAGTGGGCGTATACAGACGGGCTCACTCCCGGTGCAAAAAAACACCCTGCGTCCGGCCAGCCTTTGCTCTCTCTCCAGAGTGCTTCGGGTTGCTCCAAACCGCGGGCTTTTGACACACTCTCCGCTGTAATTAAACGTGAAGGTGCCGCAACATGGGAGTCAGTTTAGGTTGTGTCAAGTGCTGACCAGCATGAATTCCCCCAACGAGGCTTGCAAATGAATGACAGAAACTGAGTAGTCTTTATGCCTGAACCTAGCACTGGGCAACGTACGTACAGTACATGTATGTTGTTACCACATGGATGCACTGTGCAAAAACGACTCCAGTTTATGGCAGACGACCAGACGTCCGTGTGCCTAACAATAGTCAGCTACGTCACTCAATCAATTTGGGTGATAACATTTTACCACAAGGGTAGTACATTTGTAATGATGTTGAGGAAGTACAAACATTGATTTTTTTTGTTTTACATGCACATACAAACTGACTTTGAAATAACAATTTTTATAAATCATATTACATAAAGTAGTAACCAAACATATTTTATGGATATTTAAAGTACTATGACGGATTATATCTTTGGCAAACCCCTATTATATGAAATGCATAAATCCACCTGTCACAAAGCGATTTCTGAGTAAAAAAATCGATGCCCAAAAATCGTTATTTGTGTTCACGGCATTCAGCGCAACATCGCGTTGGTTGTTTACTCTAGATGTTTACAGTTTGAAGTTGAATGAGCTGGGTAATTACAGCGGGGTTCTGATGACATTAGGTGTAACTGTTATGCATTGTAAAGCACAACCATGGAGGTATAAAATTTGGCATCCATACCCCCATCCATACCATACCATCCCCTCGCCCCTTCCTGTCCGTTTTATCATGAAAGGCACAGTAAGAAGTAACTACATGTGTGTATAACCATGGACTGGAGGTAGAAATGGGTACAACCATGTTGTGTACAATCTCTTTTGGGAGGAGCGTTGGCTCTGGAAAGAGCCTGTGGGGTATCGTGTGGAGGCACAGTGTTCATTTTTCGGAAGGAAAAAAAACCCCAACAACACACGGTCATTGAAAATATTAATTTTGTGTTCATAGAAAATAATTGCATTTGCTATAATTCATTTTCATAAAAACTTTGTTTTTTTTCTCTTCAAAAATTACGGTATTTATTTTTTTTTTTTTTGAAAGACAGATTTAAAAATATTGGTACCATTTCTGTATCTTTTCGTGCTATTTTTTTAAAAAAGCAATTGAAATAGGCCTATGAACTGAACTTGCCTCTTAAAAAAAAAATGTCAGATGACATTACCATTTCTAAATTGACTACCGATTGAGAAAAGTTGTTAGTATATATTTACACTGACAATAGTGACAGCAACTATCTGATTATTTAAGCCAATGTTAAAAACAATTTTAAACGACAATTTTGGAATAATGCTCCTTTAAAGTTGTTAATAAATTGTGTCAATTGGTGGCGCCCTTCAATATTTACAGGCAAATTTCACAACGCACAAACTTCTTTCTTGCGTTGCTTTCTGTACTGGTGATGACATCGTTACGTGCTGATTTGTAACTCGCAATGGCGTCGGTGTTTAGTGGAGCGCTCAGATTGACTGATTTAGATGATTTCATCACACCTTCTCAGGTATTTTTTACCAGAAAAGAATTGTTCTAAGTGGTATTGCTTGTTTTTTAGTCATATAGTCTGGTTGGCTAGCATTTATGCGAACTCTACTTTATAAAGTTTTATTTTTTAGTACAGTCATTTGACCAGTTCGGGATCACTTTTTGAATTCACATTGTTTTTGGTTGCAATCTCTTTGACATTTTAAACAAAAAAGTTTATCAGTTTACCTAAACATGTTATAAAACTCACCAAGTATCCACTGACAAAAAAAGATTAGTACTTTTGAAGAGGCTTTAACTTGTCACCTGTTTGACCAGTTCAGGATCAGTTGATTCTATTCTGAATCAGTAGCTTGCCCTCTATTGCAAACCAATACTCCCATTCATAAAACTGTCTCTCAAGGACACAAACTTCACAAGTGTGTTGGCATGGACATGGACTTCCTTTCTCCAGAGAATTTCATGCAAGTGTATTCAACAGCAGCGCAAAAATCCAGCAACAAAAACACAAAACAACAGCAAAGGCAAATGAAAAGGTGAAGCACGCCTAAAAGCAACAATGACCCAAATATCTATTCTTACAGTCGCAATTTCCTCCTCCAAGTTTCATTTTCTCACAAAAAAACAATATTCCTACAAGAATTTGTTGAAGAAATGTATCTTAAAAGCAACAAATAAACTTTCGACTGCAGCAGTAAGATTTTACCTCACTGAGTGCGGCACCATTTGACGCAATGAGAGATGCTGAGTAGTGAGTGATCCCGAACTGGTCAAGGGTACGATGCCCCCCAATAGACGATTTCGGTAATTTCGTCTCCTCAAAAAAACAAGACGACTGCTCAGTATTTACCTGAAATATTTTAAACACATTCTAAGCATTTAACATAAATTTTATTCGCCCTGGCGTTCAAATTTTAAAGGTAAGAAGTTTTAACAGCGTTTTTCAACCAACATTTAAAAAAAAAAAAATGATCAAAATCGCAGACAAACTTCAAGAAAATGGCCATAATTTATTTGTTGATGAAATTTGGAACCTTATTTTGGGTTTGTTGGTTTATTGCATGTTATTCTTCACATGTATCAACAGAAATTGGTAATGTGAGAAGTAACTTAATTATGGGGTTGTTGCAAAGTTGAAGTGATCCCGAACTGGTCAATGATCCCGAACTGGTCAAATGACTGTACATCAAATTACTTCCTTGATCAACTGCAAACATTTCGTGAAAATGCTCAACTATAATAACAATCAATATTAATTGTTTTTATTCATTATGCCGACGCCATAGTCAAAGAAAAGTATTGTTATTGAGCTTATTTCTTGACAGTCTTGAACTATCTTGTTATGTGAAAATAAGTGTATTTCTAGCCCCACTTGTCTCGTGTGGTAAAGCTCACTCACTCTCAGGATTCAGAGCTTGGCCACACAACATATTGGGCTAGCAAAGAAGCATATTTCATACATGTGCAAATCATAAAATGTAGTATAGTACTATATATGGTGGATTAGACTCATTAACTGGTGGGGGGGGGGGGGGGCTGTACACTCCTTTAAGTAACAAAAATGGTCATCTGCAGTCATAAAATTTAATAACTTTGATATTTAACCTGGGCCCAATTTCATAGAGCTGCTAAGCAAAAAAATTTGCTTAGCATGAAATTTCTTCCTTGATAAAAACAGGATTAACCAACCAAATTTCCACGTGGTTTTCAGGATAAGAAAACAACAGCTGACTTCCAGTAACAAGCAATATGCAACACATGGAAATTTGGTTGGTAATCTTGTTTTTATCAAGGAAGAAATTTCATGCTAAGCAAATTTTTGTGCTTAGCAGCTCTATGAAATTTGGCCCTGTACTGGCAATTTTTTTCTAAATGCTTTGTTTATTAATGGTTTAAGCCAGCAAATCTTAATATTTTAGCGCCCTCTTTTGATGTACGAGTAGCCAATATGAGTAGCTCAGATATTAAATTTCAGGGATTTCTCGCACTGTCGCATAGCTCAGTGGAATGCCTCCCCCTTACCAAATAATTTATCCCAAATACATCAATGTAGCAGCAGCTACACAAGAACTTTAAAAAGAAAAAGCAAATTGAACACTGCCCCCCCCCCCCTACCCACCCAATGCGAGTGACTTTGTGATGTAATTAAAACCGATGTCTATACAGGAATGTATCAAGCCCGTTCAGGTGGAGAGAATACCCGGCCGTTCCGGACCGATCAAAGTCCAGTCTGATGGAAGCTATGTTCAGATCGGCATTGTAAGTTATTTCATTCATTCAGACAGTTTTATCATTTTTGTTCACATCCACATTGTATAAAAAGACAGTAGAATAAGTTTTGAACTTGCCAGGCTATAACAATATGGGTTCAGTGGTTTGTAACAACCGCGCACGCTCCAAATAATTACTATAATAATATTGTTCTGGTAAACGGCGCCATATCAAGAGTGAAAACTTAGGGGGCACATGGGGTGCATCCTTTTTTTTAGAGGCACTTCTAGGCCTGACCTATGTAAACAGTAGTTTTCATTTGCATTTTTTCATATACAAGCCTCTTTTCAGCAATCTCTCTATAATCTGCCTTGGAGGTAAAAACAAATACATTGTCTGGCTGTAAATAGAAAGATAGTTTTAACAATACTGAAAATACCACCCAAAAAACCCATAGAATGTTACTTTTTATGCAGATAATTTTTTTAATCTAAAAAAGACCAGATTTAAAATGCCCACCAGAGCTTGGGTACAGTGAACTAGACCACTCGGCCATGACACGCCACAAATAAATCTCAGTTTTAGATGTGGGAGGAAAACACCAACTGGGGAGGAAAGCACACACTAACAGGCAGGGACTGAAAACCAAATCCACCCCATGCAAGGCTGCGGTATGAAGTGGGGTTCGAACCAGGGTCCACAGAGGTAAAAAGGCCGGGAGTAAACTGCTCAAAGCCAACCTGAATGCCCTTTCCATGTTTATTTTTCACGAAGTTGTTTCACAAATTAATAACACCTACTTATGTAGCTGTGAAGCTTATCAACATTTATTCAGGATAGTTAATGCTATTCGGGGGGAAAAATTAGTGGAAGGCCTAGACGGTAAAACAATACGAATTACTTTTTTCCCATAGGGTGTCATGTGGCCGAGTGGTTTAAAGCATCAAATTCAAGTTTCGATGGTTAAGTCATCGGGGTGTGGGTTCGAATCCCGGTCATGACACTTGTGTCCTTGAGCAAGATACTTTACTATAATTGCTTCTCTTCACCCAGGGGTATAAATGGGTACCTGCGAGGGTAGAGGTTGATATTGTGTTTGAAAAAGCCTTTGGAGCGCCACGGCAGCCCGAGGCTGTATACTCCCCAGGGAGCTGAGAAAGATTACAGGAATGTTATTGGCCCAATGACCAGGGCACTAATGTAAAGCGCATTGAGACGTTATTGTGAAATGCGCTATATAAGAACTAGTTATTATTATTATTATTATTATTATTATTGTAGGATGGGCAAGAGACACACCTGAAGAAAGCCCAGATCACGTTGAATGATTGTCTGGCATGCAGTGGATGCATCACATCCGCAGAGAGCGTCCTCATCACACAACAGAGCCAGGAGGAACTCCTGAGGATCCTTGAAGAAAATAATCAACTTCCAGAGGTGAGATTGGGCTCGAGTTCTGGTGGCTGAGTCATCAAGGTGTGGGTTCAAATCCCCGGTCGTGACACTTTTGTTCTTGAGCAAGACACTCTGTTATTGCTTCTCTTCACCCAGGGGTAAATGGGTACCTGTGAGGGCAGAGGTAGTTCTTGTGATTGGTTTAGCTTAGTGCGCTACATATTTGGCAGCACAGGCTGTATACTCCCAAGGGAGCTGAGATGGTTTAAGTAATGAAATAAATGGCGCAGTGACCCGGGGGTAATAATGTTTGAGCGTCATGAGCACCACTGAGTGACATATTTGGGTGCTATATATGAAGCCACTGTTATTATTTATTAACTAAATAATTACTTTACAGACCCAACAATTATTATATGACTTATTTCTAGTGCTTTAGTACTCATAATTGGTACTTAAACTGGAGTACTACCCCAGTACCGTAGATCTTTTAAGATGAATCTTAGTGCTTTGCGAAATCGAGTCCCAATCTTATATAGAACATTTTTGAAAACATCATTTCTTTTTCTCCTAGGGTGATGAAGGGAAGAAGTTGATTGTAGTTTCGGTGTCTCCTCAGTCCAGAGCTTCCCTGGCAGCCAGGTATCATTTCTCAATCCAAGAGACGGCCAAGAGGTTGACTGGGTACTTTAAGTCAATAGGTAAGAGACGGCCAAGAGGTTGACTGGGTACTTTAAGTCATTAGGTAAGAGAGGGCCAAGAGGTTGACTGGGTACTTTAAGTCATTAGGTAAGAGAGGGCCAAGAGGTTGACTGGGTACTTTAAGTCAATAGGTAAGAGACGGCCAAGAGGCTGACTGGGTACTTTAAGTCATTAGGTAAGAGAGGGCCAAGATGTTGACTGGGTACTTTACATCATTAGGTAAGAGAGGGCCAAGAGGCTGACTGGGTACTGTAACTTATTATGTAAGAGACAGCCAAGAGGTGGACTGGGTACTTTAAGTCATTAGGTAAGAGAGGGCCAAGATGTTGACTGGGTACTTTAAGTCAATAGGTAAGAGACGGCCAAGAGGTTGACTGGGTACTTTAAGTCAATAGGTAAGAGACGGCCAAGAGGCTGACTGGGTACTTTAAGTCATTAGGTAAGAGAGGGCCAAGAGGTTGACTGGGTACTTTAAGTCACTAGGTAAGAGAGGGCCAATAGGGGTGCAGAACTAAATCCATCTAATTCAAGCCAAACTTGTCGATGGATTTGGGAAGATTTAGTTTGGTTGAGTTTTAATATCTTTCTGCTTCGTCTGTGAATTGCAGGAGTGCATCATGTATTCGATGAGACATTTGCGAGGGACTTCAGTCTTCTTCAGAGTCAGAAGGAATTTGTGAGTCGCTTCAGGAGACGGGAGTCTGAGAAGGGAATGATGCCGATGCTAGCGTCTGCCTGCCCAGGTAATCTCAATGACATTGTCACTGCTTGTTTGTTTCGCTTAATCCTCCTACTGTTTGAAAACTCAATATCATCCACTGTGGTTATGAATGATAGGTCAACTATGCCAGCCTGCAATATGATATCATATAGTGAATGCACCTACACAGGACAAGTCAACCTTCCTACTTTCTGACCATTTTATATAAACCACTGTGGTTTTCTATAATAGGTTATTGAATCGTTAATTAACGATTTGATTATTGCTGCTTATCAAACTGTATTTGGTAATTAAATGTGATGTTAATTTTACAAATTTAAAAAAAAATTAATTGAATGTTTAGAGTTCTTAAAGCTTAAAAGTGGTTCTCCAATATCAAATTGTATGAAAACATACTTGTTTGTATCAATCATTATACATTATCTTTTTGAAGTATTTTTTAATCAACGGTTTTTTAGTCTGTTTATAATTTTCCTTTCCTTCTGCAAAGGTAGAGGTTATGACCCCAATCCTGTCAATGTTGAGTTTTAGAATTAAAGATTCCGTATTCGTCAGTTTGTTATCTACGGACACAAGCTACAAAGATAGTGGAAGCAAAGTATTGGTCAAACGTCAAACCCTCAATTTACTCTTTTAACACCCCTCTTAAAAAAAACCCAGGTTGGGTTTGCTACGCAGAGAAGACCCACGGTTCCTACATCCTGCCGTACATCAGCGCCACCAAGTCACCTCAGCAGATCATGGGATCCCTGGTCAAGGAGTTCTTCTCGGGACAAACCGGTCGCAAGCCTGACCAGATCTACCACGTCACCGTCATGCCGTGTTTCGACAAGAAGCTGGAGGCGTCCAGGGAAGATTTCTACAGCGACGTGTATCGGACCAGAGACGTTGACTGTGTGATTACATCGGGTGGGTTGAAGAACTTCTCTTAAGCCCTGTTCACACCAGACTAATTACCCGGGAAATTCCCAGGAAAATTTGATTGACCTATTCACACGTGAATTGCTAACCCTGGCAAACTCCTGGAAAGTAGCTATTTCGCAGGAATAGTCACCCCTGCTTGGGAGTAGGGATTAAGGGATATAGCTTTACAGTAAATGGAAAACTTACTAATTAGGTCCAGCGCGAAATAGTATCAGCAAAAAAAGGATCGTCTTAGAAAAGTAGAGGACAAGACCCAAAACATTGGTAAAAGGAACCAGAACATAGCAATCTCGCTAATCCCGTCTAGCCATTGATGACACACACACAAAAGTGTAATCTTAGTTGAAAGTATTGGATCAGATTTTTTGCCAATTTGACCCCAAACTTTCGATTTAGAGTTTAAATTGCTGTTATTAAATATTCAAGAAAGTTATGAGCTTTCATTTAATGTATTGGACAAAACAAATCTGCAGATGATAAGTGGTAGTTAGTTAAAAACTAAAATTGAATTATTGCCAGGATCCTGACATTATCTCACGACCATTTTAGCTGTGTACAAACAGTTTTGCATGTTACATGTATTGTTTGTATTGTTCGTGGAATATACAAAAGTTTTTTATATTTTCTGTTTTGAAGCAGCATCATGTTTCAAAACTTGATCAGATAAAAAATTATTTGAAAATTTTTTTTTTTGTGAAAATCTGGCCCAGTGACTTAAAAGTTTGAAAGCCAAATACCTCTTTAATTGTTGGAATTTTGCTAAGATGTCCTAAGATTTTATCACAGTGTTTTGCTAATATATGTTACAGTAAATTAACGAGAACAAGTTGTCCAAGTAGTTGACAGTTAAGTGCAGTTAAATCTTACGTATTTGTCAGATTGTTTTGTCAAGATTTTATGGCATTGTTTTTTTTACAATGAAGGTTTTTTTATTTAATTTTAAAGGGGAAGTTGAAGCAATGCTTGACAAGGAAGGACTAACACTGACCGACGTGCAGCCACAAGACATTGATGTCATGTTCCCCGTCTCGATGGATGGAGAACTAGTGAATCACGTTGGAGGAGGCTCAGGCGGCTATCTAGAGCACATCTTCAGATTTGCCGCTCGCGAGCTCTTTGAAGTCAGCGTCGATCAAATCGAGTACAAGATGCTGAAGTACGTATGAAAAGAACCTTTCTTGTCTCCATCAGCAGTGTGTCTAGGAATTTTTATTTTGGGGAGGGGGGCAAGCGTGGGAAAGTCATTAGGGGGGCGGGCTTTTGATGTATCGAACCATTCATTTGTGCATTTTTTACCTAATCTTGCATGGGTGCAAAATCTTTTTAATGTGTAATGCATGTGTAATGCTTGTTGGATAACCCAGTGCACTTATCGTAAAGAGAAGGGGTTTGCCCAGGTGTTTCTGGCATGGTCCGGCAGCAATATGTGCCACCTCACCTTGTATCACTTTCAAGGTGTTGTATTTGGTTGCTTCATCTCATAAAAAATCATTCTCAACAATCTCCACCAGATTAGATAATGCGGAGCCAGGAGTGTCATTTATGACAGCCATGGGGCATTATAAATGTACACTTTTATTATTATTATTATTTAATCATCCAGCAGATTGGCTTAGATTTAATATGTATATACGTATTTTGAAGTTGAGGATTCAAAACTGACAATATTTTTATTTTCCCATCTTTCTCCAGGAACAAAGACTTTAAAGAAGCCACTTTAGAGGTCGACGGAGAAGTGAAATTGAAATTTGCCCTTGCCTACGGCTTCCGCAACATCCAGAATCTTGTACAGAAAGTCAAGAGAGGGCGCTCTCCGTACCACTTTGTGGAGGTCATGGCTTGCCCCGCAGGTAAGAAAACTTTTATATCGAAGAGTCTCTTTAGCCTTATTTTTTCTTTTTGAATAATGCTTCTGTTTTTCTTAAAGAGTCTTTTACATAATAGGTGATGAACTTTGAAAACAGGGATATCAACGTTTATTAGTGTTAGGGGTCATTCAGAATAATCAATGTAACATTTCAATCTTTTTCAAATTTGTTTTGACCTGCCCATCCACCCCAAAACTTCAATTTTAAATATTAACAGACTATTTTGAATATACCCTTAATGCTGAAGAACAAAATAATGCCTCAAATGAAGCAGATATTTTAGATCAATGTTCTCCCAGCTCAGGAGTTTCTCAGTGGCTTCTCCTGGCTTCCAGCTTGCAACTTTGTAGCTGAAACAGAAGAGGAAATATTTGCCAACTCCCCATCTGATTCAGGCATGAAGGAAGGCTATTGCAGACCAATAACAATGGACAGCACAGACATGACAGATGATCTGGAAAGGGTCGCCTGGCATTTTTCACCTTAAAATTTGGGGTTTTTTTTTTCTCGATTATTTTAATTTTAAACTGAATTTTGATTTTCAGTTATTTCTTTTGAGCATGTACATGTATTCTGTACTAATGAAGCTTCCCTGCCTCAAACAGGAATATTTTTCTAGTATGAACACTCTTCCTAAAAAAAAGGAGGTTTCATTAATTTCAACAAGGAATTGGGGTGTCATGTGGCCGAGTGGTTTAGAGCATTGAATTCAAGTTTTGATGGTTAAGTCATCGGGGTGTGGGGGTCATGACACTTGTGTCCTTGAGCAAGATACTTTACTATAATTGCTTCTCTTCACCCAAGGGTATAAATGGGTACCTGCGAGGGTAGAGGTTGATATTGTGTTTGAAAAAGCCTTCAGAGCGCCACGACAGCCCGGGCTGTATACTCCCCAGGGAGCTGAGAAAGATTACAGGAATGCTATTGGCCCAATGACCAGGGCACTATTGTAAAGCGCTTAGAGAATTAAGTGTTAATTATTATGCGCTATATAAATCGAGGTTATCATATTATTATAATGTTTTCCGGCACGATTTCAAAATTTCTCGTCCATTTTTATCTTGGCAAGGATGTCTTAATGGCGGAGGACAGATCCGGCCTCAAGACAATGAACAACCCAAGGAGCTACTGACTAGGGTCGAAGCCCTCTACAACTCCCTCAACACCAGAAACCCCGAGGAGAATCACATGACTGAAAGACTATATTCTGATTGGTTGGGAGGTGCTGAAAGCGAGAAAGCGAAAGCGATGCTTGACACGGAGTATCACGCTGTGGAGAAGATGAACAATGCCCTGACTATCAAATGGTGATGTCTCCATCAGTCAGACAGAAAGGTCATGCTGGGGTCAATATGAGGGCGGACCAAAGGTAGTGTGATGGACATGTGGATTCCACTGGGCCTAAATAACCAATCAATTACGCTCCACCCCTTTATGGCATCAACCAATCACAACAGCGAACACGCATATGGGGTTTCGTGGCTGATCGATCTAGTTCACCGGACCCAAGCTCTGGTGTTGTCAGCAGCAGAGTGTGGGTTCGAAATCCTGGTCATGACACTTATGCCCTTGAGCAAGGCACTTAACCAGAATTGCTTCGTAAAAAAGGTCGTGCGTTGTGCTCCACCAGCCAGGCTCCTACTGGATGACACCCATGCCTACATCCTGACGGACTGTGAAGGGGGTAACCCCGTTTCAGCCCCAGGAGTAGGTGGCAACGTGCCCCTGGTGACAGTTGATTTGGGTCGACAGCCCAAATCAGTTAAGTGTAGCCCTCACCTTGAAGTGCCCATCTGGCCTTGTGATGTTAGGCAATATCTCACACAAATTTTTTTTTAAAGAAGTCCAACAGTAGTCGGAGAAGTTGAAAAAAAACATTACACCATGTAAACAAGTTTCCGCTATTTGGATTGCTGCAATGTGCCTGGTGTGTGGCGCGGAATACAACACGGCGCAATCTCATAGGCACTACCTATGTGGGAGCCTGTTGATAGACAGTTGCCATTGTGGGCGGGACTTAATGGATTGATCGATTGGCATTCGTGTACATCCATAATTTAATTTAATTTGCATACTATCTGCAGGTCTATGCTATTTATGAACTGGTTGCAAGTACTATGGTCTGTTGGTGTAAAATATTTATGCTAAAGATAAACTTAATGATCTGAATAGTGAGAAAGGTTGCAAATTATTTTTCAACAGTGCTTTCATTTTTGGAAAATTTAAGATTTTTAATTACAAAAAAAATTCACAGAAAAAGTGTTTTTTATGTGAGAGTGTATGATTATCACCTTTTCCTTAAAGTGCAACTTATTTGTATAGTTGACCAACCATTTGAAACCAATCGACTGCATGGGTTGTGTTGTACATGGCAGATCAACTGTGCACAGAACTAACTGTACGTCTGTGCACTGTGTAGATGCATTCACCACATGATATTATATTGCAGGCTGGCATAGTTTATCTATCATTCAAAACCACAGTGGATGATATTGAGTGGTCAGACAGTAGGAGGGTTGACTGTGTACATGTATTGTTAAGATGCATTCACCACATGATATCATATTGCAGGCTGGCTTAATCATTCAAAACCACAGCGGATGATATTAAATGGTCAGACAGTAGGAGGGTTGACTGTGCACTGTGTAGATGCATCCACCACATGATATCATATTGCAGGCTAGCTTAGTTTATCCATCGTTTAAAACCACAGTGGATGATATTGAATGGTCACACAGTAGGAGGGTTTATAATACACTATCAAAAAAAGAAACTTCCACCACATGAGTTCACATTGTAGGATTGATCTCATATCTTTATTGTTGAAACATACCTTTGACCCATTGACCTTTGACACTTCAACGGAGTCTAAAATGCATAATTTTGAAGCTGTTTAGGTTCTTGTCAGCAATATATTTGTACAATAAAGTAAATATACATATATATATAGTGAAAATATCTCGTCAAAAGCTTTTTGGGGATAATTGGTAACCTGTTAAAAGGCAAAAGTATGTGTGATACATAAAATAATTAAAATTAAAATTAATGAGACTGGAAAACTTGTATCCACAGGAGGCTGTATGCAAATTGGGTTTCAGTTATTTTTAATGTTTGATTATTTGTATATTTTGGAGCTCCTGGTAAATGGAGTTTATTGATCAAGAGTTGTCTTCAAAGTAAATTCTTTAGCAAAAAGAAACATCCAATTCCTAAGAAAAACATTTGTTTGTGAGTTTGATTTATTTTGCATTTTCCATTTCTCGCCCTTTTGAACAAAAATTTTCCAGGAATTAATCCAAGGAATATTTTCTCAGAGAAAAACTTCAGTCCAGCTCTCTGGGACTACTCAAGCCTTCGAATGTGCACCATCGTAACACTGGAATAGTCTTTCCAATTACACAAGACTATATAAAACTTGACTTAAGTTTCGCCCATTTACCTCAAGAAGCGCAGAGAGACTTTTGTGATACCCACTATACGAGATCTGTCACTGCCAGTTACTTCAGTTAGTAAAACACCGGCACCTAAGCCCCAGAGGTCGCTGGTTCAAATCCCTCTCTAGCCAATTTGTTGTCGTTTACCTCAAAATCGATTAATATTTACACCGTCGGCTCCCATGTGGTTCATTGCTTGATTTTATTGTTATTATTTATCACAAGCGACAAAACGGGGGTAAAACTTGGAAGGGCACAAGGGGGTGAATCATTTTATTTATTTATTGATTTATTATTATTATTTTTTTTTTTTTGGGGGGGGGGGGATTTCTGGCCAATTATAAATGTAGTTTCCATTTGCATTTGTTTTAAGCAAGCCCCTTCACAGCGCTCTTGTCATGTCATTTACCATTTTTTTGTGGCGGTAAAAACGAACACATTGCCTGCGATGTAAATAGAAAAATAGTTTTCAAAAAGTGTTGCATTAAGGCTTGCAAAATGCAACATTTTATTCTGTCAATTTTTAATCTCAAAGCCCACATCTCAAATTGGGACTGGGGGAACATGCCCCCCCCCCCACCAAGTAATGACACTGATTGTAGCCTGGATGCAATAATTACACCAGTTAAAACGCATACACACTTTGGAATCGAGGTAGTTGATGTTTGTGTATACAATCATGTAAACATAAATCCCTTACGGGAACCAACCAAAGTACTAGACCATAGTTTCAACTCTCCACAAAGGTGGACAGCGCCCCCCATGGCCGTGTTCGCATTGATTATTTTGGTGCAGTAACTTAAGGCAAAACAATGTCAAAGTTCAAACTTAGCGTTCGCCCACTCACCAAATGCAAGTTAAGACAGAGGCAGGCAAGTCACAACACTTCCATTTGTTGTGAGGACTGCGGAACAAATTAAATCAGAAAACCACAAGTTCTAAATGAAGTACTTTTAAACGGGGAAAATGATGACTCAAGTTGAAAAACATGGAAATTTTGCATTGATATTTTGTTGTACTCCATTGCATAATCTACTTTTACCATGTAGTCTCACTCATACCTTTGTATCTGTTCAGTGTATTTGTTTAAATGCATGTGGACAATTGAGAAATCTTGCGGACTACTCAAAAGTCAGGTTCACTAATCCGGTTGGAGAGGATAATAAACGTTAAGGGAAGCCGCTGAGTGTTAACCATAACTTCAGTTACCATGGTTCTGGTCAGCCTGGTTAGTTAACTATGCAGTTTACAGGCTTGGTTAGTATCCACATGTGGACTTACCAATGTTGACAATTTCAGGTGGTAAACCCTTATAAGGTCGGGAAACCCTTGAATGTTGACCATAACTGTACTTACCATGGTTCCGTTCAGCCTGGTTAGTTAACTATTTTGCAGTTTACAGGCTTGATTAGTAAACTTAGTGTCCACACTTTAAAATGTTGACAATTTGAGGTTGTAACTTCAAAAGTGTAGGGAAACCCCTGAATGTCAACCATGACTTTTGTTTGGTTCGGTCCAGCCTGGTTAGTTAACTATTTTGCAGTGATGCAGTTAACAGGCTTCCTCAGTATCCACTGAGTGTATGAAGACTTCAAAATTATTGACAACTTGAGGTGTTAACTTGACCATTTAAGTCTAACGGGAATGCAGCTTAGTAGCGTAGAAGACGAAGCATGTTTTTTTCCAACCTATACACTAATTGTCTTGAATATATTAAACCCGCTGTGCGCAGTACTGATGATCACACCAGGTATCTGGGGATGCCAATGTAGTTCTTTGATATCGCTCTGCCCCTGGTGGATGAACAACAGCTGAGGGGGTATATTGTCAAACCGGGACCCCTCCCCATCCTGGGCGCCTTCTTGGGCCCCTTCTTGGTCCCGCTCCAGGGCGAGGTCCCAGATGGTGAGCTGGTCGTCAGAGCCTGCTGCCGCGAAGACTGTGCTGTCCCGGGGGTTCCACTCCACTGATGTTATCGGGCCTGAATGGTGTTTGAACTTCGCAACAGGGGGTGCCTTTTTCTAAAAAAAAGATGAAAGTAAAAGTTGAAAAATTTGTTACTCTTTTGTGTAAGCGTTGCTTGGACAAAATAGCCTGATGAAAAGGTTAAACAACGTTTCATTCAGAAGCTAGGCTAGTTCAGAGAGGACTGGCATCATGTAGAGATTTAACTCCTTTCTTTATTTTTCAAACATAATCGGATACATTTTTAGACAGAAAAAAACTTTATAAATATGTTTTAGTCATTCTGTTTTCCCCCAATCACTTTGGGCCACAACCAATTTTTAATTTTTGTCATGGCCTTTACCTGAAATTGCCTCAAGTCCCAGATGTTTAAGACACCGTCGTCCCCTCCGGATACGATGAAGGGATCTTTCCTGTTCCAGTGGATAACGTTTACGTCGCTGCTGTGCGCTTCTTCCATCGTTATCATACACGCCTTGCTGGGTGCCGCTCGCACATCCCAGATCCTTAAACTTTTGTCGACTGAGCACGAGGCGAATACCTGCGATGGATGTCAAATAAAGATGGAAAAAGTGAAAAACATCACCGCTTAATTTTAGTCTGAGTTCTTTACTGATCATGAATTAGAATTAGAATTTATTTTCCGCATCATAAAAATAAAGAAATTTAGTTTCCATTGGCACATAAGACATACGATAAGTTAAAAACAATAATTTAATTATCGAAAAAGTTACACATATTAAAACGACAGAAGTACACACACTGTTGAAGTTCCTACTACAACCATTTTGTGTGTGAAATATTTTCCTCTGAAATGAAGACATATTCGAGAAAACTGCATCTCAAAATCAAAAAAAAATACAACAGCTGATTTTGTTTGTTACAACCCAAATTAAGCAATGTGTTTACATGCTGAAAATTGTGCATGGCTTTCTCTATTTTCTCCTGACTAACAAAACGGTCAAGACGCAAATTAGGAGGTCGCAGATTCAAAATCCTGCTCTAGTCAATTTTTCTCTGCTCAACCCAAAATTGATTAAAATTTACTCAGTTTCCCTTGTGGTTGATTAATACACGAAGCTCTTACATTTTTCTCTGTTGGTGACCATTGCAGATCTTCAACTGACTCAGTGTGTGCGGAGTAGGCCCTCTGGTCAACGTGCCAATCCCCGCCCTCCTGTAACTTCCACAGGTGGATATTTTTCCGGCAATCTCCAGTGATCAGATTTCCTGTTGGCAAAAAATTATAAGAAATGATTTGAAATGGTTAGACAGGGCTCACAATTAACACTAGACCGCAGGCCCGAGGCCAGTGTTTTTTGCATAGGGCCAGTAAACACAAGGCATGACAAGTCCAGCGGTCTTGTGTTTTTGATTAATAAAACTTCACTTAATCCTTTAGTTTAACAAATTATGCTCAGATGTTGACTTTGAATATTTTTCAATTTATTTCAGTATGAAAGTACTACCCACAAGACAAAATAAGATAAATATTCTCTTAGTGTTTGTTCAAATAAAAACAGTTCAAATGTGACAATGTGTATACATGTTTTTTTTCTCATTTTGATTCTGGTCTTGGATAAGAAATAAACAATAAAGTTTAATAGTCTTAAAATCAGCTAGACCACCAAGCATGCCCAGGGGCGAGAGGCACAGTTTGGATCGTCGGTACCACAAACAATTTAATAGCTATAATAAATGCATCAGGGTATTATAAAAAAGTTAAACACAAGAGTGAGTTTCTTTATATAGCAGGCTATTCCTGGTGGAGACTACAGTAGACTGGTTGAAATGATGGGAAGTCTAGTACGGTTCTTGTAAGAACCATGGCATATCATGGTTCTTGTAAGAACCATGGCATACCATGGTTCTTGTAAGAACCGAATCTGGTAAACAGTTCCTGTAAAAAATCCCCACTCTGATAAATATCACTTAATGCAAATAAAGTTGCACCATTGACTGTAACTAAAAATGACGGTGTCTTACAAATTACCAAATTTAAGGAACCAGGATAAATTTCATTTCATTTAGTAAATTCACATTAAAAATTAATACAGTTCATGTACAAAAATATGCATAAAATACAAAAAGCAAGCGATATAAAAATATAAAACAACAGATTAAACAATGAGGTGAACACTTTAAAGACAGGCCAATGGCACACATTAAGAGTTACCAAAATAGTAATACAATGTAGTTACTGTCGAGTTGTAAATGGTGGTAAAATGGGTAGAGTGTAGAGATACTTATGCAAAGCCTTTCAGAGGCAGGACAGTAACAGTATTGGTCACAACTGCTTCTTTAAAGATAGGATCATAGATTGGTAAAAACTCAAAAATTAGTCGCCATAAAAACATACTTTGTGAGAAGCACTGCAGCTGTGGATAGTACAAACTTTTTAAAGAAAGAATTCCTTTCGAAGTAATATGTTTTGGATAATTTTTCACCCCATAACACTTCAATCTGAGAAGCAAGTTATGCATGAATCGCTTCTCAGATTTCTGAGGGTTGGTGTTCATTCACAAATGCTGCGGCAGAGTTGTGGTTGCTTCCTACTGTCACCTCATTAAATGTGGATGGATTCGACGTTCTTGTGAAAAAAACGTGACAGTTTTTTGCTGTTTTCTCAGCAAGTAGACACTGTATTCAGCTGAAACTTTCACATATGATGTATATGGTATCTTTCTTTATAAAGTAGAATGTTTAAAACTGTCTTTAAATCAGCATTATGTTCAAAATACAATCTATAATTTTTCAAAAGTAACCTGTTAATACTTTGCAATTGCCATCAAAATACTACAGAAAACCTACCAGGTGTTGTCGGACACCAGTCTATTGCAAACCCTTCAATCTGATGACCGGTGAAGGTGAAGAGAGGTTTATGCGACGCCTGCCTCATGAATCGTCCCATGCGCTGTGCGTTCCCCACCGCCGACAGGGCCTCGCTTAGATCCCATACGTGAACCGCACCTGTATCGGACCACGTTGCCGCGACTTGTTTCTGTCCAATGGTGGTACTCTGTTAGGAAAACAAGATGGGGTGTTATTTTCCAAAATCGAAAAAAAACCCCACCAAAACATGACCAATGAGAGGCGATCTCACACACAGAGAATAGAGAGCAAGCACTGTTGACTGCGGGTACTCTGCAACATAGCTCCGATTCTCATTTTGAATTTGAATCGCTAGAAACATTTAAACGGAAGTCACAAGTTCCGTTTCAACATCTAGGAAAAATATATATTTGCAGGAATGATCAAGTGAGATTTATTCAGCACATTCTTGTAATTTTGGGTACCACTAGGAAAAAATTAATGACCGAGATTGGATTTGACAGCATTGAAAATTCCTGAAAATAGCTCTCATGCCTGAGTTCTCCCTTATTCTAGACCCAGAACCTCTCAGATGTTATAATTCAGGAGGTTTTCAGACTCTGTGCATCATCAAAAATGCAAAACTGCAGGTTTGGACACAATGTGGATCTCTTTCACTCTTTGGTGACTGCTTTACTTCTTTCAAGGAAGTTTGAAGGCTCAGAGAGATTCCGAGAAAATCCTGAAATCAGGGAAAATCTTGAGAAATCACATGCCTAAAAAAAGAGTCCCACCATTCCTTACTCTTATCCTGTTGATCGCTCCGAGGTGTTTCAGCATGGCCGTCTCCAGCTCCGGTTTCTCGTCTTCGTCTTCGCTCTCGCTGTCCGAGTCACTTGAGTCCTCATCGTCCGACGCCTTCTGCCTGGTGCGATTGAGATTGCTCATCTTCATGACAATGAGGTTGTTAAGATGGGCCTTCTCCGCTTGAGTGCCTTGTGAAGGGAAAAAAAAGGGGGGGATTAAATTTGATGTAATCATTAATAAAAATCGGTGTACTCTCCTGCCCAACTGGCTCCTGCCACAAAATACCACAGGAGAATGTGGCGACAAAAGGCCTTGTCAAACTGGGCAAATTTTACTGGCAACTTGGAGGCAACCAACTGTACAGCATGCTCTTCAGTGGCTCAGGGAAAATTTTTCATACAGTGAGTGTCTTACTCTTACTATCCCCAAGAACATAAAGTGAAAATTGTAATATGAATGTTCTGCCCTCGTGGAGATTGCCTGGAGCTGGTTGCATGTAAATTGGTGTGTGTGTGACATGACCCTTACCCCACAGTACACAAGCCATAGGGACTACAACATCGTCAATATTAGTTTTCCGTCTTCTGTTCATCTTCACCCGGCCATAGGCAGAACTCAACACCAACTTCACTATCTACCAATCCAGGCATCACGAGACTCATTCAGGTTTTCGTTTTTTCATCCGCACCATACCAATCTGGAACAGGCTCCCGCTGGAAGCAGTGACAGCACCATCAGTCAAAGTCTTCCAGTCAGTGGCCCTCCCGGCGGTGAGAGACATGCGCCCCACCACCACCCATCAGCAGCTTTAAGATGATGTGGATGTTTTTACTTGCACCTCGCAAACTACCACTTCACCTTCACAGCTGCACAACACGAGCACCTCTACCACTCCTTGGACAAGCAGTCGGCATTTTTAGGAGGATATTTATCAAGTGTCAAGTATCAAGTTTCCAGCTGTACAAACAGAAGAAACCCATGCAACCAATGCTAGCTTGAAAGGTACAGTACTTTGTAGCAGTCTGTGGTACCAGTGCATCAGGGTGTGGGGGCGGAAGGGGTAAACAAATCTTCATTAGCACATGTTGTTATAAAAACAATATCTATTCATTGACACATTTCAGGGCTTGAACTTTTGGGGAAAATCCACAAGACCAAAGGGTTTGTGCCTCAAAAAGGTTTACTGGACCAGAATATCTTTTACAAGACCGGAATCAAAATGAGTTGAACCAGCACAAAGAGAAGATCTATTTGTCTTACATGTTAACTGTACTTCGACACTCAACAGAATTGAAAGATTTTGCAAAGGTATTACACAATGAGGTATTATTATTCCATTGAAAAACACAAGACCATCGGGTTTGTCTGGTCATGAGTTTACTGGCCCAAGGCTAAAATCACTGGCCTCGGGCCTGCGGTCCAGTGTTAATTTCAAGCCCTGCCCTTTATTTATATAGTTTTCCTTTTTTCTATTTCAGACAAATTTGAGTTTATTGTAAAAAAGATGGGTTTTCAAACCTCTATGGTGTAACAGAGAAATCTGTTTCCTACAATCTCTTGATCCAAACAGCCTTGTTAATGTTTTAGAACTTGCATATTTAACACTCAATGACACTATCGCTCACTTATTGAGTAACAGTTTTTAATTAACAAGTCGGTACTCCGCCATTTTTTTCCCCCAAAAAATCTTTAAAATTCCAAGTTCTACAACTGCACCTAGCCAAATAGCATGCCAAATGTCTTATCACCATCCAGGGTTTGTTTTTCACTAACACAATCCAACAATGACCCGCTCTCCAGGAATTCCCATAGGAATTGTAAACAAAGGGTGTTATTCAAAGAAATGGTTGATTGAGCAGAAAGAGACATGTGGGCTCATCTCAAAAACAATTTTGCTTGAATTGATTTTATTTAGTCAAAAGGGTCTTTATCTAATGCTTTGGGTGATTTAAAAGTGATTTGGTTCTTCACAGAAATGTATTACACGCTAAAATCAAACTGTTACTCAAAAAGTAAGGCAAGTGAAATTGTGTAATTTTTTGTTGATGGTGTCACGAAGAGTCACAAAAATATTGTTTTGCTGGCCTTGTTTGTGAAACTAGGATCCCAATTTAAGGAGGTATGTTGGAATGATGGCATGGCCACCTTTTGGTCACCCCTGGAGTTATAGATTCCAAGGAACTTTTTGGGAACAGTATCCTCAGAACTAGAGGAAGTAGATCAAAGAGCACAGTTTATTTTTATCTCGAGAAATAAGAGCTAAATTTCTTTACGAGGCAGACACACAAAGATCAGAAATTTGACCTCCCTCCTGTGATGAAGCAGGCTTGGAATTACACAGAGGCCACCGAGATCATGTTCTCTGTTGCCTCTGGCCGTGGTGCTTCTTCAATAGTTTACCAAAGATTTTTCCAATGGAAGTGCCCTTTGCAAAATAAAAGTCTGCCTTGTGAAAAGTTGAAATTCCAGGCCTGACGATGTTGAATGTTGGACCGTACGATTCATTATTTGGTCTTACCAGCCACTGTGAATGCTGTGTGGGGGTAGGATTTCCGGTCATCTCCCAAAGTGTCTCTCAGAATATCGAAGCTCAGACATGGTGCACCTGTAGAAAAATTAGTCAAACAATCAACAAGGTATTAATTTGAAGCCAAGACCTCGTGAACTTTGATCATTTCCAGTACTACTACACTATCATCTCTGTCATTTTCCCTGCAAACGCTATCATGAAGGAAACCCAAAACATACCCCCAAAAGCTGAACAATTTTTTAATGGTAAAATATTTTGACTGTGAGAAAAAAAGAAAAAAAAATTCTTGCAATTGACTCTCATTCAAACACAACATGATTACGAATCTGACAAAATAACTTTTGAATTTACTCAAATAAAAATGGCTTTCTTTTACTAATTTAGTAAAAAATTATAAAGCCAGAGCGGCACTGAACATGTGCAGTAACTGTATTTTGGGACTTTTGTGCACTGTTGCGACGAATTGTTCAACCCAGATTAATATTTAGAAGGATATTCATATTCTGAGAATGATAACAAAATATATTTTTAAAAATTAACAAATTGAGAAATTTGATTCAGGAACATGTTGATGGACAGGCAGGCCTGAGCATATCTTACTGAATCATGCAGCAGTGGTAAAAAAAAAAGTAATTTAAATTTTTATTTTTATGTCGGCTACTCATGTACTCATCAAAGAGGGCGCTATATGCTCTGCCAGGTTAACAGTTTAACAGTGTTTAAAACTTTAATAAAAGTTAGGCAGTGCCGGCAAAATATACACTATCAATTAGGTTTTTGGTCATATTATTTGTTTATCAAAAAACAAAAGTGGCAGTCGGACACAGCATCTTATCCACACTCAGATTCCTGTGTCACATTTGGCAGTCTATAAATAAGTATAACTTATTTTACATTAAATAACACATTACTTAACACACAGGGTTCGAAATTAACGGTCGCCCGGTCGCCAACTGCAAGTGAAAACAGCGGCGGGCGAGTCAAAACCCTTCCTTTACTAACCACCGGGCGAGTCAAATAATTGTTCCTTTTCACAATAAATGAGGGGTACACTACAGTGTTAAAATCCCAAAGAGAGATTATTTATAGGTTCGTAAAATGGTTTGGCAAGTCTTGACATTGCTAGATTTAATGATCGTGATCGCGATCCGATCGTTCATAAATAAAACACGCACGCACGCACGCACTCACATAACCACATGGCAGTGAGTATCCACAGGCCCCACAACGTACCCACAACGTTTGCTCGCCCGCCGGTAGTCCACACATGCACACAGCACATGGTGTATTGTACAGTACAACAGCAGGTCCAAAGTCCATCCTAACCAACATTCCGCACGCTGTGATTGGCCCGTTAAAAAATATAATATTCATAAGAAAGCTTGGCTAGCCTCCAACTCTGTACACGTTCACGAGTCGAGCAAACAAATGCTGCACAATGTGGCGCACGCCCACGGATTCTGTACTATTCACAGCGTTGGGTTAAGGCTATTCAAGCATCGACAACTTTTGCCGATTGAGGGCGTTGCAGGGCAAAGTTCATTGTTTTTTTCTCAATCGTGCGTCGTTGATCGATCGTTAACACGAAGATTTCATTGCAAAAGAAGTTCTATAAAAACTGATTCTCAAATCACAAATCCATGAAAATGGTTGTTGATTAAAAAAGGATTATTGAGGGCAGAAATAAGGGGATAAGTCCAAAAACACAAATTTCCGTGTGTGAGTGAACATGTCTACGCATTAAAACCGAGGACTTTAGCAATAGGGATCCGGAAAAAAACATATCGGGGACAGTCCTCGGTTTGTTTCGTGTACAAAACCAATGGGAACGTCGCTAAAAAAAACTAAGTCCACAGCATGGGATGTTCTCGGTATTATACCATTTACACACTTGTGTGTGTGTGTGTGTGTTTTATTTTATTTATTTATTTTTTTGATGCTACGAAAATTGTGTGCATCAATACATACGGGCGAGTGAAAAAACTTGCGGGCGACCCAAGATCTTGGTTGACTCGTCCGGCGGGCGAGTGAAAAAAAAAGTTAAGGGAAACCCCTGACACAACAAAGTCACATTTATAAATATAGCCCAAATTGATCAGCTTTGCCACACAATTGGGACTATAATATACAAAATAGTACATTATATTATTATAACATTCTACAACAAGTCAATGTCAATACAAATACAATTTACAAATCTGAAAATATAAATGAATTAATTTAAAATGATTTAAAATTTGTCACAACATGAAAATAAACTAAATGCCAAAGAAAAGACTTTAAAAATTATACATTCGCCATCAAAGCACTTCATTCGATGCGTATTCCAAACAATGAACATAACTACAATAATTATAAAAAGATGGATGTGAACATGACAAAAAATATGGATTGTCCGTAAACTAGGCACACGCACACAAACCTTAACCTTACCTGTTTGTGCTTGATGATACATGTGGTAGGCGGAGTCATCTCGAACAAGCATCTCCCCTTCGTCGAGGGAGTCACCGGGAAGAAAGACCCTCCTCTCCCCACCACCTTCCTCTTCCTCTTCCTCCATGTCGCTGTTCTCCGGGTCGACAACCTCCATAATCTCTTCAACTTCCCCCGAAAACGGGGCCTCATCCGAGGTGCTTTCCGAGTTGGAAGCCATGCTTGCAGGAAAAAGTATCGAAAAATCAGACACCTTCCACTTCTTACGTTTAAATTGGTATGATTTACGTCTGGGAACCCTTGCTACGCTTGTGTTGACATTTTTTCGCACATGTTAAAGGTCAACGAACTCTGGAATAGATGGAAAAACAAATAACAAACTCGTGAGGGCGCTGTTTGGCTGAGATCGATGATCGAGCGAAAATGACACAAACAAAATCCAGGTAAATATGTCTCAGAGTTGTACTGTAATTTCCAGTTTTCTTTGTAATAGTATAAATGTCCCGCAGAATATTAGAAGAAGGACGGAATTTAGTGGCTTGGGACACCCTAAAAGGGAAAGTTTATCAAAGTTAAGTCACAAAAACGGAGTTCTCTGTGCTGTGCCCGGCCTCGATTTCAATATCTGATTTTCTCACTTGCTCAACAATGAACATCCACCCTACATTCCAAATAAGGTTTAAAAATGTCTAGTCCATTCTGTGTTTCTACTTTAGATTTCCGAGATTACTTTTGTAAAATGTAAGAATAAGATGTATTTCTTGGGCCGAATGGACATAAGAGGGAAGACGGACAGATGGTGGCGTACAGACAGAGTCTCTGATTCGGAGAGGGTTTTTGGGGGCAGGCGCTGTGTGTGAATCCTTGTGGAAAGGTCATCACTTTTTTGCAATGATTTAAAGCTCTTTAAATAAGTATAGGCAGGTCCGTGACTGTATCATGTGTATACAAAGGTCGTAGACAAAGCTGTGAAACTACACACAGAGAATGGCCGCTAACAATCTTTTTATTGTCGACGCCCACTTTATCATCATCATCTTCCTGTTATACACTACGACTGTGCAGAAACCCCCGGAATATTCTCGCACATGTGGTAACTATTAGTTATTACACCCATTAAAAAATCATTTTGATGTGGGTCCAAATTCTGCCAGTTTTGAGTTGAGTCGATCCGTATTTATAGCAATGCTGTTAGTGTTGGATTCTGAGCATTTGGACAGTCGGGTTGGCCTCGTAGTTTCTTTCCGCGCCGTCCACCTCTGGGACCCTGGTTAGAATCCCAGCATGGTCACTATGTGGATTGGGTTTTCAGTCCCTACCTGTTTGTGTGGGTTTTCCCTGGAATAATTCTTTGGGGTTTTCAACCGACGCTAAAACTGAAAGTGAAACTTACTACTTTGTTTGTAACCTCCATGAGGTTCTTGGCTAGTATCGCGATTAAGTTCGCTTTTCTGAGAGTTCTTGTCTCACAACCAGACTTAATAGATGAAATGAAATCATACTTCCGCAATGAGGATTGTCTGGTTTCCTGTATGTATACGATGTAATCATAAGTAAGGATTGCCAAAACAAAAGAGAGCCCGATTATTTTCCTTTGATTCGACTCCATCAGAAGTTTTGAAAACGTTCACTTTCGGTACGGGGCTTCAAACAGACGGAGCTTAAGCCAGAGCCAAGGCCGTGGTTTCGGAAATGGCCTACAATTACACTCTAACTGAATGGGTGGAAAACAGTTGAGTGTTATCGTAATATCGAAGGTTTATAGACGTCTTCAAACTCAAGTGCAGGCCTTATACTTCACACGGAGGCAAGGAAGGCAATTGCCTCCGTTGCCCCTGGTCATTGCCTTGGTGCCCCTTGAAACGTTCCAATGTTTGTGAAGAAAAATAGAGATGTGAGGGTTTCTCGTTTTATTGATGTTTAGCAGGAAGAGAAATCGTGACCTGGAGGAAGAGACGGACCTCTTACCATTACCAAAGAGAAACGACTTCAACCTCAACAGGTTTGTAATTCACCGATCTTGTTTACTCACAATAATTTCTCTGTTAAAAACACAACATCTTTGCCGTACAGCAATCAATTTTCCATTTCATGTAGTAATTTAGTCAATTATCCGTTTGTTTGTTTACAGTGCTCTTCTTAGTAATAATCATTTAAATGGAACTGATGAAGCCGACGGCACAAGAAGTTATTTACAGGTAAATAACATAAATCGATAGATTTGAATCATCATTCCCAATTATTGAACCTATTTCTTGAAGTTCGCAAGAGTACTAAGGAAATGTACATTGTGAGTCATAGCTAACCATCCCCCCCTCCCAAACCCTCAAAAATTGATACTTAAATTAAATTTAGTTTATTTCTATAAAAATTGTATCATATTGTTTGTTGGGAAAGTTAAATGTAGCCATGAAATATATACATGTACAAGTAAAATAACTTTTAACAAAGCAACTATGTAATAGTCACACAAATTCTCAGACTAAAGAGGAATTTTGCCCAACTGACGTTCATGTTATCATTAATGGTTGCACCAATTTGGGCCTAATTGGCAAGCAAATTGGTTTTCTGAAAAATCCCCCTCCCAAGTTTGAATTTTGTTTCAATGTTAATTTTAACAAATTATATGTATTATCTAAAAATTGAAATGTATATATCACAATTTGCTATGGGTATTTTTATTTTCAAGAATTTTGTATTTTTGTAAATAGATTTTTAAAAGATTTGATTTCATAGAAAATGTAATCTTTGTTGAATTTGTATACTCAATTTTGATACGCAAGAGACTTGCACTGTGTATAAAAAGTTTAAAGGTCATAGATTGGTAAATACTCGAAAAATTAATGACCAAAAAATTTACTTGGTGAGAAGCACTGCAGCTGTTGATAGTATAAACTATTTTGGAAAAGGATTCCCTTTGAAGTAACATGATTTGGATAATTTTTCACCCCAAAATATTTTGAATCTGAGAAACGATTCATGCATGAATCGTTTCTCAGATTCCTGAGGGTTGGTGTCTGTTAGCGAATGCTGCGGCCAGTGATGGGGTTGGTACCCACTGTCAACTCGCTAAACGCGGATGGATTCAACGGTCATGTGAAAATAGCGTTACAGTTTTTTGCTGTTTTTTCAGCAATTAATTAGACAATGTATTCAACTGGAACTTTCGCATGTGACTTTTATTGTGTCTTTTAAGTTTGCCTATTAATCAGCATTTCGTGGATAAAAACCAATCTATGATCCTACCTTCAAATGTTTTAAAATTATCTTTGAAAGAAAGAGTCTAGTTATTGTTTTACAGGCCTTGAACTTCGCTCTTGAAGGGGCACGGCAATTTTCAATTTTGAAGGGGCACTCTATGAGGAAAATGTAAATTTGTATTGGAACTTTGCAAAGGGCACCGCAGCAAAAGCACAGGGCGCCACGGCAATTGCTGTGGGTGCCATGGGTTATTTTGAGGCGTGGTCTTATTCAGAGACATTTCAAGTGATATCCAATGGTTTTTTATTCACATTTTATTTCTTGTGTAGAATGGTGCATGCTTCAACGGCCAATCAGCTGCAGCGACTCATCCACACTGTTCGTCCGATCACAATCTCCCTTCTTCCGTTCCACCGCACCATAGCAACGGCCACTTGCCATCGCCGCACAATCCACAACTTATAAACTCACTCAATATAGATTCCTCCACCTGTGCAGCGCTCAGTAACCTGAATCTCGTGTCGGGGGAACGTGGGGATACGCCCAGTGAAGAGCCCGCGGGTGAACGCTCTCACTATGAGACGGTCAACAGGGTCCTACGTAACGCCCACTTTGCAAGGCTATCAAGATTAAACGGTACGTTTAGGGAAGACACGTAACCCTACTCGATGGGGGGTAGAAATCTCTAGACTTTAAAATCTATGTTAGAAGCTAGACTGATGCAATCCGCTTTGGGCACAATCACACGAGGGCGCCCTGTATGCAAAGCAGCCGTTGTGCGGAGGTCAGTAAACACACACAAACTAGCTAATGTTTTTCTTTCTACTCAAAGACTTGTTCTCTTTGTTTCGCATTCCTTTAAAATAAAAAAAGAGCTTGATTAGTTAGAAGTTGTTTCTATCGACATGCAGTGATTTATATGCGTGGCTTTGAAATGCTTTCCTTGGACGCACAAAAACTATAAAAAAAGACCTTAGTACTGATGACGTCAGAAGTATGGGAAACAATTGTGTCTTCGGCACAACTGTCGGAAATGTAGTGCAAAGTTACAGCACTTTAAGCAATGCAGTAAACAAAACCTTGACCTCATCAGTACAGGGGGCTTACGTGCATTGGTAATATTACCCAAGATTATAGAGTGCTGAAAGGGTCAAGAGGGGGAACTCAAGCTTTGTCTATTGTTGGTGCGTGAAATACTCATGGGCGCCATTTCAGCAAGCAAATGTTTTGTTCAAATTATCGATAGCAAGGGTCATTGTCTGCACTGATCTAGTGTTGCATCAAGAGATTTGCTCGCTGAAATGGCGTTCGATGCACATTTCACATCCTTGCGCCTTTGGCTGTATAATCTTTGGTTATTACTGCCTTTCAACTGCATACCTTGAAAAAAACCTCTCACTGGCCAAACTCTTGGTGGCGCAATGTATTAGTAAGTCCCCCAAAATCAAGAGATTGTGTCAAAGTTCTCTGACAAAAGAGAACAACACCACATTATTGTCAATACTCCATTTAGAACCAAACCATAAATTTATGTCTGAATTAGAATCCCTACAGCATTCGTTTCAACGTTGTAACACTTTATTGTTTTTATGTTTTGTTTTGTTTATTTAATGTACAAAAATGTAACAAAGTATTTAAAGTTTTTGTCAGGCTCCATTATCCCCCCTTAGTGATAATGTGTACATAAGATAACTGATTGGTATTACCAAAACTAATACAGCCTAATTATTTCCATATTTATAAAAACATTATTTACTAGTTATTTCAAATTAAAGTTAAACTTGGTGTGCTTTTAAAGGCAAGTTGCAACATTTTGAAAAAAGGAGAGGGAAGTTGATGAAAACTTTGTAACACAATTCTGTTTATTGTTTCAATCGTCTCATAGCTCTTTGAACCATTGTTGGTATTTTTTTTAAATTGAACTTGAAAAAAGCTGTATTTAGTCATATTGTTCTGAAACCTTCCTATACACTGAGTACCACAAACTACCACAAAGTACCATACCTTCCAGGCTAGCATAGGGTGTATGGGTGTCTTCTGTTTGTACAGCTAACACTGGTACCACAGACTGCCACAAACTACCTTCTATGCTTGCATTGGGTGCGTGGGTTTCTTCTGTTTGTACAGCTAACACTAGTACCACAAATAGCCACAAAGTACCATATTATCTTCTAGGCTAGCATTGGGTGCGTGGGTTTCTTCTGTGTGTACAGCTGGTACTGGTACCACAAACAGCCACAAAGTACCGTACCTTCCAGGCTATCATTGGGTGCGTAGGTTTCTTCTGTTTGTACAGCTAACACTGGTACCACAGACTGCCACAAAGTACCTTCTAGGCTAGCATTGGGTGCGTGGGTTTCTTCTGTGTGTACAGCTGGTACTGGTACCACAAACAGCCACAAAGTACCGTACCTTCCAGGCTATCATTGGGTGCGTGGGTTTCTTCTGTGTGTAGAGCTAACACTGGTACCACAGACTGCCACAAACTACCTTCTATGCTAGCATTGGGTGCGTGGGTTTCTTCTGTGTGTACAGCTGGTACTGGTACCACAAACAGCCACAAAGTACCATACCTTCCAGGCTATCATTGGGTGCGTGGGTTTCTTCTGTGTGTAGAGCTAACACTGGTACCACAGACTGCCACAAACTACCTTCTATGCTAGCATTGGGTGCGTGGGTTTCTTCTGTGTGTACAGCTGGCACTGGTACCACAGACTGCCACAAAGTACCATACCTTCCAGGCTATCATTGGGTGCGTGGGTTTCTTCTGTGTGTACAGCTAACACTGGTACCAAAGACTGCCACAAAGTACCTTCTAGGCTAGCATTGGGTGCGTGGGTTTCTTCTGTGTGTACAGCTAACACTGGTACCACAGACTGCCACAAACTACCTTCTATGCTAGCATTGGGTGCGTGGGTTTCTTCTGTGTGTACAGCTGGTATTATGTGGAAACCACATGGCCTGTGTACTGTGGACTTTGTCTCCACAGTCTCATATGGAATTTCGTGGCCTGGGCCAGTTGTGCAGGAAACTATACCAATAGACCCCTAGCAGAGGACGCAAGCGCTGAGATCAAACAATAGAAACGCGCACTCGTGTACACACCGCGCACAAGTTTCAGCCAATGGTAGGTCTTCCTTTGATCTCAGTGAGGGCGCTGTTTTGGCTGTTGACGTCATATGCAAGGGTTCTATAGGAACAGGTTAATACTGTTGCCTCGTATTGTTTCTTTTTTCGATATAAATATTAAATGTGAATGATAAATTATTGTACGTGAAAATACTAGCAGGCAAAGGAGCCGATTGCCTGCATGGCACGGGAGTCGATTGCCTGCATGGCCAGGAGCCGATTGCCTGCGTGGCTCTGGTCCTTTCCTTGCTGGTCGTTACAAAACATCCAGTAAAAAATGATCAGTTCCTTGCTAGAGGTGCCCCATGTCCATACGGGAACCAAGTATCAGACCTGCATTGAAGGTACTCCATAAAGAAAGTCAAGTTTTTATCAAAGTTTCGCCAACATCACTGATGTTGTACCATGCCTTTAATACCATTTAATCCTAAACATGTGTTCTCTTTAATAATTAGTATTAGTTATCACACGAACATGAGTGGAATGCGGAAAAATTTAGCATGCCTGGGTCCCATATGCAACAAGGCTGAAGGCCAAGTTGGATATGGGATGCAGACACGCTGTTTTTTCCCGTACTTCACAAGCGTGCGTGTGATATGCGTATTTATCTTTAAGCTTGCTCAAACCGCAATCCACAGTGTTGAAAAAGCTGTACGTTTTGCATATAGCTCAAAATGGCGCAATGCACCGAGCGCAATATGAGGGGTGTGATATGGGCCAGGCAATATAGATTTATATCACACCTTCTGATGGTATGGGTCGACCAACCAGAATCGAGGATTAAAGTTGGCTTGAAGATAATATCTGTGTTGCATGCTACCCAATCATTTCAATAAAAACAGATGCTTTTATCTGATTATTAGTTTAAGAAAAAGTTTATGTAAGTATAGTTTGCATGACTAATTGATTAAAAAGTAGTGATTTATACGCGGGAAGAGGTGCTATAAACACTTAATTTGCGTAAAAACTTTCACACAAAAACCAAAGACTGTTGTCCACCAAAATGAAAAGCAAAAAGTTAAATTACAAGTACACAATTTTACCCCCCCCCCTAAAAAAAACCCCTGAATAAATAAATAAATAAATAAACTGTCAAAACTACTCACCAACCAAAATGACCCCCTGGTATATCCATGGAAAGGTGCAAATGGCTGGAGAGTGGAACTTTTCAGTTGATTTCCTTGTTTTTGATTTCTAGCTTGTGCCTTTGAAACACAGTACGAAGTCTTTCTGTGCCTGGACGTTTCCTCAAATTTTGACAAACTGCAGTTGCGTGCCTGTTGATATTGAGAGGGACCAAGACATTGGCTATATCAGACACACACACACACACACACAAAACAAATCAACCAATTACATTTGATTGTCACTGTAAAGCACATGGAAATTGAAATTATAAAAAAAATTAAAATTGCAAAAAAGCACAAAATTTAAAGCTAAATAAAAAGTACCACAGATAGAGGAGGTTCTCTGGGAGGTTCTTAACAGGGACAAAGGAAAGAACAAAAGATGTCTCCATGGTGATATACAAAATTGAATGTGTGAACTGTGCAGATGCAAGGTTTTAGCTAGGATTTGGTCAAAGGGTGTCCAAATTTGCTGGAAATAAAAAAACTGGGTGTCCAAAATTGTTCACTTACAATACATTTACATGTAAGCGACCGATAAAACAGAGTGACCAAAATTTTAAAAAGGGTGTCCAAAAGACACCCAGACACCCCTCTGGCTAACACTATGTGTAGATGCATTCACCTCACAGATTCCCATGTTTGCACCCAGAAAAAGACTTCTTTTGTTCTTTCTTTGTCCTAGACTTAACATTCTCCCTTCAATTGATTTGCTTATTCATCCTAGGTGATCCAATCAGTAAGAAAAACGCAGGGCCCAATTTCATAAAGCAGAAAACATTGCTTGACACATTTCTGTTAAGCAGAAATGAGCAGGGCACCAGTTCCAAATTGTACATGTGACGAGGTAGTTTGGCTGGTAACCTTATTCTGGTAAGCATACTTTTGTTAGGCTTAGCAGCTTTTTGGGCCCTGATCTTCCATGGATCTCATACACTTGGTATACAATATTCTTTATGGACATCCCTTGCTCTTTAGAACTCCCCTGTTGGTCCTATTGTATTCGGCCACCATGAGGTAGCAAATGTTAAATATTATTATCATTATTGCAGGCTGGCATTGTTTATCCTTCGTTCAAAACCACAGCGGATGATATTGAATGGTCAGACAGTAGGAGGGTTGACTGTGGAGATGCATTTTTACCGAATGATATCATATTGCAGGGTGACATAGTTTATCTATCATTCAAAACCGAGGTGGATAATATTGAATGGTCAGGCAGTAGGAGTGTTAAAGGGTTCGTTTTGGTTTCCTGGTGTTTTTAGTAACCTGACAAAGACCTTCAAATTAGATTCATTTAATAGCTGAATATTCATGTAGTTTATCTAAATTTTTAGTTAGAACAATTTTTATATATTACTTGTCAGATTATTTCAGCTAAGTTAACTAACCAAAAAACCCGATATATTTTCCGTGAAAAATATATACTAACAATATTTATGTGCTTTACTCCAAGGGGAAAAATAAACAAGAAAAATGAAATAAAGCTTGAGTTTTGTTTATGTTGTAGTCCATTGTTAAGAAAAAAAAATCACTTTTTGTACATCTTTAGTTGGGCAACCAACCCCCTATAATTCTTCCACGCCCACTCCCTCCCTTAAAGGAAATAACCCCAAATATAATAACCACCGTCCAATTTCATAGAGCTGCTTAAGCAGAAAACGTCGTTCAAGCTGAGTCAGTCGACTCCTTCAAATCCCTCCTTAGTCGCAGTCCTCTCTCCTCCAAATAAATCTACTGTACAAGTACACCCTCTCTCTCACCCGTTGCTTTTATGCCAGTTTTGGTCTCTGCGACGTACACATACAGATACAGAAGCACAGAAAGAAGCTTAGCACAACAAAAGTTTGCTTACCATAATAAGGTTACCAGCCAAACTATCATGTCACTTGTACAATTTGTGACTGGTATCCTGCTCATGTCTGCTAAGCAGCTCTATGAAATTGGGCCTTGGTAAAGTGTTCCACAGGGAAAAGTTTGAGCAATGGAAAATCTCGGGTTTTTGACAAGTAAAGCTCAATTGTCACGTAGTTCTGAGCATGCTCACATTTCCAAGAACAATGAAGTTTAACCGGTTCGTCTGCTGCCACCTAGTGTCCCCAAAAGGTTCCCAGTACGTAGACTGTTTCCCTGTCCTTATCCTTGCGGATAAGGACAGGCACCGGTCTATTAATCCGGTGCTTTAATTGGACAGACACGCAGTGTATGCATGTTGTTCTGTTGTCCGTGTGAATGGATGGGAGGTCAAAGGTGCGTTTGTCAGGATCCCTCCAAACGCTCAAAGCCGGTCTCTGGCGTTATTCACGAGCCTCGAAGTGTGACGTCAGATGCTCGGGCTACCCAGTACGTTGTAGCCCGAACATCTGACGTCACACTTCAGGGTCCTTGCCACAGATCAGTGGTCCTTGCGGATAAAGACAGGCTACCAGTCTAAGGTCGTTGTGGCAGGCTGTTCCCACTGATCTCTATATACTGTCGTAATAGACCTTTCTTTTGCAACGTCACAGCCCAAGTTTTTGCCAACCCAGGTTGGAAAACTATGGAACCCATAAATGCAAAACAAAAACAGATAACTACAGGTTGTAACAATGTTACACAAAAAATATTCAAAATTAGTGTTGAATTTATTGGAAACAAAGCAACCGATCATGGGAGGTATTTTATTTGATTAGAAGTTTACCGAAAATGTTGAATTTGGTTAAAACATCTGTTATCACTATTGAATGTTTTACTAACATTCGGCGGTCCATGCCAACCAGCGCTGTTTGTTTATCAGCAATGGAAAGGTCTATAGAGATCAGTGGTTGTTCCCCGGAGATTCTATCCCCACCACTATATACTATTTCTTCAGTATATTAAAGAGATCAGTGGTCCCGAACCCCCCTCATGTGTAAAAACTTCTTCTGATAGCGCCCTCTTTTGAATCAACCTCCTCCAGCCCACGTTATTTTCCCATAACATGGGGGACAGAATCACTATAGGGGACATTTTCCCCTATGACATCCGTATCCAAATTGGCGGCAATAGCTACGGCTACGACTGTTGCAAGGGTTTTGCCAAGGAGGTCCTATACTTCAACACATAATGCCGCGGTGATCCAGCCGTAGCCTTAGCCGTAGCTGTAGCCAATTCGGATGACAAAATGTTCGTCCTTTTTGTTTTGTCATTGAATAACAGAATTCAAGTTCAGAAGTGATAAGTCCGCAGGGAATATCAAGTGCCTCTCGTTAACGGCTTTCGGTAGTTTTTATGGCCATTATCATAGTTTTGTTATAAGGTTAGAATGAACACAATAAATTTTGAAGGCTTTTTACCTTGCATCCAATGCTCTAAGTAATTAATCGGAAAGGCATAGTTTTTGACCGTATAATCATGATGAAATAAAATTACATTTTTGGCTATAAATGAGCGTGGTGTTGGTAAGGGCTACGTTATTTCATCGACATTATTGTTAACATTTGACAAGTCAACTGTGAACAGGGAAATGAAACGATCCAAATGAAGGATTGCCATCGGACTTGACCGACGCGTACCAATACTGTGTAATTTTATTTTAATAATAATAATACGAGATATTTATATGGCGCATAATGCAGGAGCCTCTATGCGCAAAACAAAACATAAAACAATGAAAAAATATACTAATAAAAGCAATTGTTACAAAAAGAGAGTCAGCTTGGCGAATATGAAGAGGTAAGTCGTTCCATAACGAAGGTGCAATGAAGTGGAAGGCTCTTTGACCATAAAATTTAATGGAAAAGGTAGTTTGAGTCAGTAGGGATTGGCCAGCAGAGCGAAGAGGATCGACGAACAGGAATATATTTATGTAGAAGGTCAGATATGTAGACAGCAGATAGGCCATGAAGAGCTTTGAAAGTGATGAGATTTAATTTACACGCGATACGTAATTTGATCGGGAGCCAGTGGAGTTCTTGTAAGACAGGTGTAATGTATTTTTTTAAATTCAAACGGAGGACATTATTTATTCAAACATAAAACAACTTCTCACTTCTCAAACATGCTGAAAAGCCATAACAGTAAAACAAGATATAAAGTTGACCGACATAACACTTTATAAAATACAGAGTTAGCCTTGACACAATAATTTGAAGGAGTCCCATTTTTTGTGGAATTTCACAGTAGAATCATTTGTAATAGAGATGTACTTATCCAAAGTATAATAGCGTTTTAAATCCATTTTCAATAGTGTAAGGGATGGTCTGGTGTCATTCATCTTCATTTTATAAAACGACACAAAAGAAGGATCAGATTAAGAGCACTCCACGATTTCTCAGTTATACCAAATAGGATAGCCTCATTGTTTAAACGTATGTCTATATTAAGAGTATTCCTTATCCAATCCCCAAATTGGGTCCAAAACGTAGTTGAAAACTTACATCCACAAAATAAATGAACAAGCGTCCACTCTCTAGTTGACAAAATGTACAAAGATCGTGAGCTAAAATCGGTAAAAAGGATAAACGATCTTTGACAGGTGTAATATGCTGGGAACGAGGTGTACGTATTTTGATGTTACTTCTTTTTCTAGCCGTCGAGAAGGACTCTTTGGCCGTCGAGAAAGACTCTGCTGGGGTCGAAACGTCAGGCCACTAGCCATTTTGTATGCACCTCTTTTTCTACAAATACAAGCTGGCCAGCGTTTCAGGCCTACCGCATTTTACAGTGTATCGCTTTGTTAGGCAGCTGGGCGGTCCAGTGGCTAAAACTGAAAGCTTAAAAGAAGATTTCGATTTAATGAAAAACAAACAATACTCTTCGTTCGACTTGTTTTCTGTTTCCCGATACGCACAAGACTTGTACAAGTCTTATTGTCAACTGCGTCCAGCATCTTTGTGTGACTCAACATTTACTTGAAATTAACAAATCTGGGAAAGTTTGAGCTCAATCGGTCAGTGTGACAACCAACATCGAGGTTTCTACTCGCGAGACCAAAGTTATTGTTCTTACTCATTTAAAAAACCCAATTGAGGCTATCGTATTTTAGGGGCTGTTTGCTCACCATAACCATGCACAGTATGTGCAATTATGTGTACCTTTACCTGTTTAGTCTTATGTTGTGCATGTCACCCTCTATCCATTCCGTTTTATGGGAACCTATCCTCAGCGGATGGTGACTACATGCATCATTGTCGTTATCCGTAAGGGTGCACCCCTCAAAATGCAAAATATTCAAAAACACAAACAAATACTTAGAAGCTAGTCGAAAAGAAAGTTATCCATTGACTCTTAAACTTGTATCCTCTGCTTAATTTGATATGGCCCGATCCCAAGGCCTGTTGAGTTATTCTCCCTCCAAATAAAAACACCCCTACACTGGTGTAATTTTCCAAACGTCCAAGCATCAATCTCAAAAATTGTCCCTACACCTCTCGGCAGATTAGGACCTTTTATTTCAAGGCCTACGTCATCCAAAATCCCCAAGTTGGAAGTCAACATCAACCCTAGGTTAAAATTGGACGAAATTTTACACTGCACCCCTTTTATTGGGCCCCAAATTATTTTAATACGGGCCTACAAAAATGATATTAGTAAGGCAGACGCTCTATTTTCTCCCTATTTAGTGGGGTGCATCCATAAAGCCAAACAATAAAACCATAGACAGGGGGATATCGATCTCCCTTTTTAACGACTAAATTGGCAAAAATAATATCTTACCTTGACGTTAATTTAGGGCTTCACCATTCCCTCGTTGCTTCAACAATTGGAATTGTTCACAACTTGGAACGAGCGGGGGGGGGGGGAAACACGTGGAAAGAAAAATGCGACAAATCTGTCTACCCTATACTATTTGCACAACAAAAAAAGTGTTATCTTTTTGTTGATACAATTTTAGAAACTGCTCCGAAAACAGTCTCTTTCTCTTTTACGTTGAATTGTAGTTTCAAACTCCCCCTCATTGCACGGTAATGGACCGTTCCATTGACAGAGATATCGACTATTTTATTTTGCCGTCGAATGTCGTTTTGTTTTCATCTCCTCGTTTAACGCGGGGAAAAAAATCGCATTTTAGGGAGTTAATGAAACCATTTTTTTTTTTAAGGCTGCAAAAATCCACACAGAGAACCCTTTTCGTCAGTGAATATCTGTTCGAGTGATTGTAGAGTGAAATGATGCGTACCAGTTCACACATACAGCTAACATTTTGTAAGGGGAAATTTGTATGTAATTTACCCATAAATGTGGACTCAAATCCATGGTGTTTTAAACGCTACATCAGCGAAGGGTGGACCTGAAAACAAAAGTAGTTAACACAATGCCGGGACTTGAAACACCATGTTGACCTAAACGCGTCAGGAGTCAGGATGCGTCTGTTGAGGACACACAAAAGAAAGTTAATCCTCTTAAACAAAGTAAAAATGGACAAGGGATTAAAATAATATTAGGACACGCGATAGATGGCTGAATGAAGGGTGGAATATGTAATGAGGACACACAATAGAAGACCAAATGATGGATGAAATAATAAAGAAGGACACACAATAGGTGGCTGAAGGAAGGGTGGAATATTTGATGAGGACACACAATAGAAGACCAAAATGATGGATGAATATAAATAGTAAAGAAGGACACACAATAGATGGCTGACGGAAGGGTGGAATATTTGATGAGGACAAACAATAGAAGATGGAAGGATAGATAAAATAAGGACACACAATAGAAGATTGTGTAAAGGATTACACCATACCTAAAATAAAATTTAACAATAATATATTACATAGGAACAAAACGATCCCTCCAAGAACAATACGTTTCTTGCGTACAGTCGATTCGATTCTTTTAGAATTGAATATTCGGCTGTTATTTTGATAGAGATAAATATGAGCTGTGATATTTTTGTTTTCTTAAAAACGTTTAAAACGCTGCAATAGATATACATTGGGATCTTAAGAGTGTCAAGCGTTGGATTGTAAAAAGTAAAAAAATTCATAATACTACGATCAGTTTAGGTCAATAAGTCTACCAGAAATGGTCATCGTTCAGAATCTCCTCCTTTGGACGAACCAATACATGAATTGAATTTCATGCATCAGCAAAATCAAAAGCCGAATAAACTAAATTAAACGAATAACCGAATTTATAATAGGGGGTTCCAATTAATGTGCTGCCAGATCTGTAAAATGACGCAACTTTCCACTGAATCCATGGACACCGATCGGGCAAACCACCAACAAAATATACACAAAACACGTTTTTTTTGTTAATCTTTATTGGTCAAAATAAACATTCAATCTCACAAATTATGAAAGTGTGGATACCAACGATGTCAAAAATGCGATAACAAAAAAATCACACCAACGAAGAATTCATCACCCTTTCAACATTGACGAGCCCATTACGTGAAAAGGCATAGCGCGACTTACGGGCCTTTTTTGCAGAGCGGGTCACATTAGATGTTCTCTTCTTCTTGGTAGCTGACTTTCGTTTCTGCAATGATCTTTGTGCGAACGAATCACCGCACGTAGATTATTTTGTTACTATTTTTGGTGATCATAAATGTTAGCCCATACTACATAGTTTCTTTTGAATTGTCGGATCGAGACTTTACCTCGCTTTTTGTTACGCTAAATCCCCTTTTCATCTCGTGATTAATTTGTCTCATCAAGACTACCAGTCATTTTCGGATCTGAAGATATGTCTGTCTGCGTGTCCATCCCTTCAATCGTGTTAGTTCTCCAAGTCACCTTCTTTAATCTCGTTACTAATCCTTTCTTTAAATAGGGCTATTAGAGTTTTAACTTATGTTTTCTCAGTGCTGTCACTCTTTTCGTTGTTTCTGTTATACAAGAATGCTTGTAAGCATCCAAGTGTTTTGCAAAGGCTAAGCATGGATGAAGTTCCTCTTTATAACCCAACAAATAAGCGTTAACCCCCCTACCAAAGTACATTGAAATCGTTGTGATTGAGGCGCAAGGCGGCTACTTTTAAGCGTTCGCGGACCGGGTGCATTTTGCCCCTTTTAGAAAGAAAATAACGCCTGCGCAATTTCCAGGTCATCGAATAACACACGGCATCAATGCGGTACATTACACTACAACGTTATTTTGAACAGAAGGTAGTAGCATGCAAGTTTGGATCTTCTCGTAAAGGAATGCGTTCATCGGCAAAGTAAACGCAAGCTATTCAAAACCAGATCTTTCAGGATAAGACATGTTGTTCTAGTAACTTTCCTAACACGAAACGAAAAATTTTATGATACTAACTTTGATTAATGAAATCTAAGTGCACCGTATAATGAACGGGTACCAGGGTCTTTATGTTGTAGTCCATCATGGCTGAACTTACCATCTAACATTTCTAAACGTTTTGGGAAAGGAAGGGGGTCGTATAACGAAACAGATCGATGGTCGTGTGTAATAATGGGGGGGGATGGCAAAAATCAATTTACAATAAGCTATAAGCAAATTAACAGGGGCACTTTGCAAATATATGGTGCCACACTTCACCGGTCACTAATCGATGGATAGTGTTGGCGAGCCGCCCCCACCCCCCCCCCCCGCGTTGCAAATTGTGACACAGAACCATTCAAACGCTCGCGTTCATTTTCGTGTATGTAACACACACGTGCATCTAAAACGCCACACAGGGCACGGTCAGGCAATCTCTAAGAAGAAAATACGTTCAGATTTCCCGTTTCACATTTTATCTGTTGCAAAAATAGGGAGACCGCCAACATTAGGGCAATATAGCTCACTTAGTAGAGCACATTAATCCGGGGGTCGTTGGTTCAAATCCAGCTCTAATAGTCATTTTTTTTACTTTGTTCAACCCAAAGTTATTTAACATGTACTCAGTCAGTTTTCCTCGCGGTTTACTACCTGGTTATTATCTTGGGGATGTAAAGAATAAGCTGTCTTAAAAAATAACTCCTGTGTGCTACCAAAGTGAATTACTTTTGCACGCGGTTGCAGTTGGTTGCCACAAAGTTAGCTGCCTGTATACCAGAGCTTGAGTCCGGTGCTCTTTTAATATCCACTCGGTCACTACACGCCACGTATGATATGATTGGATTAATAAGCTCGAAGACAGTTTATAATTAAAAACAATTACTTTTGCCATTATGATATTTATACAGTACTAGGCGAAATTATCCCCCCCCCTTCCGTTTTATTTGTTGGGAGGTCGGGACTGGAGAAGGGTTGGTTAGCAAGGCAAACATCATCAGCCTGACTTATTGCTGTCTAATTAGACTATAAAGTGCTTTTTGCTATCTGCTTTAAACAAATTGGTCGTTAGTTGGTAGAGATTAAAGGAAGACACTATTGTGACGGTCTAAGTACGCGATTGGATACTACGTAAAGCACAGGTGTGCCGATTATATAGGCTTTTTCCAGGTCTAAAATTCATAAAATATTTAGTCTAAGCAATCCCTTGCGAGGGAAATGTATTTTGTGAAGCGTATTCACGGACCAACTGGATCACTCAGTAAAATATTCATAATTGCATAACTTTAGCCTGTGCAGCACTTAAAGGGGCACATTGAATTCGGCTTTGGGCGCTTTTGGGGCTTTAAAAGCGTTTCTTATGAAATGAATAATGGTTCGAAGGACGTTTTGAAAGTAGAATATAATAATACACAAATATATACCTCGAAATTGTGTGATTTTCCTTTCACTTCTTGACCTCACACGGTCCGCCATTTTGTGGAGTCAACACATTTGGTTCTTCATGGCTATAAGTTTCCAACCCTCGATCCGACGAGCAGTAACGAATCCGGTGCACCAGACTACACCATACTCGACATGTGGCAGAGGGAAGGGAATGCCCCCTAAAGTTTCTACCTCCCCCTCCGTACAAAACTAACACCGCCTCCCCCCCCCCAAAAAAAAAAAATGCTCTAGATAACTTCTCCTAGAACACAAGAAGACACAGTGAGGAGTGACACGCCAACTTACGGGGTATTTTTCAACAATGGAACAATGGACCCCACAAGGTAATTTCAATAGGAACAATTGGGCCCCACAAGGGAATTCTTTAGAAAAGGGAATAATAGAACAACAATAGCAGTACCCCACAAACCGGATCCGTAAGGTTGGGTGTGTGTGTGTATGTGTGAACGTGTCTACGCATTCAAACCGAGGACTTTAACAATAGGGATCTGGGAAAATGACATATCGGGGACAGTCCTCGGTTTGTGTCGTGTACAAAACCAAAGGGAACGTCGCCAAGTCCAAACCATTTTTGTCTCTCATTAAAACAATGTTTGAGGCGATCAATTCTCTCTTTAATATGACAGTCTCTAATTTGAATGGATACCTGCCATTAGGTCCACGGCTTATTGGATGTAAAACAAATGATGCGTTGAGTATTTTGCTGTCTTTTGGTTTTTTGTTTTTAGTCGGGGCGTCCTTGTTGTAGTGGTTGGCAATTTAGATCCAAGTTATTGCTTTGTCATTATATAAAAGGTGTAATGAGGGTCAGTTCATTCAAATACTTAGTTACCGTTTGTCGTGATCAAAGAAAATGTAAGTCCAAGAACAATCTTATTTTAAGGAAGCAGAGTCAGACATCGAAATCTATTTCAGATCGGGGCCTTATTTCATAGAGCTGTATAAGATAATCACACCAAAAAAAATAGCTAAGCACAACTAAACTATGCTGAGTAGAATAAGGCAACCGGCCAAAATACCATTTTACATGTACCATTTGTGACTGGTATCCTGCTCATTTCTGCTTGTTGAGCAATATTCTCTGCTTAAAAGCAGCACTTTGAAATTGGACCCTGAAAATCCCATGATTTTCTTAAAAACAATATGAAAATCCCGTGCAGCAGTATTAGTTGCACAAAATTATCACAGTTGTTGAATGAATAGGAGCCACACCAAGGGACCGGAAACCTGATATAGTTTTTGTATGGCCTTAAATCGTTTACACATACGCTGTGCGGATACGTTGGTGAAAAATCCACATTTTGTCGTAACGCGAAAGAGCAACCAGACGCTTTCCGTCTTGCGAGCTAAAAGAAGGAATTGTGCGTTTTTGCTGCTTGCGGCATCGAAGAAAGACTGTCAAAATGTAAGTTTGAATTATCATTATTATTATTAGTTGTTGTTGTTATTATTATATAGTTCTTGTAACGAAACTAAGGATAACTCAAAAGTGAACTTAACCACTCGCAAGCTCGAGGGTAAACAAGGGTACTTGCTATATGTGAACCAGAAACACCGGGTTAACCCCTGCTCTTCCACGATAAGTGTTCTGAGTTCTTTTGTGTACACATGCCAATCCTAGTACACGGGACCTTCGGCTTTATGTCCCATCTGAAGGACAAAGCAACTATGGTAAAGTATCTTACTCAAGGACGCAAGTGCCACGACCGGGACTTGAACCTACACTCTGCAGATCAGAAAAACCAGAGCTTGAGTCCAGTCACCGGGTTTGTTTAAATACATAGTGACTCCCCGCTTTAAAAGTTAGCAGAATAATCTCTTTGAATCAAGATAAGGTACGATATTTATAAGCATTGCAACCTTCTAGTACATCTTGTTTTTACGGACACTTTTCTTTTAAATAAAAAAAGAAAACAAACTGAGTGAGTTCAATGGAAATCTTTGGAACGCTAGGTGGCAGCAGACTTGATTTTCAATGTTTACGTAGTTCTGAGCATGCGCACATTTCCGAGAACAATGGACCTGGTAAGTCTGCTGCAGCCTAGTTTCACCTAAAGTCTCCCTTTCAGTTCAAAGTCACTTGCCTTTAAAGATAATCCAGAAAAGCTGAATGCGCACTACAAAGAATATCATTTGTTCTGTTTCCATGAGCCCTTTAAGCGGGCCCCTGGCCCAAACGTCCCGGTAGGCTTCGCGATGCGCGTGTCTCTAACGTTCACCCACTGATTTGTTTCACAAGAGAGACAGCAACAGAAAAGAAAAAACACGCATTTTAATAAGAGAAAGGCCCAGAAAGCTTCTTCATTTGCAAATAAATTTACGGGGCACACCGGCCCAGCAACGGTATTGTTGAAGACCAGTATCCACACTGTGCAGTCTTGATTGGCGACGCTAGCTTTTGTATTTATAGTTACCAGCAGAGGGCGCAACATCTGCTCACTCGGAGGGATTAGGAAAGTCTACAAATCAGGATCAAAACAACTCACTTTGATCCAGATGTTTGTGTGATACAGAAATATCTTCTCCAGTAATTCTTTGCTAAAACTTTACCAATCAAGACTACACTTTGTGTGTGACCCAACAAATTCATGAAATAATGACCTTGGTCAATTTTTCTTTGTTCAAACCCAAATATTTAAAAGTTATCCAGTCAGTTTCCCTTGTGGTTTATTACTTGGTATTTATTATTAAAAAGTGGCATCCCCTTAAGGTGATCCCGTGGCTGCCGCTTCCCAGGTTGTATCGTAAACTTGGGTGTGATCCCTGGCTACACGGCAGCTAACGGTTGAATGGCTTCTGACTGGCACCCCCGAACATAGATATTGACTAATAGGGAGACCGCCAACATAGAGCTGGATAGCTCCGTTGGTAGAGCGCCGGTACGTTAATCCGGAGGTCGTTGGTTCAAGTCCCACTCCAGTAAATTTTTCTTTGTTCAAACCCAAATATAAAAAAAAAAGTTACCCAGTCAGTTTCCCTTGTGGTTTATTACTTGATATATATATATAAAATTAGTAGGGGAGATGGCCTTAGCTTTCGATCCAATCCGGACCTTCGTCAGAGGCATAAACAAGAACAAACACAAACATATCCATTTATAGCAAAAAGAGGAGCAAAGGATTAAGGGAGAGTATCCAGAAAAAAAGCGGGAAAATATAGCCAATCAGAGTTGTAAATTTACTGGCTAAGAACCAATAAGAGTGAAGAAGTGAGAACAAAGGATGGTCAGTGTCAAAGGCTGGATCACTGGACCATAAAGGTGGTACTGCATTGTAGGTATTACAATGCGGGAAGCATGAAAGGGTAGGATTAGAGGGCAAGCCACATAAGAGAATGCAACTAACAATAGGAGGCAAGATCAAAGTAATTATAGAATAAAAGAATCAGTGTAAGAAGTTAAAACTAAGCAAGAGGAACCTGCAGAGAGAGCAGGTTATTAATTCCTCTGCAGAGGGAATGGGTTATTGACAGGTTGATTTAATCAAAACTTTTTGAGAGAGAGAGAAAAAAGAAGTGTAGGGAACATGTAAATGACAATAACTGTATCTATTTTGTATCAATGAAGTAAGCGAGAGAAAAAGCGTAAAAATAGACTAGTGGAGAGAACTTGTTGTTTACAGTTATTGTATGTATTTTATATCGAAGAAAAAAACAAGCAAAGGTGGAAGGAGTGTGATGGGAATTTATTTAACACCAGTGTTTACGTTGAGTCCAAAGGGTTGGACTGTCTTGAGTTGGTGAATCCAGTGTGATTCTCTGAGTTTGCGGTGTGTGTCGTCACCATTGCAAGCCTCAATCACGATGAGTTCAACATCTTTGACGCTGTGATTACGGCTGTTGAAGTGGATGGAGACGGGGTACAGTTTCTTGGTCTTTATGGAAGAGACATGGTTTGCAAAGCGAAGACTGAGTTTGGTCTTAGTCTCTCCCACATACTGTAGTCCACATCTTTTACAAGATATAACATAGACCACATTGGGTGTGCTACATAGGGAGTCGGTCTTGATATTGTAAGAAGAGCCAGTGCTATGACTCTTCACTTTAAGTGCAGGTTTGATGTAGAGACAGGTTCTACATTTAGAGCGGGTACACTTGTGACAACCCTGTATCTCTGTTAGTGGTGGTGTTTGGCCTGTACCTGGGGGGAGTTTGGCCCTGACTAGAATGTCTCCCAGGTTTTTAGGGCGGCGGAAAGCAACCATGGGGTTATCAGGGATTGCTGAGCGCATCCTCTTAGATGAATGGAGAATATCCATTCTACCATTGAGGATTGAGGAGAGTTTGGGTAGGTTAGGGTGGTAGGTGGTGACCAGGGCAACTCTATTGGTCGGGACTTTTCTGGACCCCTTGTTGGCCAAAAGAGTATGGCGTGGTATACTGAGGGCCTTGTTGATGGCAAGTTGAACCCTGCGTTCGCTGTGACCTCTAGAAACAAGGTGTTTCCTGAGGTCCGATGAGCGCCTTTTGTATAGGGTATCTGTGGAGCAGATACGTCTTATGCGCAAGGCCTGACTGTAAGCTATTGCCTTCTTACAGTGACTGGGGTGGCAACTGTTAGAGAGAAGGTACTGGTGGGTGTCAGTGGGTTTGCTGTATACATCCGTAGCAATGCCGCTAGGGGATTTACTGATAGTTACATCTAGAAAGTTAACACTTGTTAGAGAGTATTCAGTAGTGAACTTTATGGTTGGGTGGAATGAGTTTATATGGTCGATAAACTCAACCAAGCTGTCTTGACTACCACACCAGATAGAGAAAATATCATCAATAAATCTCCACCAAACTAGTGGGCGGCTGGGGGCAGAGGACAGAAGTTTTTCCTCTAAGTCAGACATGAAAATGTTGGCATATGAGGGCGCCATTTTTGTACCCATGGCGGTACCCTGTATCTGTAGAAAATGCCTGTCAGTGAATGAAAAGTTGTTCTTAGTGAGAATATGGCTGATGAGTTCCTTAACATGTATCAATGAGGGGCGGGATTGTTTGTTGCCCCTGAGGGCAGAGACACATGCACTTATGCCTTCATTATGGGGTATGTTAGTATACAGTGATGACACATCTAAAGTAACCAAAAAAGCAGAGTCAGGTATTTGATGTTTGACATCCTCTAGCTTATGGAGGAAGTCTGTGGTGTCCTTTATGAAGGAAGGGATGCTGGAGACTAGGGGGTTGAGAAAGCTATCTACAAACTCAGAAATGCGCTCTGTAGGGCTACCATTACCAGATACAATGGGTCGGCCTGGGTTGTTGGGCTTGTGTATCTTAGGTAGAAGGTAGAAGCGTGCTGTACGGGGGTCCTGTGGAAGGAGATAGTTGAAGGTATCTTTGTCGATACCGTTGGCATTGTGCATTCTAACCAAGGTGTCACTGATTTGTTTGGAAAATAATTGAGTAGGGTCAGTGTCACATTCAATATAATGATCAGTGTTGCTGAGTTGTCTGAGGCCCTCAGCTATGTAGTCATGTGTGTTCATGACTACAACTGCGGACCCCTTGTCAGCACGTTTAATCACTATGTCTGGTGATTGGCGGAGCTGTGTTAGAGCATGACGTTCATCTTGGGGGAGGTTGTTTGGTGCCAAGGTGTTAGGGACCTTAAGAACCTCGGAGCTGACTGAATTGATGTAGGTATCAAGAGCCACATCTCGGTTCTTAGGGGGTACCCAACGACTTTTCTCCCTGAAGCGGTTGCGGGTGTTGGGTTGGACGTCCACAGATGACTCGTCCTCTGTGGAGGGGTCTACATGAAAATATTCACGTAGGCGTAACCTACGGTTGAATTGGGCCATGTCTTGTTGAAAAGACAGTTGGTCCGGTTCTCTGGGTGTGGGGCAAAATTTAAGACCCCTTGAGAGGAGTTTAACCTGTGGGTCGGTTAGAACTTTGTCAGATAGGTTAACTACTGTACGTGGTGCAACTAGTGACCTGTCAGTATCAGGAACAATAGTTGGCCTCTTACTGTGGAAACGCCTATGAATGTATTTCTTATGGTTAGCTTGGACATTCATGCGTTTCTTATTCTGTTTGTCCAATAGGGAGGACCGTAGGTGATTGACGTTAGACAGAATGATATCTTGTAAATGTTCAAACTCTTGAATAGAGCATGACTCTTTGAGTTGAGATTCAGTGTCTGTTATCTCAAGTAACTGGTTATCAATGTATTGTTGACATTGATTTTCTAGCAGTGTAAGCAATTGGAAAGACGTGTTAGTGAGTGTCTTGTTCCATTTCTTAAGAAAGGAGGGATCAAGGTCCCCAAAGGAAGGGGCACACTTGATCTGTAGTCCTTTAGGCAGAATACGAGACAAACGATAAAAGCGGTAGTTGTCAAGATGTGACGAGTAACGAATGTTCTTTTCTTTAAGCTTACGTAGCTTACGGAAAATGCACTTTGTGTCAGTAGGGAGTGCCATGAGTTATGTCATAGAAAGCTAGGAATATCGAGAGAGAAGTTGTAATAAAAAATTCCTGTGGAAAGTATGGGTAACAAAAAGGGACAAGTAAATTGACCTGTGGGAAAAAGGGGTTATTTGAAAACCTGCAAAGAGAAAAAGTTATGAAACCTGTGGAAAAAGAACGGGTTAATAAGAGACCTGTAGAGAGAACAAGTTAGGAGACCTGTGGAAAAACGGGTTATTTCAAAACCTGAAAAGAGAACAAGTTAACAAAACCTGTGGAAAAAAGAACGGGTTATTTAAAGACCTGTAGAGAGGACAAGTTAAGAAACCTGTGGAAAAACGGGTTATTTAGAAACCTGAAAAAAAGGAAAAGATACAAAACCTGTGGAAAAAAGGAACGGGTTACTTAAACACCTGTAGAGAGAACAAGTTAGGAAACCTGTGGAAAAACGGGTTATTTAGGAACCTGAAAAGAGAAAAAGTTAACAGAACCTGTGGAAAAAAGAACGGGTTACTTAAAGACCTGTAGAGAGGACAAGTTAATAAATCTATATATATATATATATATATTGTATTACAACAAATCATATTAGTGTGCTCGGACGGCCAGCATTGTGATACTGATATATGCCCTGTGTGTGTGTGCCTGGTCGGCCGGCAGGCAGGCCGACCCCGACTTTGTGTACATAATCTCCGTAAAAGACATGCGTACAATGCAAGCTTGAGCGGGGTGGAAGGGATTTTCTGTGTGTAGTCCTTCTTTTTTCAAAAGAGGCGGTTTCCTCATGTAAAAAAAATAAATAAGTAAAATACAACAATACAAAAATACAAAACAGAAAACACAAAAACGAAAGCAAACAAACAAACAAACGAGCAAACACGTTCAAAGGACCGTGCAAGTCTGGCGACGATAAGGTCACCATTGGGCTTCCGGGCACCTTTGAGCCATCAGCTAATGGGAGATTAAAGTATGTGCAATTTTAGGAATGTTTATGTTTTGTTACATCACTTGTTTCCACACCAAAACATTTTGGTGGAATGGCTACATTTTAAGCTAACAATTCCATAAGTAAAATTAAAATAAAATCAGGAAACTAATAAAAATGAAGAAACCCTGTTAAAAATCCTATCGCTTTGGGCGGCTGGGCGGTCCAGTGGCTACCTTTTAGTCACTGGACAGCCTAGTCGCCCAAAGCGATACACTGTTAACATGCGGTGGGAAACTCTCACCAGCTTATGCTTGTAGAAAAAACGTGACATCAAAATAAAACATAGTCATTGGTACGCGTTGGCCAAATGAATGGCAATCATATAGACTATCATTACTTTTTCCCTTCACAGTTGACTGGTTAAATGTTAATAAGGATAACATTATTTAGCTTTGATTTTCGCTCATTGTCTTGGTAATGTCAAAAACGTATGACTAAGATTGATCAGTGAGCATTTGATGCCGGGGATAAGCCTTAAAAAAAACTGTGTTCATCATTATAAAAAATAATCACCATAACAATTATCGGTAGCCGTTAACGAGAGGCACTTATTGTTCCCTTTGGTCTTATCACTTCTAAAACTTACATGTTATTCAATGACAGTATTGGCGAAAAGGCGGATAAATGTATATACGTAAACAACTAGCCTTGAAAATATTTTTCAATTTGAACCGCGATTCTAGTAATTTACTGCCAAGAGTCTCGAAAACTAAATATCTTTTCACCAAACTTCACCTCGTGAAAACAAGTCATTTTGGGGTAACCATTTTGCAATTTACACGAATAATAATCGTGCCCCCCCACCCCCCAAAAAAGAGAGAGATTTATGTGCCAAATCGTGTCGTCTGATTGTACGACAGAGCATTTAAGCGGGCCCGAACCATGCGCCGTGATGGCTTTGCGCTCTGCTCACGCCAATTGTCCTTGAAAAAAAAAACAGCACCCCTTTGCAAAAAAATTGTTCTCGTGGGCCTGAATAAACCTTCTAGAGTTTAAGCTCAATCGTTTATTAGCGTAAAAAAAACCATTAAAAAAAACTTTATGCTTTCACCTGTTTTCGGACATCCAGTTTTTGGACTTGCGAGTTCAAAATTAGTTATTTTTCTCATGTGCATTTCAAGCGAAATTATCTATAGGGAAGTTTTCCACCATTACCATTTTTATATCATGTTAGTTTTGGTATAAACCTGTGACCATTTTACCTTTTTCATTCTGAACAATGGTAATCTCACACCATTATTTGACATTCATTTGTTGGTTGTTATTGCTGGTTACATCCACAGGCGAATAATCGTGGGTTTGCTTGTGATGATCTTTGGTACGCCTTACTCAAACGCCGGTAAGTTTGCCACTGATGTTTTGAACAAATATCGAAATTAATAATCTTTGTTAAAAAATTATTGAAATGAATCACACACAATTTTAGAGGGTTTTAAGTTTGGTGTATTATTGATAAAAATAATTTGTGGGATATACAAGAAATCTCGAAATTAATAATCCTAAAAAAAGAAGAAGTTAGAAATGACACCAAGTTTTAGAGGGTTTTAAGTTCGTCAGAACGAAGGGGATTTTCAAATTACCTTATAACGGGTGATATTTTTTGTTACTTTTGTTTACTGTTATTTGCAGGCGGTCAGTACGTTTCTAAAATCATTCCTTTTAAAACTGCAGCGAGGGACCTGTCTGGTTCGCTCGGCCCCAGCGGCCTATCCAGGACCGCTGGGATGGGCTAATCAGCTTGCACAGATTCTTGTTCAGGAAGTACGTCATGCGTGCAGTGCTTGCAGTGTGAGTGTGATGCATGATGGGACTGAGCATTAACCAATGAGCGTGCTTGATACGTTTGCCCATCCCAGCGCCTTTGGTTTTAACTTGGCAAGGCGCTGGGGACGAGCGAACCTGTCTGGTTGCCAACGCCCCTGTGGTCCGTTGTCGGCACATGTTGACAACCATTTTCCATTGTTTTATTTTGTTGCATTTTTCAACGGGTTTTTTTTTTTTCAAAGTGTGTGTGTTTTTTTACTTTTCCAGATATTGCCTAGGTTATTTCAAGCTTATTTTTTTTTGGTGCTAAATTAGTTAAATTGTATAATTCGGTTTCATCTAATTGACGATTGACACATCGACTTTGTACACAAAGGATGCTGGCGGAGTTTTGTCCTGCCCCCTCCTAACATAATCACTGACCCCTGTTGTTTGACACCCCCGTAGGACATGTGGCATGGTCCAGCTTAGGATATCATGTCATTATGAGCTGAGCAGTGTGTAGGATGTGGTTAAGACAATGGACATAGTAAAATATGTCAGCATGGGCTGTCAGCGGCCCACACTGCAGAGTTCTAAGTGGACATTATTTTTATTGAGAATGAATTTATGGATAGGATAATGCCCGAGGTTTGCATCATTCGTACAACACGAATGACGCAAAGCTCGGGCTAATAATTACCCTATACATAAATCCCCACGTTTGATTTGCAAGTTTGAGTAAAGCCAACACAAAATATTAGAAGTAACATTTTGAACATTGTTGTTATTTCCCTGGGCTTGTTCCTTGAAAAAAAAAAACCCAGTTGAATGTTCATCTGGATGGGATGCCATCGGTACTCAGTGTTACCGGGCCTCCAATACCGACAACTGGGCATCACTTACATGGGAGGCAGCGAGGCAAATTTGTCTCGGTGCGGGGGCTAATCTTCCCGTGATTGACACCGCTGTTGAGTTCAACGCCCTCTACGAGCTCATCAAATCGAAGGGTTTGAGCAACGCGTGGTTGGGGTGTGAGTCGCCATCCTGGGACACGTTTACGTGCGTTGACCACACGACGTTCTTCAACTCGGTGGGTGATTTCAGCGGATACTGGCGTGAGTTTTTTTGGCAACTTGTGTTTAATAGTCATTGGCGTGTGTGGGGACTGTTTGGTTTAGAGGCAGGATACCTTTGCTAATTACTCCAAAAATGAATGACCATAAAAAAACTTACTTGCTAAAGAGGCACTGCAGCTGTTGATATAACGTATACAAATTTTGAGAAACGATTCCCTTTTAAAGGAGTGTGGTTTTAGAGAAGGGATTTTTATTTTAAAATCAATCTGAGAAACGCTTCGAGCATGAAACGTTTTTTTCAGATTGAGTATTCGTATAAAAAGGGATTATTCTTCTTGCGTGGACATATTCGCTCCAGATTTTCGGCGATATCTCAACAACGCTACCACCTTTTGAAATACAATGTTCACAGGTTAATTTTATTGCGTATACCTACATTTGTAATATAGGATTAAAACAATTGAGCGGTTCCAAAAACCAAAGGTATACTTTGCCTTTTAGAGGTGCAGAGTAGTTGACTTGTCCAAAATATTACACACAGGTAAAAACAAATTTCTAATATCGGATAAAAAGTCTCTTTTTAAAATTTCTCTGTCCAGTTTTTTTCTATTCTTGCTGTGCCGGAATTTTCCCATTGTTTTGTCCAAATTTTGGATGGAGGGCAGTTGCCCCCTTGCCCCCCCTTCCCCCATGGGTCGGACGCCTATGGGTACCCTGCCTAGAGCTAGCTGTGTATTGAGAGAGAGAGAGGGGGTGCTACAACATGCGATTAGAAGCCCCAGACGTAAAAAAACAAACTACACACATGTTCGCAAACACAGACTGATTATATTGGACATTGGGTTGTGCAACATTTTGGACCGCAATGGCGTCCAGCAACCTCGTTACCAGAGAAAACATTTTTCCCCCATGTCGCCACTCTCTCAATACACAGCTGCGGCCCTGCCGTATACGTAGTGGCAATGACGGCTTTTTCCCCATCCAGGGGCCTTCTTTATCCTGTCAGCCTCAATAAGTAGTTTGACATACTTTTAGGCACTGTATACACTTTTGATATTCACGGGCGTTGTTCTTCTCTTTTCTAATTCTGGTTTCCCATTCAGCTTGGAAAGTGGACCAACCTTCAACGAAGGCAAGCATTCAATGCCTCGTTCTGAACGTGGTGGACGTAGTAGGCACTGGTGTCTTGACATCAGCCGAATGTGCCTCGTTGCTGTCCTCGACTTTTCTGTGCGAACAAGCGCCCACCACGAAGCAGTCTGCAACAGTTGTTCCCCAGACTGTGATCACCACGGACACTGTAGGCGAGGTGCAAAGCCCAACAGTAACTGCGACTGACGCTCCTTCCACTTCTGGCCAGACTCAGCCTGAGACTACACAAGCAGCAACCGAGACTTACACAACGACTTCTTCTGTTCGTACTCATGCCGAGACTGCTTCCCTGGTACCCACCGAAGGGGTAACCACCGAAGGTCAAACTGCTTCACCAGTAGCTACGACAGTTCCCCAGAGTTTAGATCCGACCGAAGCTGAGCCTACCTCCGAGTTAACCACCACAGGAGAGACCGAGACATCGACCGCAGTCCCCCTTAGCACCACCCCAACTGGAAAGAAACCCGTTGTGAATATACAAGTAGAGGCTACCGGCTCTGGGTCCAAGACTGTCCTTAGCAGCCCACCAAACGAAGGTGGGTAGGTGGAATTAGATAATCTAGTTTTATTACCAGATTTTCATTTTCCGATAACCAGCTAAGGCCCCACACAAACTCCAATGCATACACCATCGGTTTCTCTTATTACAACAAAACATAGTTTTGTCAGCCGGACTGTCATGTCAAAGACCGTTTCACCCTTTGTGTATGTTCCTTTGGTGTTGTCGCCGTATCACAAGAATTACCTACTAATTGGAAAACCACGATATGATAAGCTCAACCAAATAAAACCTCTCTAAATTGACCATTTGGTGCTTTTGTTTCCTTTTTCTTTTAGAAGCTGGGACGTGCTACGTCATCATGGAGCCCGATCCACAGGCTGGTAACCGCGCTCGATGGCTGGTGCCTCAGCCCGATCCGTGCCTGTGCAAGCAGATCCGTCTTGGGGGAGTTAACGCCTGCACCACGGCCCGGCAGTATCCGGTGAAGTTCGTGGACACCGTGGTGATCGGTCGCGACCCAGTTGAGATTAGGAACTGGCTTGGATGCGAACCATAGATGAATCTCCCGCGAACTCTCGATTTCTGACAAAACACACGAGGACGGGATCCAGTATTCCCTCAAGTACACCCTAAAAAAAAACCTCCCATGTCAGAATTGATCCGGAATCTGGATTCCGGGATGACCCGGAAAAACAAATGTTTGAAAAATTAGATTTTTGACTCAGACCCTGCGTCAGTTTGACAGAGTTTGTGATAATTTTGACACAGATTCCGGAACGTACTTACCCTGCTATGGGTCAGGTCCTATAAAAACAGCATGGGACCCAACATCCGGGTACTATCTGATCCGGGACATTTTTTAGAGTGTATATATATGGGGATCATTATAAAAACTAGAGGTTCTATGGCAAAAGTGCAATTTCACATCATTGACCAGACCCCCCCCCCCCTCATTTTCTTGTTCCTTTTGGGGGCTATAAGTGGTTATAAGTGGGGTGGGGGGGTTGACGAGCCAATTTCTTTTGTTGTTGTTGTGTTTGTTTGTTTTTGGGTTGGTTTTTTTTTTTTTTTTTTTTTTTTTTTTTTTTTTTTTTGGGGGGGGGGGGGACTTTTTAAGGTTTAGACCCTGCCCCCAATTTACTTGTATATAAACGTATTCCAATTAAAACTCTCCAAGGAGGGAGTCGGAGTATCGCTGTCCCTGAGGGTTTTGGTCTTTGCTTTTGGTGTGTTGTTGTTGTTGTTACTGTTGCTGTTGCTGTTGCTGCTAATAGTGCTGCTGCTGCTGTTGATATTGCCTTTGCTGCTACTGTAGTATTGCTGTTGCTGCTGCTGCAATATTTCTGCTGCTGTTCTTGTTTGTGTTCTTGTTCAGCTGGGTAATGGTGTTTAGACTCGAGTCACAATATTATACGCAAATGAATTTACGAGCGCTGCGCCCTCTAGCGTCCTCAACACGCCAAGTTAAAAAAAAAGCCCGACCACTGTGTTAAGTACTGAACAGTCACAATTATTTTTCGGTTCCAACCAATAAGACAGGCACTACTACAACTCACGCGATTTTTTAACCGTATGAAGATGCAATTTTAGATGAACACGTGCCCCCCCCCCACGCAATGTTTGACTTAGCCTTTTGTCAAGGCCTTTGTGGCTTGGACAGCTTTGTAAACAGCGGAGCGACTGGAACAGGAGACCATCAGGCCACGAGGGCCTTTTCCAACTTGTATGCGTATTTTTGATGAGTTATTCATAAAGCATGAAACGTGCATTATTCATAACTTGTATGCAAATAAGTATCCTATGATACACACGACAAGACGTTCGCCATTTCGTATATTTGTTAATTTGCATAATTTGTTAATGTATGCTGAATCGCTGACCCCCTTCGCTTCTAATTGGTTTGGACTTTTGCTACCCGTATGGTAGTAAAAAATCAAGGTATAAAGAAACCACAAACAAGTTGGAAAAGGCTTGCCACTCGCGTGCGTGGTCTCCCCTTCCAGTCGCTTGGGATTGCGGCTCAACGAGGCTGTCTAAGCCACGAAGGCCTTGACAAAAGGCTATGTTTGACTTAGATTTTCCTCTTTTTAAAACCGTATGCCTAAATCCTGTGCAAATTGTGTTTACAACTAATTTTCAGATGAATGATATACTTCAATTTGAGACCGATAACCACCAAGACTCCGGGTCGCCTGTGACCCCCCCCCCCCCCCACCTCACCGAATGGGCCACGTTGGCCTGGAAATGGCTCGATAGAAACATTAACCAGGTCCATCAGGCCTGCGTCTTTTTAGAGCGTAAATGAATTCGTTTTATAAGAAATACCATCATAACAGTGCTGTGTATTATTTTGTCAAATGGTCATGTCACTAATATTTATTCCGTTAAATTATTTTACTTCGGCTTCAGCTTTGGCTACGGCTGTTTGATGTAGCCACAATGAATGACAAGTAGGACATTCACTCGGCTTTCAGGGCATAGCCACTGCCCGAAGTCATAACACCCGGCCTGGGGCCTTTTCCAAATCTCGGCTTGGGCTCCGGCTTCGGTTTGAGGAGCAGTGTAAAGTTTGCACGGTGTGTCCATAACATTAGACGGAGCCCGGAGCCGGAGACGAAGCGTAAGCCGAGGTTTGGAAAAGGCCCCCGATGTACATTAAAACAGCTTTGATCATCTCTGTGTGGTCCCCTTTTTAAAGCTTCTATTTCAACATTGTCTCAAAATCGGACCAGACTATTATTTGTATTCGCTGCTAACATCAGTCTCGGTATGAAATTAATGTCAACGTCTTTTCATGGAACAAGTACGAAATGTTTATCATCAAAATAAGTTCATCAGTTACAAAATGTTTCCCCCTTTTTTTCTTTTTAGATGATTTTTGTTCAAGTTGAAATTCGTTTTTTCGTTACTATTATCAAGACGAAGAAAACCCTTGCATAAATATATAAATTTGAGTTCGTTTGTTGGTATTTGTATCCACAAACGGAACGGACTGCAAAATGAGCTTTCATAATTTGGTTTGTACATAGAAAAGACTGTTAACTATAATAAGTGAAAAGACTGTTGTTTACCTTTGCACGAACAACTTTAAAAAAAGTTTATTGATGTTGCTCCATTCCTTTAAAGTTGAGCTGAATAAATGGGTTTATTCGTCACCTAACCACAACAAGCGTCCTTCCATTTCTTCGATCCGATTGGCTTAACAGTCTATTTTGGGCAAACTCTTTTTCATAATATCAATTATTTAATCCCCTCTGCGCTGACACTTCGGCGTGTCGTGTTACGAAATCAAGAACACACAAAATACAAATCAACACTACAGGAAGAACGATTGGATTTGCCACAGCGACCGACGTCAGTTGTGTTCAGAGAGGAATTCATTATTTCTGCTGAATATTAAGGAAAAGGGTAAGCTATAAAACAAAAAACTTATTCCCACATTAAAGGCAAACAAATAATTATGATTAAGCTTTGATTATTCTCATTCATCAGCGAAATCTGGGGACAAAATTTAGCCACTCAGACCGTTTTTTTTTTTGTTTTTTTTTTTTTGCTGTCTTTGTTTATAGTTGTGCTCTTTTAAAAAAATCTTTTTTAAGTTTGGGTTCTGGCTCTTTGAGTAATTTTTTAATCCACCCCTTTTTTGTTCATCCAATCTTTATTTATTATTTCCTGTTCTTGTAATTTCATGTCCCCATTTTGTTTCCAGCCTTTTTAGGGCAATTTTCTCATGTTTAATTTAAAAAAACAAAATCCTGTTTTCACAACAAGTAGACACTGTAACCAGCTGAAACAAACGACGACTCGACCTTTAAAACACACCGGACCTATTTCGAGATGGTTCTGCTGGTACGGCACAGAATTTCAAACATAATACTGTGAGACCACGGTGGCCCTGAGATGACATCGAACATTATATACTTACTTAAATGTTCACGATTAGTGACCCAAATCGCAGATATTTACGTAAACATTCACGATTTCAGCCGTGTCGTGAGTATTTACGTAAATGGTGACATGAATGTTCACGTAAATATTTACCTGAATATTTGCGGTTCTGGATATTTCTACGTAAATATTTAGATTTATATATATGTTCGATGTTTCTTCAGGGCCACCATATAAGACAGTGCAGGGCGTGGGTAACATTCTGATCGATCTTTCACTCTTTTGGTCAACTATACAGAACGTTGTTGCAGGTCCAATGGCAAGGCTCTGTCTGATAGTACTGTGTTCTCTGGTCCTGGTGGTGGCGGGACAGCTAGATCATCCATGCGATGGGAGCTGCCACGAGGAACAAAGTAAGCGGTTCTAAATTTAACAGTTCATAAAATATTCCAATTTCAAATATTATGTCAAAAGCATTTTCAGATTGAATTCATCGATTAATTCTGGTTGTGAGACTATAAGAAAAGCAAACCTCACTTCTAGCCAAGAACCCCATGGAGAGAAGACACAGTTTTAGGTGGGGGAGGAAAACCCAAGAGAATTATTCCAGTGAAAAACCCGCGAAATTAGGTGGGGACTGAAAACCCAATCCACATAGTGCCCACGGCAGGATTCGAACCGGGGTCCCAGAGGTAGAAGGCAAGGAAAGATACCACTACCCCAGCCCGACCGTCAAAAAAAAGGGGGGGAATCACCGTATATCCTTTCTTATCTTAAATGAGCTGGGTACCAGTCATACTGGCAGCGTACATACAAACAAATGTGTCTGGTAACCCATATCTAGGCTAAGCAGATTCGGGATTGAATTTATCTTTATTCAAATTTGATATTTAAAAAAAAAAAAATTGGGGGGGGGGGTTATTATGGGTTTATTATAATGGGGTAGCGTTAGTTTTTTGACATGTTTTTTCTTTCTTTTCTTTGTTTTCTTTTCCAAAAAACACCCAGTGGTGTGCGATCCAGGAGTTCCTCTAAGTTCTAACTGCGCCTGTTACTCCTGTGCATGTGGCGTTGAGAAGGATAGTCAGTTGACGTTTTCGTTTTGCTGCATTCAGTAAGAACTTCTTTTAGTTTCTTTCGGCACTGTGGCCTAGTATGGCGTCCTGTTGGACTCACTGAGTTGGTTTAGACGACTGATTGAGCTGCCTGACTGACTGATAGACTGAGTCGCTCTTTGACTGGCTGAGGACTGACTGGTTGGTTGGCTGGCTGGCTAGCTGGGTTGGCTGGCTGGCTAGCTGGGTTGGCTGGCTGAGTGACGGAATGACTGACTGACTGACTGACTGACTGACTGACTGACTGACTGACTGACTGACTGACTGACTGCCTGACGGACGGACTGACGGACTGACGGAATGATTGACTGTTTGCCTAGCTGGCTGCCTAACTGGCTGGCTGCCTAGCTGGCTGGATGACTAGCTGGCTGGCTGCCTATCTGGCTGGCTGCCTGGCTGCATATCTGGCTGGCTGCCTAGCTGGCTGTCTGCCTAGCTGGCTGTCTGCCTAGCTGGCTGTCTGCCTAGCTGGCTGTCTGCCTAGCTGGCTGTCTGCCTAGCTGGCTGTCTGCCTAGCTGATTGTCTGCCTAGCTGGCTGTCTGCCTAGCTGGCTGGTCGCCTATGTGGATGGCTGCCTAGCTGGCTTGATGCCTAGATAGCTAACTTTCTCACTGATAACTCTCTATAAATTCATTTACCTCATTATTTAGACAGCCTGGTGTTATTGAACGGCCTAAACAAGCTTCACATAAACCGGCCGTTAGAGTTACGGGGATGTTAAAAAGATACTCTTTAAACATTAGTTTTCAAAATTTGTATTCCTATAAATCAAGTGGCACATCGAGGGCTCCGTACCTGCTTATTTCTTTCGCTACCTCGAATTCACCACCCCCTAAATAAGATTTCGAGGGAACAAACATGATTTCGAAGGAGTGAAATAATATTTCGAGGGAACGAAAGTATATTCCGAGGGAAACGAATTATATATTTATTTTGTACTTATACTCTGTGGTTTGGTATTGTTTTCTTCTTCGTCTTCTTCTTTTTCTTCTTTCTTTGTCTTCTTCTTCTTCATCATTGCCTGTCCCTTAAGGGGCTCTTTAACAAAAGGAAGAGGTGACGAGTAAACCTTTTAAACTTCTTGTAAATTTACCCCTAACAGCTGCTAGTCTTTAAAACACTCCAAGACGTAGGAGAGAAAAAACCTGCTTTTAAAAGAAAATTAAAAATGGGTTCTATCTTATTTTTCGCAGGACAGTCAATTCAGCCCCTATTAGTGTCGCTGCAGATTGCGAGGCTATTGTGGACACTAACGAATGCGCCTGGAAGGCTGTTAAAAAAGAAGACCCAACTGTGGAATGCACTGCTTCGTCAGGGAGCGACGGTGGATTTTGATGAGGATCGAGGAAGGAGTGTGATTGCAGACTGTTTTGGGACAACGAAAATAATACAACGGCGAAATGTCTTGACAGTGGCAAAAAGGGTGATCAACTTTACGTTAGTTTAAATAGAATAAAAACACACTTTAACTGAACGACCCAAACTCAAATAAAATTGCTAAACAGCTTAAAGTTTATCCGGATGGGACCAGTGAATACATTTTTAGTCAAACTGACTTTAGTTCCAAGATCTGTCATTTACCTTGGGGGCCAATTTCACAGCGCTGCTTAACGGTAAACACAATTTTCGTGCTAACCATGGCAGAACAAATTGCTTAAGCGTAAGTGTGTTTAAAAGGTTAGCAAGAAAATAAGGCAGCCATCTTGCGCGTTCACCATGATTGCGTTGTTTCGTCATTCATTTCCATACAGTAAGCACTGGAAGGTTAGCATGCCTTTTCGTGTGATCACGGTTAGCAGCGCTTTGAAATGGAAACTTGCGCAGTAAGCACAACAAAAACAGCCGTTAAGCAGCTCTATGACACTTGGCCCTGGTTAGGTGTTTTGTGACGTCATCGGTTCCCTGGTGACGATAGTTTGTTCTCTTGGGTGATGGGGGACATCAAACTATAAAATATTTCTCTTTGCTTGTTAGTTATAATCATTGATCTTCCAACATTCATCGGGGAAAAAAACCCAATTCAGTAATGTCAATGGAAAGTTGTGTTTTTGGAGATTCGCTGTAATAAAATTCAACAACTTCAAAAAATTGCAAAAACATAAAAGAACAAATTTATTTCAGGAACGTCTAAATAGGAATAACTCATAATTATGCATAATTTATCACAATTAGCACTAAATCCACTCTAGACGGAAAACCCCCAAAAAGGGATTGTGTTAAAAAAAAATTAAAGAACATCAAATATTGGCAAGTCGACAACTTCATTGTTCATTTTGTGCTTTTGTTTGTTTTTACTCTTTTCTTTGTTTCTATTTTGTTGTTGCTTAATGTTTTTCTTTACTTTTTTATTTGTTTTGTTTATACTTATTCATTTTTGTTTATTATCACTAACTTTTTGGGGTGATGCTATTTATATTTATATTTTTTTACTTACTCATTTTTTTCCTCGTTTTTATTATCATTATTTGTTGGTATATTATAGTGTTATTTATATATTTATTTATTTGTTAATGTAGACAACCTATGATAATTTGTATAAGTTTGCTTATTCACATTGGTGGCAAGACTGAAATGCCTTCTTATTGGATCTTTTAGTTTTTAAAAATAATTATAAAATGCCTTCGTTTCCTGGTGACCATTTTAACTAAATCCTTGCAATAGACCGTTATCACACTGCAGCCATCTTTGTCTGGTTCCATGTATACACAATGGCGTTGATAGTTTGGATACTCCATGTATGAAAAGGAGTCAGCCTATAATTTCATGTCCAGCCTCGTGTTGGTTACATTGCTTTGAATGGAAGCCAAACAAGATGGCCGCGCCATGATAAAAGTCTGACTTGGGGTTATTGGATACATTTTCTGACGCGTCTCAACCAAAAATGTTTTAAAATAGTTTGGATGAAAAACTCGAGTACTCTGTCAACTCAAATATACTGAGAAGTTAGAAGTGCAGATTTTGGGGGTAGGATTCTGTATTTGTTCGCCGTTTTATAACAGTTATGAAGGGATTGAATGCGGCATTCTAAAGTGAAATTTCATCAACTGAGGGCCTCTACGCAAAAATTTGAACTTTTAAAAACACTTCTAATATAAAGTTAACTTACTTGAAGGCAACAATATATAACATAATATAATACCATAATATCTGAATATATAACATATATTTCGAGAATAGTATCGTTAAATTACATTATCTGGTTGGTAACTGTACACTCGTATGGATCTGTATGAGGTTGAATGTTAATAAATCGACACACATTATTACGCTAAGCCTTTCTAATCGTTTTATTTGATTGTAAAGGATGTGGATGGAAACAACCTGCAACGAAAACCTGGTTTTCAACTGTTGCACAACTCTAAAATTACACATTTGTAACACTACCGTTATACTAACACTGCTGGTTCACCACTGTTACACAACCCTAGCGCCACTATTACACCACTCTAACAGCACTATAACACCACAGTTGCACAACTCTAACATTACACAACTCTAACAATACCGTTTTACAACTCCAACACTACTGGTTCATCACTGTTACATAACCCTAGCACCACTGTTACACCACTTTCACACTTTTAATACACCACTCTTTCACCATCGTTACACAAACCTAACACTACTGTGTGACGCCACTCTTACACCACTCTAACGCCACATTTAATTACAGCTTGCTTTAGCTTGATTCTAAACTGTACGGGTTATTTTGGTCCTTCAGGTTGACTCATTCGTTTGCCTTTCCACGATCACCTCTGTGGATCCTGGTTCAAACCCGGACCCTGGTTCGAATCCCGGACCGGATCCTTGCAGTGGGGATGGATTTCCATGTTTTTAGATTTACTCCCACATCCGAAACTGAGGTTTCTTCATCATCTTCTCTGCACAGGTGTATCCAGGCCTATTGGTTACAGTGCTATAGTCATTGTTGAGGGTCCCTTGGTTTCTTCACCAGAAAGATAACAACGTAACTGTTATATATCTTTACTAGAAATTGTAAACACAATGTCGTGTATTTCGTACATGTGCTCTCGCAAAAATAACAGAGATTCTTTTTTTTATGGATGTGACGTCATCACCTTTAGCAGACTATCGTGGCCGTTAATTCAATGTAAAAAATTATCTAAAATTATTTGAGATGAATCGATTTTTAAACATCTGTTATTCACTGTCTGTGGCATGTAATGTTTAAAGGTAACACTTGCAACTTTGTGAAAGTAGTATTAGCTGTTGCAAACTGCTTGCCAACCAAAATGCCCCCATGGTATAAATGCATTGGTAATGACCTCAAGTTTTGACCCTAGCACAGTCTTTCACATTATGTTTAGCTTTTGAGAAAGACTCTGCTGGGGTCGAAAGAGTGAGCAATTATGGGGGGTTTCAACTTTGGTCTGGGCCGACTATATCGTAAACGAATTTTTAACTTAACAGTTTTGTTACTGATCGTAAAATTAAGCTCTAATCTCAGACCTCTTGTCCTGGTATTTTGTTTGTTGGTGTGTCTGTTTGTTTGTTTGTTGGGGTGTTTGTTTGTTTGTTTGTTTGTTGGGGTGTTTGTTTTTGTTTGTTGGGGTGTTTGTTTGTTTGTTTGTTTGTTTGTTTGTTTGTTTGTTTAAATGATCTTTCCAACATGGGAACTCGGCAAAGCTCCCATATTGGGATTATAATACGCCAAGCTGGCAACAGCCAATCTCTCAGATACAAACATAGAGTTATGATTATGAATTGCACAAATCAATAAATTGTGATTCAGTAACTAGACGACAACACTTCTTCTATTATATTGCAAAATCAGGTGTTAGCTTGACCAGATTCGAACCCACAACCTTGTGAGTGAAAGTCCGGCAGTCTAACCACTTGGCCATCGTAATGTTACAGTTAAGCCAAATGCATTAAATCCAGCATTGAGAAAGACTCTGCTGGGGTCGAAAGAGTGAGCAATTATGGGGGGTTTCAACTTTGGTCTGGGCCGACTATATCGTAAACGAATTTTTAACTTAACAGTTTTGTTACTGATCGTAAAATTAAGCTCTAATCTCAGACCTCTTGTCCTGGTATTTTGTTTGTTGGTGTGTCTGTTTGTTTGTTTGTTGGGGTGTTTGTTTGTTTGTTTGTTTGTTGGGGTGTTTGTTTTTGTTTGTTTGTTTGTTTGTTTGTTTGTTTGTTTGTTTGTTTGTTTGTTTGTTTAAATGATCTTTCCAACATGGGAACTCGGCAAAGCTCCCATATTGGGATTATAATACGCCAAGCTGGCAACAGCCAATCTCTCAGATACAAACATAGAGTTATGATTATGAATTGCACAAATCAATAAATTGTGATTCAGTAACTAGACGACAACACTTCTTCTATTATATTGCAAAATCAGGTGTTAGCTTGACCAGATTCGAACCCACAACCTTGTGAGTGAAAGTCCGGCAGTCTAACCACTTGGCCATCGTAATGTTACAGTTAAGCCAAATGCATTAAATCCAGCATTGATAAATTTTGACCAATAAATTATTTCATTTCGATACAGCAAATTTGTATGGGTTGTATACCACCTTCTATTGATTTGTCTGGGAAAAACAGCATGCCGACCCAGTGTTTCATTGTTTCGAAATGAAATATATTCTCATAAGAAAATCTATAATTTGTCAACAGCCCTCGCATAATATACTCGGATTAATCAACAGGCTTATTATTTTAATACCACTAAGCCATTCCAATGTCATAATATCAACAATGCCCACAAATCGGAAATCGATAGTTTGACAAACGGCAGTTGATAACTACTCGCTTTAAATGGTTGTCAGTTCTTCTCGAAATAACCACAGCTCAGAGAGAGAGGGGGTTTGTTAAAATGGCGTCTCCGCAAACCTCATATCGACTCTATCTTGTAGACCTTACTCATGGACGTCATACAGCCGCCATCTTAGAGGTAAGTCGATGATGAAACGATGGAAAACGCGAAGATTTGTACGCGCGGCGCGCACGACTGCCCAATGAACAACATCCTTTTGACCTCTAGGTGAGGGCGCCCTACCCAAATGACGTCATATGCAGGAGATCAATGATCTCTATTATATAATAGAGATCAATGCATGATGTCTGATAGACTGAGTGCAAGTCTCACGCGTATTCGTATTCGAACACCCGGGCCCGAGTAGCCCCCTCCCCCCCAACACACACACACCCAACCTTACGGATCCGGTTTGTGGGGTACTGCTATTGTTGTTCTATTGTTCCCTTTTCTAAAGAATTCCCTTGTGGGGCCCTATTGTTCCTATTGAAATTGCCTTGTGGGGTCCATTGTTCCATTGTTAAAAGTACCCCGCAAGTTGGCATGTGTAAGGGCACACAAGTGTGTAAACACCTCCAATCGGGGACCTCCTATTGTCCCTCTTTTGTTTGGACTCTAACTTTTTGGCAACAGCTCCCATTGGTTTTGTACACAATTTCTAACTGGGGACCTTTACCCAACCGGGGACCCTATTGTCCTCTTTTGTTATAGGTCCCCGGTTTGAATGTGAAAACAAACTCACACACACACACACACAACCTTACATATCGCAGTTACGGGGTACTTCCATTGTTGTTCTATTATTCCCTTTTCTAAAGAAATCCTCTGTGGGGTACCACTTGAACAAAGAAAACCTTGTGGGGTAGCATTGTTCTATTGTTAAAAATACCCCGTAAGTTGGCATGTGTAAGGGCACCCACGCACACACACATGTTTGTAAATCCCGCGTACCGATGACTTCTCTTTGTTCTCCCATTGTTTGGACAAAGTCTTTTTTAGCGACGTCCCCATTGGGTTTGTACACGAAGACGAAGCGAGGACGTCCTCGCTCTGTCAAACACCCGGATCCCTTTTGTTAAAGTCCTCGGTTTGAATGGATAGACACGCTCACACACACATACTAAGTTTTACTTCTGCGCGCGATTCTGTTTCTTTAACTATACTTTACTAATACCTTAAAGAATACCATAGAATAAGACTTGACCTCTGTTTCCGGTTACTTGTAAACAATAAAGATTTTTGCCCAACTGGCGTTCATGTTATCATTACACCTAGTAATGGTTGCACAAAGTCGGGCGTGATTGGCAAATGGGGTTTCTATTAATATAAGTGTTAATTAAAAAACATTATTTGTATTGCATACCAATTTAAATTGTATCTCTAACGAATTGCTGTTGGGTATTTTTATTTCAAAGAATTTTCTACAAAAACGAACTCAAAAAGATGATTTGATTTCATAGAAAAATATAGTCTTCGTTCGAGTTGTTTTCTCGTTTTCGATACGACTGGCACAGCCTTATGTTGTCCCTGCACACCATGCACCTTAAAAACATTCTTAACATCCCATCCGAATGATTTGCCAGTCGATTTTGTGTGCACATCGATGTAAGGGTTACAAAAAAACCAAAATTATATTCTTTATCCTCGATGCAAAATTAACATCTATTAATTCGTTGCGGTACCCGCCACCGGGCTAGCTCTGTGGTCTAGTGGTAAGACATATGCTCTAGAGATGTCAAAGACGTGGGTTCGAATCCCACCCGAGTGTTTTTTTTTTAAACAGAACTCGGAAAAGTGCTTAATACACATCGGTGTTTTTGTTGTACACCTTCAAACCATTCTTTGGACACAATTTCTATTTTGGTTGTTGGGACTCAAAATTATTTTGTTTCGTTCATGAGACTGGCATGCAAATACTTCCATATGCACTAGATCGATTCTTTACATCTGTATGGTGTTTAAATCACGTCCATTGATTTGTTTTTCTTCTGGGATCAATTTTGATGACGAATATTTTGTTGTTTGCAAACAATATTGTTCCGAAAATCGTGGAATGGGAATCAAGGACGGTCCTCGGGTGGGGGGGGGGGGGCGGAATTTCCTTTCTGTCACCATGATGCATGAGAGAATAATGAATGCATTGTACGTGAGGGGATGTGTTTTGTTCACACGCACACCCGAAATGTGTACACATCTGCAACCGGGAAACCTCATACATTGTCCGTCTATTGTTTGCACTTTTTAGCAACAGCTCCCATTGTTTTTGCACACGCTCCCCAACTGGGGACCTTTACCCAACCGGGGACCCTATTGCCCTCTTTTGTTATAGGTTCCCGGTTTGAATGTGTATACAAACTCACACGCACCCATCGGCTTTGTGCTGCTGCAGTCCACTCTGTGGACATTCCTTTGTTCTGTACACTTAAGGAAAATCATATTCTTCAACACGGTAAATAACACTGTGTGGAGGTATGTATTAACGTAAAATTTTGCTAATGTTGACGCCAATATTTAAGTATTTTGTGTCCCTTCAGTACCACCATCACGTTTTAGTGGGTCAATTTGAGAAACGCAAGTCGCATTATGTGTAACTTCCCCAATCCACCCCTCCCCGGTTCTCGTTACTAAAAAAAAGCTGATGATCGCCCTCTGTTGACAGAAATTAAAGTAAACGAGAGATTCGTAACAGCTCCTCGCGTCTCATCCGACGGCGTTCGGACGGGCTGACCATGGAGCTATAAAAAGGACTTCTGACGTACGTACATAACGCTTTGGACATTCCCCTGACCTACCTCCTGTTTACGAGAGATTTGACTATCACTAATATGTTTTGTAAATCCATTGCAGATAATTATTTTTGATTCTTTGCCTTGCACTAAAAATATGGCTCGATCGCAACAATCTTCTTTCGGTTGGTTTAAAAAGATCGATGACATTATCCATGATGGAGCCTTCATGCATTACCGTATCATTTTGTCTTGTGTACATATGCTGGGACTGCGCGTGCATTGTAATCAGCAGTATATTCGCTCCCATCATGCATCACTGCATCCTGATCAAGAATGTGTACAAAGATCAATAGTAAGATTGCTTGGAATACAAAATAAAAATACATATTTACAAAAAAAACCTCTCTAGCTTAATTAGGTTGGATCATAATTTTGTAATGGCCACGAAAAGAAACCGTGTAATTTTTATCCGAAAGCCTATTGTAAATATAGTAATGGTTATTATGCGCCATGTGAAACTATTTCGTCTGAAGTACCCCTGTTGATTAGAAATCAATAAAAGTATCAATAAAATGTGAATCTCCTAAGATCGCCAGCAGGCAACTTTTGGAAATTTCGGTGGTGTCCGTTTGAATGCTGCCCTCAATGTGGCCAGAGATGCAGTTGGTACCCGCTGTCACCTCAGTAAATGTCACCTCACTAAACGTGGATGGATCCGACGTTCTTGAGAATACCGTGACAGTTATTTGCTGTTTTCTAAAAAAAGTAAACACCGTAAATCAACTGAAACTTCCACAGTTGACTGGAGTGTATCTGACTGTATCATTTTGTCACTAAACCAGCAGTACGGAGGACAAAAACCAAACGATGACCCTACCGTAAATACGATTTTTCAAATAATTATGTAAAAACCCAATAAGAACACAACAAATTGAACAATTTGTCGACTGCAGTATTAACAGAGTCCTTCCCCTTTTCTGCAAAATCGATTACGATGTTTCTCTTCCCAAGTTTAACAAACTCATCACAATATAGCGGTGAGTACCAACAATACAAACCAGATGGCCTTCTGGCTGGTAACATACTTCTGTTGAGAGCAGAATTTCTTTGGCTATACAGAATCAATACATGTTTAGAACTGACATCAAAGCGAATTGACACAATATTTGTAGAACTGACACCAATCGAGTCGCGTGTTTCGTTTTCTAATTACTAATTTGCATATCGGCTGATTGTTTGCTATAATTAGAATCATTTGTCATCAGATCTCTTAGAGTTCATATCTAGCGGCAGTTGACCATTCACGAGCAGAAATACTCGTCACCAGTGTACCCAACAGTCATCAACATTTTTGTGTTTAGGGTAAGTGTAACTTGGAGCTTTTTATTTACTTCTATATTTATTTATTTTTTTACGAAGTTGTAAGCCCTTTCTTGTCTGTAAAAACTTCTCAACAACACATGACAACAAAATAATTTATTTGACTTTGGGGTGGAAGTTTAAATGGATCTCCATACGTAAAATGCTTGACAGTCATAATATTACTTTGAACAAAGTGATCATTACGAGAAGAAGCAAATATTTCGAGGTGAGTACCAATGCTTGAAGCTCTGCACTTTGTTGAAGACAAGCAGATCACACTGATTGAAACGTCGAGACTTCACTCCATACTCTCATCACGCTGCTATGAGTAGAAGCAGCACCAGACCTGTTAATCTGGGGGTATGCGGGGGGGGGGGCACGCTTAATTTTAAGGGTGGCAAACATTAAAAGTGTATCAGGCTTTATGGTGGTGCTAATTTAAACTAAACGGTGAGGATGACATCAAGTTGATTATTACGGTTTGGGGTTACATTAAATCTCGGCCATCGGGTAAGAAATTGTAATTTTTTTTCTTCAAAGAAAGTAACTGAGGGGCTTGCCCCTTCTCCTCCAAGCTCTGTCGCTGGCTATCTCGGTTGTGTTCCCTGCTATTTACTAATTAAAAGTGATTGGAGTATATTATTTGTATGTGAGTGGAACCTGATCAAACAATGCTTTTGTTCTTAAAGAAACTTCCATCGGAGAAAGAGATACGTAGGCCTGTTCCATTGTCCTAATTTGTAGTTAGGGATCAGGTTGGCTCAGTGGTTTTTTTGCCCTTGCTTTCATCTCAGTGTCTCCTGGTTCGAATCCCACATCAGACCGGAGCCTTGCATGTGGACTGGGCTTTCAGTCACTTAGCAGGGGTTTTCACATTCGTGGGCTCTCCTCCCACATCTAATATTGAACATTTCTTCTCGTTTCCTGTTCATCTTGTTTAATTGGTTCTAATGTGCTCTTGGATGTGTAATACAAAATATGCGAATAATTTTTTTTTTTAATGTGTACGAGGATGTTTCGGTTCATTCCTGACTTTCGATAATATCCAATCAAAACGGCCTTCAATTTGACCTTTTGACTAACTACCAATTCCTTCTTGGAATGTAAAGATCCATTAGTTGTTAACATCAAATGACGTCGTGTTTCAAATTTTGTTCTGAAAAAGTCAGTTATGAACCAAAACATTCTGGTACAAGAATGTAGATACCCATTTTTTCTCAGAATGATGTCATGAGATGTTTGGGATTTTAAAAACCTTTGCACTGGAAGTGTATTTAATACAACGGCAATTTACACAATTTCAACGTGAGGTAAGAGATATGTAACTTTCCCCAACTCTCATAAGGACTCTATCTATTGCAAAATGAGTACATCACAAAATTGAATTGGTAATTTCTCTTCCTCTTTAACATAAAAAACGCTACAGCTGATTGTGTTGTATGTGCTTAAGCCCTAATTTTCACAGTGTTTGATTTTCATGATGTTGATCACACAAAACATGAACACTGTCTGCGACTATTTTGTCAACTCTATACCAATCCTGTATAACATTTGATAGCATGACTTTTTGTTTGACCTCCTTCAGGTCAAAATGGAAAAACTTTCCCTCATCATCGTCTTCTCTCTGCTCGTGATGTTAGAAGCAAACATGCACTGCTTCAACAACGTGCCAGTCTGTAAGTTTGTCTTTCGAACATTATTTTGGAGAAGTGGTAGGCTCACCTAATTACCGCGACGAGTGATGGCCTGCTGAGTTACCTTGTCAACAAGTAGTCATCATTTTATTCGGAAATGTTTTCAGTTAATACGCTGAATTTGAAATCCCCATATTGATTTAATTTTGTTTTGTTAGCAAACGATCGACTTCCAACCATGCTGTTTATTCGTACGGTGTTTGTTTACTGCCGGAACGCCTCCTGTTTATTGATTTAGTTTTTTTAAATTAGTGTTTTATTAACATTCAATTGTATAGAATTACCGACGCAGATGGATTTTCATGTTATTAGCATGGAAACTCATCCGTGTTAGTAATTCAATACGACTTAATGTTAAACTTTTGATCACAACACTGGATATATTTCCGTACCTGTAATTTTCGACCGATACCCTCAAACGGTCGTCGTCGTCGTCGTCGTCGTCGTCGTCGTCGTGCACACAGTGTGTCATTCTGTCGAGCACCCAAAGTAACCTCTACGTTATCAAGAACAAACTGCATATTATTTGATTTGATTTGATTTTTTGATTTTTTTTTCACTTTGTGCAGCCCGAGATTCTGTTGAGTGTGACGAATCAGGCCCCGTGACTGTAGGTTCCCTCAACGGCGTTCCGATCTCAAAATGTCACAGCTGTAACTGCACTATTACGGAGGCTCAAATCTGGTTAAACTGCTGTATGGAGTAAGTCACTCCCCGAAATTGTCTTAAAATGCCAAATTCCCTTTCAACCGGGATTGACGTCAACATATATAGGCCTCAAGATAGATAATCGAAAATACCGAAGAATTACTTTTACATTTTTTTCAATCTGAAAGCTTAGTTCTTAACTTGATACCAGTACTACCAGTTGTACTTGGGAACATACTGCACCTGATTTTCTGCCACCTGACTCTTTCCCAACACGCAGCTCTTTTCAAATGATTTTGTTTTTTACCTGTCCCTTTAGGGGCTCCGTATAATTTTGTTAACATAAGCGTGTGAAAATAACTACGACGGAGAATGTAACCGAGTGGACAGGGTGTAACAAAAACGTATGGTGGCCCCGAAGGGACATCCCATCTCGCTATTAAAATTAGTATCACGCATACTAACGAAACATCTATGCAAATTCATTGCAATTATCTTTGACATTCTTTGTAAAATAATGTTTGCGATGTAGCAAATACTTGAAAAGATGTTGGCATCGATTTTTTTTTTGCATCGGGGATAACGTTTTGTTTTGTTTTTTTGTTTTTTTTAGCCATCCACCAATGGGTAATAAGCAATGTGGACTCTGTACTTACCCAAGTTTTGTGAAAAAACACAGGAAAACACTCGGGTTGGATTCGAACCCACGACCGTTACTTTGCTAGAGCAGATGCCTTACCACTAGACCACCGAGCTAGCCCGGCGGCGAATTTTTTTTGGCTAGAGGCAGTTCGAATTCTATGTTTTAACAGCGGGTTTAGTATATGGTAACTTGGCATCGGTGATAAAGAATGTCATTTGTTTTTACCCTTTCACCCATGTGCATTAGGTGTTTTCATTAATAATGTTTGCGATGTCGCAAATGTTCATTTGCAGAGATATTGGTAATGTCGTGATGTCCCGTCATGGCCACCGTACAAATGCTCCATCAACTACAACGCAATCAAATTTCATATAATTGCTGTATGGTGCGATTATGAAGAATAAGAAAGTATGAATGAGTGTGAGTTCTCCAGTAACACATTATTTATTACTGCTAAGCAATATTTACATACATTTTCTCAATCTCGTTTCAGAACCCCAAAAGAACCAATATTTGACGAGAGCAAATGTGTCAAGTACTTCAACAGTACTGAATCTTGTGAGTATAAAGTCAAGAGCAAGACTAAGAAAGAGGAAGATGACTTGAATTGCGTCATCACTGGCTATAAGCCTCAGGAGTAATCAAAATATTTCGACTTCATCAGCGGTGAATACTAAAAAAAAGAGTACATTGAATGGAGATTTAAATAGTTTAGCTTGGTAATTGAGTAAAATTTACTATAATTCATTTTAGTGTCCTTCACCAAGATTCTATGTTCACCGCACAATCACAGGCGCCGCGATTGGGGAGAAAAATCGAACTCACAACCTTCCTGCCACATCAATGAAGGCCAAACATGAATCAGCCAATATTATAGATTATTCCAATGACTATTTTTGATTAGATTAAGTGTAGTTTGTATCATTTGTATTTGTTATAATTGATCGTCATGTAACTGGGGTCGGTACAACTATGGGAAGGTCGTGAAGAGCTCACCATTACCATTTCGTCGGGTTCCCTAAGTGTATTATGTTGTAAGCGGTAACTTTGTGTACAGGAACCAGGGGCTAATGAGGTCTCTTCAAGAGAACTCGGTTTATAATCCATGTGTGAATTAACGACTTCGGTTACTGGCTATGGCTATTGATGGCTGAAAATGCTTTTTTTCTTCAAAGTTGTCATCGCAACCAACAGTCAAAAGCCGTAGCCAAAGTCGCTAGATTTTGACGTGGCCTCATATTAATTCAGAAGCAGTCAAGTGGAAAGAAATAACAAGAGAGGGAGGGGGCAGAAAGCGCGCAGAAAATGCCAGGGAAGAACAATGTAAAGGAAGACAAATGGGGTAGAGGAGGGAGTGGGTGGTTTGACCACAAGCGGTTGAAAACACAAAAGGCTAAATCAAAAGTGGCAGGAGGAAGGAAAAAATTAGTTAGTGATGAGACAGACTAAAAAAGGGGATATCTGTGGAAAAAAGGAGAAGGTCAAGACAAAAAGTTGTAAGTCATTTTTTCTTAATTATTTGTATCGCATTTTTGAGATTTTACGTAAGCGAGGATCTATGGGAGATCAGCGATGAATGGATCATCCTGGATAAACAAGAAATAAATAAATAAATTAAATCAACTATAACAAATACCATAGACCGCTGTTTACAAGTATCGTACCCGGGGGAGGGGGGGGGGGGAGGTGATTGCAACCCATGCTCGCCTAACCCCCAAAACGAGGTCGGGAAAATACACAAATGAACTGGTCTCTATTTCATCTTTTTAATTGATGCTGATAAAGATAAAACAAGTTCCCACGGTAAACAATAACAACTCTGTCGACCCCCAACAACAAAGGGCCTTGTTCTCTTGGGCGTTCAGATATAGCAACGGGTAGCTCAATAGGTGTGCCCATGGCGTTGTTACGATCAAAAATACAATATTACAAGTATTGAATGTTTACTGATGGTAGAGGCGAATTATCATTTTCAATGTCCAACCACAGACTTATCGATCTCTAATACGAAGAATTTATCTCGTCATCTAAACTGTTTGTTTGTTTGTTATAGTTGCTTTTTTTTTTATTCAATGTCATAATAAATCTCTCTATTGTTCGGTAGTATGCATGGTGTTCGATTGTATTGATAGTGACTCGGGAAAACAAAGGGAACGTAGTTGTTGATAGAATTCGTATATTGCCCCACCCATGCCCAGACAGCCCCCGATTCTACTTCACCCTCTAGACTGTCAAACGCAGCCTCCAGTACCAAAGATGGCCGCTTAGCCAGTCTGGTGTGGCAGGAGATCCCCCCACCCCCTCAATACGGCGAACTGTGTACAAACTTCTTCTGATAGAGCCCTCTTTTGAATCCTCCTCCTTCAGCCCACGTTAATTTCCAATATGGAGGACAGAATCTCCCGGGGACAGATTTCCCTATGACACCGGCATTAAGTCTGGGCGGCGTTTATTGCCAATCGCTCTGAATCAATCAATCAATCAATATTTAAGTCTTATGTTAGGCTTGGTTCCAAGACGCTCTAGTTGTGAGAGGTTGGGTTTCACGTGACTAGTATGTGTTCGTGGCTACAAAACTGGAGCGTCTTGGACCCAAGACTAGTCTCACGTCTGAAAAGTCTTGCTAAGAGTTTTACACCTAAATTTTTTTAAAAGTTCTTGGATTATAATTTATTTTTCAGCTTATGAAACTGATGCTTAAACCCCGCTCACAACATTGGAAAGTGGAAGTTTAAGTAAATTGCTCGTGACACCTAGCTGAGTCACGGGCAAGAATAACTATACGTTTTCGCTTGTTTTATTAATCGAAATTCTTGAGTCGTGAGATTACGAATTGTTTCACCCATTTTCTGAATACCTACAGCATTTCAGGCAATCGTAACTCATGAGCAAATCTGTGAACAATTGTATTTGTTGAACCTTAGGCCTACCCATGTCTCGCGTCGGGTCTTGATGGCGACGATAGTTTTAAATGTCGCCTGTTGAGGGCGCTTCATCCACTGGTTCGGAGTGACTGGGCAAGTCTACGAATCTTGCTCGGTTAGATCTAGATGTTTACTTTTCTATTAATTCGTGCTGTGATATCGGCGACAACGCAAACAAAACAGACGTCGCCAATCTAAACTAACCAGTGTTTGTATTTTACTACACACATCCCTTACAGCACACTCTATACGACTCAAAGTGTTTTCTGCAGTTCTTGACTGATACAATTATTTTATTACATGTTATTAGAAACAGTTAAAAATGCTTCTGAATCTGATGTTTCAACTAAGCGTGAGGTGCAAAATATTTGGTGGCAAGTCTGCTTGGCCGAAGATCAAACTCGTTCGAAACTTTGTATTTGTCTCTTTCAAGAAATTGATATTTGAAACCCTATTTTATGGCTGATGAATGAAGATTCGCGTTTTCAAATAGTCTTTCCCGCCTACAATGACGTGGTAAATAAATATTCTGATGCAAGGCTGTTCATGTGTTGACATTGTTCACCAATAGGAACGCGTAGAGTTAACAACAATAGCCAATCAGCGTCTCTATTCGGGACAAAGAACGCGTCCTGCTGTGCATACATAATGTCACTGGTACCCCGCGCGAGAATTTATGTAATTTACCTACACGCGGCTTACGTATGGGGACAACTACATTAAGGGCAGATTTTTCATCAACCGCCATTTTACTGTGAGACAGCAAGCAGAATGGCTCGTACCAAGCAGACCGCCCGAAAATCTACCGGAGGAAAAGCTCCTCGCAAGCAGCTTGCCACCAAGGCAGCCCGTAAGAGTGCCCCATCAACCGGGGGAGTGAAGAAGCCCCATCGTTACCGTCCTGGTACCGTGGCTCTTCGTGAGATCCGTCGCTACCAGAAGAGCACCGAGTTGTTGATCCGCAAGCTGCCCTTTCAGCGTCTGGTCCGTGAGATCGCCCAAGACTTCAAGACCGAACTCCGCTTCCAGAGCGCGGCCATCGGCGCCCTGCAGGAGGCAAGCGAGGCTTACCTGGTCGGTCTCTTCGAAGACACCAACCTGTGCGCCATCCACGCCAAGAGAGTCACCATCATGCCCAAAGACATCCAGTTGGCTCGTCGCATCCGTGGCGAGCGTGCTTAGATTCCGGTTCTAAGCATAACACACACCCGGCTCTTTTCAGAGCCACCAAATATTCAAAAAAGAGATGAAGTTTCACTGTCTGATATTTATTTTAATTTGAGTTTGATTTTTTTGTTTACTTTGAGTATGGATAAACCATCTTTTGTTGGATTCATTTCAATAGCAAATGTCAAATTATGTTACTTTTTATTTTATACACCTGTCCTTTCCAATAACTGATTATTAATATTAGTAGAAGTACATGAAGGTCGTGGTAGTGTTGTTAACAACAGGTGTACATGTATGATGTAGTGTACATAACCACACAGCATGAACACGTACACCAACCACGCTAGACCTTAAATTCATAGAAAATGACCTTCGATCGATAGGCACTCCTTTGGCTTGTTGTATAGAAGGTTCTTTTTACATGCAGATACGCTGCACACAGCGTATTATGCTAACGCTAACAATACGGACACTGAACTGAACCCTCCTTATGTTGACCGGGCTGCGCGCGCAAAATGACCTCGCTCTCTCTTTGGTATTGCATAAATTGAGGGTGAGAGACATAATTTGTTGCTCAATCCTCAAAAAACATTCGTCTTACTTTCAAAAGCCACGTCCGGAAAGTGAGTAGAAATACAGCACGAGGAATGCATCCAAACGTGTACTGCACCATAAGCAGATTCTGCCTCGATGACCCCCGTCCTTTCGTGCACAGTTTAGATTTTCGTTATTTTTCTTGCACGGGAACAGCGTGCCGTTTGCGATACCAGCGAGGAGCAGTTGCAGGAATGTGATTTCTCCGTTTTTTAACCGGAAATCCGTTTTTTATACCCCCCAAAAAAACTTTTTTTTTAATTAAGACCATAACAAACATGAAGAAAAAAACAAATACATGTAGAATGCCCCAGAGTGCAGATTAGAGCTTTTAAAACAAAAGATAAATGCATGTAAGTAGGGTTCGAGCTCGTAAGTCTTCACCCTAGCAAGCTTTCACGCTTTGCGCTCACAGTTCAGGTGTTTTTTTAACGGCCTATCACATCCCTGAGTTGACACCACGAGACCGTTTTGAATAAAACCTGTACTTACGAAACTTTACCAACCGTTTCGTTCCAGAAACTCAAATCTAACAATTTTAGCAAAAGAAAAAAATTGAACTGCGCCAGTTGAACTGTGCCTTTTGACCAAACATTTCGGTGAATATACTCCATCAACGACGGGGATCTGCCGTAGCAGGCCTGTTACTTAGCCTCGCTACGATAACCTAAAGGGTTTGAAGAAACAAAATGTGGGGAACGTATGGTGGCCCTGAAGGGACATAAAACATATAGATTTACGTGAATTTTGCGTAAATAATTGCTTTTTTTGCCCCAATTCGCAAATGATCACGTAAATAATTGAGTTTGAGGCACAAATCGTGAATATTTACGTAAATATATATGTTCGATGTCCCTTCAGGGCTACCATAGGAGCGTCACTTGGCAAAACGGCCATCACCTCGTGATCTAATTATATGACAGTGTACATCGCACGCAACATCTCCCACATAAAAACTTTATTTCCCTACCACAGAGATAAAGCACGAAGATATTTCCCGCCAATTTTAAAAGGCAGTTACAAATGAAAATGAAAAAATGGGGAAAAGAACCCACGGATGAACAATGTACAGCAATCATAAAGAACAGAAGCAGTATTATGAATTCGGCTTGAAAAAAAAAATTGCAAATGATATGCAAATGTTGTTTGAACGGATATCACGAGATGGTCCCCCGTCTTTAGCCACTGGTCTTACGAGCCCAATAATTTCATTGGATACAATTATTTAATTTGATAAACGTGTTGTGACGTAAGCTTTGTATATCTGTACTATGATTGGTCGAGTTTTCAGGCGATGTTATTTGTCAACTTGCACTTTCGATCGTCTGCCCTCCATGCAGCGTACGCATAGTGTTGTGTAAAGTACATCATGTAGTGTTGTTTTACGTTGCCAACGTTTGCGCACGTTTGCCAACAACTTCGAGTGGAACTAGTTGTGCACCGCCAACGTTGGCGAACAATAGGCAAACGTATTTCTGAGAGCAAGTTCGGTTGGCTGACTAGAGTCGACTAGACTTAATCGTAGTCGATCTAGATGTCACTCGAACGCTGCATGGTTGAACTAGCTAGTCCAACTGGATCAACCTTGCTCTGGAGCACTGTTTCTCTAGTCAACTAACGAAGTTACGTCGTTTTGTCAAGATGGCGGTTAGGTTACTCACGGAAGCCTCCATGGGTTACGTGACGGAGAAACTTTTTTGCAATCACACAAATAGTAGGTAAATGGTAGTTTGTTGCCAATGAATTATTATGTCAATTATTAAGATCATAATTATGAGTTCACGATGTTATGCAAGTAATTTAGTTAAGTGCCAGTACACTTTATCCCGCTCGATACGTCGTCGCCTTGTTGTTGCCACATTTTGACGAATCAATCCACTAAACGCGTTCCAGTGAAACATAGACCACGCATGCGTAATTTAAATGGCAAATTGACTAAAGTTTAGCGCCCGAACTTGATATGTAGTGTTAGTGGGTGATTTTTATAATGACAGACAACAACACCTGAACGAAAGGTAAGAAGACGATATTTTTTTCTTGTCAAGAAAATACTTGTGTTTTCGGTGGTTGATAACACAGTCAGGTAGGGTTGAAATAACAACTAAATTAGTTGATGTCGTGGTATACAAATGCTGGCTAAAATACACATACAATACAGCAGAAACCAAGTTTTAAAAAATACATACGGTGTCGCCACCTTCATTACATAGCGCCGCCATATTGCATCACGAAGTGCGCAACAAATCGTTCCAACGATCAGAAACGTTTGCGCGAACGGTTGCGATCTGTTTGCGCAAGTGGAACGCAGCCCAGGGGCCTTTCTCAAACCTCGGCTTGGGCTCCGTCTCCGGCTTGGGCTCCGTTATTTGTATCACATGGAGCAGACGCGGCACGGAGCCCCGGCACGGAGCCGGAGCCCAAGCCGAGGTTTGAGAAAGGCCCCAGATGTTCATCATGAAGGTCTCTTGGAAAATCATGTTCTTCAAAATATACAACCTTAATTTCATTTTAAGTAATAATCTTAGTCTTTGAAATTGTATCAACAGGGTTATGCTTCAGGGTATTTTATTTTTAAAAGAATTACATTGACAACTGTCGATACATTGTAAGGTCCGCCATCTTGAAACCAAGCCAAGCCAAGATGTTGGTTACAATTTGATCGGAACAGCCACGTCACCGCAGTTCGACCGAACACGCGAAAACGCTCCACCAATGACCAAAGCTCATTACACTTTTCTGGTTGGGTTGCCAAATGCACTCCTGAACATCTGACGCCACACTTCGAGGCTCGTGAATAGCGCCAAAAAGCGGACTTGCGCGGCCTGGCAGGATCCTGCCAGATGTACCTTTGACCTTGCATCCCATTCACATTTGACATGGTGATTCATACACAATACACAAGTCCACACATTATACAATGTATAGTGAATAAACAACATTACATAGAAACCTTAGGCACACGCAGCAGAGAATCGGAAGTTCAAAACCGAGCTGACAAAGTACATCACCAAGGACCAATCATAACACATAGAAAGTTTACGTCATTGCATACTATATCCAATTAAATCATTGAGCCTGTGAGACCAGTGCATGCTATCATCGCGGATAAAGACAGGGGCCCAGTCTAAGATATCACTTGAAACGAAACACCCCCAGCTTTGCGAGAAAATTTAAGTACGTTAAGAGTTCATTAACCTCCCGTCGACATGGCGCATATGAGACCGGAAACGAAATAGAAATAATCTTTATAATAGAGATATGTCAATCAGAAATATAGATATCTCTATTAAACAGAGAAATATATATATATCTATTAATAATATAGAAATTTCTATTACAGGTATTAAATGTTAACTTTGTACACCCGATAATAGACATGTCTCTATTTGTCAAGTTTTCCCACCCTAAAGATAGCTGGATTTGGCATTTAGGGTAGGGCACACCTAACGCTTGCGACATCAGTGTTGTGGTCTCGATATACACGAGCCCAAAATGCAGGATAAAAACACTGAATAGTGGTTCTCTCTGGTCCGTAACACTTTAAATAGCCCATGTGTATCGGTCCTTTACCAGGGCCGGGGTGAGCGCTGCTCCAGACCCCAACACAGTCCGGGTAGCCGAGCTGCCTACACGCTACTTTCCCGGCAATTCCATTCCAATACCAGCTGTCTACCAAACCCCATTGGCCATTGTAGAATGTTTCGATTATGCCTTCATTGGGCGTGGCACCGTCAGCCAGGCGTATGACATCTGGGGACAAATCAAAACACAAGATCCGAAATTGGTTGGATTGTGGATGAAAGTCAATGCAAGTATTTACTCTCTTGTTAAGCTTCATTACACTTAGTAGTTTTTTTTTAAGGAGGCCGTTAATACATTGCTTTAAATGATAATACTTTTCAGGAACCCAATTTACATGACGTCACTGGAGAAGGGCGCCCTCACGTTGAGGCGAAATGAGATTGCTCATTAGCATATCCTTTCGCTCGATCCGAGCGCCCACTGATCTCTATTATACTGACAGAGATCAGTGATATCCTTTCGCTCGATCCGAGCGCCCACTGATCTCTATTATACTGACAGAGATCAGTGCGAGCGCCTCATCCAAAGGCGCTTGACTGACGTATGCTCATGCGCGTTGGACCGATCCCCTGACCCGATTAACCCCGGCCACCTCCTCATGTTTACAGAATAAATTCGATTATTTAATAATCATCCTATTGCTCTATTGTGTAAATCCATTGCAAGTTGTCATATTGTCATTCTTTGTCTCTGTACTTAAAATATGGCTCGACTTCGACATTCTTCTTGCAACTTTGCATAAAGATCGTTTACAAGCATTATCATATCATGTGTGCACGTGTTGTGATTGTGCGCATTGCGCCAATCAGCAGTACAATCGATCCCATCATGCATAACTGCACCCTGAACAAGAACTTGATGTACAAGCTCATCAGCCCATCCAAACAGTCTTAAATGAGACCGGTGGGTGTATGGGGTCTAGAAGCCCATCCATAGCTTTGCGTTTTCCATTGCTCCATTAACCTATAGTACACATTGCAGCGGACCAGTGTCGTCAATGCATCGGGTCTTTTGTACGTGATTTCCGCTTGTTATTATTTTACAGCAGTGAACAGTTTTGATATTTTGATATATTATTGTTCTCGTTTCTCACGTGGTTTCGATCAAGATTTCACGGTCTTCGCGTGAGTTGGATCCAAACGGATCCAAACACAATCCTCAACTGTTGCAAATTCTCATTGATCACAACAAGTGTTGTGTTTTGCATTTCACACGAGTTTTCACTTTATAGCGATCTGCTGGTCAAGTTTGATCGTGCTGTAGTGAAAAGTGTGTCAACACAATCCATCAGTGGTGTGGAAGTACGACCATGGCTGGCCGTCAGGCACTGATGGAGACAGTTGTTCGGTCAGCTGCATGTATTGTGGAGATCTCCCGCAAGTTTCAGAAATACATGGAACCATATTGGAAAACAAGACCAGTGCTATTATTGCTATTATCAACGGTGTGATTGTCATACTGTAAATGAGGTTTTTTTTATATGTTAAGATCGGGGGGCATATAGAGTAATCAAGTGCAATACAGAACGATTCAGGCGAAATCTTTTATCCAACCGTAGAAGGGGGACTGAATGATATTGCGTCTTCAATCTGTTAGATTTTCCTGACGAGTTTTCTCTGTTTTGAGAGCTTTTAGTATTTACCTCTATCATTAATAAGTAGTATGTGTGTCATTTTAGAATGCCAATCATATCAATCTTACAATTTTTGTTGTATTTAATGTCTCTTCAAGTGTGAGATCAAGAGCTAAGACAATTTCTATTGTCTAACTTAAATAAAAATAGCAATAAACCAAATCAATCCATCAATCAATCATTTTATTACAATAATTATAAATTCAAATTCTTTTCGAGATTGTCTCATAATTTCTATATGCTAAAAAAAGTTTAGTGTGTAACAATATTATACATGTACGTGCACTTACTCAGACATGCCAGACTGGCGTCTTGACCATGGCTGCAGTTTCCGGTATGTTCACCCCAGCCTGCACGCGGACACTCGTATAAATTCAACTCACTACCCGAACAGGAGAACCCAGCCAGGTGAATCGGTCCGATGCCCTGCCCAAAGTGAGCCCCTCCCCATACTTGAGATGCGTTCGGGTAGCCTAGAAGACGACAGATGACGTCACCACTCCTCTTATCCCAGTTGTCGTCACACACGGTGCCCCACTGTCCGTCGTGGAAAATCTCCACCCTTCCAATTCTGGACATTGGTCCGTCTATCAGACGAACTGTTACAAGTTTTAAAAATAACAAGGTGTTATCTATAGAATGTGAGTTACCTTTTTTTTTTGCATTATTATTTTTCTTTATCTAAAGGATGGCTGTCGGGGTTTCGTGGAGACTTTTACTTCGTTAGGAAATCATGTTTTTATAGTATTATATTACCCCATAATTTGATTCTGCCTTGTGATTGGTTTTGAGCGCGTCACGTGATGCCTTAAGTTTACTAGAAAGCCGCGCAAGCAGCCATTATACATGTACACATAACAGTGGTAAGGAATGTACTACGCCACCAACAATCAGTGTAATAACCCATAAAAAGGCAGCGTCTTGGTACCTAGACGTCTATGTTGTTAGAGTATCATGTGAGGTGATATAAAATTTACCACGTTTTATTCCTATGGTTTTAAAACTACGACTCTCTCCTTGATCCCCTGAGCGTTCTAATTCTCCTCGGCTTTGCCTCGGAAAGAACGCTCCGGATATCACAGAAGGAGTCGTATTGATTGGCGACGTGCGTCTCGCTGACGTTGCCGCCTATTAGATACTGGAGAACAGATATGTGTATCAAACAATATGTCTGGATCAAAACGCTAGTTGAAAACCAAGTTCGTAGACTTGCCAATTCCCACCGAGCCAGTCGATGTTGCGCCCTCTAACGGTAACAAGTACAAAAACTAGCATTACCAGTCAAGATAAGAGTCGTATTTTTTACCATAGCACTCGAAACAGTCCTTTGAATGTTATCCCCTGCTCTCAGGAATGCTATAATGCCACACACCCATGATATAGACAGCACTCGTCAAACAAGGCAAGCGTGGATAATCTACAATCTTGTGTAGGAGTTACATAGCAAAAACATTTTAGATCAGTCATAAGAAAAGTCGCCCGTGGAAAATGTTCCCTTCTCAGTTATTGATTCATACACAAAATATGCATTTAAACTATACAGTGAAAAGAGTTACATTTATTTACCATGAAAGCATTCCATGCTCGAGTCTCCGTCGTGACTGCAGTTGTGCTCACCCCACCCTGCATGCGGACACTCGTATAAACTAGCCTCGCTGCCCGTACAGGAGAAACCAGACCAGGTTATCGGCACTGCGCCTTGCCCGTAGTGTGCCCCTCCCCAGGCCCGTGACGCACCGCCGTACCCCATAGCACGGCAAGCGACATCGGCGTCCTTGATGTCCCAGTTATTGTCACACACGGTGCCCCATTGACTGTCGTGGTACAGTTCAATCCTTCCAACATCCGGTCCTGGGCCGTTCACCAGACGAACTGCCAGATAGAAGAGGTCAAACATAAAAATAGAACTTTACAAAAGGGCATAATAATATGTCCTGCAGCGCCCTCCTGCATTTTACGAGGGTCTTGGCATTTTCGGCAAATTATGACAGGGACGTGGGTTTTCACAAGAACCAATACATGCTTAAACTCTTGACCGGCTCAAGCTTCATGGCCGGTGTGGCAGGATATTCTGTCTCCCTCCCCCACTGTGCCGAAGTGTCCTAGAAAATTCGTCTAATAGCGCCCTCTTTTGAATCAACTTCATTCAGCCCATGTCGTTTTACCTTATGACACTGGTCATCCTGTCTGGAGTCAGTCTGTGGCGTTCACTGGGTATATAAATTGCGATAACGATAACTGAAAGGTGTACTTACCAAAGGCGCAAACAATTCCTGCATCTTCATAGTGCATGCAGTTATTAATGTCCCAACCATTGTGCTTACACATGTGGAGAGCATCTTCATCGCCACGACACTGGACGTTATCCAAGTGTATACGGTCTGTGCCCATACTATAGTAACCACGCCGCCGTGCATGCATGGCACCCGGCCACCCTAGCTGACGACAAACGACGGTTGCGTCAAGTATACCCCAGTAGTCATCACACACGGTGCCCCATTGACCGTCGTGGAATACTTCGACCCTTCCTTCGTTGGCTCCTGGACCGTCTACCAGACGAACTGTCCATTTGGATGAAGAAATCACAATTCGAGTGCGTTTGTTGAACATGTACATGTATACGTTAACTTGCATATGTACAAGTACTTTACAGTACAGCAAAATCGCAACGTGTAATTTAACTTCCGGCTTTGACCGGAAGTTAAGGTCAAATGGGGTTAGATTACATATGATTTTTACAACTCGCCAAGAGCTCTTTTCATGTGGTGCATACGTCAAGGGCTTGTCACATGGTGCAAATACCATGTATGTAGCAGTATGGCTCTCCAGGTGTTACATTTTTTGAGTGAACCGTTGACTTAATGATGTGACGTCATCGATGACACCGACCCGAAGAAATTTAGGGTCATCTACACACTAAAAAAACACGGTAAGTTTCAAATCTGAGTTTTTGGTTAATTGGATACAAACTTGTGAATTTATGAAGTTTTAACTTCCGGGTTTCAACCCGAAGGTCTGATGGGGTCGCACCACGTGAAACGATTCCGACGAAGAAACAAACTAGAACAACAATGACAGAATCCTGACATTACCTCACGCCCATTAGCCATGTACAATGTTGCATGCTAAATTGTTTGTAGTGTCCGTGGCATAAGCACAAGTTTTGGTAATGTTTCTTCTAAATAAGCATCATCTGTCAACATTTGTCAGAGAAAAAATATTACACCAATAAAAATACCGCCAATAATAAATCGGTAGTTAAATTTAAAATAAATGTTAGAGTTCCTTGAAACAGAAACTCTTTAGGTAAAAAAACGGTAAATGCAACTTTTAGTTTACATCAATCGAAACCGACTACAGCAGCAGTGGATTCGCGCCATCTGATGTCATACAGAGTGAAAGAATGAGATGAGGAAAGCTTTCGAAAAAGGAGATCACACCCAACCTTTGTGCAAGGACCACGCCCACACAACCCCAATATCCTACCTCTCCTTTAAAGATATGAGTTTGTGCTACAGTGACCAATAAGGAGCCATATACCCCCAAAATAAAATAATAATAATAATAATACTTTATTATCGTTCGGAATGATAAAATAACGTTTTCAGCATTAAATTTCGCACAATGCCGTTCAAGAAAATGAAATTCTCAAAGCACTTTGGTTTTAGCTTCGTACCTGCATTTTCTGCTGGAGTCTTCTCTTCTCCATCTGGGTCAAGACTAGCCGGTACCGAGGTGGACGTCGTCGAAGCCGTTCTGAAGACACTCCTGTTTTCTTGCATCGTCGAGTTGCCAACTGCAGCTGGTGTCATCGAGTTAAGATGAATATCATTGTCTGTGATTGTTATACACTTAAGTATAACAGGATTGGTCACTGCGGGGTGACTTTGAGGCAGAAAAGGCCTACCACGGAACCCAGGGCCGAAGCCAGACTGCGTCCCAGGTACCCCGTAAGCACAGTGCTTCCATGTCATTACAGCTATTAACAGTACCAGCAACCCCATGTTTGCATCCACCGGTTTGACTTGACGCTTCTCAAAAACTGGCAAGTTTTCATCAATGCATGTTCGATAAAAGGGAGTGTGTTTGGCAAGAGATCATCATCATAGGGATTTCTTGTCAGGGAGATAATGGGAGTTGATTAGTTGTCTTATTAGACGTTATTACCCTGTGTAGACAGGTGTTCCGCAAGAACAAAAGTTTAAAAAAAAAATATATATATATATATATATATATTTTAATCATCACTGAAGCGAACTCTAACCAATTCACTGCCTTCCACTTCCATGGCATTCACCCCCCCCCCCCACGTAACAACCAATTTCCACGTAGTCACGATTAGCGACACTAGGGTTTGTATTAGTCTTCGGTATAGGGCGCAACATCGCCTGGTTCAAAGGGACTCATTACACATTCTGTGCAGAATGTGTAATAAGGCGGAGGAGACCGTATTTCATATTATTGTCAGCGAATGTACAAAGTACAAAGGAAGACATGACAAGTTGGCTAAGGTGTTTCACTGGGATCTGTGTAAAAAGAATGGAGTCCAAGTGACTGCAAAATAGTACGACCATGTTCAGGATAAAGTTGTAGAGACCGACCAGTTCAAGATCATCTACAAGACGCGGATAATTGCAGAATGCTCAAAATCATTGGTTTATTGATACAAGAACATAAAGGAGTAAAACGTAGAAAAGTTCCATAGCTTAGGAGACTAGAAGATATCATCACAAATCTGTAGACAATTGTTCATGTGCATCCCAGACGACAAGAATCCCATATTAAGCGATTAAGTGATTAAGTACTGGGTGACCATTGTGACCTGTTGCATGCAGTTAAAAAGGAAAGGTTAAACCTAATAATGAACAAAGTGATCAAAAAGAACAGATTGAAGCAATTAAGCTTATCATGCTTGACAATAACAGCAAATAATATGCAAATGTTTTTTATTTTTTTAATCAATCCGCCCCTACTTGAAACGGATACCTGTATGTCAGTATCACCACCCTTACCATATTGTTCGATAAAACAAATTCGTAACCGATTTTTATGATTTTCACTTGCCAAAAATTGTTCCTTATGAAAAAAAAATACATTATGCGGACATCTTTTAAACCACAGCTGTACATTATGTAGTCCTACCTATCAAGCATGATTTATTTATTCATTTTCAATCTTTCGTACAATAATAAAATACATTTACACGACGGAGAGTAAACATGTCATATATTAATTGAACAATATTTAGATCGATAAATAATTACTAAACATTAAATATTAAATTATTAAGTGTCGCGCCGGCTTTCAGTGAAGCAACAGTGTTACTTAATATTTGAAAGAATCTTTTTTAATGGTTTATGTTCATAAGGGATATTATTATTGAAAAAATGTTACTAATAATTACATGATCAAGTCTAAAACAAAGCCCCAACGATGGTTGATTTTTTTCTAAGCTAAATATCAAATGAAAAACAACAACAGCACTTCAGCCAAAAAAAAACCGGGCCATTAAAGGGGCTTGGTGTAAATTATTAAACATCAATAAAGCATTTAAGTACTTAAATGGACGCCAGTGGATATAACGCCCTCATGCGGCAAGCAAGCGCAATAAATTATTTCTCCTGAGAACGAGCAGAGTATACTGTTCGAAACGTCGAGACTACACCGGCTCTTTTCAGAGCCAACACTCCTCAAAAAGAGATTTTACCCGTGGTTGTACCGTGGTTGTTATTTCATAGTATTTTCCACACCATGCAAACTTAGCTTCAATATCACAATAAATTTTGTTTGAACCAATATCACTGGCCGTCACACTTCGAGGCTTGTGAATAGACCTTATACATTGACGTCATCCAGCCACAATGTAAGAGGTAAACCAATGACGACACAATGGATATGCACAGATCTGTACGCGCGGCACAAAGGATTGGCCAATGAACAGCCTCCATCTGACCGCTAGATGAGGGCGCCATACCCTATTGATGTCATGTGCATAAGGTCTATAACGCCAGACACCTGCCTTGCGCGCCTGGCAAGATTCTGCCAGATGTACCTATGACTTCGCATCCCATTCACACGGAGATTCGTAGTCAATAAACAAGTGCACACATTACATAGTGAATGAAACAATAGTACATATAAACCTTATGCACACGCAGCAGACGATCGAAAGTGTAAGAGCGAGGTCACCTCGGGCACGACACCCGTACAACTACAGTGCGTGGGTCATCCGCACTCGTATTACTGTCTGGATAAGGAGGCCGTCAGGATGACCACACCTTCAGGGTTTATATTTTCGTCCAGTTTTGGACGTAAGTGAGTGGCCCTACAGGATATGACATGCAGATCATGAATATTTAAATCGGGCGCCGTTTACGTGCGTCGTGCACGCACAGTAACAATATGTATACGCATGCTACGCCGTCTTTTTCGGAGTGAAAACTTTGAGCAATCCTCGTGCAGCACACTTGATTTCAAGTCTGAGGTCACGCTCTTTTATTACTGGCACCATCCACTTAACCCAACCCCCCCCCCCCCCCCCCCCCCGCATATTGGCTGTCCCCACTGATCTCTATTTGTACAATGCTTCGCTTTTAAGTAAATTGGGCTGCAATTCACCTGATCAACGAATGTACTTGTCTGTGCCTGGGCTTATGTTGGTGTGAGGGTTTGAGCGAATGACAGGGATTACTTTAATAAAAACACTCGGCATCCAACTTTTGAAGTAACACATTTATGTTCCCCCATCACATCGTGAAAATCTAGCCTATGAATAAATCCCCCATTATGTGTGCAATGAATATACTTACATTGTGGGCATAAAAAACATGTTTATGGGATGAAATCCCTTTTTAAATTATTATTTTGTATACCCGCTATGCGCATTCAACAGCTTTTGGGGTGTTTCAAAATGGCTGCCGCTTGTGTGGGGTGACTTCACGGGCTCGGCACACACATAGGCCAACCCGCTATCCAGTCAGTATAATAGCGATCAGTGGCTGTCCCACGTGTTAACCCGTGGTTGAAGTTTATGTCGGGAATTAATCCCAGGAGGGCGCTATTTCAGGCACTACTGTATAATATTTGCTATAGGGTAGACACAACAACTAAGTTCAAACATAACTCTGTTAATGCTGACTTTGTACGCCCGATAATAGAGATATTTCAAGTTTGCACGCCCTACAGATAGCTGAATTTGGCATTTAGGGTAGGGCACACCTAACGCTTGCGACATCAGTGTTGTGTCGTCGATATTCACGAGCCCATAATGTAGGATGAAAACACTCAATAATGGTGCCCTCTGGTCCGTTACACTTTAAATGGCCCATGTGTATCGGTCCATTACCAGGTCCGGGGTGAGCGCTGCTCCAGACC